>CM066036.1:270022487-271222487 GCA_033557465.1 Ichthyophis bannanicus
CAACGGAGGTCCTCTTGATCACCGAGCAATCCCAACATCATCCCACCACATCATCTCATGACTAGGGTATATGAACTGCAATCCGACCCGTCCTCACTTTACCAGTATTTCATTCTGTAGATTCGCGCTCCAGTATGATATCCCACCTGGGGAAACACCTCAAACCTGCATACTACCTCATCCACCTTTTTGGGACACCTACTCTGCATGTTGGAACCAGACCAATTGATTACAATATACCATGCACTGATGATCACGACGCGTCATTTACGGGACCATCATTTGAAAGCTGTCCTCACTAGATCCACCTTATACCCGTTACAGCTGCCAATGACTGCTACTCAGCAAGTTTCCCTCAATGGAGACGCCTTGGATAACCATGTTCCCCTTAGCTGATTCACTTACATTGGCTAGACATTCAGTCCAGCAGTTACTCTTTATTACCCTACCCTCACACGTTTAACAAACCTAATAGGCTAGACACTGGCATTCCTTTCCTCCCCTACCTCCACTGCAGTACACCAAGACAGAGCGAGAGCATCCACGAACATCACACGCCCTAGAGCTACAGACGGCCATCACAAGCCCTGCCTCCTCTTGGCAGCCCACAGGACCTTTCACCTTGTGTGCCCCTAGGTGCTGCAATTGCCAGCACCCCCTGGCATCTGGCCTATCAGCAGCTAATGCACAATTCAGGTAGGCCGTCACCTTTCTATCCCTCCCTCCAACATCTTCCCTATAGAGTCATCAACAACCTGTCGACCTCAGCGAGCCCACCCACATCCCTGATTGCTGATACTCTCAGTAACCTGCCTGTGATGAGTATATATGACATTGGAATATATACCTGTCACCTTATAGTGGTAAACATGTCCCTGATACATTTTATGGGACAGGTCTGGGGTATTTCTGTACATTGTTTGGCCTTGGGATCCACGTTCCGTCCCTTGTATCTGTGAATCTCATGCATGTTGAGTTGTACTGGGAATTAGGTTTGCCTGTTAGGACACGCTGATGGATGCTGAATAGTGCGTGCGTCATGAGGGGATATAGATATGAAACTACACTACATATAGATATACACTGTGTACACGTCCGGGGGACATTGCGGATGGTCACGCTGAGGATGGTTGTAGACTACTTACACCTCTTCTCAACACACATGTTTTGATGGCAGAAAACCGCTGATCTCTGACTCACACATGCAACGCTTCTGCCGGCAAGCATAGGCAGATTTACCTTCGTCGCGCATCAACGACCCTGTATCATTTGCTGCTCATTTCACAGGTTTATTATATGTTCATCTCCGGCTTGGGACCGCTACTTTCTGCTGCACCTGCACAGGTCCTTTTATCATTGACCACCTTTGTATAACATCTCCTTTGTCATTGTTTTGGACACCTGATCATCTGCCTGCTGCTACCCTGGAACTCCACAGTAGCAGCAATTCAGGTGAGCATTGTCTGTGCTGATCAGGCACATGTTATTACGACGCTTGTTTAAGGATTAGCGTGATGTTCCGTGGACAGACTGGGATGGACAGGAACAGTGGACAGATGAGAAACGATTAATTTTCTTACCCTGTCAATGGAGAGGTACATGCTACAGGTCAGTGATGCGTTAGGGCATCCTGTCTTTGCATCGTCCCTAGCTTTGCATGTGTGCGTGTGAGACCAGCATATCTTCCACACCCGGTCTGTATTGATCAGAGGTAGAGGTGGTCTAGACCTTCATCCAGTGAGTCCGCCATGTATTTCTGGAGGGTATTCTCTGTATATCTATTTGATATCTCCCTGTGATTGGACCCCACTAATCGTGGCAAATAACATTCATACCGGTCACATCAGGGAGATGTGTGCCACATGCATGTGCGGCCTGTGCTCAGACCTCACCAAGGCTGGGTGCTCAGACACATTGCATAGGGGACACACGTGGAGCCAGGATATTGGGCAACATCCATCACAAACATGGGTGTCAGCCATCATGTTGTACGGTAGTTTGTGGTGACACACAATGAGTGGGAGGGGGGCCATCACAGGAGGGACAGGGTGCACAGTGGCAGATTGGACTGCAGGACGGGAAGGTATGTACAGTGTCCATACAGGACATGCTCAACAGAACAGGCACTGACATCGCAGCTGGGCTTTCAGCAGCCATGACAGAGGCTACAGCAGCACAGATGGGACTGTCGTGTCAGAGGGGACTGTCACAGCAGTTATCACACCAGGTACTGGCTCACAGGGATGTCATGGCGGTATCATGGAAGGAGTGCAAGCTCTGGATGCATTGTGTGGACCTACACACTCAGTTATGAGTGTGCTGTGGACTCTTGGGGGGGGATGTCCTGGCCCGTGGGGCCGGGGAGGGTGCCTGTGCAGAGCTATCAGCAGTGCCCTGTCACGGTTATATGAAGGAGGGACAGACCCCCTTGCCATGCAACCTGTCTGACAGAGTGTGACTGATGGACCTCTGTGATGCCGTGATTGCGTCATTGCATACATAGGTTCCAGACTGAGCTGGTGACATCATAGGGTTGCTGTTGGTTGAGATGTTAGGTCTGTGGGCATTTTCTCTGGGTTCTATCCTGAAGTGCTTTGGTCATGTATTGGCCCGCAGACTGAATTCCATACATGTGACAGCAGAGGTGAGGCTTGGGGGATGGGAGGGGTGAGCTGTGCCTCACAGTGCATGTTGTGTGGTTGTCCTGGGGACAATGTTTGCTGGTCTGCCTATCCACACACTGTGTGCAGCAGAGGTATCCAGTTTTCAGCTGTGAGCTCTGTTTATGTCTCATCACAGGTTCAGTGTCCCCTGGGTGTTGTTACAGTGAGCCATGTTGGTTTGGCCATTACATGGCCTGCCCAACCCTGACACATATTTGTGATTACAGGCGTACACTGTGGGGACTACCTAGTAGCCATAGCGTACAAAGGGTTTGGAAATGCACATGCTTAGCTGATAGACCTGTTTCATATTGGCAGTTACATACAGTGCTATGCATAGGCTGTTGCCTGGACATTGTTACATAGAGATTTGTCAGACGTACCTGCTAGCGGGTGTGCAGTATCCAGGAGCTCAGGCAGGCCACATGTGTAGATATCTCCAAGTCTTTCTGCAAGCTCACGCTCGAGGGCCGATAGTGGGGAGCTGAGGGGGCCCGCGCCACCTGTCCCCAGGGCATGATGGTGTTCAGCCACCATCACATGCCGTACACAACTTTAAATGTCAGAAAATCTTTTTTTCAGACTGTCCGTGTCTCTTGGTGGGCCACCCGCCCCAGCCACTGCTAGCCTCACATCCTCCCACACAGCATTGCGGTTCCCCACAGGTGTTTGGCTACTGAGGCGGCCGAAGAGGACATCGTAGTTCTCTAGGACCATGCTCAGGAGGCTGTGGTTCTCCTGGTCACTGAATCTCAGCGCCCTCCTCCGCTGCGTAGCTGGCACAGGTGGGTGCTTTCTTTTGCCAGTGTGTCTTTGCACCTCCACACCTGTATTCCCCGATGGGCCTGCAAACAGCCTCAGGCACCGGTGTCACCGCCCCACCCACCTCTGCAGTGCACTGGTGTTCTGCATCCCCACCAAGCCTCATCAACATTCACCCCTCTCTCCCCCTCTCCCCCTTTCTCTCCATCACCCTCTCCCCTCACCACTCCCCACCCAGCAACAGGACACCACACACCACCCTACACACTGCAGACCACCCCACCCCACCCAATCCACCTACCCTGCACAGAACACAAACAATACACATAGAAACAGACACGGAAACAGTGATACACCACATACGATATGGCACTCTACAGACACAGCCTCCTCTCCCCCTACAACACCTTCTACCTCTTCAGTATCACACACGCCTCTGTTTCTCCACACTCCCTCACTGTATCTTACAACACCCCCGTCGTTTACCTGTGGTACAGTGTGTTTTATACCATGTTATCATTGCTTTTTGCCGTTGCGCATGCGTTGCTGGTTTTTTTTTGTTGCGCCGCTGATGTGCGCGTGCGCTGTCGTCTCTGCACGCCGCGGATCTGCGTCAGAGCTGTGCATGGGCGTGTATGGGTGCGGCGCATTCAGACGCACATGCCGTCATCACGCATACACGCCCCAGCGCGGCCAACATGGACGTTTACGCTCTGTTTTTCGTTTGCGCATGCGCTGTTGCTGTTCGGCTTTGTTTTCCGCGCCACAGATGTGCGCATGCGCTTTCGTCTGTGCGCGCCGTGGATCTGCGTCAGAGATGTGCATGGGCATTTGGATGCGGCGCATTCAGACGCACATGCCGTCATCACGCATACACGCCCCAGTGCGGTGCACACGGACGGCAGGGATTGCTCTATGGGATGCACATGCGCGCGGCACTCCCCCACGGCGCGCAATGACGCACAACGTCACAGGCGCACATCACAACACCGGAAATACATCTATATATCCTCAGGCAGAGATAGTACACATTGAGGGTTGTATTGTAGGAGAGGTGTACGTTTTGGAGAGGGTGACATATTGATCAGGCTAGGTTATCTGTGTAGTTCATTGTCTATTGGGTTGTACTGTGTGTATTGTATTGTATTGTGTGTATTGTGTTGTGTATCGCATCCGTTTGTTCAGTTTGTCAGTCGGTGTTTGTGAGTTGGTCATTGTTGTGGGAGGTTTGTGTGTGTGGTTGTAGTGTGTTTGTGTAGGCCTGCGGGGTGAGGTGATGGCTGGGATATATGTTTCTGCATGTGCCCTGGAAGGTGAGCAGATGCTGCGGTTGCCGGACAGGGGGATGGTGTCCATGGGGCTGAGGCACAGGGCATGGGTGTAGTCCCGTAGCAAATCAGACCTGCAGCTGTGGAGGAGGGCCAGGCAGCTGATGTACGTGCACAGCGCAGGAGACGTGCCGAGGTGCAGGCTCGGCAGCCTCGCCTCTACAGGCCCAGGGCCCAGCTCCAGGACATGCGTGAGGACCAGGTCATCTCCCTGTACAGGCTGAGCACTAGGGCTATTAGGGAGCTCTATGAGGATCTACGACCTGACCTCGAGCCCCTGACTAATCGGTCCCATGCCATACCAGGTTTAGTTAAGCTCCTTGCTGCTTTACATTTCTTTGCCTCTGGCTGTTTCCAACACTCAGTGGGCGCAGTGGGTGGCATGAGCCGACCCTCCTTCTCCCGATGTCTCCACCAGGTACTGCGTGCCATGGTCAGCCGGGTGGGGAATTACATAGCCCTTCCCCACACTAGGCAACATTGGGGGACCCTGAACCAAGCCTTTGAGGCTGTAGCTGGGATACCACACGTGATGGGAGCTATTGATTGCACACATGTTGCCCTGGTCCCACCTAGAGACAGGGAGGTGGTGTTCCGCAACCGCAAACACTACCATTCCCTGAATGTTCAGGTTGTATGTGATGCTGATCTGCATATTCTGAATGTGGTCCCACGGTTTCCAGGGTCCACCCATGACTCTATATCCTGCATCGCTCAGCACTATTTCGACAGTTTGAGGAGGGGACTGTATGGGGACTGCATCCTGCTGGGTGAGTATGTCCACAAATATGATGTAGTCTGTAGGTTATATCATTTTGTCACTTAACATCTATTATATATTGCACTATATACGCTCTGTGTGTTAGGCAGCTGAGCTCACGTTCAGCAGACATTGTGGGCGGGGTGTAGACATTGAGGTGCATGTGACATGATGAGCCATGTCACATCTGGTTTGGAAAACAATACCTGGGGGTGACATGCTGATGGTGTAGGGGGACATATGCACATGTTCAGATGCATGTACATGGGTGTGCATTTCAACGTGTGTGTGTATTTCACCGGGCCACAGGTGGGTGGGTGGGATTGTTGTCCATCACACCCACCTGTGCCTTAGTGGCATTTGAGGTAACTGTGTTATGTCATGTCACATTTCTGTGAGTCACAATCCATACACCTATCGCTTATCATGTGTGTGTGTGAGGGCCACACCCCTACACATTACTGGGGTTCTTGAACATTGTTTGGTGGATGACATGGGTTGGTAGTTGTTTGGGGTTTCGACACATATGATGGATGTTCATAACCTTGGCAACGTTGCGTACACCTTTCCCTAGGTAGGGTTCTGGTTTAGGCATGGCCCATAACATGTGTGCATACACACGTGTGTTGTGAATGACTTTGGGCCACTGCAGATGGCCACTACTTTGGCATCAGTGTATGTCATTAATCTGATGTGTCTCTGCCTTTGAGAGAGGTGACAGCAAGGGCAGGGGCCAACTTGTGAGCAGGCAGAGAGGTGTTGGTACCCCATACAGAGGAACCTTGACAGTCTCTGTAGTTGTGATAGTTCAGGGCTCATGTGGGCTACAGTGTGCAGATCTGTGGAACACAGCTTAACAGGGATATTAACATGATGGTGACAGTGGACCGGGTGTCCACTGACATGGTTGGTGGTCAGCGGTCGACAGCATATGGCATCATACTGCTGTCTGTAGGTATGTTGACCTTAGTGGACACAGTGTTGTGAGGTGATATTGGGTTGATGTTGTCGAAATCCCAGGTCAGACATGTTCTGGGTGTGCGTTTACATTGCCTCATACAACATTATTGTGGTGTATAGCTTGCTAACATATACGTTTAACATGTTATTTGTGTGCTGGTGGTTTAGGCTGCCATAGTTGGTTTAAGAGATTCGGACATTGACTGCATACCAAGACGCATATGCCACACATATCGGATCTTTGTTTGCAAAAATGTGACATGGCTGTTATTTGCCATGTCTGTCCAGACTACAGGGGCCCTTTCTGACATTTCTATCACCATAGGTCATATTCTGTCAAATGGATATTTGTGGTTGTCATTATGATTCTGTCAGGATGTGTAAAGCACATGTCTCTAAGGACCATACCTGTGCAAATTTGTGGTGGCATGCGCTCATGCATTCACATGCATCATTCACTTGATGCAGGTGATGCAGGGTATGGATGTCGCCCCTGGCTGCTAACCCCTGTGCGTCAACCACGGACACGTGCAGAGCGGAGGTACAATGAGGCCCACGCCTCCAGCCGCTCTGTCATAGAGCGCACCTTTGGCATTTTGAAAAGTCGCTTCAGGTGTCTGGATCGGACAGGTGGGGCCTTACAATATAAGGCAATGACTGTTGCAGAGATAATCGTAGCCTGTTGCATCCTGCACAACATTGCTCTCAGGCATGATATTACTGCAGAGATTAATGAGGATCTTGCGGAGGATCCACCGTGCCCCCCTGTACGTGCCAGTGGTGACACACAGGCAGGCACAGCGGTCAGGCAGAGGTTGATTGCTGAGATATTCAGTGGTATGTATTGCACATCCTCCCACATATATGTGCTGTTGTGTGCATGTGAGGTTTATAACGGGTCATGTGTCTGAACATATAGCATTCAGATCCATCCCTGCATGTCCTTATGCTGAACATCCAACAGTAACATAGGGCCAGGGGTGTGCAATGGACAATGTGGACAGGGCACAACAGGGGCTGTTGGTGTTTTTGGGGTTTGTGTGTTGCGACACCTTTATGAGCTTTTGGGGGTCACAGTACCAGTTAGTGTCTGTGTGTGATAGCAACTGCTGTGCAAACACACAGTTCCATTATAGTGTGTGTGTGTGGCACGGTGTCAGGCATATGTTCCGGGGTTAAATGGGGTGTAGATGGCAACATTTGTGTGGAGAGCTCTCATGCGGCCACCTTGTTTATGTACTACAATCAGGGTGTGCTTGTGTGTGTGTTATGCTATTATGGGCTGGCTATGTCTGTATGTTTATAATGTGTCATGCAACATGTCTAACATAGCACAGTACACATGCGCATGACTGCATACCCATGATGGGATAGATTACATGTGACAGGTGTTGCTGCCACACCAAACGGTACCATACGGTATGATGATTAACGCTAGCACATACATGGCTAGGGTGAGGCATGTGGACATAGTCAGTGTGCAGCCCGGGGTCCATATCATTGGTTTATCTTATATAGTGAGGTGTCATACATTGCAGTATTTTCACTGTACACACATACGGATGTGCAGCGGGTCACATCATGAACGGGTGGATTACAGGACCCCACTGTAGAGCTGCATGTGTGTATTTTTTTGCTAGTTTAGCGGTTTAGCAAATAAAGAGTGGCATATGTGGGTGATACTATCTCAACATCTACGTCATGGCTCTGGTACATGCTGGTACATGCTGTATGTCGGTCAGGTTAGCACAGTACACATATGCCTTGTCTACACTGGCAAGGGATGTTATGTTGACATACACACACAGACCTATTTGGGTGATATGTGGTGCAGGTGCACATATAGCCTCTCCATGGATTAACATTCTCCCTGATACCCAGTGGGCTGACATGACGCCATCATGGTCTGATGAAAGGACAGACATGGGGGTGTTGTCTGGTACACATGGTGATGACATTGCCATGTATTTAGGCACATGATCAGCGCACATATCTAAGTAATCATTGATGTACAGGATGTACACTGCATAATATTCCTTTGCACAGTGGATACAGGGGGTGGTACAGCATATTACCAGGTGTCACAGGTATGTACAATGGACTAACAAACAACATTAGGGGAGTCATAGACACGGAGAGGGGGGTAATGTTGTCAATCTGGCCAACACAGACTAATAGTGTGACCTTGGGATGTGTTTCACACATGGTGTTTGCAGACACCTCCTTAGACAGGTGTGAGGAACAACCGAGGGTGGTGGGGGCAAATGAGTAATAGGGGGACATTTCATTGGTATCATACGTCTACATGCTGCCTCTCCCATGTGGTATATCAGTACAGTGTGAGGTTGAACAGTCAGTCCTTGGGTCAGGTTGTGGGGTCTGCAGCTGTTGACATTGCTGTGTACTGTGGGTTTCACAGATGGGACATGACATATATTTTGTGATGGTTTGTTTCCCTCTCCACAGGACCAGCTTCATGAGGATGCTGTTCCACTGTAGCATTGGCACATGAGGGCCCATCGTCCAAGATGCTGTGGTCCAGGGTAGGTGGATCTACAGCTACATTGTGCGTACATGGGTTCATGGGAGCAACATGTCGCCTGTCATGTGTCATCAGAGGCAGCTGGTGTTGTACAACTCTCCCCTGACAGCCTCCCTTACCAATATTTGGGGGTGGTGACCCATCTCCCCATGTGTTTGTGCACAGTATGTTCGCAGGGACACCTTTTCAGTCAGATGTACAGCAGAGTTAGATGTGTTTTTGGTTGTCGTGTTTTACGGATACTGCATTTTCTGTCTACACCATCATAGTTAGATCAGACATCACCAAGGTATATGTGCATGTGACTTGGCCATGATGTGCACAGGTTTGCACTTGTGCACATTCAGCCCATGTTTTTCAGCTGTGCCCCTGACCAACGCATACTGTGTGTGTGTTTGCGCTTATGTTTTGAATATGTCCTCCAGCATTGTCCAGGCATGGTACATTATCACGTGCTCTCATGGGTGTGGGCACCTGGGGGGCATGGTGGGGTGTACTACCTCTACTGTTGTGCTGCTTACCTTGTCATCATGGTCCACATGTGTGGTGAGCTGTGAGCAGCAATGTGTCTTGTGTTTTGAGAGACAGGTGTTGAGCAACATTTATTTCTCTCATATGTAGGCATGATGTGGAGATGCATCAACAGTTGATGTACATGGTAAATCGACATGTCTGGCTGACATTGTCTCCCTTCGCTGTGACCTGATGTGGCTATGCAGTACTTGGAGGAATTGATGACGGCCGCATGATGCACACATAGGGTTTGTTTTAACTTTGCGAATTTGGTATTACATCTGGCTGTACCTGTCCTGGGGTTTATGATCTTCACATGGACATGTTATGTAGCATCTCTGTAGACACAAACAGATGCATATAGTGTGTAGCTGTGAGATGCCCGTGTGACCTGGGATTGTACATAACCATATCCATGTGACAGCCATGCCTGCATTTACATGTACTGTTGGCGCTCATCTCCTTTTTTTATATGCATCTGCTGTAATTTGTGACTTTGCATCCCTTTGGTCTGTATTTTGTGTATTGTGAATCTTGGCAATCTGTTTCTGTTTTGGCAAGGTGTCTAACATACCATACTTCTCCTCTCGTGACACAGGGCAGGTGACATAACAGCACCATTTCCTCCACTGCATCTGGCTCACCATCCAACGTCTGTTGTGGGACTGACCTTCATCTTAGTCTTTCCGGGGAGATGTGCCATTGGATGTTTGACCTATGTTGGTGGCACACAGGCCTGTGATGGACATTTTTGCTCTTGGACCGCTGACTTACCCATGATAGACCTGTACAACACACAGTGTGTGCCATGCTGTGGCTGTGTGTCGTGCTGCTGACAGGGACACAGGTGGACTTTCATGGACTGTGTCATATTGGACGATGGCACTTTACTGTGCATGGCCAGGTTTGCATGGTGTGTTTTGCGATGATCTTTTGGCTGTCAAGGACACCTTGCTTTTGGGACACTGTGTGCATCAGGGACTGACATAATCTATGTATTTCTGACATCCCTCCACAGTTGGTTAGTGTATAGGTGTGTCCCATGTGTGTGACATGGCACACATGATATGTTACTTTGTGGGTTTCAACATCAGCATACAGCCATATTTGTGGCACGGGGGCACACATGGAGGGATCCAATTGTCTATGTCCACCTGCCCCACACCTAAACAAGGTGCAGGTTCTGCCACATACACACTTTCATGCCCGCCACCATCCTTGTTAGATGTGTGGAGGGGCCAGGGGTGCTTAGATTCATGTGTGGCATCACTGTACCATGTTTGTGTGCAGCTGGTGCCTGTGCTTCTCAATAACTATGTTTGTGAGACACTGCATGTGGACCTATGGCT
Source organism: Ichthyophis bannanicus (assembly GCA_033557465.1). NCBI lineage: Eukaryota > Metazoa > Chordata > Amphibia > Gymnophiona > Ichthyophiidae > Ichthyophis > Ichthyophis bannanicus. The sequence goes on from CM066036.1 coordinate 270,033,365, forward strand.
CTGTGTGGTTCACTGTAGGCTGTCTGACCATCATTTGCATCTGGGACATGCTAGTTATTGTATATGTTTACTGTACAGATGTGACACTCTGCATGTCTGTCCACGCGTTGCAGTGCACATTTGCAGAGTCCTGTTTTACCCCCTGCATTGACAACAGTCTCATTAGGCCATTATATTTGGTGTGGGTCAGAGTGGGTGTCCATTGTCCTCCTACACTTCAGCATTGCATGGACCATGCTATCGGTAGCCAAACACTGTCCACCAAACAAACAATGCAAGGGGACATACTGCACGGTGTTATGTCTGCACCTTTCAGGGAGTTGTGTGCTTTGTATTTTCTCTGTGTTCATGTGTCCCTGCTACCTGTTAGCATACAATCATTCAGCTCTAGATGATATTTGTCATGTACACTGAATACTTTCTGATGTGCCAATCAGCCATTATGTGGGAGGTTGGACATAACTTAATGAGGGTGTTTGTCACATGTCAACATTGTGCCAGCATATGTTTTTCTCTTTTGGGGGCCACCTGTGTTGCATGAGGGCTATGTTGGGGGGGGACATGTGATGTGTTTGGGGTCTTACGCTTACAACGCCTAGAGTCTACATGCCCTCATATGTAGCTCACACATTGTGGGCATGCAGCAGATGCTCGTGTATGTGGCCCTGGAACCCAGTGCATATCATGCACCTGTTCCACCAGAGATCTCATGCCACTCAATTGTGCGCAGGCATTGACCTTTATGTGGCATGTGTGTTTGTACCTTGCTGACTGTGTTCCCATCTTTAAACAGGGAGGGGCTTACTTTGAAATTATGATTACACTGTGTACAGTAACTGGGAGGTGTGATCCAAATAAAGATATGTATTTTACAGACATTAGTTCCTTTTGCTGCTTGGTCATGTTCACACACATGCACTACAATGTCTACCTTTGAATATGTCATGACTCCTTGTGACCGTGGGACTCCGTGGTTACCTTGACAATGTTCCTCGAGTTACTTTCCAAGGGCCACATGATCTGGTTTTGTGAAATGAGGCCTGGTTGCCTTGTGTGCATGACAGTTTTGTGAAGACTAGGCTGCTCCTCCTCTCATAGAGCACATTCACACTTGTGTCTACTGGGTTGCTTGCAAGGTCCATGTCCACCTGTGCTCACAACAGTGTACGATGGCAGCTGTGCATGTGTCTGTCATTTTGCACATCACAGGTTCTTACTGGTTCACATACAGACCCTGTCTTTGGAATATTATGTATTCCTTGGGCTCAGTGTATTATTTGTGGGTGTGGTTGGTGGCATGTGTTTTCATATAAGGTTATGCGTTTAGCCCACGATATCCTTTGTTTTTAATTATTTTGTGCATTATGCTGACTTGACCATTAGTTCACTGCAGGTTCATCAACTCTACACACACCCTTGTCTGTGATCAGGGTGCAGCAGGGTGTGCACTGTGTGCTGCCTAGCCAGCAGATATCATCTGTTACATAGGTTTCTCTCATTATGTTGTTTACACTGCTGTGCACCTGGGGGTGTGGTGGTGATGGGTTTCAGCAGGTGTGTGTTCACCCTTTTTCATGTGTTGCTCTCTGCTGTCCTGTCCATGATCAGTACATTGCTTCACCACGCATCCTCCACTGCCCTTGGGGATACCTTGCTTTGCTCTTGTTATGTCTGTATATATTTATGTATTTGTTTTGGTATCCCACTTTTCACAGGGTCAAGGGGGGTTTCATACGAGGGGGGGGGGGAAGTTTTACATGTTGGCCACGGCCATTGCCAGGGGGGCTACATTGACGGTTTCAAATGGGGACATAGGACATACTATGGACATTGACAGATTGTGCACATTGTCATATTTGTATGGGGTGGGTTAGGGGTTGGATTAGTGGGGTTCCTGGGACAGTATGTTTTTCAGCTGTTTTATAATGGATTAGTGGTCTGGGTTGTTACCAGGACATCTTGGGGGGCTGTGCATGATACATGGGGCAGGAAGTTCAGGGTCTCGATTGCAGGTCCCTTGCGGGCATTTGGTTCATTTGTTGCTTACAGTACCGGAGTTGGTGGGGGCTTGTCTGGTAGTTGTGCCGTGGCCTGGGCGACACAGTCTGGTGTTGATTTGGGGGTTGCGTGCTTCATGTATGACTTTGTTGGTGAGTGGGAGGGCTTTGTATTGACTCCTTGCTTCAGGTGCCTGTATGTATGTTTCTTTCAGGATTGGGGTGATGTGGTCTGTATATTTTGCATGCTGTGTCTACAGCATCACATATCATTGTGTGTTTGTGCATGCGTCCCTGGTCCCAAATACAGACTGTGATCTGAAATGTACACAGGAGTTCTGCAGGTGCATTTGTTCATGGTTTCCCTTGTGGGTTTGCCTGTCCTTACAACCAGCATGCATGTAGCGTGAGGGCCTGGACTATTTCTGACTGCATCCTTTGCTAAAACACACACATTGGTGCTGTTTCCTACCTGTTTTTGCTTTTACATTTTTGGTGTTGTTCGTATGTGTGATTCCTCTCTGTTCTCCTGGATGTGTATGCGTGTCCTGCAGTTGTGTTTTCCATTTGTTTGACTGTCATATGTTGTCAGGTTTGTGCTGTGGACACATTGTACACTCATCTGAGTTGTGAGCCATGCATCTGTCCATCTTCTGTCTGCCAACTCTTGTGTCATGCTACCCTGATGTGCATGCAGCTGCAACCCTTCCTGCACTCCTACACCTTCCTGCATCACAACTCTCCATGTTTGTCGCTCCTGTGTTTGCTCTGCATATCATCGCTAGTCCACTGTAATCATGATATTTCACAGATCCTGCCATTTCAGCCTCCTCTGCTGGACACATCTTCCCATCCACTGTTGCACACCATCATTATAACATGGTACATTATCCATCACTCTGTACATAGCTACAGCTGGCACCAGTGTCTTTATCCATTTCTGTTGCTGCCACATAGCCTTGTGGAAATCTTTGTGGTACAGCACCTGTGATGTCAGTGGTTCTTATACTTTTGGATTGCCTTTCCTTTCGGCTCTGTGCAGTATTTGGGTTACATGTGCACTCGCATTTGATGATGTGGTTGTTTATGATGTGCATTGTGTAGCAGCCTAACGGACCGATACTCTGGCTAGGCTTGTGTTTAGATGGCAGCACAGCTTACTGTACAGTTGCATTCTGAGAAAACAGATGTCACTAAGCCAACCTTGGTCACTGCTCATTTGGCACCATGACCCCTGCACCATCACGCAATGCCCTAACCATTGTGCTACACTGCTGTTCCCTCCTGCATGTCTGCTCACCTACCTGGGATTTCCCTGCGTTAGACTGCACAGTGATGCCAGCACTGACTGTGCTTGGACCATGCCCTGCCTCATACGACAAACTGTAAAGCACCCTACACATGACATTGTGATTTACTTGGTGGACAATGCGCTTTAGGATTTGACATGTGAGGTACCTTATATTGCGTCATATGCATCACCTGATATTACAGTGCTTTCATAGTGCATTTGCAAGGGGGAGTAATAACAATAACATGTAAAATGCCTCCTAGATCACTATTGCTCATGACAGATGATGGCTCATCCAGCCGCTTCATTGGGCACTGCGGGGGATTGAACCCCCGATCCCTGCTCCATTGGTAGGCGTCGTTCCCATCGTGCTGTGGCTCAGCTCGTGTGCTTTCCCATCCGCGCGCCGCCTTATGCCGCACAAGGTTCCTCTGCCTCGTAAAGGATTAGTGCGCCGCCTTCTGCTGCCCACTATTTCTGTGCCTCCTAAAATGGTGCCTGAGCCTGCCGCTTCATTGGGCACTGCGGGGGATTGAACCCCCGATCCCTGCTCCATTGGTAGGCGTCGTTCCCATCGTGCTGTGGCTCAGCTCGTGTGCTTTCCCATCAGCGCGCCGCCTTATACCTCCCGCGCAGCTTTTCCAGGCGGTAATGTGCGGGACGCACATGTGCGGGGCGCACATTGGCGCATATGTAAACCGCGTGTTTTTCTTTTTCAGGACGCAACGCCCACTCCTTATATGGCACACGCACACTAGCGCGGCCCCGCACGTTATGAATGTTTAGTAAACATACCCCTTAGTGTCAGAGTTATTGGTGTGTATATCGGCCTTGTATGTTTTTCATACGCTGGACTAATATGTTGTCGAAACTAATTGCTGTCAAGCATTCTGTTCTAGGTGTTTCAATGATGCAATATTGACGCACTGCATCAGAGGTGTTTTCACGTGTATCATATTCCGCCGTCAGAATGGACTGTTGACAAACTATATTATATCATAATAAAGTGTTTTAAATGAAAACTGCAGTTTCAATAGTATCATACAGTATGTTTATGTCAATGAATATTGGAACTGAATCCTATCTTTTCTGAAGACGGACAATATACTATATTGGACCAGGGTATGAAAAACATACACTATGTGAAACTTCTATTTTCTGCAAAGTTGTAATATTTTTTATTATTGCCAGTATTTCATAGTTGTTTGAATGTAACAAATCTAATAAATTATCCAGAACAGAGAAAGAATATGCGAGCTGTCCAAAACGGGTTAAGTATGGTTGCCATCTCCTAGAGAATGTCACTGAACTGCTTCTGCGACCCTGGTTCCCTTAAGTCCACCTGCATGCAAGGGCAGCTCTATAATGAGGCTGAGTGAGGCAGTGGCCTCAGGTGGCAACTTTTTGAGGATGGCAAAAAATGCAACCAAAATGGGCTGGTCAGGGGGGTTAGGACTAGAAATAGGCTGACTAGGTGGACTAGAACTGGAAATGGGCTGATGGGGGAGGGTAGGATTGGTAATGGGCTGATCGGGGGAGTTAGGACTGGAAATGGGTGGATTGGGGAGGCTAGGACTGTAAATGGGCTTATCAGGGGGGTTAGCACTAGAAATGGGCTGATTGGGGGGCTAGCACCAGAAATGGGCTGATCAGTGGCTAGCACTGGAAATGAGCTAGGACTGGTAATGGGCTGATAAGGGGGATAGGACTGGAAATAGGCTGGGACTGGAAATGGGCTGTGGAGGGGGGGGGTGCAGAGAGAGTTGCTGGCACTGGAAGAAGAATGGGAGCTAGAACTGGAAATGGGTTGATGGGGGGAGGGGAGAAGAAAGCTGCTGGCCCTGAAAGAAAACTGGGGGCTAGGACTACAAATGCAGGGGGATGGGAGAATGGGACTGGAAGGGAACGGATGTTGAGAGGGTCTGCCAGGGGAAGGAGGGAACATGAAAGGAGCTGACACGGGGGAGGGAGGTGGGGGCAGGAAGGAAGCCGACACTTGGAGATGGGACTGGTAGGTGGCTGGGTAATGGGGAAGAGGCTGGAAGGAAGCTGACATGTGGAGATGGCATTGGAAGGGGGGTGGACAGAGGGTAGGGTGATTGGAAGGGGGGTGGCACTGGGAGTAGAAGTGAGCTGATACTTACGATACTATTTGGACTAGAAGGGGCAGGACAATGGGGAACGAGGGGAACTGGAAGGGAATGGACACCAGAGGCAGTCCTGGGAATGCAAGGTGGTTGACATTGGAAGGTACTGAGAGGGGTAGACTGGAAAGAGGGCTGGTACTGGGAAGGGTTACTGGGACTGGAAATAGGCTGATGGAAGGAAGTGAAGGAAACAAAAGAAGAGATAAGAAATGGCAGATGGACCATAGACCATAGAAAGAGAGCTTAAGAGAAGACAGGAAAGCAGAAGCCTCAGATCAGAACCAGCATGATCAGAGAATAAAATGGTCAGACAACAAAGGTAGGCAAAATAATTTTATTTTCATTTTAGTGATTGGACTTCGTGCTATCTTTATATTTTACACAGTATGGAGGACTGCATCTCCTATTTATCTGATGTTGTATGGCACGTGGAGTCTGGCTTTTTGGGGTTTCAGTTTAATTTTTGTCTACATATTTTTATTTTTACTTTAGGTTGTAGTCACTTATCTCCATGAACAAGCAGGAATGTAGTCTTCACATATGGGTATCGTCGGTACCGACGGAGCCTGCACAGGAACTCTACCCAGCGTCCAATAGGAACGATTTTGGGAGCATCCCTCAGCACATGCGCACTGCCTTCCCGCCTTTCCAACTGTCCCTCTTTAGTTCTTCATTTTCCGTGGAGCCGACAGGATCCATACCCTGTCACTGCAGAAAATTCCGTCTTTAAAATTGTTTTCTTGTGGTCGCGTTTGCCTCTGCACGACGCTTACCGGTACGGCCGGTTCTTTTCTTTTCTTTTAAAAACCAAACCAAACCAAACCTTATACTTTGAACTGTTTCTTTTCAGAAACGTTTCTTTTTTGTTGCAAGGCACCATTTTGGGCACTAGGCCCCATATTCCTAAAACATCGAAAAACCACCTAGTGGTTTTAAAAAAATGTACTAAGTGTGGCGGAACAATTTCCGTCACTGACACCCATGATTGGTGTCTTAAATGTTTAGGGCCTGAACATTCTCCATCTGAATGTCTCTCCTGTATGGGGATGACTAAAAGAGGAAGACAGAACTGGGCTGCAAAGCTCGGTACCCTCTTTTCTTCGGCTGCCAGATCCATTGCATCGACATCTTCAAGAGCCTCCTCTTCCTCCCATGGATCTCAGGTAGCTAAACATAAAAGCTGGTCCTCAAAGGGTAGCTCTCCTGCTAAGCATCGAGAGGTCATTGGCATTACCCTTGAGGGAACCACACCGGCAAAGCAGCCCCGGCGGGAGGCTTCGGCTTCCAAAGCATCAATGGGGCTCCAGGATGTTCTCGAGGCCCCGACCTCGCAAGAACTACCTGTGCCATGCTCAGGGGTCCCGGCCGTTTTCACCAGTACTGACATCCAGGCATTGGAAGCGTCGTTAGACCAGAGGTTCCTCGCTATCAAACGCAGCATTGCAGCTCTTCTTTCAGCTGCGGTACAGTTGCACCGGTACCGGTACCTACAATACCGGTACCGATGGTACTGGCCCCGGTGGGAATTGTTCCCACGCCATCTTTGGCTGGAATCGATAGATCGGTACTGGATCAACTCGGTACCGACTTCGATCGATACCAGGACCGTGCTTTGCATGAGCATCGCAGTCAGGAATACTTTGAATCCTCCGATTCTGAAGACTCTGACAATTCTGCTGGTACTAGAGGGTTTCTCCCGGAAGATCCCTCTTCTCCCCAATGCAGAATGTCACCTCCAGAGGACATGTCTTTTCAGGATTTTATTCGTGATATGGCCAAAGGCCTTTCAATCACAGTGGCTCCTGAAGAGGAACTCAGAGCAAAGGAATTGGAAATTCTCCAATATCCTAAGGCTCCAAAGGAGGCAGCCACTCTGCCCATCCATAAAATTCTGCATAACCTGATGTTCAGAATGTGGGAGACACCTCTGACTACATCTCCTCATTCTAGGAGACTGGATACTATGTATCAAGTTCCGCCATGTCCTGGATTTCAAAAGACTCAGCTGCCACACCATTCAATGGTGGTGGAGTCAGCTATGCGTTGGATGAAAAGTGCAAAGAGGCATGCATCCAATCCCCCAGGTCGTGAATGCAGGACTCTGGATGCTTTTGGGCGTCAAACTTTTCAGGCTTCCATGCTTTCAGCTAGGATCAGTTCATATATACTATATATGGGAATGTTCCTCAAGGAGGTTACAGGAGACTTGGAGCTTATGAGCCTATTTCTCCCAGATGACAAGAAACAAGACTTTCTTGCTCTAGTTAAGCATGCTCAAGATGTCTCCAAGTTTGTAAATCGTGCAACCTTTGACTGCTTTGAATGCATCAGCAGAGCCTCTGCTATTGCCATTGGCGCACGATGGATTGCATGGCTTCAGGCATCAGACTTGGAGACTTGGGTACAGGACAAGTTAGGCAACATTCCTTACACGGGAGAGAATCTCTTTGGCAAGAACTGGCAAGAAAAGGCTAACGAGTTAGATGCTGACAATACTACTCTAGATAGATTGTCGAAATCTACAGCCACTCCAGCCAAAAATAAGCCTTATAAAAAACCCTCTTTCAGCGAAAAGAGGAATTTTTATCCTTCCTATACCCAGAAGAGTCAGTCTCAGGGTCAGGTTGCCCAAAAGGGACAAACTAGACAGCAAAAGAAGCCAAAAGGCCCGAGAGCCCAACCAGCTCTGCAGGTTCAACCCCCTCAAGGGCTTTCACTCCTTCCTAGAGAGCTTACCCTTCCTGCCTCTGAGGGGTCCCCAACCCCCCAATATCCCAGGCAGGTTTGCTAACAGATGGCATCAGATAACAGCAGAAGATTGAACTTTGTCCATTGCAGGAGAGGGGTACCAGCTGCATTTTCACCGCATGCCCCCTCCTAGAATTCTGAGGCAATTCAATTCTCAAACCTCCGCAGACAATCTGCTAGATCACGAGGTCGCAACACTTCTTGCCCAAGGGGCAATAGAAGAGGTACCCATTCTTCAACGGGGTGCAGGGTTCTACTCCCTCTATTTTCTTGTTCCAAAGAAAACAGGAGGGCACAGACCCATTCTAGACCTCAGAGAATTGAACAAATACCTGTTTCGAGAGAAGTTCAAAATGATTTCTCTAGGAACTCTTCTGCCATACCTTCAAAGCCAGAATTGGCTTTGCTCTCTAGATTTAAAGGATGCATACACTCACATTCTGATCCATCCAGATCACAGGAAATTCTTACGATTCCTTTTCAGGGGAAAACATTTCCAGTACAGGGTTCTTCCCTTTGGTCTGGCTTCAGCACCAAGGGTATTCACGAATTGCATGGCAGTAGTAGCTGCATTTCTGCGAACCCTGGGGATATTTGTCTTCCCTTACTTAGACGACTGGCTCATTCGAGCCCCTACAGTTGCAGAGGCCTGCACTGCACTGTCTTGCACAATGCAAATCCTCCAATACTTGGGATTGGTAATAAACTTTCCAAAATCCCAACTTGTTCCTTCCCAATGCCTGGAATTTATAGGGGCCTGTCTAGATACCAGACAGGCAAAGGCTTTCCTTCCACAGGCCCGGTGTCTTCGCATAATGCAACTAGCTTCTCAAGCAGCGGGGTAATCCTCCCTAACTGCTCGAGATCTACTACAGTTGCTGGGACATATGGCATCCATAGTCCATGTAGTCCCATATGATCACCTCCACATGCGAGCAGCTCAGTGGACCCTATCCACACAGTGGATACAGGCCACAGGTCATTTATCAGACAAAATAATAAACTCTTAATGACTAATTTTGTCCCTCCAAAAGGTGGCAATCACTAGAAAATCTGACAATGGGGTCTCTTTTCATCAACCCCTCTTTCAGGCCACCCTAACAACAAATGCATCACAGGTGGGCTGGGGAGCACACCTGAATCATCTCTCTACCTAGGGCACCTGGACTCCACAGGAGGTTGCTCTACACATAAACCTCCTGGAATTAATAGCAATCTATTTAGCTCTTTGAGTATTCCACGCCCAACTCAGCTACAAGACAGTCCTAGTCCAGACAGACAATCAAGTAGCCATGTTCTATGTGAACAAGCAGGGTGGGACAGGCTCTCTGTCATTATGCAACGAAGCTTTATGACTGGGCCCTCGTCAGAGAGTATCAAATTCACCTTCTAGTGGTATATCTTCCAGGCATTCAAACCCTTTGGGCAGACAAACTCACTCGATTACTGCTGCCTCACTAGTGGTCCCTCTACCTAGACCAGGTGGCAAAGATATTTCATCTCTGGGGCACTTCAGACATAGACCTCTTTGCAAGTCCACTGAATGCCAAACTTCCCCGGTTCTGTTCCAGGATTCCGGCTCACAATTGTCAGGCAAGGGATACCTTTCTCCTTCTCTGGGGTCAGGACTTCCTTTATGCCTTCCCACCCATTCCCCTCATCCCCAAAACACTCTTCGAGTTTCAGAGAGACATGAGTCGCATGATTCTCATAGTTCCACGATGGCCACGCCAACCGTGGTATCCCCTGCTTCTATATCTCTCTCAAACTGCACCTCTGGAGTTAGGGCATGCTCAAGATCTCCTTTCCCAAGAGGAAGGGATGCTATGGCACCTGAATCCCCAGTCCCTGCATCTCACGGCCTGGTTGCTGAAGGCTTAGACCTCCAGGATTTCAACCTGTCCCAACAGGTAAAGGATATCCTTCAGGCTTCTAGGAAACTTTCCACAAGAAGATCTTATACCTTTAAGTGGAAACGTTTTACTATATGGTGCTCCAAGAAGGGATTAAACCCCCTTGTCATACCTTTAGAATTGATATTAGAGTATCTCCTTCACTTATCAAATTCTGGTCTAAAGACCAATTCGGTAAGAGTCCATCTCAGTGCAATTGCAGCTTCTTATAAGCCTCTGAATGGACAACCAATTTCCTCTCATCCACTCATATCCAGATTTATGAGAGGTCTTTTATTAACCAAACCTCCCATTAAGCCACCACAGGTGGCATGTGCTCCCCATCACAAGACAAAGGAAGATGCCCGCTCACTCCATCCCCACTTACTACACATTGCACTGCAGCATACTAAGATAGCCAAACAAGAAGAAAGCTCCCACCTCCAAAATCTAAAATGCACCCTGTGATAAGGAAGCTTATCATAGCTCAGGAAGGAGCTATAGAAAAGTTGAAGTGACTCTGAACAAGCAACCTGTCAGTTCTGGTAGAAATATGAAAACAGAATTTTGCCATAAAAGATTACCAGTCCCAGAATGCACCAGGTTTCCAACAGCCATTAGAGGAGCTGAAGTGGGGAAACGTGTGTTCAATCAGGAGGGCTATGAGGTAATCCCTAAGCACTCATCTCAAAGGGCAGGGCCTGATTCAGCACAGCTGCGCTGTGTTAGGGAGGAGCACTCATCTAAGCAGAATAAGAGTAGAGTTTATTCTACAGATGACCATCTTCATGATCACCTTGGATATCCAGAGAAGGATCATCAGTTTCATCTGAAGGATCATCAGAAGCAGAAGCCAAACCGGACGGACAGAGAGGGAAAGAGAGCCTTTGGAAGAAGGAAGAGAAAAGCCTTTGAGAGGTCTAGAAGAGTCCAAAGCAGTACGTATACTGGGAGGTATTCCAAGGGCCAGCATACACCATTGGACTGGGGAAAGCCAGAGGAATGGTGCTGCAGAGCTAGGAATCACCAGAGGCTACCTGTGAGGGAGACAGCTGCACGTGGAAGGGACCCTAAGACCTGTGCCAGAAGATATGTGAAGAGAGATCCAGTATCCAGGGATCTGGATTGGAAGGCTGGACATAAGAACTGGACTACATACTGGCCAGGCTATATAGAGAGGAACTCTAGCAGCAATGGAAGCTCAGGTATGAACACTGATCTATGCCCTAGCTATAACCTTGAAAGACAGCAGGGAAACAAGTATTCTCCTGAAAATGCTCCATTGAGAGATTCATCTGTGCCAATCCATGATATTGAACCCATGCTTGTTGAACAAGGGGAATAATAGCAGATGAGGATCCTGTTTATATGGACTGCTCTCTATCTAAACTCCGTTGGTAACTTTCTGTTATAAAGTACAGCAACCATCACAAAGAAATACAAATTTGCTCTTTAATCTACTCAGAAAAGCTCCTGAAGCAGGATTTGACCCACACAGTGGAAGGCAAGCCAGCTAAGGGGTTTCAGCTGGTGACTGCTAGCAATTAAGCCTTACCTAATTGCTTGTGAGCTAGGAGAGAATCACTTCTGTATCTATGTGGGAAGTAATCAGAAGTTAACCTGAAAAGAACAGTTTGTTTCTTGCTTTGTGGCTTTTCATTTGTTGTTTTCCTGATTTTGACTTTGTTTTTCCAAGTTAACACTGAAAGCAAGTAACCTAATTTATGTGCTACCAAGCATATCTGTGTTGGGAGAAATAACCCCATAAATAAATATCTTATTGGCTTTACCCAAGAGCACAACTAAATTATTGTCAGCAGCTGTGTCTGGTGTGAATGAACTACATTGCCCACAATACCTTGCAAATCATATAGAAATATGCACTTGCCAAGAGTGTGAAGATTCTCACCCAGGCAGCCGTCTGACAACCCTCATAAATGCCCACGCTCAATCTGCAATAAATGGCCAGTGATCTCAGATATGATATCCCTCCATGACCTTGACATACTCCTGATCACAGAGACATGGCTATCCAGCAATGACACTGTCCTCCTCAACCAACTCCTACCCACTGATTTCTCAATACATACATGCCATAGAGACAGCAAAAGAGGGGGTGGTCTACTCGCCCTCACCAAAAAACACCTCCATTTCCATTTGATTAACTCCACTAGCACAATGCACCTCGATACAATCACCATAGCCAACAAGCACTGCTCCATCCATCTACTGTACAGAGCCCCATCAACCTCCCCTGATGACCTCTCAACAATAATCGACCTCACCTGCAACGCCCTGAACCCATGCACACCAAGCTGGCTACTAGGTGATTTCAATCTACTAGCCTTGAAAGACGCTCAAGTGTCAGCCTTCCTCGAAGCTCTCAAGGAACTAGGATACATGCAACTAGTCAATGAACCGACCCACGTGAAAGGAAACATATTGGACCTGGCATTCGCCCCACTGGCAGCCATTGACTCAACCCACGTCCCCATGCTGTCCATCACCGCAGTGCCTTGGTCGAACCACAAACTAATCAACTTCCAACTACCCGTGCTCAACAACCACCAGAAATGCTCCAGAGATCTGAGCAACACCACCAGTGCTCCACCACGAAGTTTCCGCCCTTTCGACAAAGAAATTATCTTCAGTAAAACCTGCCCGCTCCTCGCCTTGACAGCACCCAACCTCAATGAACTTATCTCCTGCTGGAATAATAGCCTAAGCTCCATTGCCCAACTCCCGCCATCAAACAAGCCTCCAAGGAAACGAGCCACCGCAGCCTGGTACTCCACTGATCTGCGAACATCACTCCTCCACCTAAGGAAGCTGGAAAGATGCTGGCATCAATCACACTCCTCTGATGACCAAACGGCATATAACCTTCACCTGACAAAACACCATGAAGCAGTAACAGAGAAAACGAGGCAATTCTACACGGACACCCTAAAATGATCACAAAGTAAACCGCACTACCTGTTCAATCTGGTCAAGAACCTAACAAAGGAACCAGCCCCTGACCAACCAGGCGGGATCCACCCTCAAGAATTCGCCGACTACCTGCAATCAAAACTATGCCAGACAAATAAGGTCACAGCCCCCACCACCGCACATGGGCCAACCTGCCCAACGCCACTGACCACCTTCTCCACTCCTTCCAAGAAGTACATTGAAGACACTATCGCCATGATCAATACCACCACAGCACAAACCGACCCCTGCCCCGCCTTCTGGATAAAAGAGCTATGCAGTGAATTTAGCCCATGCATAGCCAGTCTCATGGACCTGTCCTTCGCAACAGGCTCATTCCCCCAATGCCTCAAACACATGTCCATCAGACCTCTGCTTAAAAACAATAAGCTTGACCCCCAGAAGGTTGACTTATACAGACCTATTTCTAGTATACCACTACTGGCCAAGATAATTGAAAAAGAAGTCCAATGCCAGATAATACACCACATTGAAACCACCGCTCCACTGGACCCCTGCCAACATGGATTCAGGGAATCCCATGGTGTTGAAACACTCCTCACCACCCTCTTCAGTAACATAATTGCGGGAATTGACAACATCCGTCAAGGGTTTGTCCTCATCTTCATGGATATAGCCGTTGCATTTGACTCAGTAAGCCACGAGCTTCTCCTGGTGCGACTCAGGGAGAAGGGTATTTGTGACACAGCACTAAACTGGTGCGAGTCTTACCTGTCTGACAGATGGCAACACATACGATCCGGGGCCTCAACATCAGAACCTTTCCACAAGAAGCAGGGCGTTCCACAGGGATCCTCCCTCTCTGCCCTGATGTTCAACATATACATGCAGCCTGTCTGTAATCTCATCCGATTATTCAATGTGGACTGCTTGATATATGCCGATGATGTACTGCTCGACATGCCATTCTCAACTGACCAGCTGGACCTCTCTCCACTGAGAGATTGCTTTAACGCAGTGTCCAACTGGCTCCAAGCTCAAAACCTCTGAATACAGCACAAGAAAACTGAGGTCTTTTTCATTATGAGACGCCAAAACTTCACCCCTCCAGTCCACTTAAGGGTCAAGGAAGCAGAGCTGCAAACCAAATCCACAATCCAATACCTTGGAGTCACACTAGACCAATGCTTGGACATGAAGGCGTACATCAGTAACACAGTAAAAGCAGTCTACCACAAGATCCGAACACTCCGGCACTTGCACTCCCTGCTAGAGCCGGATGACTTCCGGACAATCTATCAAGCGTTGATTATCCCGCACTTTGATTATGCCAATACAATTCTACAAGGGCTCCCGCAATCCACCCTGAATACACTCCAGCTCGCAATGAATGCCGTGGCTAGAGTTCTACATGGGGCTTCCAGGAGCGACCACGTGACACCCATCCTGAAACATCTCCACTGGCTCCCTATCTGCGGTAGACTCTCTTTTAAAATCCTACTGCTAACTTTCAAGGCTATCAACGGACTCTCCTCCGCCTCACTCACGAAGCTAATCCACACCTCCCCCCCCCCCAATAGATCCAGGAGATCTGCAGCAGTCAACACACTGGTAATCCCGAAGGCAATAACCCAATGCACCCAGGCAACAGCAAACAGAGCTTTCAGATTCTATGCACCCAGATGCTGGAACGCCCTACTACCTAACATCCAGGCAATCCCTGACCTAACCCAGTTTAGGAAGGCTTTGAAGCACCACCTCTTCCTCAAGCACTACCCAGATGACAGCACACCTACAGCCACCCCCCTCCTCTAGTACCGACACACCAGAACACCCAGCAAGCCCACTCGACTATGCTTACCCCATGATATGACTTGAAGTGATGCCTATATGTAAATAGTTACCCTAGTTATCCAAGTTCTAGTACCTGTTCTTTGTAATACAGAGCAGCTTGTTGCACTGTATAAGTCTGTTTCATGTAAACCGCACTGATGTCGAATAGCACGGTATAAAAAAGACTATAAATAAAATAAATAAATAAATCTAAATCTAGCTCTCGGGCAGCTTATGAAGCCACCTTTTGAGCCTTTAGCCACTACAACCCTTAAGTTTTTGACCTGGAAGGTCATCTTCCTAATTGCAATCACCTCTGCACATCGCATTAGTGAAATGCAAGCTTTAGTGGCTGATCCTCCTTATACTAGGTTTCATCATGATAAGGTTGTTCTTAGAACTCATCCACACTTTATGCCAAAGGTGGTTTGCCTTTTCATTTAAATCAATCAATTTATCTTTCTGTATTTTTTCTGAGGCCTCACGCCTCTAAGGCAGAAAGAAACCTTCACGCTTTGGATTGTAAAAGAGCCTTAGCCTTTTACCTTCAGAGAACACAGCAACATAGAAAGTCCTCACAACTTTTTATAGCTTTTGACCCTAGTCATTTGGGACTTCCAGTCTCCAAAAGAACTTTATCTAAATGGATTGCCCAATGCATATCCTTTGCTTATGAGAGTAAGGGTCTTCCTCTTCAAGGCCATGTCACAGCTCATAATGTGAGAGCCATGTCAGCCTCTATGGCTAACCTTCACTCTGTGTCTATTGATGACATTTGTCGAGCAGCCACCTGGGCTTCGGTACATAACTTTACAGCGCACTACTGCCTAGATATAGCCTCCCGTTGGGATGCCTTCTTTGGCCAGGCTGTTCTTTAAAATCTCTTTCAAACTTAATACAACTCCTACCCACCAACCCTGGTAGGATGCCAGAGATCCATGGGAGGAAGCATGGCCCACCTCACTATAGGTGGTAGCTTCCTGGGGTCATCTCCCTGGCATCTTCAGCTAAGGAGTCCCCATATGTGAAGACTACATTCCTGCTTGTTCCTGGAGATAGCGTAGTTACTCACCTGTAACAGGTGATCTCTGGGAACAGCAGGAATTTAGTCTTCACAACCCACCCACCTCCCCTAGGAGTTGTCTCTCTATCTCTCTGTCTCTTTCCTCTCTCCCTCTATCCTTTCACTCAGCTACAAACTTAACTGAAGAGGGACAGTTGGAAAGGTGGGAAGGCAGTGCGCATGTGCTGAGGGATGCTCCCAAAAGCGTTCCTATTGGACGCTGGGGAGCATTCCCGCACAGGCTCCATCAGTACCAATGATACCCATATGTTAAGACTAAATTCCTGCTGTTCCCGGAGATCACCTGTTACAGGTGAGTAACTATGCTAGTGATGGTCTGTGTTCTGAGTGTGTGACTGAGGCCAGGTGTTCTGTTGACATGGAGTTTGTACATAGGGATCTATACTATACTGTAGTAATTTGACTTTTTCAGCTTTTCAAATAGGTTTATGGATGTTCCAGGGCCCACTGTAGTATTACAGTGATGCTTTTTTGGATGGGCTCCTTATGTGAGTTTTGGAAGTTGGTGCTGATATGTATGGTATGGTAGATTTGCTCTATAGATACTCAGTGACTTTGTTATAGGGTTTTGTACTAGTTCACAATATGCCTGGTATTGGACAATGTTTGTTGTTATTAGTGAGATGATCAGAATTAGATTTTTTATTTTTTTAAGATATTGAGTTCTGTGGGTGAATGCTCTGGTTCAGCTCTGCACCTACTGTTGGAGAGGGTTCTGTGGATGCAAAATATATGTTCAAAAAGAAAAAGCAAGAACCATAATGCAGTTTATAACAACACAATAAAAATGAGTTATAATTTAGTTTTATAAACTGTGCTATGGTTCTCGCTCTCTTTTACTTCCTTGGTGTACAAATGTTTTGCATTTCCTCCATATAATCTGATCGGCCTTTTTGGTTTGGTTCAGTCCCTGATTGGAGTTTTGAGAAAGCCCGCCCCCCTCTACAGGGGGGAGGGGGCGCCATCTCATCCTTCGCCTCAGGCAACAGATTTCCTTGATCTGCCCCTGCCTGCATGCTCACTATCATCATACTCAACCACTCCAGGGAAGCACCCATAGTTTCTTCAGAGGTAGGACCAGCAAAAAAGCACAACAGGTTATCCCTGAGACCCCAGATGTGAATATGCAGATGGCTCAGGAGCAAACGCAACCTGATGATTGCTGCCAGACAAAGTGACCTGTCTAAAAGAGAGGAGTGCTTGAGTGCATTCATCCTCAGTTCCAAGGAGTAAACTACAAGGTGGTTCTACATGAAATAAAACATAGGGTGGGGGGGGGGAGGGAAACAAAAATCGGGAGGGATATTGGCTGGTCACCTGATGCTGCTACCCATAGTGAGAGCACAGTGGCAGCATTAGAGTGAGAACAGCCATTTCATAAAACTACACATCCACAAAAAAAAGTAGCATTACTCAGCATCTTCTACATATAAATGACAGCAATTACACATGGAAGTGCTGATGATTTTTAACACCTCCACATAAACCATGTAAATGCCTTAGTGACATTGAATATCCGCTTCTAACTCTCATACACACCTTGATTCTATCTGGTTATCATCAGGGCATGTTAGGGGTGTTCCAAGGCAGAGCAGAGGCAAAGACTGTTGCTAACCAGGTAGCGGCGATATTGCATGCTGCTCGGTTAACGACCCTTGCCTAAAAGATAGGCAAGGAAGCTAACTGGACAGCATGCAATATCGCCACTGCCTGGTTAGGTACTGTAACTTCCAGCATGTGCGGCGATCTCTGAATATTCAATGCCGAGGCCACATATGACCCTGGCAGTGAATAGCCGGGGATAAGGATCGGCAGGCAGAGCTATGAGCTGTAGGACCATATAACCTGTCCAATTGAATATTGGGCCCTATGGACCCAATAATTGAAAGACATTTCCACGGTTTACAGCCCAGTAAACTATGTAAATGTCTTAAATTGGGATATTCAACACCACTTACATGGTTGTTGTAATATAGTTTTTAGTTATTAACTTTTGATAGTTACTGAGTTCAATTATTGTTCAATATAAAGTGTCTAGAGAGGGAGGAGTGGCCTAGTGGTTGGGGCAAGGTACCTCAGGCTGGAAGGTTGGGGGTTCAAATCCCACTAGAGGACAGCAACCTCGGGCTGGAAGGACTGGGGTTTCTAGTCCCACAGGTGCTCCGTGTGGTCTTGGACAAGTTACTTAACCCTCCATAGCCCATGTTCCCTGTAAGTATTAGCATATGTGTCTCATATCCCCTCATGTTAAATGTATCCCCCAATTGTGTTGTGACCACTTTGATTGGATAAGGGTAAGGTGGTATACAAAACTGTCTAAATAAATAAATAAACTGCCTCTGAGTTATATAAAAATGTATAAATATACCACATCCACAGAAACTCTTGAGGTTGTGCACAATAAACACACATACACAGAACCCCCCCCCCACAAATGCACACACACAGCCTGCTGACACATGCATATGCAGCATCCAGCACATACACACACACACACACACACACCCTCTCATCCCTCAGTTCCCACTAGCAAATATACCTCATATTCATACTCACCCCCACTCACTAATACATATGCTTCCACCTCCCAAATACATATATATGCACATCTCTCACACTCTGACATCCTACAGCTAAACTCTTCCTGTGGTAATATAGATATGCACATCATACTATTGATTTACACACTCATACACAGTTCATATACACCATCAGGCCCTATGCATACCCAGCCACACATGCCCTGTTTCAATCAAATCTCCCACCCAGACGTGCGGAGCCTACAAACGGAGGAAAAGGAAAATGCTCCATTTTATCACAGTTATATGTGTGCATTTTTCAACTTACTTAGCTACGCCTTTCCAGTAATAGTTCAAGACAAATTTATATTCGAGTACAGTATTTCCATATCCCAGTACACTTGTAATCTAAAGGTGGGATATTCAGCAGCGATGGCCAACCATTCTAATGGCTAGACTCTGCTGCTGAACCTTAAACCTGAAAATTCAATGTGAGGCCATATCCGGCCCTGATTGCCAGGAAACTAACTGGGCAGCAGCGATATTCAGCCACTGCTCGGTTAACTTCCACGGTGAAAGTTAAGCCAGCCTTACTGCACCTGACTTTCGCTGCATGTCAATAACCAGGCAGCTGCTCAATATTGCTGCTGCACAGTTATTGACGGATAATGCCCTAGCATGCCCCTATGTTAATCATGTTAGTGCCACTGAATATCCCCAATAAAGGGATTAACATGGTGTGACAGGGCGTACGTCCCTTCACTGCAGGACTCCTGGGGGACCCCAACCAGCACTAGCTCTGGAAGTATGAACCTGTCTAGGAGGACACCCAGGGGCTGAGGAAGGGCCTGAATACCTGCTCCCTTCCAGGCCAGGAGACATAGGACCCAGCTCCCTGACATCACCTGGGATGAGAGGGAGGTGAGGGACTTGGCCTAGACCCCCATGGAGGTAGACTCCCCCCTCCCCCCTTAGGAAGTATCAAGGGGACTTCCAGTGGGAGGAGGAGATAAAGCTGGGAAATGAGCAACAGCTATTAACTGATTTGGCCACCAGGTGTCTGGAACCTGATAAGAACTCTGGACTTGACATAATAAGGAAGATACTGCTAGAACAATTTCTATGTATTTTGCCAAGGGAAGTACGGACATGGGTATCTAGCAGGGGCCCATGTCCATAACTGAAGCCGTAGGCCTCGCCAAAACCTTTCTTGACGCTGAATCCCGAGTCTCCAGGGAAGGGAGAAAGGAGATACCCAAGGGACTCCTGTGGGAAAAGGACCCCCTAGGCCAAAGGGAAGTTGGGATAACCCTAAGGATCCCACAGGGAAAAAAAACACTCAGGAATCCCAAAGAGGGCCACGATACTTTGCATGCGGGGAGCCGGGCCATTTCCATGGGAGTGTCCAAAAGAGAAATGTTCCTTCTCTAGTGTAGGGCTCAAGGGGGACTCAGGAGGCTGGAGTGGACCCTTTTAAAAAGGGATCCAGATTGGTGGGATGGACGTGGAAGCTCTCATAGACACTGGGAGTAATCAGTCTCTGATGTCTTGAGATCTGGCCCAGAGCCTAATGATCAGTAAGAGGCAGCTTAGATACCAAGGCCCCGTACAAGTGAGGGGTATCCACGGAGACATATGGAATGGCCCTGCTTATGAGATAAAAATCATCTAGGATAACAAACAATAACTACTAAGAATGTCCATTGTGAAGGAGCTCCCAGTGCCATTAATCCAAGGCTGTGATTAGATGGGGTTATTAGAATCAAGAGGGATTGGGAAGGGATATTAGACTCACTCTGCTTTAGTAGCCACCCATTCCCGAGACTATACCCCAGAGGAAAAGCCTGTCCCCAGTCTCAGAGAGTTTTTCTCATTTGCAACCCCGGACATGATAGAGAAAGGGGGAAAGACTAGAAAAAGCAGGGCTCAATGGAGAGCGGAAAAATGGAAAGGGTTGATTCCCCCAGGGAGAGTCGATGCTCTTGGGGAGGAGGTTCTCTCCAAGTTCGATAATTTTTCAGAAGAGCAAGCAAAAGACCCGTCCTTGAAGAAAGCCTGGGGTAAGGCGGAAGGGGCAGGCTCTGAGAAGGGTAAGGAGAGTTATCCTCTCTTTAAGAAGATGAATAACCTCTTCTATCGGATTACATTCCAAGAAAAGAAAGGAGAGCAAGCTCAACACATTTATCTTGGCCCACAGCCACCCCTTAGAAGGGCACTTAGGGGAGCAGGGAGTTATTGCATGTCTTACACAATGGTTCTTCTGGCTTAACATATAGCAGGAGGTGACTAAGTTCTGCCAGGCATGCCCCGTGTGCCAACGAAAAAATAAGAACCAGCCAAAGAAAGCTCCCCTTATTCCAACCCCAGGGGTCGAACAACCCCTGGATCAAATGGCCATGGACGCTGTGGGTCCATTAGGAGCATGGCAGGTTACCAGTACCTCTTAATACTTGTTGACTATGCCACACACTCTCCGTTGCCAGTTCTCCTGTGGAAAGTTACCACAGGTCAGATAATACGGGAACTGTTGAAAATTTTCTGTGAAGTAGGCTTTCCCAAAGAACTTTTGATAGATCAGGACACTAACTTTTTGTACAGACAGTTAGAGGCAGTCTTGGTATTGTTTGGGATCAGGCATGTTAAGACCACCTGTCACCCACAAACCGACAGCCTTGTCGTGCAGTTTAACCATACCCTGATACAAATGGTTAGAAAAAGTGTAGGCGATAACAGTTGGACATGGGAGCACGTGATCCCATTTGTCCTGTTTGCATATAGAGAAGTTCTCCAAGCTACATTGGGCTTTTCACCATTTGAACTTTTAATGGGGAGACAACCCAGGGGACTCTTGGATAAGGTACAGGAAGCCTGGGGCTTGGGTAGGAACGGAAAGAGGATTAGAGCCCGTAATTGAAAATCCAGTTAAGAACCTTCTCCTGGTAGGCGAACAAACATTTGAGGAAAAACCAAGAGACGCAAAAGATCTATCATGACAAGCAGGCATGGACGATGAATCTTAACCCAGGAGACCTGGTATTAGCTATGCTGCCCATTTTCAATAATAAGCTACTAGTCCAGTAGAGAGGTCCTTTAGGGTGTGCCGGAAACTACGGCCTGTAGATTATCAAGTGGAACAGCAGAAAGAGAAGGTACAGACCTTCCACATCATTTGCTCAAACCCTGGATGTATAAGGAGGGGCTAGGAATGCAAGTAAGTGAAGAGGAAGAGAACCTGGGTCCAGAGATTGCCCAGACAAAGGACCCACAGAGCTCTCAATAGGAAGTGAGTTGATGGGAGACTAGAAGAGACAGGTGAAGCACCTGCTAGCCCAGTTTCCAGATGTGTTCTCACCCCTGCCTGGGAGATCCTATCTCAGAACTAACAGAATTATCACCCAGGATGGTGAAATCATAAGGCAACGGCCATAACGCATTCCCCAGGCCAAACAAAGTGAGATTGAAAAAGAGGTAGAGGATATGTTGCATTAAGGGGTCATCGAAGAATCCAACAGTGATTGGTCTAGCCCAATAGTCCTAGTGCCCAAGCCTGACAGAACCACTAGGTTCTGTATTGATTTCCAGCAAGTGAATTCTATCTCAACTTTTGATGCCTACCTCATGCCCAGGATAGAGGAACTGGTAGAGCAGTTGAGAGGGGCTACATATATTTCAACCCTTGACCTAACCAAAGGATACTGGAAGATTCCCTCTAGGGAGAAAACAGCTTTTCGAACACCCTGGGGCCTATATTAGTTTACTGTCCTCCCTTTTGGCTTGTATGGGGTGCCAGCTACATTCCAGTGTATTATCAATAGGGTACTCAAATCACATCTAGGGTTCGCAGGGGCCTACCTTGATGATGTGGTTATTTCTTCCAGGACTTGGGAGGGTCACCTAATCCACCTGCGTAAGGTATGGGAGTCCTTAAGGTGGGCTGGGTTAACAGCTAATACTAAGAAATGCCAATTGGCGAACAGGAGATACATTACCTAGGCCACCGGGTAGGAAATGGCATTGTGCGACCCGCAAAGTACAGGCAATTCAAGGGAAGACCCTGCCAAAAAAACAAAAATCAAGTTAGAGCATTTTTGGGCCTACTGGGCTATTACTTGGGACTCATTCCCCAGTTTGTGGAACTGGCTGCTCCCCTTACCGATCTGCTGAAAAATAGGTCCCCTAACCAGGTATGTTGGGGTACACGGGAAGAAGAGGCCTTTGTTAACCTCAAGCAGGTCCCGTGTAAAGAACCGGTGTTAAGAAATGTAGATTTCAAAGAGCCATTTGTATTACAAATGGACACATCTGGGGTAGGTTTGGGAGCCTTATTAAGAACACCTAGTCATGTACCTTAGTCAGCAGCTAGGGGAGATAGAGACTAGGTAGTGAATCATGGAGAAGGAGTGCCTTGGAGTCAAGTGGACTGTAGATGCCTTAAGATACTATTTGCTAGGTGGTCATTTCACCCTTGTAACCAACCGTGCAGTCCCAAGGTGGCTACATTCTATGAAAAACACCAATGCCTGTTGACCCGATGGTACATGGCTTTACAGGCCTATGAATTTGAAGTCCAACATTGAGCTGGGAAAGCCCATACAAATGCAGATTTCCTGTCCCTCAAGGGCAAAGAACCCCCAGAATGGGTTGGCCCCATCATACTCCAACCCAAAGGGTCTCTGCCAAGTGGGGGTATCAGACTGGGACCCCGAACAGCAATGACTGTGGTGGTATAGACCAGTGTTTCCCAACCCAGTCCTACGGGGCACACCGGCCAGTCAGGTTTTCGGGATATCCCTAATGACTATGCATGAGATATATATGCATTAGAGATATCCTGCCAACCTGACTGGTTTGTGGCCCTCCAGGGCTGGATTTGGAGACCCCTGCCTAACACCTCTGTCATCTAAGATTGTGAGTGGGCAAGGTGCAGATGTCCAAGACATCAAAAAGGTATATAGAATGTGTCACATTCCTCCTCACTTCTCACCACCACCAAAATATTGTCTATTAGACAACTTTTTGGTGGTGGTGAGAATCGAGGAGGAATGTGTCACATTCTATATACCCTTTTGATGTCTAGGACATCTGCACCTTGCCCACTCACAATCTTAGATGACAGAGGTGTTAGGCAGGGGTCTCCAAATCCAGCCCTGGAGGGCCACAAACCAGTCAGGTTGGCAGGATATCTCTAATGCATATATATCTCATGCATAGTCATTAGGGATATCCCGAAAACCTGACTGGCCGGTGTGCCCCGTAGGACTGGGTTGGGAAACACTGGTATAGACCCATCTAGGAAGGGCCTAAATCCCTGCTCCCTCCACGGCCAGGACACATATGCCCAGCTCCTATACCTAGGATGAAAGGCAGGTGAGGAACTTAGCTCAGACCCCCAAGGAGGTAGACCCCTTTAGAGAGGATCAAGGAGATCCCCCAATGGAAGAATAAGGTAAAACTGAGAAATGAGCAACAACTAAGCCCTAATGAAACACCCATGGATATTCAGCTGGTGGATAACCACCAGATTTGGGGTGGTAATAGCAACAAGCATCTATGTAGGAGGTGGCGGGGCATCAAGGTAATTCCATACCCTGGGACGTAGCCCAGCTGAATCTGAGACTTAAAGAGGGGGGGTACTTTATTGTAATGTTCGATGAATATGTTTGTCTAAACTGAAGGATGTTGGGAAGATGTCATTTGCATATTATTGATCTAATTTGAATATCATTCACATTTGTGTTGATACAAAGGACCCTGGTGAGGGCTACTATGGACCCGGGAAGGAGACAGTTGCTCAGAAGGGCAACCAGACCCCAGCATGGGTAGGGATCCCACCAAATGTGGACTTTGGGACTATTGTATAACTCACCCTAACCTATAGGGGAACCCCTGAGATAGACCTCCCTGCTATAGATCTATATACGTATATAGAGAGAAAGAGAAAAGGTGGTAGTGGATTTTGAACTTTTCTTTGAAAGTAGACTAAGCTTGAAGGGATCTGAAAGGACTACACGATACCTGCCTAGTGGATCTGGAGATACAGAGCACATGGTTTGTATATGTTTTTTAATTTAGTGGTGTTTATATATCATTTTTCTACAAGTCAAGACTGTTTACATATAACAATGTGAAAAAAACAGAATGATAATATTTATGCTCTTTATGTTAAACAACAGAAGAAAAGAAAGGAAGGAAGGAAGGGAGGGAGGGTGTAGGTTAACTATTTACAGCATGCTGAGATATTAATGGAGTCAGCATATGGGCTGGGATGAATTAAAGAGGATACGCTCCATAATATTCTAGGAAAAGTAGAGTCTTTAGTTTCCTATGAAATTCTCCCATGTCTTCAATGGCTTTTATGTGAGGTGGGATAGAGTTCCATGTGTCCAGTGCATAGAGGGAGAAGATCCTGTTGCATGTCCTTTGGTTTTGTTTAATTTTTTGTATTGGTATTTCCAAGATTGGCTATGTGTTGTCATCTTGTTCTGTTGTTTTTAGGTGATTTTATTAGTGATTAGAGACAGGTTGCTGACTGGTTATGTATGATTTTATGTGTACTGATGATGACTTTGTATTTGATTCTGGAGGCAATTACTAGCCTGTGCAATTGTTTCAGGATCGGGGTGATGTAGGTGTATCAGGAGGTACCAAGTAAAGTCTTGCAGCTGTGTTTTTTGCTAGTTGTCATGAGTATATGGTGTGTTTTGGAAGACCCTGGTAGATTGAATTACAATAGTCCAGAATGGGTGTGATGATGGCTGTACAGAAGTCCAGTGGGTTAAGAAGGGGTCACACGTTCTTTAGAATTCGGAGCTTGTGATATACTGATTTTGTTGCTTGTTTTACTTGTGTTTGTAGATTAATCTCTTGATCTAGGATTACTCCTATGTATTTGACTTTGGTTTTAATTGATATTTCTTTGTTGTTCATCTTGATCGTGATGGGTGGTTTGAAGGTTGGATCTCTTGTGATGTGCAGAATTTCGGTTTTGTTATAGTTGATGGTGAGATTGTGTTCTTGGAGTCATTTAATCATTGCTGTGAAGCAGATGTTTATGATTACATAGAAACATAGAAATATGACGACAGAAAAAGACCATATGGCCTATCTAGTCTGTCCTTCCACATCCACAATTACAACAATCCCCCTTTTACCCTCAGAGATCCTCTGTGTTTGTCCCATGCTTTTTTGAATTCAGTTACTGTCCTCATCTCTACCATCTCCACTGGGAGACTATTCCATGGATCCACTACTCTTTCCATAAAGAAATATTTCCGCATATCACTCCTGAATCTATCTCTCTTCACCCTCATCCCATGTCCCCTCGTAGCAGAACTTGCTTTCAATTGAAAGAGGCTCTCTCCCTGAACATTTATGCCACTGAGGTATTTAAACATCTCAATCATATCACCTTTATCCTGCCTTTCCTCTAAGGTGTACATATTAAGATCCTTAAATCTGTGCTCATATGCTTTATAATGAAGACCACTAATCATTTTAGTAACCACCCTCTGCACCGACTCCATCCTGTTCACATCCTTTTGAAGGTGTGGTCTCCAGAATTGCACACTATACTCCAAATAAGGTCGCACCAAAGACTTATACAGAGGCATTATCACCTCCTTTTTTTCTGCTAGCCATTCCTCTCCGTATTCACCCAAGCATCCTTTGAGATTTTGCTGTCGCCTTTTCTATGTTTAGCTACTTTAAGATCATCAGACACAACCACGCCGAGGTCCCACTCTTCTTTAGTGGACAAAAGTACTTCACTCCCTATACTATATTGCTCCCTTGGATTTCTGCAGCCCAAATGCATGACCTTACATTTTTTAACATTAAATCCCAGCTGCCAAATTCTAGACCATTCTTCAAGCTTAGCTAGATCCCTCCTCATGTTATCTACACCTTCCTGGGTGTCTAGTCTATTGCAGATTTTGATATCATCCGCAAAGAGGAGATTGAATAGTTTGGTGCAGTTGTACAGATGTCGTCTGCATAAATTTGATATTTGACATCGAGCCCTTGTATGCTATTTCATAGAGGTTGGATGTATATATTGAACAATATTGATGAGAGGGACGAACCCTGTGGTACTCCTTGGTGTAGGGAGTATGGTTGTGAGTTCTGTGTTCCGATTTTACTCACTGGTTTTGGTCTGATAGGTAAGACTGAAGCCATCTTATATTATTGTCATGAATTCCGATGTCATAAAGACTGTCAAGGAGCAGTTAGTGGGAGATGGTTTTGAAAGCTGCCAAATATGTCGAGGAATCCTTGTATGCTGTATTTGGTACCTGAGATTAATGTGTTAAGTAGAGAGGTGAGTAAGGTTTCTACCTCGTGCTTTGGTCAGAATCCATGCTGGTGTATGTCCAGGGGGGCAGGTATTTCAAGGTGATTTTGCAGTTGTGCCTGCACTGTCTTTTCTATGATTTTTGCTAGGAAAGGGATGCTGGATATTAGCCTGTATGAGATTGAGGTGCATGGGTCGAGTTTGTTTTTTTTAAGATGGGGCGGAATGAGGATTGCTTGAGTGTGGCTGGGAGAAAACCTTGTTTGAGTGATTTGTTGACTATGTGGGCGATAAAGGGGATAAGGTGTGATCTTGTGACCTTTATCCAGGATCTTGGGCATGGATCTAAAGGGAACGTAGTAGTATTTATGAAGCTAATGTGGCTAACAGGTTCAAATATGGTCCAGAGGGCAATGCTCTTGTCTGGCATATATGTGGGGAGCTCCGTTTTGTTGTAGCTGTTGGAGTTGTATTTTGATTGAAGGTATGTTGCCATCTGTTGTGGGGTGATGGTGCACTTTCCATGGGTGTCGGGGTTGTTTTTTGTTAGTGTCTTTATGGTCTTGACTAGTTCTCTGGGTTTGATGATGATGGTGGCCTTTATCAGGTTGGTGTGGTATTCCTGTTTGGCCTTATTGGTGAGTGCTTAGTATGCTTTATGTTCTTTAGATATGTTGTTTTTATGTTGTGGTCCATGTTTTTTCTCCATTTGTGTTTGAGTTGCCTTAGATTGTACTTTCGGTCCTTTAATGTGGTAGAGTATCAGGGTGCCTTTTTTTTTCGGGTGCAAGTGCTGGCACTGGGTGGAACTTGGGCTAGTTCTGTTATGGTGATGTGCATTTGTCTCTCCAGGTTTGAATACGATCTTTTTCTGAGAGCATTGCTAGACTTGGGAGTATTTTCTTGATGCCTGACTACTGAATGCTTGGAATTTTCTAGAATTGTTATGGTCATCTGATATGAGGTTGTGTTTGTTCTGATACGGTAGTGAAAATTCTAATAGGTGGTGATGAGACCATGAGATGGGTTGGATTAAAAGTGATCATAGGTTGGATGTCATTTAATAGGTTGGTTGAGAGGAAGATGAGGTCTAGTATATTTCCTTTATTGTAGGTTGTGTAGTTGACGATTTGAGTGAATTAGAGGTTGTGCATGGCATCAGTGAAGGCAGTGGATTGCGTTTTTAGGTGGTGATGGGAGACTGAGATCTCCAAGGAGTTTGAAATGTTTTGCTTGGATGAGTGTGTACATACTGTATTAATTATGGTGTCTGTTTCTTCTGCACTGGCTGAAGGGGCTCTGTAGGTTAGGCATATTGTGCAGTGCTTGTTGGTGATGGTTCTTATGGCGAGGTTGGGTGTAGAGGATGACTCCAAGATGTTGAATTCCAGTTGTTTGTTAGATAGGATATATACTCCTCCCCCTCTACTGGTGGATTTTGGGCAGTTGTATATTTTATGGGTGGTAGAGTTGAGTTAGTTCATGAGTATATTGTCTGAATCCGTCAGCCATGTATCTGTTATGCATAGTATGTCGATCTCATGATCCTCAGTGTACTCATAAAGAGTTTGAATTTTCATACGTGCCAAGCATGTGTTGATCAGGGCACATTTTACGGTTGTTTTCGTGTGCGACTTGGTGGGAAGAATTTGTGGATTTGTGAGGTGGTTATCTGTTAGTATTCTTATTAAGTTGTTATGACTAGATCTTCTGTTCGTATAATTTATGTTCCAATAGTGTGTTCTTATTTGCCTAGTGTTATAGGTGATTGGCATCGGGAAATGTTGATATAGCTGAGTGGTTTTTTCCTTGAGAGTGAGAAAGAGAAGGCCCTGTAACGTGATCCATATTCCTTTGAGCTTCATTGCTATGTGTTTGGCTTTTAGGTGTCACTGTGGGATTTCTGTAGTACTGGTGATGAAGGTTGTGAAGAGAGTGTCAGTGTTTGGCTAGTGTGGTAAGGTTTGGTTATCTTTGGGTCTGTGCAAGTTGTCTGGCTTTCCACTCTGCGGTCCATTCTAAGGGTCGTGCGAAAGGGCCCTTTGGTGTGGCTCTTAGGTGCAGGCCCACCAGGCATGGATACGCCTGAAGTGCTAGATTTACAGTCAGGTGGGCTGACAGTGATGTCGGTGCTGGGAGGGAAGGGAAATTGCTTGGAGCCAGCTTACCTTCCCGTCGGACGCTGCCAGGGCCTTGATGTTGCTGAGCTGGCATGGGGATCCCCTTCCATCGGGTCTCTGAAGCTCCCTCAGTGGAACTGAGTGCCACAGCAAGATGTCATCTAAGCTTGGTATCTATATATTGTATATAGTTATAACGTTGTAAACAGTTAAATATAAATAGTTCTTTTACCGTTCCTTGTAAGACTTGTTCTGTTTCACTGTAAACTGCTTTGATAAAATGAAAAGCGGTATATAAAAAATGTTAAATAAAATAAAATAAAATAAATAAATAACTATAACATGTCATTTATATATGTATGTAATACACATATTTAAATGATGTCATTTATATATGGATATGCCATGCAACACTTCTTAAATGCCCTCCTTACACTCTTACATTCCTAAGTAAGGTGCCTAAATGTGTCCCTTATTTTCAGATGAACACAGGAGGTTAATTTTCTGATGAAAATTCATCTACATGTAGGTGCTTAAACGTTATGTTCCTAAATTTGGTGCCATTCATTTGCTTACATTTATGAACTTAATTTAGAGGCTTAATGCAGAAAATCAGAGCTAAGTTTCTAATTTTTTTCCCTGGCCTAAATCCACTCTTGTTGTCCTCTTTGGCCTTTGCTCATGAAGTTCTTTGTTTAGTGTGTGGTGCTTGGTGTGGATTGAAGCCACCACTGCAGATTGTTCCAAGTCAATCTTAAAGCTTTTTGTTATATGTGTGTGACAGTTCCATGAGCAGAAAACGTATTTATTTATTTATTTGGTTTTATATTCCATGCTATTTTAAATCAGTGCAGTTTACAATATAACAACTTGATACATAAAATAAGTATACATAGAACAGTTGAGCTTGATACATAAAACAAGTATACATAGAACAGTTGAACAGAGCTTAACAATTAGAAAAAAGAAGTCTTTTATAGCATGGTGATCATGGACTATAACTTCTTAATAACATTGCAAACTTTAGACACAGGAATCCCAAGGTCTTTGGAGATGGCCTTGTACCCCTTTGAAGTTTGATGTTTGGTGATAATGGTTTTTCTGATGGTTTCAGGCAGTTCTCTTGTCTTCACTATTATGAAAATGTAACAGGGAGTGAAAGTGGCTATTTTTTTTTTTTTACATTTCAATATACTTTATTGAGGTATTCAAAAGGTAATACAAGCAATCAAAACAGAATACATATGAATTTAAACAACAAATAAACACCCAGCCCACAATATGGAGTGTGAAATAGATTGGAAATTATCCAGAACATATCTCCAATCGGATTGGAAAAAAAAAATTACAAAGACTCCTTTTAACTTAGCAAGAACTCAATAATAAAAAAAAAACAAACCTAAGAAAAGCTTACTCCACCACCGATTCCTTCAAGAAGGTCTCTAATTGAAGAGAATCTAAGAAAACATAAGATTTAGCCTGATACACTATCACACATTTACAGGGATACTTCAACATAAAGGTAGCTCCCATAGCCTGTACTCGAGATCTTAATACAAGAAACGCTTTCCGTTTTAACTGAGTGGTGCGACAAACATCAGGAAATATCTGAATTGTCTGACCAAAATATTTTTCCTGACGTATTTTAAAATACGTATGCAAGACTATATCCTTATCCTTTTCTAAAGCAAAAGATACCAATAAAGTCGCTCTGGTTGAAATCTCTTCAATAGAGGTCTCTAAATATTCAGATAGATCTAAACTAGGTAGATTTAACTGATCAACTCCTTGCTGGGCAGAAACACCTATCTCAGAGTCCGTCCTCAAGGACTGTCGGACCCCAGAAGGCAAATAGTAAATTTTAGATAAAAGTATTGTGTCAGAATTAGGTATTTTCAAGACATCTTTAACATACTTAAAAAATAAAATAGAAGGAGACAAATAATGGGTACGGGGAAAATTTAACAAACGTAAATTTTTTACCCGCAAGGAGTTTTCAAAAACCTCATCACGTTGATGTAACGATAGGGAGTCTTGGACAGAAGATGCCAAGACCCCCTGTACAGAGGAAATTAAACCATCCGTTCTGATTTTAGATTGTTCCAACTTATCCAATCTGGTCTGACAATCAGTCAGGGCAGTAACGGTTTCATGCGTGAACTTAGACAGTTTTATTAGGGAAGACTTTAAAGAAATCTCCGTCCGCGAAACCACCTGCCAAATATCTTGTAAGGAAATTTCTTTTGGAGGCATAGGAGTATCCACATTAACGGTAAAGTCAAAGGGTATAGGCAAAGCAGGAGTAACACCATTTACCTTCAAGAAGGAAGCCGGCAGCTGAGAAACCGCCGGTATAGAGTCCTCCGCGACCAACCGAGGAGAACTCACATCCGGAGGTGAAAGTTCCATGCTGGGAGGAGTCACAACCCGTCGCGGATCTGGAGACAACTCACCGGGAGGGGAGCTGATGGAAATAGAAGACTCCAAGGATGATTGGGCGGGTAGGGAGGGAACCACGGACTTGACGTGACTGTCCATGGGACCTACTACCTTCACCGCCTTACCTGTAGACATCGAAGAGGAGGAAGGTTTCTTCTTTCGCTTCCCCATACAAAGTCACAAACTTGTTAATCCAAAGATCAAAGACGACTCCAGATGAGCTCTGACGTGCTCCGAAGGGGCTCCAAAGGGGCAGGACCTGCCCCTTTGGACACGCCCCTTCGGAGCACGTACCCTCGGGCACGCGCCCGCGGTGCGCGTCCCGCGGTGGGGGCTCCGATCTTATAGCCCACAGCTACCCACGTGGCTTCAGCACACACCGGGAGATAGCAAACAATCCAATCGAAGAGGAATAGCAGGTAAAGCGCACACTCAGAGTGCCGCGGTGGGGGCTCCGATCTTATAGCCCACAGCTACCCACGTGGCTTCAGCACACACCGGGAGATAGCAAACAATCCAATCGAAGAGGAATAGCAGGTAAAGCGCACACTCAGAGTGCCACGGTGGGGGCTCCGATCTTATAGCCCACAGCTACCCACGTGGCTTCAGCACACACCGGGAGATAGCAAACAATCCAATCGAAGAGGAATAGCAGGTAAAGCGCACACTCCGAAAGTGGCTATTTTAAACATTAGAGCCATCGTTCATTGGTTGATTCAAGTCATGTGAATACTGACAATTGATCACAGTTGCATCCAATATTACTGCAATATGGTTCTTCTGTTCAAACTGCCAGACTTGGAAACAGGTTTCAAGAAACTCCCGAGTAAGACCAAAAATTATCAGTGCTTACTTGAGAGTTTCCCGAAACCTGAAGCAGAACCTGTTTCCACTTGGGGTCGAAACGTGCTACGTCATGCAGGGATTCCCTTGGAGTTGTTTCTTTCAAGCACTTATTTGTGAGATAAGCAACAAAGAAACTTTTTAAGACAAGATGAATAAAAATTATTAAAATGGTATTATTCCACCCCTTTATAAAGTATTACCAACATACATTAATCATGCCAAACCTGATCTTTATGTTTTATTGGAGGTCTTTTTTGAACAATTGTAGGTTTTTTTGACCTATCATTAATTTTGGGTTTGTGATTGTAATATTTGTCAATAATCCTGTCAATAATCCATTGAGTTCGGGCATTCAGAAGATCTTAAAGAAACATGAGAATATTTTATGAATTATCCCGGGCCTAATGGATAAAAATATTTGTTGTGTATGGCAAAGAAATCGGAATTTAAAGCAACAACTTAGTCCTGCAGTATTAAAATCTCCTGGCTCCAAAGCAATTCCTTCCAATATTAGCGTGGGCCATAGAAAATGTGGAAATTGCCATATATGTGATATCACTGTGGAATTAGAAGTTTTTGATTATCAGGGGTCCATCTATCCATTAAGAGCATTTACAACATGTGATTCCACCAATGTAGTGTATATTATTCAATGTCCGTGTGAACTAATTTATGTGGGGAAGACATTACGTCCCTTTAAGGTTAGAATGCGGGAACATAGAAGTCGCTTGAAGTGTAAGGTTAAAGAGGCACTGCTAGCCCAACATTGTATAACTAAGGGCCATATTTTTGAACAGTTAAGATGTTTCTGTATTAGGGGGCGGAGCCTGATGTCCAGCGGGTAGGACGCTTTGCGTTGAAGCTCCCGAGAGGCCTACTTAGAATCCTGACTTAATACCTATACAAACTTACTATTTTGCTCCGAGCTGACCGGGGTACCTCGGGGGGGGATGGCGGCCCATAAACCAGCGCGCTTGGACTTCGGGTCTCCTTCTTCTTCTCACGGAAAACGCTCCAAAACAGAGGTGTCCTCCCCCCAGAAGATGGTTCCATTTCGTGAAAACCCCGAAATGCACCTGGAGATTTTGGAGGAAATACGCGGTGTGAAGGAATTGGTGCAGTCCAATGGAGAAGCGCTTCGAGCCATGCGAGAAGACTTTGGAGTGCTCCAGGACCGACTTGAAAGTCTTTCATTACGGCAGGACAACATGGCGGGGGTCCTCGACTCGCACGCGGTGCGCTTGGGCAAACTGGACAAGGCTGAGCGCCAGATACAGAATCTTCAAAAGGAGTTAGAAGATAGCAATAATCGAGCCCGTCGCAACAATGTGAGGCTCCTCGGAATGCCGGAGGGGGTGGAAGCAGGAGATATAAGAGAATTCTTGCTCAAAACTCTTCCCTCCTTGCTGAAGATCACTTTTCATAGAGAACTGGAAATCGATCGAGCACACCGTGTTCCTGCCCACATGGCGCCCAACCGCACGACCCCCCGGCCTATTATCTTTAGCTTGCTACGATATCAACAAGTGGAACAAATTTTAAATGCTGCCCGAGCGAATCATCATTTGGAATTTGAAGGTCGTAAAGTCTCCTTCTTTCCTGATTTGGCAAAGCCTACCGTTGACCGTCGGAAGAAACTCCTTGCTCTTCGCCCTCGACTTCAACAGCTACAGGCTCGCTTTGGCCTGTTGTATCCAGCGAAGCTCCGAGTGACTCTCCACAACCAAACCAGGACTTTCGAAGATCCTGATCTACTATCAACATTTTTAGACTCCAAAGAAGCAGAGCAGATGCGCTAATCCCAAATCTTGGACTCTTATCTGTCGGCTCTGTCCGCCATTTTGAAGGGCCCGATGCGGCGGTCATAGCCAAGCACAGAGATTGCCTGGACTTTCTTTCTTTCTCTATATGACTTTTGTTTTTTGGTCTCCTATCCCTTCATGATGTGTGCCTCGGGCGGATTCGGAGCACGCACAGTCCTACAGGTTATGTGTTTTTTCAATTTCGGCCTTCTCTGGGGTTTCTCCCCGCAGACACATGGTCGCCAGTAATTTTGGGGTTTTGCTTCTCCTCTACCTTACTGCGGTTTTCTTTGTTAATGTGGGGCGCTTCATTGTATTATATTAGCTTATTTTTCTTATGTCATGTGTACAGCCAGATACAGTCAGTTTGAGGGACATAGTGAAATTATGTGTGCTATAATGCTCAGAATTTTTAACTTTTCTGAATGGCCTTATGTAAAATCTTATCAATCACCGTAAAAGGCATTAATGGTCCACTCAAAGGAAAGAAAATCCTTAGCTATCTTAGCCATGAGCATGTTGATTTAGTGTTTCCTCAGGTAACGCATTTAAACTTTGCTGAAACACTGAAACTCAATGCTAAGCCTTACATGGTAGCTGCCTATTCTCCCACCGTTTCCAAATGGTACGGGGTAGCCATACTGGTTAAGAAGTCTTTGCACGCTACTGTACTTGATATTAGCGTTGACAAAGAGGGTAGATGGGCCCGTGTACACCTTGAGGTTGGAGATAGTGAATTCACGTGTATTTGCATTATGCCCCGAATGTGGACAACCCTGCTTACTATGCAAGTATTGCGCAGTTGGCATTGGCCTCTGCCAATGCTCCATTAATACTTGGTGGCGATTTTACTCCAGTGTTCCCTCAATCTTTTCTTCTCAAATAAGGCGCTCGTTGGCTGGAAGATCCAGTACCGAGTAGACCTGTGTGGCTAGATATAGAAGCGGGCCTTTGCAAACCGATTCCTCTTACTTTTCTCCCTGGTATGACTCTCCCATCAGACTCCCACTATCCACCAATGCTTTTAGACACTTTAGGTGCCTTTAATACTCTTATGCAATCTTTTAGACTCCCGACTCTGGTCAGTACAACTTCAGCATCGCCTTCGGAGTACTAGGGTACTCCCGCCATCGACATTCTCTGCATAAGGTTGATTGGAGACTTTCCGATCTATCGGTAGTTCACCGGGTTGTAGCATCCAATTTTTACTAAACCTTATGTAATGCTATAACTAGAGATACCCCTATAGCGCAGAAAGTATGGGAGAGAGAATTGCATGTGACTTTGACCTCGGAGCAATGGAGCCTTATCTGGAGTAGAGGGACACGGGTTCCCGATCCGCCTCACTCACTCAGACCCTCTTCTTTCTAGCCCACCGGTGTTTTTACACTCCTCACAGATTGGACAAATGGAACACTACTCAGGGCAATGGTTGCTGGACATGTCCTGCGGCCATTGGTTCATTGCCTCATGTTATGCATGAATATCCCGCACTACAGTATTACTGGCGTCGGGTCTGGGGTCGTATTTAGTCTATCTCGCACTCTCAGGAGCCCCTTTCTTGGAGGATAGTGGGACTTCGCCCAGTTGCGGGGATCCCCTCTCTCCCCAAAAAATGGCTTATCTCCTTTCGAACTTTATGCTTGGCATTGCTATTTCCCTAATTAAGTAATACCGGAAATTTAGCTCCCAGCTGAGCTCCAATGAATGGTGGAATCATGCCTGTCTTTACAGTAAATATGTACAAATACCTCGTCTGTTCGCTTCCCCTGTTCAGACTCCTTCTCATTGGTCTCAATGGAAGATGCTCAATGACTATGTACATTTTGCTAAATGCTCTCATCTGACTGTCTAACTTTGTATATATCTCTGTCCCATGATCATGCTGTATCGTAGATGCTCTTTTGATCGTTTGATGTATAATCACTGTTAATTGGAAGTGCCCACATGCTGATCTAATCGGGTAGAGAAGAAGCATCGGGGTGGGGGGTAATTGGGTTTACTTTTCCTTATTGTATACTTGTTTTGTCTCCTTTGGTGTGTTGTTTCTTTTGTTTGTTGCAAAATGAAAATAAAAGTTTAAAAAAAAAAAAAAGATGTTTCTGTATTGATAAGGTTGAATCGTGTATAGCTGGGAAATCACAGGAACAATCTTTACTTATTAGGGAACAGAAATGGATATTTATTTTGAAATCCCTAATGCCGGGGGGCCTTAATGGGAGTATTGACTGGGTTTCCTGTATTTGAAAAGTGGAATAGGGTGTAGTACCTATACGGGAAATTAAAATGTAGAGGGAATGTTTTTTAGTTAAACCTTCAGTCTTTTTTGGGGATTATTGGAATTATCGTTATTGAATTTTTTAAACATGGTATGATATTTGTGGCAGGTGAATTAATTATTAGACCGGGAAAGGGATGAAAGTACAAAGGACAATAGTATAGCACATGATGATCAGGACATGCTATATAGCATGTACTTTGAGGAGTGTACGTCAAGAGACGTTCTTTTGCTATAGGACTAGGAGATGGAGTTGCATTTATTTTAGTTAGAGAGGATCCTGTCATTTGGAAGAAGATCGCAGGGACTATATGTATTAGTGGAAGTGAGGGGTCCGTGTTAGCAAAAGAGAAAAGCGCGGCGAGCGGGGGCAGGGTGTAAGTACCACCAATAGCATAGCAGTTATAACAGCTTTAAATTGGGAGCCGTACCCTTTAGCCCACATGCGCGGCGTTTTGCTCACGAGTGGCAATGAACGACATTTTCGGTACCTTGCATTAGCTGAATGAAAAGAGACGTGTGCAGCATCATATGTTTTGCCTGGTAGGTGATTTGGATATAACACTGTTGCGAGTATGAGGAGATTTGAGCGAAGAACTTTCAATTCGTTACTGAGGAGGGTTTTATTTTATTTTATTTTATAGAGTTTGCAGGGCAGTGCATTGAGATCCCCTGATGAAACACTTATTGTGAAACGTGGCAGAGGCGCCGGAGGAAGGCGTTGGGATCGGGAATCGATATGGGCGTGTGTTGAAGAGGCATGAATATAAATTGAATACTCGATGTTAGATGAGTATTGAAGCACATCGATGTCAGGATTTCTTAATAAGAACAATGGTTGAAAAGAGTGTATTATATCACACGTAGTGTAGCTGGGTTTAAAAAAGATTTGGACAAATTCCTGGAGGAAAGGTCCACAAACCATTATTAAGAAGGGACCCAGGATATCAATGCTTGACCCAGTACAAGCATTGCGGAACCTGTGTCTTTTGGGGAAACTGCTAGGTACGTACGACCTAGATTGGCCACTGTTGGAAACAGGATACTGGGCTTGATGGACTTGGTCTGACCCAGTATGGCATATCTTATGTTCTTATGTTCCATTCACTTTTTTTATTCTTAGGGGCATGTTTACTAAACACCGTTGCTGTGCGGGTTCCCATTAGTGTGCTGGTGCCATATAAGGAGTGGGCGGGCCAGGCAGAAAAAAGGAAAAAAACGGACCGTACGTGTGTGCGTCGCGCTAATGTGCGGGGCCCACATTATCGCGTGGAAAGGCTAAGTGGGGCGCTGCTGCGTAACCAAACAACAGAGCCGTAGTACAACGGTGAAGACAATTCAGAAAGGCTCTCAAATTCCATTTATTTACACAGTACTACCAGATTAACCTAACCCCTACCTAATTGCCTCTCCTTTTACCTCCTCAAGATAACATCTCAACCCTACTGTACACATGTAACACCCTAAATTCTCAGCACTCAATCTCATTGTACATATGTAATTAGTTCAGTTTGCATCCCCCGTGTTATCCAAGTTGTTACTCCTGTTCTCTGTAAAGCAAAACATGTTATCCAAGTTGTTACTCCTGTTCTATGTGAAGCCAAGCAGTTTGTTATGGTCATTTTGTTGTATGTAAACCACGCTGACAATAGTGCGGTATATAAGAAATTGTAATAAGACACTGACCTATGGTGCAGGGGCCAGGGGTTCAAACCCCTATTGCGCTCAACGAAAAAGACCAGCTGAGGCATCAACTTTTATGGGCAAAAGTGGTGTAGGAGGCATACTGCTTATGGGCGGCAGAAGGCGGCGCACTCTTTTTTTATATGGCATGAGGCGGCGCACTGTTCATTGTGGGCGGCAGATGGCGGCGCGCTGTTAAGGTTGGGCGGCAGAGGGCGGCGCGCTGAAAAAATCGGGCAACAGAAGGCGGCGAGCTGATGTGTGAGGGGGCAACACAATAGTGGGAGGGATAAGTGGCGCGCTGATGTGCAAATAACAGGAATGGAGCCATGGCACAATGGTTAAGACACTGACCACTCGTGCAGGCATCATGGGTTCAATTCCCCACAGTGCCCATTGAAGACAGCTGGCTGAGGCATTATTTTAGGAGGCATGCCCATGTTGGGCGGCATAAGGCGGCACGCTGTTAATGTTACGCGGCAGAAGGCGGCGCGCTGTTACTTTTGTGTGCCACAAGACGGTGCGCCGATGGCTACAAGGCTGCGCGCTGCTGCTCAAACACAGGAACAGAACCAGAGCACAATGGTGAAGACACTGACCAATGGTGCAGGTGTCAGGGGTTCAACCCCTCACAGTGCCCAGTGAACAAGGCTGGCTGGGGCAGTATGTATTATGGTGAGGAGTGCTGTAGGAGGCCTTCAAGGTTTATTTTATTTCCCACTACTAGTAAACCCGCTCTCACAGTGTTACAGTGCACTGTCCGCCAAGGCACCCTAGAATGTCCCCTATAGGGCACCATGTATGTTGCGACACAGGACAATGTATAGTGCACCCAATATGGATGGCACCCATAAGGCACCCTCAGAGGCACCTTATGGGTACAGTATGCCAAGGGTGTGTTTGCTGTCATAAAAATATGTACAGTAAACAAAGATAATGCTCTGGACAACCCTATCACAGAACCCCACAGTGGGCTTGAACCCATGACCTCTGGCTGCAAAGGTAGTGACGTAACCATTGGGCTACAGCCCTATAGCTGTCAGCAAGTCCCTGGCTGGCTGCAGAGAGCCTGCACGTCACCTCACAGACAGTCTGCTGTTGTAAACAAGATAGGGTTAGGCCACCCGTACCCATGATGCACTGCACATGCAAATCAGCTGTCCACAGATGCACACAAGATGGGGAATGCACCCCAACAGCTACCCGGCCTGGTAGGGGGAATTGTCCGTGTGCACCCACACAGCACCTCGGCCTGGTAGGGGGTCCTGAGCGGGTGGACTACCAGCAAAGAGTAGCTACACACCGTCACATTGTGCGGGTACTGTGCAAACCCTGAGGGTGTGATGTGGCGCCCAGGACCAGGTCCACGTCCACAACACCAGGCATGGCTGAATGAGGCCATGACAGAGCTCCAGAACAGTACTAACCTGTGAGATAGGAAGGTGCTGCAGAAACATCTTGGATATCTCTGTCTGTCTCAGTTAGGTGGTCAAGGTACCACCCCCCCCCCCCCCCGAGGGTGGCAAACAGGGCCTCCCGCCAACAGATTCCCCATCCTACCTTCTCCCCCCTGCACCAATGGCATTAGAGTGGACCATCAAACCCCAGTCCTGCTGGGGAACAGACACCCTACAGGGCAGTCCAAGCAGCTCCACACACAATATCAAACAGACATTAGGCCTGGATCTCCAAAGATGCACCTCAGCACTATCTGATATTCTCCTGCAGCAAGCCATCAGCCGCTGCACCCTGCAAGGCACTCCATCAAGACACATACCAGCTGTGAACAGTCTGCTGGCTAGCCCTGATGGAAATGCATGCACCCAAAACTGGGGTGGCAGCACACACAAGCAGAGAGTTCTGTGAGGAGGCCCCAACAGGAAACCCATATATATCACAAGAGAGAAACACAATACAGCACTATGGGGGTGCCTAGCCATGCTGTCATCACTGCACACTCAGGGTGAGAGCGCTCCCCCAGCAGCACATACGGAGGTCACCCTGTCTGTGTACGTGGTGGCCGGGCACTACAATGTCACAGCCAGTGCCCTATGCCCTGTGCAGATGCATCCTGGCCAGCCCACCATGTCTGACCTATACCCATGGTACCTTGCTGCTCATTATGCACATTGGCAGGCCAATACTGGCAGTAGTGCTGGCAGTGTGGGTTGGGGAAGGTGTTTGCAGCCAACACACACTGTATAGACAGACACACACTCCCACACCTATGCCAGCATTGTGCTACTATTGAGGGGGTGATTAGCCTTGCCCACCACATCGGTCCTGGGCACGGCACAGGCATGGAAATGGTACGCAATACTGCTGGGGGTCACTCCCCAGGGTGGTGAACACCGTCAGAGGCCAGGCCTGGAGCATGCACCGCAGACACCAAACAGATTGTTCGGATGGGGTCAACTAGCAGTATGTGCGTAACATAGGGATATCTATCAGCCTGTACTCTTAGCAAACGTTTCAGAGCTGTGAACCTCAGGTGTAGGGTGACATTGCTAAGGTATGCAGGTGCTAGTATTGGGAGATGCACGCAGGGTCCAATGTTCTGCCTCTACAGGAGACATTGGCCAATGGGGCCTGTGGGTGTGGGTGTGGGTGTGTCTGCCCCTGTTGGCTGCTGCTTTACGGCAGTGCTTCCCAAATCCGGTCCAGTTTTGCATCACACTGTTCGGGTCTTCCTGCTGTCCCTCATGAATATGCATGAGCTACATCTACATGCCGTGGGGGTGGTGCATAGATATACAGCACAGGCATTTGTATGAGTGGCAGCATGGAACCTGACTGGTGTGTGGCCCACCAGGACTGCATTTGGGGGATTCTGCTGTAGGTTCTGCCCCTGTTCATGGTGTCTGTGCTCAGTGGGGTAAAAGATAGACGTATTAACATTGCATATGTCCTTGTCACGAAAGGTGTGTCCTTACTGTCACTGTTTATTTGTGGGGAAAATACGTGGGCAGGATTGGCGGTAGCCCCAGCTGGTCTTTGAGCCTGTGACCTTCTGTTCTTGCATGCACTGTCTGTGTGCACTGCACCACCGTGTAGCCACAGATTGGCTGAATTCCCTGGATAGTCCATGACTGTGGATCCGGCAGGGCCTGTCTGTTGCTGTGGACTGTGCCAGCCTGCACATGGCTAGGCCTCTGTCTTCCGTGGCTAGCGGCCACTGCCCCCTGCACCACATGTACTCGTCCGCCAACATGCTGGCATGAGCTTCTCTCAGAGAAAGCAGATGACCTGATTGCAATGTGTCAGTACGGGACTGCATTTGGGCGACTTGGCCCATTGTTGTGGTGTGTGTGTGGTGTTGGGTAAAATATGGGTGATCTCCCCATGCCTATGTTCCCTGCAAGACAGGGGTGTGTGTGCTATCGTTGTTCAGTGGTGGGTAAAATATATGGCCAGGGCTGGAAGGTGCCCCAGCTGGGATTTGAACCTCTGACCCTCGAGGTACTGGCTCTGTCTGCTGCACCACAATGTGGCCACAGGGACAGTGCAGTCCCTGGAGATAGTAACATGGCAGGATGGAGTTGCAAAGCCTGCTGTGTGCATTTCTACTGTGGGCTCCTTCACCCTGTCTGGTGACAAACGTGCAAGTAAAGCCCACAGATGACCACGGGAAAAGGGGGATAAAATATAACCAAGCTGGGCTACAGTGATATTAATGGGCAAACATGGAAAACACTCCCAGGACAGCTCCAGAAAAAGAGAAATGTTTTTTGGACGAGGCTCCGCTCCGTACACCTTTCCATAAATCATTTTGTTTTGGAGCTTTCCTGGGTGTGTTTTCTAGTTTTGCCCGTCACTATAACTGTTCCCCAACTGAATTACTATTTTTAATA
Source organism: Ichthyophis bannanicus (assembly GCA_033557465.1). Classification (NCBI taxonomy): domain Eukaryota; kingdom Metazoa; phylum Chordata; class Amphibia; order Gymnophiona; family Ichthyophiidae; genus Ichthyophis; species Ichthyophis bannanicus. The sequence continues at coordinate 270,075,116 of CM066036.1, forward strand.
TTTTTGTGGTGGTCATTTTCTATTTTTAATTGCACTTTTGTGCTGTGCACATGTATCACACTGCTCACGTTTTGCAGGTTTCCCCGGTTGTGCTGTACATTGCTGACGGAAATGGTTTCTCTTCCCTTTAAATCCCCTCTACCGCGAGTGGTTCACTCGCGCTATTTTTGCAATGGAAATTCGGCCCCGCAACTGTGCGAGGGGCCTCTCCCCTCCCCTTCCCCGCCCATTAACCCCGTCTCTCCGCCCCTCCGGGGCCTTCCTCCGCCCTCCGTAGGCCTTTCCACGCCTCTATTGGACATTTACGGGCCCGTACTTGTGCGGGGCTCGTTAGTGTGACGCGCACGTGTGCGGAGGTTCGACGCACGTTTGCGGGGTGCTTAAGAGCACTTAAGTGCTGCTTTTAGTGCGCTATTTTGCGCCCCGCAAAATAGCGGTTTTTAGTAAACATGCCCCCTACTCTATAGGGGCACCGAATCTCCGTGACCGGATTGTAAAATCATCTTGGCCAACGGATCGACCTCCTATTTTTCACGACAATCCAGGTCATTACACTTGTGGATCATGTTCTTATTGTGCAATGGCAATGGCAATAACTGGCTCGGTTTGGCAACATACTTCAACATCTAAGGTTTATCGTTCTCACTGGCGTACCGACTGTGATTCCCTTTTTGTTGTTTACCTTATTAGTTGTCCTTGTGGATTGCTTTACGTGGGTCGCACTACTCGTAAAGTCAAACTCCGCCTTGGTGAACATAAGTCCCGCTTACGGATGAAAGAAATGTCGGCACCTATGGTTGCTTATTGCCTTCAAGAAAATCATCTGTTTCATCAATTATACTGGCGGGTTTTAGATCATGTTCCTAGTGATCCTCGCGGAGGGGATCGTACTGCTAAATTGCAACGCACCGAACAACGATGGATATTTATGTTGAACACAGTTTCCCCTCAGGGTCTTAATGCCTCCGTAGAGTGGCACACACTCTTGTGATGATTTGACAGGAATGACTTCATTGGGATTCCCTTGTTGTGGGTTCTCCCAAAAATCATGTGCTTGTTACGTATGAGTGACCCATAGGCTGCGCAGATTTCTCCGTGTACAATGACGTCACACGCTATCCTCTTTTTAAACCTAACCGTTGTGCTTCAACTAAAAGCCTATCTTTGGGATTCCACAACTTTCACCTGATGCAGGGCCATAGATGATATGACTGGCTCGAAACGTGGCACGTTGTGTTTTTTGGATTCTCTAATGGCTGAATTGAAAGAAAAAAGCTAAGTTTTCAAGCATTTAAAATGAGTAAAATGGACTGACCACGGCGAGGAGCGGGTTTTCTCCTGCTTCCTCTTGACTGGTTACTCCGACAAAAAGAGAGTGTATTTCCCTGTTTATGATTGATGATTTATTTACACGGGAGGTTCTGTGTGCTGGGGTATTCTTATATTTGGATTCACGAGTTCTACCCTGTGCTGGGGGTTCTTTTTTGACCCTACTCTATAGTGTCATTGAAGGTCATTGATGCAATTTGGCACTAGTATCGGACGTATTATAAGTCTGAAAATGTATGCCATCAATGTCTGAGACCTTTAACGATAAATTGATATTTTTGAGTAACCATAAGAGATTATGTGATTTATGGTATTGGATTATAGTTCTAAGCAGATGGAATTGAGCGGTTTTTGTTCTATTTGTCGCTCAGAGAGAGACCATAAACAATTGTTTTATCACAATAATCCTGTCCTGGCAATGTCCCAGTTTTTATACTATTTCCTTTTTTAATTGGTCTTGTTATTATTTGATTCCTTTATGTGTCAAATATGTGTGCACATATAACCCAAAGTCATTTCACTGGCTACTTTTTTTTAGGATATATTGGACATTAAGGGATTGAATTGCAAAGGTGCCAATAATGTTGACCACAACTGAATTTATTTATGTTATTTTATTTATTTATTTTCATGCTAGATATTGTTGCGTACCGCCCCTGGTGGCCAGTGGTCATAGGGGTAGGTTGGACACAAAGATATTTTTATATGAGAGGAGGTTCCTTTAAGAGCCAGGTGCAGCCTGGTCTTAGTAGTTCAGCTCCTATTAAGAAATAAATTGTGAATGCAGAGTAGAGGGATAACATAGGCTTTTATTTCCCTTTACGCAAAAGATTCAGGTGCGTCACAACTTAGAGGAAAATGTCCTTTACTTCAGGAATGAAACAAACTCATGGTAAAGAAAAACTGTTAGGCTTCACAGTTGTAACAAGGATTAATTAAGGCTTCCTAGAGTAACTCAACCGTTTCAATACTCTTCTTCCTTTTAGCATACAAGTAACACTCTGGAGACAACATACATTATTTACAAGTCTAGCAGTGTTTCCATACTGCTTGTAACGCATAGAGAACAGTCAATCTCCTCTTGAGACAAAAGACTAGGCTCCACAAATTCCACTTGCATCGGCTCTGAGTCAGAGTTATCCCTTTCTGTATCTGGGGTTTCTCTGGCTATTGGAACTGGCCAGTCGTTATTCTTATTCTCTGGGTGTTTGTAGAGTTCTTCTAAGGTTTGCCAGTGAGCGTGGCCTACCTTTTTGCTTTTACAATCTGGGTTATACAAGGTAGCTTTACTTTCCTTTCTTGTAAAACGAGCATTGCTTTTAAAAGGGCACTTATAAGGTGAGCTTTTTCTCTTAAAAACAGAGTCAACATACCTTGGCTTCCAACAGCATGTAGCACAGGAACTTTCTCCTTCCAGTAGTTCTCCGGGGATACAATCCTCGTGCCAGTCCTTTCCCTGAAAGCTCTTGTTACCTTTCAGTCTGGTCACTGGTTCCTCCGGTAAACGCAGGCCTCTTTCCAAGCCTAACTTCTGGCTTCTTCCTTCAGCCCTGCTCTGCTTCCCAAAGTGACTGTTCCTTTGCTCAGCATTGCTTTCCCATTCACTCCTAGGGCTTAGTTCAATGCTCCTGGGGCTTCCTTCTTCTTGGCCCTTGCTCGTGGTGCATTTCTCTCGCACGGCGTTGCTCCTGGTGCTTCTCTCCGGTCCACCTCTACCTCCACACCTTTCCAGTCTCCAGCCTCTTGCTTATAAAGCTCTCCTGTGTTGGGGGCGGAGCCTGATGTCCAGCGGGATGGTCGCATAACGCTGAGGCTCCCGAGAGGCCTACTCAGAATCCTGAATTAACACCTCACATTTTGGAAATTCTACTCTGATCTTGCCGGGGCACCTTGGTGAGATGGCGGGGACCAAACCAACGCGCCTGGAATTTGGGTCTCCAGCGGCTTCTCACGGCAAACGTACCAAAACCGAACCTCCGTCCCCGCAGAAGGGGCCGGCCTTGTGCGAGGGCCCCGAAATGCAGCAGGAAATCCTCGTAGAGATTAGAGGGGTCAAAAACCTTGTGCAGGCAAACGGTGAGGCACTCCGAGCGCTGCGGGACGATTTTGGTGTGCTGCAAGGCAAGCTAGAAGGGCTTTCTTCGCGTCAGGACAAAATGGAGGGCATATTGGACTCCCATGCGGCCCGGTTGTCCAAACTCGACAAAGTTGAACGACAGGTGCGGGCCTTGCAGAAAGAGGTGGAAGATGGCAATAATAGAGCGCGCCGCAACAATATACGACTTGTGGGCATGCCGGAGGGAGCGGAATCGGGAGACATGAAAGAGTTTTTATGCAAAATCCTCCCTTCCTTGCTCCAAATCACCTTTGCCAAAGATTTGGAGATTGATCGCGCTCATCGAGTACCCACCAGCATAACGCTCAACAGGAAGACCCCGCGGCCTATCATTTTTCGACTATTGAGATATCAACACGTGGAGCAAATTCTAAGTGCCTCTCGGGCAAAGGGCCATATGGAGTTCGAGAGCCACAAGATCTCCTTCTTTCCCGACTTGTCTAAACCCACAGTCGACCGCCGAAAGCGCTTTCTGGAATTCCGGCCGAGGCTTCAACAACTACAAGCACGCTATGGCCTGATGTACCCGGCCAAGCTCCGAGTCACGCTTCACAATCAGACAAGAACATTCGAGGACCCTGATCTACTAGCGGAGTTTTTGGATTCCAAAGAAGCCGACTTGATGCGCTGACTTCCAGAACATTCCTGCAAGTCTCCTTCTATCCGCTGTACCTGCCATATTGGATCTGCCGCAGCCTAGCAAAGAGTCTGGCGTGGGCAGTCTGTTGCCTTACTCTTGATGGTATCTGTGACCCGACTCCATCTACCCACAGTAGCCTCGATGAGTATCAGAGACAGTGTTATTATGGACTCTGGTGTTTCTTTTCTTTTTTTTACATGTCTTCTGTTCCTCTCTAGGGCCTCCTCCCGCAGACATATGGTCGCCATATTCTTTGGGGGTTTTGCTTCTTCTCTAAGATACGTTGATACATACTTTTCAATATGGGGTGTATTAGCCAGACTACTTGGTGATTATGACATTGTTGTACAGATTCTGCTTATGTTCTATGTTATCAAGCGCCCTTACCTAAAATGTCTATTACCGATTGATGGCACCATGTAAGACTTTTTCATTGAACGTAAAGGGCATCAATAATCCGATAAAACGGAAGAAAATCCTAAGCTACCTCAGTCAGGAAGCCGTGGATCTGATTTTTCTCCAAGAAACGCATTTAAATTCGAAGGAAACTCTTAAACTCAATATTAAACCTTACATGGTGGCTGCTTATTCCCCAGCCGTTTCTAAGAAATGTGGGGTTGCCATACTGGTTAGGAAATCTTTGCATGCTACTGTTATTGCGACTAGCTCAGATACAGAAGGTAGATGGGCTAGAGTTCACCTCAAGATAGGTAGCCTAGAAGTTACATGTATATGCCTTTACGCTCCTAATGTTGATGACCCTGCCTTTTTTGCTACCATTGCTCAGGTTGCGCAGGCTTCTGCTAATACTTCATTGATCATTGGGGGGGATTTCAATCTAGTCCTTGATCCCCTGATTGACAAACAGCCGCCTAGGACGAGTGGTCCCCCCAAAAGTCACGCTACGCTTACCTCCCTGATCAAGGATCTTGCCTTAGTTGATTTATGGAGATTACTACACCCCAATGAGCTTGACTTCACCTTCTTCTCCTCCCCTCATAAATCTCAGTCTCGCATAGACTTCTTTCTAATCTCAAAACTGTTAGTTCCTCAGGTGGACACTGCAAAGATTCACTCCCAACATATTTCAGATCATGCTGCCATTTCCTTTCAATTACACACTACTGCACCCCAGGGAAACTCGGGAGCCTGGTTTTTTGATAGAGCCCTGTTAACTCAGCCAGAGTTCCAGTCAGAAATTCGAGTAGCCATACAGGATTACTTCCATTTTAACCTACCCCAAGATACTGCGAATTGGGCTTGGTGGGAGGGCTTCAAAGCGGCCATTCGAGCAACGATCACTAGCTATCAAATCTGCCTGCGGAAACAACGTAAACAGCAGCTGCTCATACTAGACCAACAAATAAAAGCAGGCGAACGAGTTCTAACTTCACGCACTGACCCATGTGTATTAATTCAATTACAGCGTCTCCGTTTTCAATATAATTCAATCCTCTCAACTGCAGCTTCTAAGAGTATTGAGCTTCAGTGAGGGACATATTATCGTGAAAATAACCGAGCCGGTCGACTTTTAGCCAATGCCTTGAAAGGTCAAAAAGAAGCCAAACGCGTTGCGGCCCTTCGAGCTCCACAGGGAGGGGGCATAGTGACCACAGACTCCGATATTGTAGAGCTCTTTCGGGATTTCTATACCCGCCTATATCAATCTGAATGTGAGTTCTCGTCAGAGACATTCGAGCGATTGCTCTCTGGCATTCAGCGGCCGACCCTCACTGAAGCTGATAGAGATGCGCTCGATGAACCCTTCTCTGCTTCAGAGATCCAATCTGCCCTAAAACGTACAGCCTCGGGCCGTGCCGCAGGGCCCGATGGTCTCCCGACCGAATTCTACAGAACGTTCAGTGCAGATTTAGTTCCCTATTTAAAACTCTATTTTACTGCCCTTGCGGTAGATACATCCTCTTTGGGATCCTTTTCTGCAGCTAATGTGGTTGTATTTGAGAAAGAAGGCAGAGACCCGCCACTGACTGCCAACTACCGTCCAATCTCCCTACTTAATGCCGACTATAAGATCTTCGCAACGATCTTGGCCACCCGGCTATCTGACATGATGGCTACCCTAATTCACCCCGACCAATGCGGTTTTATACCCGGCAGATCAACTGCTGACAATGCTCGGACCTTGTGCCATGTGTTATCTACTGCTGCCAATCTCGACCATCCATGGGTGGGTCTTTCCCTGGATGCTGAAAAAGCCTTTGATCGTCTAGAATGGCCCTTCTTATTTGCAGTTCTCCGATGGTATGGCTTTGGAGAGGGCTTCCTCCGATGTCTCCAAGTCATGTACACTCAGCCCGTCGCCAGTATTTGTGTAAACGCCATCAAATCTCAGCCATTTAACCTCCAAAGAGGCACGCGTCAAGGTTGCCCCCTATCACCAATGCTTTTTGATCTCGCTCTTGAACCCCTAGCCCTTCTTATTAGACAGTCTGCACGTATTCGAGGTGTCCCCTTTAGTCATAGGGAGATTAAACTCTCTGCCTACGCAGATGACCTTATGCTCTTCGTCTCCCTCGATTCGGTTCCAGCTGTCTTGGATCTGATTGACGGATACTCACAATTATCGGGCTATAAAATTAACTGGACCAAATCTGTAGCTTTCCCACTGAACCGCTGGGTACATGAGGCTGACATGCAGGCCTTTCCCTTCCTTTGGCAATCTCGTATGGTGAAGTATCTCGGGGTCCATTACTGTTCTCCTTTAGAAGACACTATCAGTTTCAATGCCAAAGAGGTAGTCTCCAAAGTCCGTGAGCTTACAAATCGTTGGTCTCCCTTATCTCTCACATGGTGGGGCCGCTTAGACACTGTGAAAATGATGATAGTCCCCAAAGTGAACTACATTTTAGAAATGCTGCCATGCTTACTTCCGCTACGTACTTATAAAGATATTGAGGGCCTTCTCGTCCGTTATCTCTGGCAGGGCAAGCCACCAAGGATAGCTAAACATAAACTGCAGTCTGCAAAGGAACGAGGGGGTACCAGATTTCCTGATTTTCTTAGATATCATCAAGCCTTTCTACTTAAGCAAGGTGCCCGATGGCTAGATACCTCAACAGACCGCCGACCAGTTTGGCTTGACATAGAAGAGGAGCTTAGTAGCCCAATTCCGTTGACCCATCTCCCCGGTATGTCTTACCAAGTAGACACCCGCCATCCACCAATGATTGTCGATACTCTTGCGGCCTTTAACAATCTCATTCTATCACTGGGCCCGAATGTATGTCCTCAGGACGGACTCCCGCTATGGAATAACCCCAGAATTCAAGTCCTACATAGAACAATAGCCTGGAAACCCTGGTACTCCAGGGGGATCTGGACACCCCAACAGCTTTTCTCTGCAGCTCGTTGGAAAACCTTTTCGGATTTACAAAAGGAATTTGCGTTACCAGCGAAACACTACTTTCAATTGATGCAGCTTCAACACTGCCTCAAAAGTGCTCAAATCCTGCCGCCCTCTGCCCCTACTGAGGATGGGCTATTAGAGATAGTTCACTCCATTAGTGGTACACATGGGGTAGCCTCTAATTTCTATAAAGTACTTTGTCAGGGTACAGGTACGGACACTTTTAGAGCCCAACAAGCCTGGGAGCGCGAACTGCAAACCACTCTAACCCCTGTGCAATGGAGCGTTTTTTGGAGTAAAGTAGTGTGGGTTTCCCGGTCTGCCTCTGTTACCCAAACTCTCTTCTTCTTTGCACACAGATGCTTTTATACCCCAGAAAAAATAGCCAAATGGAACCCAAATGCTAGGGACCTGTGTTGGTCTTGCCATACGGCTGTGGGATCCTTCGCCCATGTTATTTATGAATGTCCTCAACTGCAGGTCTATTGGGGGCGGGTCTGGGGTCGTATTCAATCTATCTTACACTTTCATGAACCTCTTTCTTGGAAGGTCGTGGGACTCCGCTCTGCGGCGGAGGTCCCCTCTCTTCCTAAGAAGGGTCGCTTTCTCCTTGATTTCATGTTAGGTATAGCCATATGCTTAATCATGAGGAATTGGAAGGATAGCTCTCGACTTACTGTCAATGAATGGTGGAACCTCGTCTGCTTATATAGTAAATATGAGCAGATACCTCGGAGAGCTATTCCCCATGTCCAAACTCACTCTTGCTTGTCTAAATGGCAGATGCTTAATGATTATGTACAATCTGCTCATTGCTCCAACATGCCTGTATAATGTGCACTCATCATGTTTTAGATCACCGTTATGTTTTGTAATACAATAATGTAAGTACACGCCCGTTTCGGGAATGCTTAGTTTTCTAGAGAAGAAGCAGGGGGGAGGGGGGTGGTAGGGGTTTACTTTGGTGTATGTACTACACGTTATGTATTTGTCTTTTAGCTGTATGTCTTCCTTTCCTTTGTTGTTATAAAACGAAAATAAAGAATTAAAAAAAAAAAAAAAAAGCTCTCCTGTGTTTGAGCTTTCTGGGCTGCTTGTCAGGTGGTGTCGATTAGCTAGGTGTGTCCAGTCAGCCTCTGTGAGAGCACGCCTGCTCCCTCTAGCTGCTCTGTGTGGGAATTGCATCCCGTGCACATTTTTTATATTATGAACAACAGCTTCTTTTCTTGCATCTTTGCTTCCATCAGCTCCTGCTGCATGACAATATACCACCTAGCATAAAAAAGCCTCCATGCAGTTCATAAATAATATAATAAAAAGACATGCATAATAACACTATTTTAAATAACCCAAATATAATAAAATACAATACAATAAAAAAAAAGATTTAAAAAAGTCTACAGAAAATGCAAATTAAAATAACTGAAAAACCCTTCACAAATACCTTGGAAAGGCCTGAACAAAACAAATCTTTATCTGCTTATGAAATGACAACACTTTTCTCTCAAGCTCGTTCCACATACTGGAGTCTATGCAACTAAACTCAAACCTTCTTATTGCTCATATTTTTAGCAGAAGCAATTGAAGGCACTTCTAACAAGTTATGTTGTAAAGAATGCACCCAGGCACATAATTGGAAATCAAATTAGACAGATAAACTGATGCTATTTGATGAAGATATGTGAAGGGTAATTTTATAACAGACAGTCTATGCATGAAGTCAAGTAGGGGCCTATTTTGAGGCTATTTGATGAAGATGCATAGATACCTATATGTCTTTTTTAAACACTAAGGGGTATGTTTACTAAACTGTGTTAGTGTCTACTGCGGTAGGATACGCGGTACTGTCACAGATGCCCATATAAAGGAGTGGGCGATGCATCATACGACAAGCAGTGCCAGGTAAAGCACGTAACAAGGCACCGCCAGATAACGCGCATCGCAAGGCGCCATATAGAGCACAACACAAGGCAGCCTAACCGAAGGCATGTTGGCATGCACCCTACAAGGTGCCCAACTGAAGGCGCCATGCAGCTGCCCCTGAAGGCCCCGCATAAGGCACCGTAGGGTAAGGCACCTGAAAAGCAGGACATGGGGTAGCAGCCTGCACATGAACACTGGGTGACACACAGCTGACAGACGCAGATAGCCGGCCCAGAGGACTGCCGCCCACTGTGGCTAGTCTCTTATGGCCTGGACGCACATATCTGGAAAAGATGAGTGCTGAAGACATACAGGGTATCTGTGTGGGGCACGCATTGGGGGGGAGCACTGGGGGATCGAACCCATGGACACAGTTTCGAAGGTCATTGTATGGACCAGTGGGCTATACCTCTATGGCCTGCTGTACAGCAGTGCCTGGGTACAGAAGGACTGCAGATCACCTCATGGACCATCTGCTCTGTGTGCCAGGTTTGGTTAACTGCAACAGCACCCATGATGCACTGCACATGAGGAACAGTGGTCTACATCACGTAACCAGATGGGGTCTGCACCTCTCTGTTCCTGTAGCCTGGTGAGATGGACTGCGTGCGGGATGCTGGCACAGGGAGGCTACGGACAATGCCATTTTGCAGGTTCTGTATTCATCCTGAGGGTAAGGATGGCTGCACAACACTGGGTCCACAGTACATGTGGTGCTACATAGAGGTATGCTGCACATCCCCATCACCGGCAGTGTGTGGCAGGTGTCCCAGGGTGTGCGCCAAGGGCACCTCTGTAACCATCTGTGTTACACAGTCACACGTCTCCCCTGGAACCAGGGACCACCATGGTCTGTGTGTGCCCAAGTGTTATGGTCTGGCTTCCATAGCCACCTGTTAGCAGGTCAGAGGGGTGTCCAGTGTCTTATGAGGGTTGTGAACCACGTCTCCCTACTGCTTGGGGTACTATACAAAACGTGCCCCCAGGGGCCCCATAAGACCCATGTTGTAGGTGGGACCATGGGTCTGGCTGTGGGACGAGCATGCGCATTCCTGATGGCTAGTGATATACCTCTGGGACTAGTGCCCATGGGACCTATGCTATAACTGGGGCATCAGCAGAGCAGCATTATTGACGTGTGAATCCTCACTTACCACATACCACAGTCTACCATGCATCATCAGACAACTCTGTCTGACTGCACTAGCATACACAGTGTTCTCACCACGCACAGACTGACTGAGGGAATGCCACAAACCAGTCCCCGGTACATGGTCAGTGAGAAAACACTTGCATCCAGACATAGGCTGGCCAGCGCACACACACACACACACACACACACACACACCAAGCAGGTATGTCAGTGATTGGACCCCAGGACTGGGGGGCCACACAGATATTACTGAAGACAAATAGTATAGACAATTATGTGGGAACCTGGACATTCCATGGTCACTGTTACATCAGGGCGAGACTGCCCTCTCAGCACGACATGCTTTAGTCACCCTGTCCATGCAGGTGTGGTTTGAAACCTAACGTGTACCGGACATTGACATACTTGCTGTGCAGATGCAGTCTGGCCATTTCGCACTATCTGGCCTGTACCCACACTACCTTGGTCCTCATTATGCAAATTCATAGGATCATGCTGGTCACAGTTGAACAATGTGGCCAGAGGGGGAGGTCGATAGGCATAATACTATGGATAGACATCTACACACACACTCCTACTGCAGCACTGTGCAATGATCGGGGTGTTTGGCAATCCCAGCTGCCACACTGCCAACATTTCTGGACTGAGCAGGAGATAGCAGAGGTGCTATGATGCTACCGGCAATTCCGTTCAGGGGCCAGCAGCCTGCCTGTACAGTATGATTTGCACGGTGGGGCCTGAGTGGGTGGGTGGGTGTTTCTACCCCTGTTGACCGCTGCTATGGTGCTTGCACAGTTTTAGGTTGGATGTGTTGTCCAGATTCCAGCAGCTGGGACTGGTACCTGTGACCCTCTGCTCCTGGACATTGCCTGTGTGTACTGCACCATGGTGTTGCCATGATGCCCCAGCAGTCCCTGGTACTACCTTTACCTCTCTTCAGCCAGACATTTCCTGTTTTTCTGTTGTATCTATGTAGTAAGGCAAATGTTTGATGTGTTCTGCAGTGTCTGTAGCAGGGACCTGAACCTGTGACCCTCTGCTCTGGGTCACACTGGCTATGTGTACTGCACCACAGTGGGGCCATAGGTGCACAGTCCTCCCTGGGCCATACCTTTCATGTCCTCAGCCAGACATTTCCTTTTTTAATCCATCCTTTTCTGTTATATCTACATAGCAGGGAAAAATTTTGTGATGTGGTCAGCAGGGTGTGTAGCTGGGACCTGAACCTATGACCCTCTGCTCTGAGTCACACTGGCTGTGTATACTGCACCACAGTGGGGCCACAGGTGCACAGCCCTCCCTGGGCCATACCTTCAAGTCTCCTTTGAAAGGCTTTTTCTGTTTTTAATGCACACCATATACTGGTACAGGGCATGGCCTGGGTCCACTGCAGACAGGTGCCACTGCCCCCTCCAGCATGGGCAGCCCCTCATGCTGTGCTAACATAAACATATGATGATAGTGCTTGTTGTGCGCCGTCCCGGGCCATCCACTGTGCAGGTAGGCAGATGCCTATAGTGCGGCGTTTGGGGTGGGCAGGCATACATGGACATTCCCACACCCACCCCCCATCAGCGCCTGACAACATTCTGTACCTTAAACATGGTGGTGGGGTGGATGCAGGGGCATCCTGTCTCTGCCCTGGCAACTATTGGCTAGTGTGGACAGGTTATTTGTATATTGTGTTTGTCCTTTGTCAGATACTGTCTTTCACACTTCTGGTTTCTATGTTCCTATGTGCCACCTAGGTGCCCGCCTGGTCCACCCTGTGCCCCAGCTGCCCATGCTACATGTCCCACCTGCAGCCCCCTATGCCCCATTTGCACCATCGCCATAGTGGCCTTTCATACTTTGGCGCTATGGTGTTGCTGAGAATGGAGCACTACTATCACATTTCTTGGGCTCCCTGCCTATGCTGTACATTGCTGACACTGAAATGGTTTCTCTCTCCTGCAAATGTGCATCTAACGGCAGGTTTTCATTCGCGGTAGGATTCAAATCTTCAGTTTAGCGCGTTAGTGTAAAAGGAGCCTCTCCTCGCCCACTCCTCGCCCATTGACCCCTTCTCTCCACCTTCTGCTGTGTTTACCGTGGCCAGGGACGTTAACGATCGTTATCTAACGTTAACGTGCATTAACGTTACATACCGCGTGTTAACGTTACCTAACGGTCGTTAACGTTACATAACGCAAGTTATGTAATGTTACCGCAGTTTAGTAAACATACCCCTAAGGGTAAACCAGCAGAAATCACAGCTAGACTGACGCCACAGACATTTAGCCCATTCAAGAGTGGGTATAAATGTTCTATCCATGCTTTCTCCAAACTCCACCTCAGAACATGCCTACATGTGGGTTGTGTAACAATACATCCCTTGATGTCATTGCTTGCTCTTTTATACACATCACTTCAGGACAATTTTATAAAAGCCCTTTTATACATATAAAAATCCATTTACATGTGCGAATTCCTTTATAAGATTACCTCCTAACAGGCCAGCATCATAACCTTGTACTTAACCAAATCTCTAAAAGAAAGACAGAAGCTGGCGTGGATAGGTGAGGAAAGTGAAAGAAGGATTTCAAGTGAGCCACTCTGAGTAGAAGTATTGTGCTATGTATTATAAAACCTAATAGAATACAAAAAGTTCCAGGAATTGTCAAATTATTCATTGATTTATTGTAAAGCTTTCATAGATAGGAAAGACTCTCAGAACGTCAAGTACAGGACTGAATATTCATAATAGACTAGGAACATTTATAGCAGGCACTATTAATATATCTCTTTCATAGCCAGTCAGAACTCTCCTTTAGTTTCTTTTCTCCTGTTGGTTCTATCTTTGGTATCATATCCTTCCCTATCTATTATATTTACTTACCTCAGGCATGAATATGACATATTGCTAAGTTGACAAAAATTCCCAAATATTCTACTGCAAAAAATATATATTCAGACTGATAAAAAGATATTTGATTCTGTCTCACAGAGATTTTTGTTTTGCTGTATAGTGGGAAGAGCTAGTTTTGACATGGGTGAAATGGTAAATCAAATTGAGGGGATGTTTGTGAGAAGGTGCCTCAAAGAGTGTGTGAGAGCTCATAGGTCATTATTTCTATAAGTTGGTTTGGGCATCATTGCGAGAGATGCTTAAACAAGCAAGCATTAGGACAATTTTGAAAATAAAGAGCATGTTTCTCTGCTGTTGATTCTGCCAGTTAACCATCCAATTTCTATCTATCTGCCCATTTGGGGGAAATTATTTGAACAGGTAGTTTGCATTCAATTGAATGATTTCCTCAAAGTTCAAACTGTGTTAGATTGTTGCAACAATGGATTTTGATAGGGCATAGCCTTTAAATAGAATTGACATCATTAATCAATTCATTATTTAGAGTTCTGGAGAAGCTGAGGTAAGCTTTTCTTATACTAACATGGTGTATGCTCCAATCAACCTACAAGTACCTGACACCACAACAATATGCCTCGAAGACATGAGTGCCTGGCTCACAGCTAATAACCTGAAAGTCAACTATGATAAAACAGAGGCAATGTTCATCACCAGGAACCCCACTTCATTCTGCCACAAACTATCAACATTCTAGACAAACCAATAGCAGTCAAGGATGAAGTTAAGTACCTGGGCATCACAATGGCAGAGCTCTGAACCTAAAATCTCACATAGCCAAAACCACAAACAAGGCCTATCAGAAAGCTCAAACCAATACTCCACCAAGACCACTTCCGCACAGTGTGCCAAGCACTCATCACACCTCTGCTTGATTATGGAAACTTGCTGTATCAGGGCCTCCCCCAGCAAACCTTACACCCACTCCAAATGGTACAAAACACTGCAGCACACATCATTACGGACACTGCAAGAACAGAGCACATCATTCATCATCAATTGGCAGATGCACTCCAAGATATCATAACAAGGGATATCAGCAATAGACCAAGAAGAACCAATAATGACAACAGGATCGTCACACCAGCAGGATATCACAAGACTAAACAAGCAATCTCAAGAAGAGCTCCTTCACTACTGGCGTCCACACTCTGGAACTCCTCCCGATGGGCCTGAGGGCCATGAATGATTCCAAAGACTTCCGCAAGGCCCTCAAAACCCTGCTCTTCACAGAAACCTATGAACAAACAGACAACCAACAAACTCCACCCGAACAGTAATGCAACTACCTCCACCATCTCAATACCCACCCCAACTAGACATATAAGTTCAATGTATAACGTTGTTAAGTACCCTCATGTATAATGTATAATGTTGTTAAGTACCCTCATGTTAAATGTAACCCTCCAATTGTGATGTGACCACTTTGATTGTAGAATAAGGTAGTATACAAATCCGTCTAAACAATTAAAATAAATGCTGTTCATAGAGCACTATGGTCACATCACATAACCTAAGAGAATGGATAACAGCACTCCAATCCTCCCAAACAACTGAATATATATAAAATATGATTCTAGCACCACTGTAAATAGCCCACCCTGTATATAGCTCAAACAAATCAAGCACCCAACACATCCCTCACACAACTAAGTTTTATCCTCACTGCATGTACAACACACACACTTTACCTGATTGCTTGCTGTGATACCACCTTGATTATTAAGATAAGGCGGTTTAGAAATACTGTTAAATAAATAAATAAATAAATAAATACTATTTATTTACCCCTCAGTGGATTTTGACTGTCTTTCTTTTAGATAGATTGAGGCAAATTCGTATAGGTTCTCTTTCTATTTATCGGGGCAAGTTCAGCAAGTGTGAATAAATGATGATAATGTTTCTGATTGGTAGTATATAAAAAAAGGATCAGCTCGTTCTTCAATGTTATTTAATATTTATCTTGTGTCTGTACCAAATTGAGGAAAATTAATATTTGATTTCAGAATCTATTTAGACAATATTCTTTATGCCTTTAAAAACTGATCTGTAAGACCCATCTCCCTCTGTAAGATTTAGGAGTGGACACTTAATGTGACCGAGACACCATTTAAGCACTCAAGGTAAGAAGGGGATGAGGGATAAGGATGAGTGGGAAAGTGAAGGGTGAGAAGACACAAACTCAAAGGAAAAGGGTGAGGAAATGGAAGTCTACCTCATTTGTTGGTGGGCTTGTGGCTGAACAGGATTATAGGGCAGAGCTGAGACAGGTCATCAGATCTATCCCCTCTTCCCTGCAGAGAATTTGGGGTTGCTTAGGCCAAAAGGGCAGTAGGGTACTGTAATGCAGATGGGTGGTGAATTGTCACATCTTATACAATGTTTAGTATGGAATTCGACACCCTCACTGCCAATTAGTCCATGGCAGCAGAATGGGTGCAGAAGGCCTTTAAGCTCTTGTGACAGAGATTCTATGGTGTATTGTGTTTCCTGCAAAACTTTAACCTGTTTGACTCAATGTTCTCTTTAACATATAGCACCATCCCTCCATGAATTTGATCTTCCCTATCATTGCAATATAATTTGTACCCAGGTGTAACAGTGTCCCATTGGTTATCCTCCTCCTAGCAGGTCTTTGAGATACCAATTATATCTAACCTTTCAGTTAGTGCTATTTATTCTAGCTTTCCTTGCTCTGATCCCACATGCCAGCAAGATTCTACTCAAGATCATTCAGCAGAGAGTACAACCATACCTGGAACGAGAATTGCCTGAAGTGCAAGCAGAGTTCAGGAAAGGGTGAGGAACAAGAGACATTATCACGGATATGAGATGGATCCCTGAAAAGACAAAAGAATACCAAAAGGATAACCATATATTTTGTATTGACTACAGCAAGGCTTTTGATTGTGTAAACCATGAGAAACTCTGGGCCACATTAAGAAGCATGGGTATACCAGAACAACTGATAGTTCTCTTGCACAACCTTTATATTGATCAAGAAGCAACAGTTCAAACGGAACTAGGAGAAACAGAATAGTTTAAAATCAGCAAAGGTGTATAAGGCTGCATACCTTCCCCCAGCTTTTTATGCAGAACAAATCATCAAAGAAGCAGCACTATATGAAGACAACCGAGATGTGAAGATTGATGGAGGACTCATCAACAACCTTTGCTATGCTGATGATACCACATTACTATCCTAACAAAAAGCCCCAAACTTAGTGATACCAAAATAATCTCTCCAAAATGTATATATCACTAAACCCCTCGTGAAACTTTCTCAACTTTTTTTGTTGGATAACACCGGAAAGGGACATAGACTGAAAACTATGTTCTCCACTCGGTGACATCCTGTTTAATCATTTTTTTAAAAACTTTAACCTTATTTTCAAAAGCATTTTTTCACCACTTAGCTGATTCGAAGAACTGAAGCAAGACGTGCACGTTTCGGGTTAAACACCCTGTTTCAAGTGCTAACAGATCATGTAGAAGACCGTCACAAAACGCTGAAAAACAGCTGTTTCTTAAGAGGACTCAACTTTATTTATTTATTTATTATTTATTTATTTATATTTTTTATATACCGCGCTATTGAAATCAGTGCGGTTTACATTAAAACTGAACAGTGCAACAATGCATTAATATCACAATGTGCTTACATAGAACAAGGAATACTCAAAAAATGGGATAACAGGGGAACTATTCACATGATATCTACAAAGTATGATAACTTGTATGAATGGCTATACTCTGCCGTCAATCAGACAAACAGCCAATCGGGAACAAGGGGATATCCCACAATTCAGGGAGTCCCGCACCCAATCGGATGACGTCAAACGAAACTCGTCCATTCAACTTCTTTATTGAGACCAGTGGGATGGACCGTGCCCAAACGAAAAATCCAAGATTGCTCCAAACGTTGAAGTTTATTAACACGGTCCCCCCCTCGAGGATCCGGAGGAACAAAATCAATAACAGTCCAGCGTAAATCCTGATATTCATGATGTAAACTCTGGCAGTGATCCACCATCGGGGCCGCCTCAACACGCTGCCGCAATCTTGAAGCATGTTCTCCCATCCAAACCCTGATAGAACGCTTAGTGCGGCCCACATAAACCAGAGGACAAGGGCATTGAACTATATAAACCACATAGGCCGTTGTACAATCCGTCTCCCATTTCCTACAATATGATTGACCTGTCTGAGGATGAATCCAGTGAATCCCTATTAAAGAGAAAGCACAATGCACACACTTATGACAAATGTCATGACCCCGATGTTGAAGCGGTGGAGCTAGAGGCCTATCGACCGGCAAAGTTGTTCGAGCCACAAGATCACCTAAATTGGCTCCTCTTGAAAACGCCAACAGAAAGGATCGTCGAAAACAGGGATGCAATTCCAACACAGTCCAATGTTTTCGTAATATAGCCGCCACAGCTGTGCCAGACGACATGTATGGTAAAATACTCACAAGAGGTTGAGGCGATGTCGTTTCCTGGGAAGGGACCCGAGCAGACAACATCCATTCTCTATGCGTATATAACGCCCGGCAATATGCCAATCGAATCACCTTGTGAGGATAGCTTTTAACCTGCAATCTCTGCCCAAGTTCCGCTGCATGAATCTTGAAATCTTTCAAGGTCGAACAGATACGTCGTATACGTAAAAATTGACCATAAGGGAGACCTTTTTTCAGGGAGTGTGGATGGAAACTCTGATATTGAAGGAGACTGTTGCGTTGTACTGGTTTACGGTATAGGGAAGTACGAAAATAATCCAACTCTTTAAACACTGTAATATCCAAAAAATCTATACTTTGATCAGAAACAGTGGCGGTAAAAGTCAAATTAGATTTTAAGGAATTTAACCATGTTAAAAAATCTTGTAACTCCAAACACAAACCAGTCCACAAAAAAAAGATGTCATCTAAGTAACGCTTCCAAAATGGAATATTATGAAAATAAGAAGAATTATATAGATAACATTCTTCAAAATCCGCCATATATATTGTGGCAATAGAAGGCGCTACCGATGCCCCCATTGCAATACAGAAAATCTGTTGGTAATACTGCCCCATAGCTATCGCCGTAAGGTTTCCCAGCCTTTCTTATCCAAATTCACCCACGGAGTTGGAGCAGCTTGCTCTAAGTGGGCTAAATCTCGCAAGACCAGGTTCTGATACGTTAAAATAGAAGGATCTGTTGCTCCAGGAGGTAACCAAGTGGAAGCAGGCCGCACTACTGAATCATCCACCTGTTCTGGTTGGTCCGAAAAAAAATGCACAATCCGCAACTTCCTAAAAAACTTATGCAGGTGTAGGCGCTCTTGATCTCCTGTTAAAGGAGCTTGCGCCACAGTCACTACTATAGAGGCATTTGCTGTCGAGTTCTTTATCGTGTCATTGGAGGATCCCAATGATCAACCTGATAGGTACGTCGAGGGCGCCCCCCCTCGCCCTTGACCCCGCTGAAAAACCTGAGATGATTTCTTTGATTTAGAACTGTCGGAGCAGCGTTTTGAGGCGGCCCCGATGGTGGATCATTGCCAGAGTTTACATCATGAATATCAGGATTTACGCTGGACTGTTATTGATTTTGTTCCTCCGGATCCTCGAAGGGGGGACCGTGTTAATAAACTTCAACGTTTGGAGCAATCTTGGATTTTTCGTTTGGGCACGGTCCATCCCACTGGTCTCAATAAAGAAGTTGAATGGACGAGTTTCGTTTGACGTCATCCGATTGGGTGCGGGACTCCCTGAATTGTGGGATATCCCCTTGTTCCCGATTGGTTGTTTGTCTGATTGACGGCAGAGTATAGCCATTTATACAAGTTGAGTCCTCTTAAGAAACAGCTGTTTTTCAGCGTTTTGTGACGGTCTTCTACATGATCTGTTAGCACTTGAAGCAGGGTGTTTAACCCGAAACGTGCACGTCTTGCTTCAGTTCTTCGAATCAGCTAAGTGGTGAAAAAATGCTTTTGAAAATAAGGTTAAAGTTTTTAAAAAAATGATTAAACAGGATGTAACCGAGTGGAGAACATAGTTTTCAGTCTATGTCCCTTTCCGGTGTTATCCAACAAAAAAAGTTGAGAAAGTTTCACGAGGGGTTTAGTGGCTTTGTGTTAGGATATTTATTAACCGTCCCAGCATTGAAAAATGGCTACTGATACTTTTGCTTATACGGATGAATATCTGGACTCTTTGCGGAAACGACCTTCTTTATTCGACACTCCTACCATTGGAGATGCGGTGGGAGATGGCCCTACGGTTTCAGATTTAAAGGCCCTTAGAAATCGGTTGATAAGATTGCAATTGCATAGTGCCTCCATGACACGGTATTTAAAAACTCGCATTATTCCGCGGGGTTTGCGTATGACTCGAGCCCCTAAAATGTTTACGTCTGATTCGGACTTTCTATTGAAATGGAATCAAATTTCTAATAAGTGTAGTTTTGATTTAATTGCTCTAATTTTGGAGCGAACCACTAAGGAAGAGGATGTGATTACCAAACAAATAGAGGAGTTGCAAACCTCTTTGAAGCATAACTTAGAAGTAGATATCTACCAAATGAGACTTGATGATATGGATCGACAGTTAAAAGGATTTTTTGAGTATTTGAAATCCTTAAAACAGAAGAAGTTTTTTAGAGACAAAACTGATTATGATAACGAGCAAGTATATTATTGGATGTTTGCCCCATCGGATGCTGTTAACACGAAACGTGTGACTTTTGATAGTTCCTCAGGGGACACGGATGATAGTACTGAGTGCTCCGACAGTTCTAAATCAAAGAAATAATCTCAGGTTTTTCAGCGGGGTCAAGGGTGAGGGGGGCACCCTCGACGTACCTATCAGGTCGATCACTGGGATCCTCCAATGACACGACAAAGAACTCGACAGCAAATGCCTCTATAGTAGTGACTGTGGCGCAAGCTCCTTTAACAGGAGATCAAGAGTGCCTTCTTAACTATGGTCTTTCTTTTGTACCAACGGTGTCCTATGATTCTTTTAAAATGCGAGTACACCTGCATAAGTTTTTTAGGATGTTGCGGATTGTGCATTTTTTTTCGGACCAACCAGAACAGGTGGATGATTCAGTAGTGCGGCCTGCTTCCACTTGGTTACCTCCTGGAGCAACAGATCCTTCTATTTTAACGTATCAGAACCTGGTCTTGCGAGATTTAGCCCACTTAGAGCAAGTTGCTCCAACTCCGTGGGTGAATTTGGATAAGAAAGGCTGGGAAACCTTACGGCGATTGCGACATGATTCAACCCTTACTATTCATCGGGCTGACAAAGGGGGTGCAATTGTTGTGCAGCCTACTTCCACTTATGAGGATCTTTTGCGTGTTCATCTATCTGATACAGTTACTTACCAGGAATTGTTGCAGGATTCTACTTTAGATATTCAAATAAGTATCAAATCTTTGGTGGAAATGGCGTATCAATCAGGTTGGCTGACGCGGAAGGAATATCAATTTTTAACACCTGCAAATCCTAAAGTTCCTATATTGTATTTAGTCCCTAAGATACATAAATCTCTGCTTTTTCCACCAAGCAGGCCGATTGTGTCTTGTAGGGGGTCAGTATTGGAACCCTTGTCTCAGTTTTGCGACGTTTTTTTAAGTAAAGAGGCTGCACAAGTGCGTTCCTATATTCGGGATACAGCTCATTTTCTTCAATTGTTGTCACAACTGGATCTACCTACCTGGCAATTCCAGATGGTCACATTAGACGTTGCTGCTTTGTATACGAATATCAATCAAGTGGAGGCATTAGAACTTCTTTCAACCAGGTTCACTTATGCACCAGCTCGTCTTCCTCGCCAATTTTTGCTGGAGTTGATAACATTGGTACTAACACGCAATTACTTTTTAGCTATGGGGCAGTATTACCAACAGATTTTCGGTATTGCAATGGGGGCATCGGTAGCGCCTTCTATTGCCACAATATATATGGCGGATTTTGAAGAATGTTATCTATATAATTCCTCTTATTTTCATAATATTCCATTTTGGAAGCGTTACTTAGATGACATCTTTTTTTTGTGGACCGGTTTGTGTTTGGAGTTACAAGATTTTTTAACATGGTTAAATTCCTTAAAATCTAATTTGACTTTTACCACCACTGTTTCTGATCAAAGTATAGATTTTTTGGATATTACAGTGTTTAAAGAGTTGGATTATTTTCATACTTCCCTATACCGTAAACCAGTACAACGCAACAGTCTCCTTCAATATCAGAGTTTCCATCCACACTCCCTGAAAAAAGGTCTCCCTTATGGTCAATTTTTACGTATACGACGTATCTGTTCGACCTTGGAAGATTTCAGGATTCATGCAGCGGAACATGGGCAGAGATTGCGGGTTAGAGGCTATCCTCACAAGGTGATTCGATTGGCATATTGCCGGGCGTTATATACGCATAGAGAATGGATGTTGTCTGCTCGGGTCCCTTCCCAGGAAACGACATCGCCTCAACCTCTTGTGGGTATTTTAGCATACATGTCGTCTAGCACAGCTGTGGCGGCTATATTACGAAAACATTGGACTGTGTTGGAATTGCATCCCTGTTTTCGACGATCCTTTCTGTTGGCATTTTCAAGAGGAGCCAATTTAGGTGATCTTGTGGCTCGAACAACTTTGCCGGTCGATAGACCTCTAGCTCCACCGCTTCAACATGGGGGTCATGACATTTGTCATAAGTGTGTGCATTGTGCTTTCTCTTTAATAGGGATTCACTGGATTCATCCTCAGACAGGTCAATCATATCGTAGGAAATGGGAGATGGATTGTACAACGGCCTATGTGGTTTATATAGTTCAATGCCCTTGTCCTCTGGTTTATGTGGGCCGCACTAAGCGTTCTATCAGGGTTCGGATGGGAGAACATGCTTCAAGATTGCGGCAGCGTGTTGAGGCGGCCCCGATGGTGGATCATTGCCAGAGTTTACATCATGAATATCAGGATTTACGCTGGACTGTTATTGATTTTGTTCCTCCGGATCCTCGAGGGGGGGACCGTGTTAATAAACTTCAACGTTTGGAACAATCTTGGATTTTTCGTTTGGGCACGGTCCATCCCACTGGTCTCAATAAAGAAGTTGAATGGATGAGTTTTGTTTGACGTCATCCGATTGGGTGCGGGACTCCCTGAATTGTGGGATATCCCCTTGTTCCCGATTGGTTGTTTGTCTGATTGACGGCAGAGTATAGCCATTCATACAAGTTGAGTCCTCTTAAGAAACAGCTGTTTTTCAGCGTTTTGTGACGGTCTTCAACATGATCTGTTAGCACTTGAAACAGGGTGTTTAACCCGAAACGTGCACGTCGTGCTTCAGTTCTTCGAATCAGCTAAGTGGTGAAAAAATGCTTTTGAAAATAAGGTTAAAGTTTTTAAAAAAATGATTAAAAAGGATGTAACCGAGTGGAGAACATAGTTTTCAGTCTATGTCCCTTTCCGGTGTTATCCAACAAAAAAAGTTGAGAAAGTTTCACGAGGGGTTTAGTGATATATACATTTTGGAGATACCACATTACTGGCAGAAAGTGAAGATGATCTAAAACATTTCCTTCTCAAGATCAAGGAACATAGTATTAAAATGTGCCTGCAATTGGCAAAATTTATCATTGATGGAAAATAAATTGAAATAGTTGACAACTTTAACCTACTTGGATCAAGAATCAATAAAGAAAGGATAAATAGTCAAGAAATCTGACGACACGTTGCTCTTAGCAGAATGGTTATGAAGAACCTAGACAAGATTCTCAAGAGCAGAGATGTCTCTCTCTCTCCGTACAAAGATTCGATTTGTCCAGACCACGGTATTTTCAATAACATCATGTGGATGCGAAAGTTGCACAGTGAAAAAGATAGACAGGAAGAAAATTGATGCCTTTGAATTATGATGCTGGCAATGAATACTGTGTATATCATGTACTGCCCAAAGAACAAACTAGTCAGGACTTTTGGAGATTAAACCTACACTTTCCTTTTGCTCAGATGACAAGACTTCAACTTTCATACTTTGAATACATCATGCAAAGAGAGTTTGTTAGAGAAATACATAATGCTTCGCAAGGGAAAAAGTCAATGCAAAAGAAGAAGGCTGGCAATGAGATGGATTGATATAATAACAGCAGCAATGAGTGCCACACTAGCAACAATGAGCCGCTTGACCGAAGACCGAACACAGTTTAAGTCAACTATCCAGAGGGTCACAATGAGACGACACCTGCTCGACGGCACTTAACAACAACAACAAAGACTGGCTTATAAAGCACACTTTGGTTAAACTTACAGTCAAAAAGAAGTCATGCCATCCCTCGCCCACCATGCTGCCATTTCAGCATTCTGTGAGGGTAGAGGTGGCAGTCGCAACGGCTTCAGCCTGCTGCAGGTGAAATCTGTGTCCCAGCCCTGTGTGTCAGGTGCAATGCTGCAACTGCCACTATCAATGGGATGAGGAGCATGTCAGCAGCAGATACAAAGGAGAATATGATGATCTCTTCCTACCAAGGTCTAAGGCTGTAGCACGCGTGCCCACATCCCCCAGTGGAGAGGAGCAGGAGTGGCATGGTGTGCCTAGGTGCATGTGTGTAACTTCAATAAGGCTGTCTGCAGCACTGAAGCAGTGGCTGTGCCATTATGGCAGGGAGGGAGGGATCGGCTAGCTTGATGTCCACCATGATCGGTGTACCCTGGCACCTGGCCCTAGGATGAGAATGCCTCCCACTCACACATATTGAGTGGATATGTGAATGTGGGGGGAAAAATATGCCACTAAGGTAGAAAGAGTATCCAATATGATAACAGCCCATGTCAGAGGTAAAATGCCCACTCTGCCCCCTCACCTGCCAAATGACAACCATATTCTGTGTGTGAACCGGTGACTCCTCCATAAGTACGTATTTAGTCAATTACAACCATGTAAGCAACATGTGAATCCATACAAACTGATTTGCAGAATATGAGATTATTCCATGACTGCCCTATATGCACACACCAGGAAATGGGTACATTAGCCAATCTGCTAGGATACCCATGGTCTGGAATGTGTGTGTTCATGTATTATGGCCTGCCCCTTTGACTGGAGAGATCCCATATGTAAGACATGAATGTCAGTTGAACCAATAACATAGCAGAGCAGTGCAACATACAAACTTAATAAGATGTCCTTCTCCCACACCCAACAAACATACCTTGTCAGACAAGTATGGCACTGTGCCTGCAAAGATCTAAGCAGACATAGCAGACCCCAACTCATGCCTGCATACATACTGACAAGGATCACATATGTATTGTGATCAGGGCCGGATTTACCTTGAGTGAGGCCCTACGCCAACAAAAATTGTGGGCCCCCAGCAGGGGCGGCCCAAGGGGGGTGTGGGGCCTCATTTGCATAAGGGGCCTCATTTGCATAAATATTTGCATAATGTTACCATATACTAACTTTTAGTAAACGTGCCTCTTAATGAGTGTATGGATAAAGAAAGACTAAAAGATTTCTACATTACTATAATCCAGTGCCAACTGCCAGACACATTAGGAACTACTACAAACACTGCCCATTTAGAACCCATAGCAAACCCGCCGTATCCTAACAGCACTACCAGGACTCACAAAGCACCATACTCTACCAATCAAAAGGCAACACTGCAAATATTAAACCAATACATTTCAGAGAACAACAATACATGACCTACTGGGGAAAGAGAACAAGTGGCAATGTCAAATAGGAATTATATAAACAGAACACCTCAGCTCAGTTACACATGCAGAACATAGACCATCACCAAACAAGTAATCACAATTTAGAAACAGGAAGACAATAATTAAACTGGGAATCCCAAAAGCCAAACTTGGAATGTACAACACTGTAGAAATAAAACTATACATTAATTTGCTCTTGTACTAAACAAAGCACAGACGTTAATGATGCACATTTACCAGAGCTGACATATTCCAATTAATAAATTCAAAATAAAGAGATATTTTTCTACCTTTTGTGCATTTTTTTCAGCTGCAATTGCTCCAGCCACTTTCTTCTGGTTTCTTCGTGTCTTCTGCTAACTCTCCATCGTCTGCTGTCCATTTGTCCTTTCTTCTCTCTTCTAGTTTTTTTCCATTCTCTCTCTCTACATCTGCTTTAACATACTAATCTTTCTCCTTTTGCTCTTTCCTCATTCCTATTTCATCCACTCAAATTTTACCCCTCCATCCTCAATCCCCACTTACTCTCCCAATACCCGGCCAATTGTAGATTTTTTATCCCTCCCACACAAAATATTTTTCCCTTCTCCGTTTTACTCTTCCAGCCCCATCCCATTCTAATCCTCCCCCAACATCAGCTCCCTTCTAGTTCCAGCCTCACCCAGCATCCATTCCCTTCTAGTCCCTGCATCAGCCCATTTCCAGTCCTAGCCACCCATCAGCCCATTTCCAGTCCTAGCAACCCCCCAACCCAATACCAGTCCAAGCCCCCCATCAACCCACTTACAGTCCTAACCCCCCATCACCCCATTTTCAGTTTAAGCCCCCCCTATAACCCATTACCAGTCCTAACTCCCCATCAGCCCACTTCCAGTCCTAACCCCATCAACCCATTTCCAGTCAGCCCCCCATAACCCATTGCCAGTCCTAACCCCCCCCCATCAGCCCACAGCCCATTACCAGTCCTAACCCCATCAGCCCACCTCCAGTCTTAACCCCCCCAGCCCATTTCCAGTCCTAGCCCCCCCATAGCCCATTACCAGACAGCCCCCATCAGCCCACAGCCCATTACCAGTCTTAACCCCGCCCCCAAAGCCCATTACCAGTTCTAAACCCCCCCAACAGCCCACAGCCCATTACCAGTCCTAACCCCAACAGCCCACCTCCCCCTTAACCCCCCAGCCCATTTCCAGTCCCAGTCCCAGCCCCCCCCCCCCCCCCCATAGCCCATTACCAGTCCTACCCCCCCCCCCATCGGCCTAAAGTAAAATTTAATTTAAAAAAAAAAACTGCTGGCTGCCGCCGCGGGGCCCCGTCTGCTGCCGCGGCAGCATGGACTGACCCATGGGGGCCCCCTCTGCAAGCTGAATCCGTCGGTCCATCAGTTCCTCCCTCCCTCCGTGCAGGCTGTGAGAGGCGCGAAGGGAGAGTGTCTCCCTCGCGTCTCTGTTAAGCCCACAGCAGCCCCTGTGGGCTTAATAGAGACGCGAGGGAGACACTCTCCCTTCGCGCCTCTCACAGCCTGCACGGAGGGAGGGAGGGAGGGACCGACGGACCGACGGATTCAGCTTGCAGAGGGGGCCCCCGCGGGTCAGTCCATGCTGCCGCGGCAGCAGAGGGGGCCCCGCAGCGGCAGCCAGCAGTTTTTTTTTTAATTTTATTTTTTTTAAAAAGCGAATTTGTTCTATTTTTGTGGGCCCTTGCCAGCTGTGGGCCCTACGCCATGGCGTACATGGCGTATAGGTAAATCCGGCCCTGATTGTGATAAGGAAGACTCTAGTGAGCCCATGGAAGTAGAAGAAAAGAATGATTCTACCTCTAGGAAAGGTCACAGTCCTGCAAAGCATGCGTTCCAGCAGTTCTCTGGAGAAAACAAACACAGGGATTCAAAAGCTAAGCTGACACACCCAAGCCCTGATGACGTAGCAACAGGCTTGGGAACTGATTACAAACACCTGTCTAGAGAGTCAGGGAGGTTTATCAGAAAACAGGGATATAAACCAGGGCTGGAGAGTGAGTCAAGAGAGCAGCACGAGAGGGAGCAGCATGAGAGAGAACAGCCCGGAAGGCAGCCCAGACGGGAGCACAGTTGGAGGAAACACAGTAGCTGGAGGAAGGAAGCCACGTAGAGGAAAGGAACTGAAGCAAGCAAAGCAGAAGTGGAGAGGACACGAAGGTGGTCCGGAGTGCTCAGAGAGAAAGAGCAGGAAAACCTTCAAACCCCATCACTGAAGGAAAAGGTTCAGAGAGTTCAGAGGTGGGTGTCCAAGACTCAGTGCAGAAGTCTGCAGAGCCCAGCCTTGAACGGAGAACCTTGGCAGAGCTCCAGGGAGGAACCTAAGCTAAGGGACAAGGGACTGTTTCCCCAGAGCTGCAGAGAGGAGTTTCCTCAGGCTCAGGTACTGCTTATCCCTATTCACTAGAGCTGTGTTTAAAACACCCACAGGGAGTTTTAGGGAGAAAACACCCTGAGGCATTCGCCAGTAGTTTAAAGCAAGGCAGTGCAGCACAAGAACCTGAAGCAATGCAGGTGGACTCTAAGGAGAGTGATTCCTTACAGCCAGAACAACCTATGGATTGTACTTTATGCTTTGCAGACAGTATTGAAAGCCTTTGCTAAACGGTATAATATAAGCTGAGTGTAACCTAAAGAAAAGAAGATATTTTCTTTGGTAAAGGAAGTTGCCATGTTTTGTTCTTCTTCTGTATACGTGAGAAGCAGCTGCATTTGGATTGAAGGAATGTAAAAGCTCAGCCAGCACACTTGTATAAAGAACCTTTTTGAACAAATACTGGAGAAGTATCCTGGTGCAACTTACTTTGAACCTTTGCTTTTGGGAGAAATAAACTTTGTTATAGTTTTGCCTATAACTCTGGCTTCATGACTATTTTCTATCAGAAGGAAAACTACTTTTCCCAGCATGCATCACGAGAGGAAAGTTAGTTGGTTTAACCTTCAATAGAGAAAAATAATGGCTACCCCAGCCCTCCAAGCCTAAGGCAGAGGGCGGGGTATGACAATATCCATGGAGCGATAATCCTACAGGGCTTCTCTGTGGCTCCAAACACATAGAGGCACATTCCAATGTGTCCGTCCAGGCCAATGTGCATCTGATCAGAATCGGAACGCCCAGAGATAGACCCTATTTTGATCCCACGGGAGCTAGATATGCCCACACGATCAGAATCAGGTCTAGGACCTCAAAGTGCAGGATGACCCCCAATTCTGATCAGCCTGCATGCACAGCCACTTGCCCGGCTACCTCCATGCAGGAGCCGTGAATGCTGGCTGCTATTGATTCACCTCATTCCCCACAGCTGAACCCTCAGTCTGAACCCATGGCCAGGGTACAACTGCGGGGAACTTCCTGCACCCCCTAACTTTTGTCCCTGGCCAGTGACAGGATCCCTCAACATCCAGGGGGACATTCCACCTTTGTGATGGAATAAGTCCCCCATCTAAGTTCATGGCCCTGGACATACAGGGCCAACCTCAGAATTGGCCCTGTACATCCAGAATCACGGACCACCCATGCCCCGCCCTCAATCCACCTCTGGAACCCCCCTTCTAAGCCTCCCTGGACTAATGCGTTGTTCGTACGGCGAGGCTTTTGACAGGACCGGCAGGGGAGTGAATAGCAGGGGTGTCCATCCTCACTATTCGCTGGATAGAATGACCCCCATAGCCAGTATGTGTATAAGAGAAGGGGGAGCATCAAAGGAGGCCTAAGGGGAAGGTAATAATGCCAACTTGTACCACTTTCGGATAGCAGGGTCATGTATGCGTGTGTCTGCGTGTGTCTCCAGAGTAGAGTTAGCTTCAGCAATGCACTATGAATGTGGTGCCCAGGCTTTATGGCTGTGCGTACAACATACTGCAGGTCAACTATACAGCAACTTATGTACTGTATGAGACACCATTTACAAGCAGTCTTGAAGGACTAGAAAAGGGGACTGTTACTTCTGGAGAGAGATCTGCAATTGTGATTATGTACTTCTGGGAATTTTCTGAAAGGAATTCTTTGTATTAAAGCTAATTAATCTGTGAACCCACTATTTTTTGTTAAATCAGTCAGGGCCTAGTAGCAGCAGTTTAAGTTTACATTTAAAACACAGAAGAGAACTTTCTGGTTACATTTCATACCCAGCAGAGAGCTTGTAGTTTAAATTTAATAGTCACTCAGGGCCTAGTATCAGAAAAGTACTTTTAGTTTAAATTTAAAACACAGAAGAGAGCTTTCTGGTTAAATTTGGAACCCAGCAGAGAGCTTGTAGTTTAAATTTAATAGTCACTCAGGGCCTAGCATCAGCAAAGTACTTTTAGTTTAAATTTAAAACAAAGAAGAAAGCTTTCTGATTAAATTTAGAACCCAGCAGAGAGCTTGTAGTTTAAATTTCATAATCAGTTAGAGCCTAGCAGCAGCAAAGAGCTATAATTTAAATCAAATCAGAATATAGCTTACCTCAGCAGCACAGGACAGGGTACTGTGTAGCAGCCCTCTTTTAATAAGTGTTATTTCCCTCCCTCCCTCCCCAACACCCACCCACCCCTGGGATAATCGTAGCTTTATAAGTACTTACACTTATTTATTTATTTATTAATTTATTTAACATTTCTTATATACCGCGCTATTTCTCATCAGTGCGGTTTACATCGAACAATAAACACTTGGACATACACATCTTAAAAGACAGGAGGTGCTCTCAGGTGAAGCTCGTTACCCAAATCAGTCATACACTAAGGACCTGAGATTAATTAAGCTTCTGGTGAACAAGCTATATTAAACGTAATAGGTACAGTTTTATTAGTATAAACATCCATAGCAACCCTTAGTAAGTAAAGAACTTAAAGATCTAAACACAAGCTTAAAACTAAGATGCAGACAGCAGTCCAGCAGCGAGATGGGGGCTTTCCACTCTTTTGCATTGAGTGTCACATGTATGATTTTCTCCCAATTGGTGAGAGGTCTTACGTGTGCACTAGGTGGAAGGAGCTCTTTGCTCTCAGGGAACGAGTCCGTTCTCTAGAGGCTAGAGTAGCAGTCTTGGAAAACATAAGAAAGACAGAGAGGTACATAGATGAGACCTACAGGGATATAGTCCTGAAGTCCCACCTCCAGTCTGGCACAATCCCTTTTGCCATGGAGGAGAGAGGTCACGTGACAGGAGAGAATCACCCTGGTGTGGAAGGAAGTGATCCTGTAACTAGAACCTGTCCTCCAGGTGATGTAAAACCCTCTCGCACTAAGGAAGTTTCTCCAGGACCATGTGCCCATGAGGGAAGGGTTAGGACAGCCGTCATAGTTGGTGATTCGATCATTAGTCATGTAGATAGCTGGGTGGCTGGTGGACATGAGGATCGCCTGGTAACATGCCTGCCTGGTGCGAAGGTAGCGGACCTCGCGCCACCTAGATAAAGTCTTAGATAGTGCTGGGGAGGAGTCTGCTGTCTTGGTACATGTTGGTACCAATGACATAGGAAAATGTGGTAGGGAGGTTCTGGAGGCTAAATTTAGGCTTTTAGGTAGGAGGTTGAAATCCAGAACTTCCAGGTTAGCGTTCTCCGAAATGCTTCCCATTCCACGCGCAGGACCCAAAAGCAGGCAGAGCTCCGGAGTCTCAATGCGTGGATGAGACAATGGTGCAGAGATGAGGGTTTTGGATTTGTTAGCAACTGGGGAACATTATGAGGAAAGGAGGGGCTCTTACGAAGGTATGGGCTTCACCTTAACCGGGATGGAACCAGGCTGCTGGCATTGACCTTTAAAAAGGAGATAGAGCAGCTTTTAAACTAGATAATAGGGGAAAGCCGACAGTCGCCCAAGAGCGGATGGTTCGGAAGAATGTATCCTTGAAGGATACTACCAAAAGCAGAGAGGTTCCAAGAAAGAGTTAAGTAGCCCAAATGCCCTCGAGTATGGAGCTGACAGAGCTTAAAGATCCCAAATTACCCATGTCTACCAATAGCCAAATTAATATGAATAAAATACAGTCTCTAAAATGCTTGTATGAAAATGCTAGAAGTCTAAAAAATAAGACGGGAGAGTTAGACTATATAGCACTAAATGAGAGGTTAGATATGACTGGAATATCAAAGACATGGTGGAAGGAGGACAACCAGTGGGACACTGTGATACCTGGGTACAAACTATATCGTAATGATAGAGCTGATCAAATTGGTGGAGGGGTTGCGCTCTATGTTAGAGAGGGCATTGAGTCAGAAAGGATTAAAGTTTTGCAGGAAAAAAAATTTGCTGTAAAATCTCTATGGATTGAAATTTCATCTAAAAAGGGGAAGGCAATGTCAGTTTGGGTGTACTATCGACCGCCTGGCTAGAATGAACAAATGGATGATTTAATGCTCAAAGAAATCAAGGAAGCTAACAAAAGTTACAGCGCAGTAATAATAATGGGTGATTTCAATTACCCCAGTATCGACTGGGTCAGTGTCATGGCAGGACATTCTAGGGAGATAAAGTTCCAAGATGAAATAAATGACTGCTTCTTGGAGCAGCTGATTCATGAACCAACCAGAGGGGAAGCCATATTAGACCTAGTCCTTAGTGGAACACCAGATCTAGAGCAATTAGATGATAAAGGGGTTAAAAGAGCACTAAGAGGCGACAAGGCGATAGCGGAGAGACTGAATGAATTCTTTGCTTCAGTCTTTACTGAGGAAGATGTAGGGATGTTACCCATGACTGAAGTGGTATTTAAAGGTGCGGAAGAATTGAAGGAAATATCGATATATTGGGAAGATAAACTGAAGAGTAGCAAATCACCTGGGCCGGATGGTATACATCCAAGGGTGTTGAAAGAACTGAAATATGAGATTGCAGACCTGCTATTAGTAATCTGTGAACTATCATTAAAATCATCTCTAATACCTGAAGATTGGAGGATCACCAATGTAACACCAATTTTTAAAAAGGGTTCCAGGGCTGATCCGGGAAACTACAGACCGGTGAGCCTGACATCAGTACCGGGAAAAATGGTAGAAACCATCATGAAGAATAAAATTACTCAGCATGTAGATAGTCATGACCTAATGGGAGACAGCCAACATGGCTTTAGACAAGGAAGATCTTGTCTTACTAATCTGTTATGTTTTTTTGAAGGAGTGAATAATCAGGTGGACAAAGGTGAGTCGGTTGATATTGTGTATCTGGACTTTCAGAAAGCCTTTGACAAGGTCCCTCATCAGAGACTTTTGGCAAAACTAAAGAGTCATGGGATAGGAGGCAGTGTACTATTGTGGATCAGGAACTGGTTAAAAGATAGAAAGCAGAGGGTAGGGTTAAATGGCCAATTTTCCCAATGGAGAAAGGTGAATAGTGGTGTACACCAGGGATCTGTGCTGGGTCCGCTGCTTTTTGACATATTCATAAATGACCTGGAAAGTGGAATAACGAGTGAGGTTATCAAATTTGCAGATGACACAAAACTATTTAAAGTTGTTAAAACCCAAGAGGATTGTGGAAAATTGCAAGAGGATCTTGATAAATTGGAAGACTGGGCATCAAAATGGCAGATGAAATTTAATGTGGACAAGTGCAAAGTTATACACCTAGGGAAGAACAACCCAAACTATGGTTACACGATGCAAGGTTCCACATTAGGAACCACCACCCAGGAAAAGAATGTAGGCGTCATTGTGGATACCATGTTAAAACCCTCAGCCCAGTGTGCAGCAGTGGCCAAGAGAGCAAATAGAATCCTAGGTATGATAAGGAAAGGAATGGAAAATAAAACAAAAGATATTATAATGCCTCTATATTGTTCCATGGTGAGACCGCACCTAGAATATTGTGTGCAATTCTGGTCGCCGTATCTTAAAAAGGATATAGCGATTTTAGAAAAGGTTCAGAGAAGAGCCACCAAAATGGAAAAGGGGATGGAAGGATACTCCTATGAAGAAAGGCAAGAAAGGTTAGGGCTCTTTAACCTGGAAAAGAGACGGCTGAGGGGAGATATGATAGAAGTCTATAAATTAATGAACGGAGTGGAACGGGTAAACGTAGATTGATTGTTTACCTTATCAGAATATAGAAAGACTAGGGGACATGCAATGAAGCTACAGGGTAAACTATTTAAGACTAATAAAAGAAAATATTTTTTCACTCAACGTGTAATCAAACTCTGGAATTTTTTACCGGAGGATGTAATAAAGGCTGTATGTTTACTAAACTGCGGTAAACGTGAATAACGCGCGTTGTACGACATTAACGATCGTTAGCGCACTATAGCGCATTAACGATTGTTAACGCGCTATAGCGCGCGTTATCACGCGCTAACGAGCATAATGCTCCGCGGTGCGGTAAAACACCGCAGAAGGTGGAGAGAGGGCGGAGAGAAGGGGTCAATGGGCGGAGAGTTGGCGGGGAGAGGCTAACGCGCTGATTTCCAGAGCTGAATTCCAACGCGAATGAAAACCTACCGGTAAAAGCACTGTAAAGGGGAGAGAAATCATTTACGTGTCAGCAATGTACAGCCTAGGCAGGGAAACCAAAAAAAGGTGATACGTGTGATACATGTGCACAGAACAAAAGGGCACAGAAACACCGAAAATGACCCCAACAAACTGGAAAAAAAGAACAACCAAGCTGGCCAATAGTGGTAGCAATGAGAAACATCAACCCCCCCCCCCTGAGTAGGCCCCATAGAACAGAGATAATTCGTGGAAGGGTCCATACTCCATCCCCATACAAGGTGCATGGGCCCACAGAGAAATAGCGCTGCTCAGGGATTTCCCCACCATCGGACAGGGTTCCTATGGCGTGCACATGTCCCGCAACATCAGGGCGGGCATGTCGGAATGGGCAACCGGGCAGATGCTGGAAAAGGGGATACAGAGGGCTGCAGGCGGCACATGCAGTGGCGCAGCTGGGCCACAGTAGGGACTAGGGTGATGCTCAGTTGGCCCATAGGAATGCGTAAACAGTAGAGCCAGACAGCAGCTGATGAGGGCCCAACATGGGCACGAGTGTGTATCGCAAAGCGTCACAGGGGAGAGTACCCAACAGCAACCCCCAAGGGCACGGAACACTGGCAGGCGGGGCTGGGGGGGAGCGTGGACGTCTATGCAGGCACCTCTACCCCAGAACACGCACCATAGGCAGCCGCCTACCTGCACACTGGATGGCCTGAGACCGTGCACCACCAGCTCCACCAGCATAAGGGCATGTGAGCATGGTGGCTGAGGGATACTGGTGGTGGAGGGGGCAGTGGCAGCTGCCCGGAGCAGACCGTGGCCTAGCCAACAGTCATGGTATCACCAGGGAATGCATCATCTCTGTGAGAACATGGTGGTGCAGTGCACAGAACCACTGTATTCAGAAGTAGAAGGTCACAGGTTCAAGTCCCAGCTGTGGTTCCTGCCAACCCAGTCCTCATATACCCACTACTATAACATGCTAATACAGGCAGAACCGTTCTTGCAGATGACGTAAACATGCCCAAAACACCATCATTTTACCCTACAGAGCACAGACATCATAAACATGCACAGTACCTAGAGCAGAGCCTCCCAAATGCAGTCCTGGAGGGCCAAACACCATTCCAGTTCCATGCTGCCTCTGATAAAGATGCCTTTGCTGTATTTCTATGCGCCACCCCCATGGTATGCAGATGTATCTCATGCATATTGTTACCAGCTCTCCTTAAACCCCCGTATGTAAGTGTGTAGAGGTTAAGTGAGTGGGTCTTCCCCACTGAAGCAGCTACTTTACAAATCCTGAAGCTGGGATTTTTGGGAAATGTAGTCCCTTCACCGAATCAATGAGGAGCAGTTGTGGAAAAGTGGTTTAAGCAACCAAAGGATTTTATTTCCCCTCCCGGGGTGGATTTCACCATGAACAAAGTAACACAAACCAGGTATTTACTGGCATAAGGACAAAACAAAGGTTCTTTAACAGAAAAGGCTTACTTCAGCAATAAACAGGTTGATATCTAGCATTTCAACGTAACAATGCTGTTTCTTTACAGCTCTCTGCTTCCCAATGCTAGTAGTGCTGTACTTTCTCTTTCAAAACATGCCTTCAGCGTAATGAGATTATTTCATTAGCAAGCGATATCGTACAGTCCATGATATCTTCATCAATATTCACACTCAGGTTCAAAGTCCATTAACTCTTCCTGGCTAGAAGGAAATGTTTGTAACGGCACTCCTGATGCCACACCCTTTCTAACTGCTTCAGGTTTCACCTGATATTCCTGAGTTAAATACTGGCTTTCACAAACGTTATCAGCACAGGTATTCTTTTCCCAGCTCCAACCCTCTGGGTAAATACAGTCACTGTAAGTATTTTTATACCAGCCTTTTTGGCTTACCTTTTAGCCTAGCTGGTGGAGGTTTTCTTTGTGGCTTTGGACTGGCTGTAGGTTCCCAACCTAAGCCTTGCACAGAAGATTTCACTTGCCTTCCTGGCTTCCTTTCACTTCTGTGTTCCCCTGGATACTGCAGGTAATCCACTCTGCCCTTATTATATCCTTCCCTTGGGGTTTCTTTTCTTTTCCTGAAGAAAGACTCTGTTTCACCCTTCCACAGAGACTCTGGCTGTTTCCTGGCACTGCTGTCTTCACCGTAGCTCTCATTAGCTTCCTTATCCAGCACACATGCCTCAGCTCCTTCTTCTCCTTCTTCCCTTTCCTCCCCTTCTAACTCCATAAGCTCAACTGAACTCTCTTTATCAGGGTGAATTCTAGGGCAGTGCTCAACTCCACCCCCTAGCAGGTGTCCTGTATTAGCTCGTGACTCATTCCCTGAATGGTAGCACGGGCGTTTCTCTTGCCTCTGTGCTTGGTTTCTAAGGTAACCAGGAGCCATGTGCTTTTGTTTACAACTCAGCCATACTCCTGTTCCTGGCTTTTTAGCCTCATCTAACAGGCAGGAAGGACCCACTATGTCACAATATTCATGAGGGACAGCATGAAAACCCGAACAGTGTTTGGCACCGCAGGACTGGAGTTGGGAACCTCTGCCGTAAAGCAGCAGCCAACAGGGGCAGACACACCCGCACCCACAGGCCCCATTATCCCAAGCCTCCTGGAGAGGCAGGACTTTGGACTCTGCGTGCATCTCCCAATACTAGCATTTGCATACCTTAGTAATGCCACCCTAAACCTGGGAATATGGTACACAGCTATCAAAAGGTTGCTATGAGTACTGGCAGATAGCAATTCCTAGGTTAAGTACAATGTTCGGAGTGAGCTGCATCATAGCAACCTTTCTGATGTCTGTGGTGTGTGCTTCAGGTCTGGTCTCTGACAGTGTTTACCACCCTCGGGAGTGACCCCCACCAGTATTGCGTACCATATCCATGCCTGCACTGTGCCCAGGACTGGTGTGGTGGCCAGGGCTGCTAAACACTTCTATAGTAGCACAATGCTGGCCTAGGTGTGGGAGTGTGTGTCTGTCTATCCAGTGTGTGGTGGCTGCAAACACCCTCCACAGCCCACACTGCTAGCACTGTTGCCAGTATTGGCCTGCCAATGTGCATAATGAGGAGCAAGGTACCGTGGGAATAGCCTGGATAGGGTGGCCTGGCCTGGCCACATCTGCACAGGGCATAGGGCAATGGCCGGACATTGTAGTGCCCGGTACCACCTGCACGGACAGGGTGGCCATAGCATGTCCTGCTGGGAGGTCACTCTCACCCTGACTGAGCAGTGACCATGGCATGGCTAGGTTCCCCCATAGTGCTATATAGTACTTCTTTTATGTGATATTTATGGGTTTCCTTTTG
Organism: Ichthyophis bannanicus; assembly: GCA_033557465.1. NCBI lineage: Eukaryota > Metazoa > Chordata > Amphibia > Gymnophiona > Ichthyophiidae > Ichthyophis > Ichthyophis bannanicus. The sequence goes on from CM066036.1 coordinate 270,112,005, forward strand.
GGGCCCAATCACTGATTTATCTGCTTGGTGTGTATGCTGATATCCCCGTTCTGGGTACCTGCATCTCTTCCGGGACCATGCACTATGGACTAGCTGGCGGACTGTCTGCAGCTAGTATGTGTCTTGCTGGAACACCGTGCAGGGTGCAGCGGATGGAGGCTTGCTGCTGGAGAATGTCAGATAATGGTGGGGGGCAGCTGCGCATTTCCAGACCTGATGTCTGTCTGCTATTGCCTTATGGATGTGTAGTGCTCTGCATTGCCTGCCCTGTAGGGTGTTTGATCCCGAGTAAGACTGGGGTGATGGTCCCCTCTACTGCCACCATTGCAGGGGGTGGAAAGTGGATCTGTGGGCGGGAGATCCTGTCCCCCACCCTGAGCCCTTGGGTGGTGGTATGTAATCTCCCTGGTAACCACAGCAGAATGTGGGTGTGGTGCCGTGCAGTCCTCCTGTAGCCAGCCATGTGTTTATTAGCAGCTCTAGCCCACTGGATACTTCACTGCCCATGGAGCCAGAGGTCATAGGTTCACAACCCACAGTGGGGTTCATTGATAGGGCTGTCTTAGGCATTGTCTATTTTTACTGTATATTAGTGCTGCCAGCAGAACCACCCTCAGGGTACTGTCACCTTAGGGTAGCTCAAAAGGCGCCCTATAGGGCACCTTTTACGGTGCCCTATAGGGCACGCCTTACAAGGCGCCCTATAGGGAGCGCCTTACACGGTGCCCTATAGGGCGCGCCTTATGTGGCGCCCTATAGGGCGTGCCTTACGCGGCACCCTATAGGGTGCGCCTTACAAGTCGCCCTATATGGTGTGCCTTCCACTTCGCCCTATAGGGCGAATATCCCCTCGTGTTAAATGTATCCCCTCATGTTAAATGTATCCCCCAATTGACCACTTTGACCCGGTGAAAAGTGGGATATAAATACAGCTAAATAAATAAATAAAAATAAATAAATAGGGAGCGCCTAAATATTCCTATCAAATGGTATATAATACATGACCATGTCAGAGAGAACGTCACTATTGGAACATATTGCATAAGACGGGTACAATTTTCCTGACATATGCAAACTGTAACCCGCCTGCAGATTAAAATATTATAGTCAGCTTTCAAAGGGTTACACAGGATGCCTCAGCCAGCCTTTTTCATTAGGCACACTGGGGAATCGAACCCATGACTCTTGTACCATCAGTCTGTGTAGTAACCATTGTGCTACAGCTCTGTTTCTGTCTTTGGGTGTCTGCGCGCTGTCTTAGGCGTGCGTTCAGTGGCGTGCGCTGTAGCGATCATTGCTGCACGGTGCGTAATAACGTGCGCAACTGCGCGTTATCGGTTACGATGTCCCGCCCATGTTCTTTTTTGGCTTTCCTTCCACTAACGCGGCTCCTAACGCGAATTGCACTAACGCAGTTTAGTAAACATACCCCTTAGTGTAGCTGGGTTTAAAAAAGGTTTGGACAAGTTCCTGGAGGAAAGGTCCATAAACCATTATTAAGAAGGGACCCAGGATATCAATGCTTGAACCAATACAAGCATTGTGGAACCTGTGTCCCTTGGGGAAACTGCTAGGTACATATGACCTAGATTGGCCACTGTTGGAAACAGAATACTGGGCTTGATGGACCTTGGTCTGACCCAGTATGGCATATCTTATGTTCTTATGTTCTTAAGCAGAAGGTTAGTTTTCAATAAGTCGTTACAACCTTTGTCTGTGATACTGTAATGCATTCCCAGTTACTCTATCGTGAAGGCCTATCCCCACAACATTCTGCTACACTTACCTCCCAACATGACAGTGCTGTGCAGCTCCTAAGTCACCTGCTGGTTTTGACTGGAGTGAGCACGGGGGACACATGTATGTGTTGCACCTCTCACTTCTGACTGAGCCCCCAGGCCTCAGGACACATCAATTTGCACAGATGAGAGGCCTGATTAATGTCAACGGCCATAGCAACTGTATCCATGGCAACACTATCAGACCACTTGGTGCAGCCACTGCTTATAGGCTGGCCTCTGTGAATGTCCAATCTATCTGCTTATTTGGTGACACTGGCAGGAATCTGCAATTTTCCTGCATGCACATTGCTCTTGTCCCATGCTACATTCGCAGAATGCAAGTGAGGGATCTCTTGTTCCATGCAGCGTATGCACATACAGGGGGTATGTATCAGGAAAATTTGCATACAATAAATACCAGCTCAACACTGTCTACTGATCACTGGCCAAAGCATCCAGCAGTACATATCCAATTATTCCATATAAGAGTCCAAATGTACCTGTGTTCCTGATTGTGACTGGTGGACACTGACCTCTGAATGGTGCATGTACAATTCCAGCTGCCAAAATGTGGCACTAGATGTCATGTTCATCTCTGCATTGCCTACTACCATATGGAAAGGCAATGCCTTGAGGTGAATGTTGGGGGTGGGGTGCAGGGAACAGTACCATACATTTTTAGAATGTGCCCTTCGTAGGTGGCATTGCTGGCCATAGCCTATTTTTACATGGCCAGAACCTATGCAGGCCTTCTCAGTGTCTATATGTGCTACATCAGAGGGCCTGCATGACTGCCTCAATGGCTCCCCAAAGGCACTGAGTGTGACAGTCATAATGATGGTATTAATGTAGAAAGAGGCAGGGTATGGTGGCGTATGTATGTTCAACCTGTTATGCGTCCACATGCTCTGGGGGGGGGGGGGGCAGCAATGCATCTGTAGTATAGGAGAGGTAATGTGCTGCACTGACCAGGTGTGGAGTGTCTATGACTAGGGACATGACGGTGTATATGAGTACAAGCATGGAACTAGGTTCAATTCTCACTGCCAAGAGCTGTGTAGGGGGACACCATAGTTGTGTATGTGATAGATATAACCCACTGTAGGCCAGCATGCATTCTCAGCCTGTCTCTGGCCCACTTTCCACTGTTCTTCACATTGCATGCACTGTCCCCAAGGCCAGGATAAAAAGATGCATAGTGAGAAGCAGAGTTTCTGGGTATTGCCTAAACAGAGCGGTTTGCATAGGATGTATATATGTCGGAGGGTAGATTAATGGCTGAGCCATCTTAGCATGGGTCTGCCATGGGCATGGCCTGGGTGCACACATCTGTTCATGCTGAGAGGCCACTCTCACTTTGACTGAGCTTTGACCATGTCATGGGTATGTATGCACATGACCCTATATAGGGTCAAGCTGTAATGATATGTAGGCTGGTTTTTTATGGCAGTTCAGTCACAACACAGGCTATTGGTTGTCAGCTTGTTTGTACAAAGCCTATGTGTTCATGGTGGCTATGTGTATATGCAGTATGTGGTGATTAGCAGACTGGGAATAGATGGTATGTGAATGGCTGACACAAGACTGTGTAGCCTAACATATGCAAGCTGCCTAGGATTGATCTGGTTAATTGAAATTCCCAGAAAGTGAAGTGAGCAGCTGTTCTTGGGCTGCTGGTAACTATGGTCCTGGCAGACTTTTCTCCTTGGTTTCAGCACCTCCCCCACCCCCACCCCCCTTTCTTGCCTAGGCAACGCTTACTGCATTTGGGTTTCTTGGCAACAGGTGCCATAACCTTAGGGACCAACATGAGCTGTTATTGGAGAGTCTCTGGCCAACAGGAGCAGTACACAAGACCCAGATATGACAGGCCACTCCTTCATGCTGTAATTGTACAGAATACCAAGTGACTAGCATTACACACTGCAGACAATACCTGTAGCACATTAGCAGTGATAGAGATCTGTTACAGACCCTGGAGAGGCCACCTATTGCAGGGTTTTCTCTGGGTACCAGGTGATGTGTGCTCTCCCTCACAATCAGGGTGATAGCTAAAACAGGTCATTTGCACATATTGCAGTTGTCATGTGCAGGAAACACACATTGTTCCTGCATAGTACAATGCTGATGTGCCAGATCGCGGCATTCTCCATATGGCCATTGGTTGCATATATGTGCTCAGGCTGTGCATGTGTTGTACCACTGTCTCAGACTGTGCCAGTCATGTTGCTTCATGTCCTGGGTTTCACCCATTGCAGGCAGGGACCTGCATTCTCTTTGGTTCTAGATAGTGCCATGGTGAAGAGTATGCAGGTGTAGCCTAATGGTTAGAGCACTGGCTCAGTATGCAGATAGACCATGGTTTGTCTCCCAATTGTTCTCTTTGTGGCTATGGGAAATTCACTTCAATATACTGCCAGAAACAGTCCAGGGTCGGCTTTGACTGGAGGATGCACATTATTATACTTTTTTATGTGTTACAATAGCACATGGAGTCTGCCAACGTGCACATTGGAATCATGCCCATCTGACAGTATGACTTTATTGGCTCTACTGTAGCCCATTACAAAGGGTCAGACATGTTCACCCTGCAGATGTATGACACATGAGTTGTACATGATTGGAAAATTTCATCGTAACTGTGACTGAACATCTTTGGCTCCATCACATGTAGGCAGTACATTTAAGCACATCCCACTCCTGGGATGGCCACCTTCAGGGATCATCATACATCTTTACTTGCTCCTTATGGCCAATATGAGAGACATTTGTCCATTTGTTATATCCACATGTGTCAGGAGGATTGTATGGTGGTTAGAAATGCTGAGGCAGCTGTAATACCCAAATAGCTGGTATTGGAACTTCCCCATGGCATATTTACACTTTTTTTACACACACTACAACTGCATTTGTGCGGGTCACATGAAGTACATCGGGGCGGGAAGGCCATACTGCACTCTCATCTAACGCCATCCATCCTTCAGCCCATTCATCAGCATATACCCGTTATGCACAGTCATGTATTCTCCTGCCAGCTGCTACATCATGACCCACACAAGAACAGTTTAATCATTTAGATGTATGACTCACACCTCTCCTGTGGATGATCTGCATGTCACCACTCCTGCTTGTAATTTTTTTGATGCCTGCATTGTGTGCAATGCTTGTTCTGCCAGGGGACACGTCTTCCCTATCCTATGCCATACACAGCATGTTACAGCATGTTACATAGGCATCCCTCACTGATACAGTCCAGCTCCCTCCTACATGCTCATCCCACTTACTGACTGACACGTAGGATACATATGGATCTCACAGGTCCATTATCTCTTACCTTTCCTTCTATTCATCACCTGCAATGTGATTTTCACAGGGGCTTTCTTATCCTGCGTTAAGGTGCCTGCCATTTTTGGGTGTTAAGGTACATTTTTGACATTTTAATGCCCAATGTTCTCTTAGCCTTTACTGCACGAAGGCACCCTTATCGCTGCCATTACTGCTTGCTAACTGGTGCACCCTTAACACTCTTCAATAAATATACCCCTCTGTTTTATTATGGTTACCTTCCTATAAAGCCTAGGAAGGTTTAACTCATGCTAGAGTTTTTTCTGTACTGGAAGTACATTTATTGAATGTGCTCTCAAGGGAGCTTAGGGTAATGTGACAGTATCAAACTTTTCACAAAAAGTTAAAAGCACATTTATCAAACTATGACAGGCCACTTGAACATGTGCTCCACTAAGGCAGGTTCACTTAACGACTCCCATAGAGGAATTTTTAGGTGAACCCACATTAAAAGCCTCATTGCCTCCGAGAATACAGCAATTGCCCAGGTGCTAGTGGTAATGTGATATTGATGTCCACTCTCTGCCCATTCCTCACCCATCTCACGACTGCTGATTAACATACATTTTAGCATATAGTCAAAAATGAAACCACCTTTCCTTTAACTAATATTAAGGACAATAGCCAATAATAAACCCATGAACTTCAGCACTTTTATAAAATATTCAAGAGTGGGATGCGCCATCAGAAATAGTGCGTTAAGGATTTATTTGCACTGGGGTTTTTTGCATGCTTACCCAATGCTCCTATTTTCAGGTATGAGCTCTTATTACACTTGATTTTTTTTTTTTATTTGGATCCAACTATTTTTTAAAATGTTTTATTTTTTAATAGAAACTTAATTTGCTTCATTTATCTCAAGTTTTTGATTTGCCTCTTTAATCTTGAGGTTCAATATGCTTCAAACTTCCTTTCATAAAGGACATATATCACACACTCCTATCTTCATTCATTCATTTGTTCAAAAACTATACACGTTACTGCCACATTTTTAATCCACCAAATGGTTCAAAGTTTTACTTAACTGGCTATGAGGCCCATTTATTGCCGCTATTGACATGATCAAAATTTGACTTCTGCACGCTTCTATGACATGACCTGCTTGTAGGTTTCACAACTCTGAATCAGGGGTATGGCGTTTTTACTGAAAACATGGTCTTGGCAGCTTCCACAAATGCAGCATTAAAGAAATTCAAACATTGGGGCCATTTTGTCTCCCTAGCAAGTCTGGCACACCCTACATCCGGATATTTGTGATGTTATCAAGCAGCAGACACATACAACAAACTTTATTCAGATTAACAAAACTAAATAAAAGTGTTCCACTCCAAGTTGTCATTCAAGACGGACAGTTTTTCATTTTTTAAATGGAAAATCCAATATTGTTCCATATAGGATAACAAAGCCCTCCAAACCCCCCCCCCCCCCACACACACACACACACAACCATTTCAGTTCAGGCACATGGTTAACAATACACCATCTTAGGTCTTGAAATTCATGAGAGTGAGAAACAGTGGGAGCTGTTTCCACCTTATGGGCAATACCACGTTCCTTCTAATAATATAGGTTATTTGGTATTCACGTTTTAGTGTACAGTGGCAGACACACTCGCAGTTTAGTGTTCTCAACTGCCAGTTTCCACATGTTAAATTCATTTTGACTAGCTAATGGGCTTTGGCAAAAGGGACTCTAAGGTATATTGATGTTTTGTATTTTTAAGGCATGTTTCTTAAGTCTGATGCTGGTAACACAGGTTTGGGATACATTATTAGCACAGGGCACTGTGCTAAATGCAGGAGAGTGGGTACATCCACTCCCCTGTATTTCCCATGGGGCACTATGGTAAAATTGCCATGGGAGTAACTACTGCCACCCACTGAGTCAGTCAGCTTGGGTTTGAAATGCCCGCACTAGCAGCGCTGTGGTGGAAATGCTACCACCCTGCCCATTCTCCACCCCCAACATGCACTGCTAGGGTAGCACAGCATTTTTAGTGCAGGGTTGCACGCTACATTTTAGCATTGTACTGAAACTGAGTGCTAAGTCTTCGCTACCCTGGTAGCATGCCTTTATAAATATGCCCCTTTGTTTTTTAAGATTAGTTTGTTATTTTAGTTTGTTTTTCAGTATGCTGTTTTTAGTGTTAATTTTATGGATTACATCTTTTTAATATGTATGTTTTATTGTATGTTTTAAGGATTATATGTGAAATATTATGCATGCATGCCTCACTTAGAGATGTTAACATAGGCGAGTAGTATCTTTCAAGTAACTGTGACGAGGGTCCATGACATTTCCTATTTTAAATAGGAAATACTTCAGGCATTTTTACCCTATATTTTCTTCTCATATCTACACATATCTGTATCATCATCAGTTCACAATTTTTTCCTGTAGCGCAAGTGAACAGATTTACGTTCATGCCTATACTTCACTGTGATAGTAGTTGGAGCATATCCTGTAGCATTCTTCTGGCCTTTTCCATATGCACAGTGTGCATGATGTGATCAGAGCTAGTGGTGATATACATTCCAAAAGGGACATGGGGGGAATGACAGCTAAATTAGAGAGGTAATATATTCCATAACCATGAGCAGGGTCAGAGTTCATAAATTGTAAAAACCCCCATTATAAGAAAGTGCTGAGATGCAGAAAAGCCCAATGGCATTTATTTTTAAACTAGAATGTAAATTTATTCAGTCAATTCTCCAACTAGAACTTTGCATAATTTTTATCACGCCTCGGAATTTTGCAAAAATGAAGCTATAAACTTTCTGCACTTCAGTCACTGCTTGCATATCCTGTCTTCAACTTGAATATAACAATTACATATTTTGGCCTGGTATATATACATATTGCTTAATTACAAAAATGTTATTTGGCATCTGTGGTGAACAGATCTGTAAATACAGAGTATAATCATCCTTGCATATTAAACATACTTATTAATTAATGCAAACAAATGTTCTATCAAATGTTTCAGACACCTAAATTCAATTTATAAATGCGACTGATGATTTTAGGTTGAACTCTGATACCCTAAAAATTTTTCCTGATAGAGGGGAATTTTAGAAGGGATGTCCAAGTGCAATCTGGGACAACTAAGCCAGAATGTCTGGGAAAAAAAAAAGCAGGAATAACCAGGTGCAGACATGATTTCACAAACATAGATGTGCCCAATATGGATGTCCCCAGAATAGTATTCCAGAAGCTAGAAAGCCGATTCTGTCCTGGTCATCCAGCCCCTTGTGCAGCTGATCAGAATTGGGGTATACAGAAATAAACCCGATTCTGATCCCATGGGTGCTAGACATGTCCACGGGATCAGAATTGGGTCTGCGGCCTGGACATGCAGGCCATGCCCCAATTCTAATCGGCCACACATCCAGTCCACATACCTGGCTAACTCAGCCAGGCTTCTGAATGGAGCTGCAGTGCCATGGTGTCTCGTCGCCATGGCAATGTGGCTCCATTCAGGAGCCGCGATCCCCAGCTGTAGAAAAAAAACTCTTTAACCATTGCCCAACCCCTGATCTAGCCTCCCATGGCCAGGGTCGGGCTGCAGGAATCCCCCTGCACCCCCTCACCTCTTGTTGCTGCCTGGTGCTGCAGTCCCCTGACATCCAGGGGGACTTATTCCATCTCTGAGGGATGACCTCTGAATCGGCCCTGTACATCTGGGGTCATTCTCCGCCCACCGCCCGCACTTGCTCTGCTCTGTCCCACCCCCTCCCTCGCACAAACAGAGCCCCCCATATAAATTGCCTGTTCATACGGGGACTGGACATCCAGACCTGCTAGACAGAGCTCAGAATGACCTCCGAGATGTCTAGGAATAGCCTAATAGTTAGCGTAATGGGCTAGGAACAGGGAAGCCAGGGTTCAAGTTCCACTGCTGTTGTCGTTAACATTGTCCCGAGTACTGGGGGTGATGGAATGCTATTTTCTCTACACTCTGGATGTCTGTGCCTGGAGCATGTCTAAACGTAGATGCGACGCGAGATGTCTATGACATTTCTGACAGGTGGGGACATCCAGCTTACTGGAGAAGTCCCATACACACCCCCGTTCAGACTTGAATGTCCTCATGCAGGCTCTGGAGATGTTTCTGTGTTTTGGACGTCTCTATGCCCGTTTTCGGACGTTCAAATAGGGCTTTCAGAATGACCCCCTTAGTGAGCTGTAAAGTAAAGTTCCTCATTCAAAATGAGAAACATGTGACCACAGCTAACAAAGTGTGACATGCTACAATGTGTCCTTCTAGAACAGGGGTCACCAACCTGCGGCCCGCGAGGTCCCTTGGTGCGGCCCGCGAGGCTCTACCCCGGTGCGGCCCGCCAAGGATGCTGCTGAAAGTACCGGCAAATTCATCGACTCCTTCTTCTGCAGCCGCGGCTCCCTGCCTCTTAGGGAACCGCGGCTGTGCTTGTAAAATCATCGCGGAGCCCTTCCTGTCTTGACGGGCTCCGTGCAGCATTGTCCCGCCTCCAAAGGAAGTGGTAAACAACATGGAATAAAAGTACAGGTATGAGCAGGTTTTTTTTCGCCGGGGGGGGTGTGCGGCCCGCGAGTCTGCCGGTAGTCGGCTGTGCGGCCCGCGGCCCTCTGGAGGTTGGTGACCCCTGTTCTAGAAGAACAGATTTCCGAATTAGTATAATTTAAGATTAGCCTCTCTATTCTCTTACTACCTCTCCTCAAGCTATTCCATCTTTCTCCTTCTTCCTTTCTTATCAAGCTCCCCAGAGTGATGCATTGCTATAGTTTAATTTTTGTATCACGGCCAACTATCCCCAGAAACATACATCATCTGTAAGCATTTCCTTCTTTTCTATTACATGACTAGCAAATGATCTCTGCAAGCTACAGCAAGCTATGTTATCATAGCGTTCTTTGGGGTGCTTTTATTAAAGTGTGCTAAGGAGCTAGCATGCATTTAGCATGCAGTACCATTAGTGAAGGGCTGCAGTAACTGCTATTATGTTTCCATGAAATTTACTGCTCTAATTCCCGCGATAACTGCATATCGTGTGGTGGGGTGGGGAATTTGAAGCCTAGGGGACGAAGAGTGGGTATGGTGAATATACTGCAGTAAGCACAGGAGTACATGTCATTAGCTGTCAATGTTGAAATTAGTGCAGGTACACTTAGGGGTATGTTTACTAAACTGCGGTAACGTTACAGACCGTGCGTTATGTAACATTAACGATCATTAGGTAATGTTAACGTGGGTTATGTAACGTTAACGTGTGTTAACGTTACTTAACGATCGTTAACGTCCCCGGCCGTGGAAAAACACCACAGAGGGTGGAGAGAGGGTGGGGGAAGGGGTAAATGGGCAGGGAGTGGGCTGGAAGAGGCTCCCTGCACAATAACGCGCTGAACTGAAGGGCTGAATCCTACCACGAATGAAAACCTGCCGTTAGATGTACATTTGCAGGAGAGAGAAACCATTTCAGTGTCAGCAATGTACAGTATAGACAGGGAGCCCAAGAAATGTAATGCTTCATTTCCAGCAACAGCATAGTGCCCGAGTATGAAAGGCCACTATGGTGATGGTGCAAGTGGGGCATAGGGGGCTGCAGGCGGGACATGTAGCGGGGGCAGCTGGGGCACAGGTTTGACTAGGCGGGTGCGTAGGTGGCACATAGGAACATAGAAACCGGACATCAACATGACAGCAGCTGACAAAGGCCAAACACAATCCACCTACATCTACCTGGTCCTCCCAAGCTAACAGTTGCCAGGGCACTGACCTGACATCCCCCCAGCCAACCCTCCCCCAAGCGGAAGGGACAGACTATTGGTAGGCGGTGATGGGGGGGGGGATGTGAGGATGCCCACGTATGCCCCATGCCCCAGACCCCGCTCCTTAGGCGACCACCTACCCACACAGTGGATGGCCTGGGACTACACACTACCAGCAGCGACAGCATATGGCCATGTCAGCATGGCAAGGGGGGGTGCCCGTGCTGGAGGGGGCAGTGGCACCTGCCTGCAGTGGACCTACGCCATGCCCTGTACCAGTATGTGGTGTGCAGTGCAACATACAAAGTCTGGCTGAGCAACAGTACAGGTAGCCCCAGGGACCACCATGCATCTGTGGCAACAGTGTGGTGCAGTACACCCAGCCAGTGTGTCCAGAAGCAACAGGTCACAGGTTCAAGCCCCAGCTGTAGTTCCTACAGAGCATGTCCCTATGTTTTACCCTACAATGCAGATACAACAGCAACATGTGCAAAGCCCAAAGCAACGGTGAACAGGGGTAGAAACACCCATTCACACAGGCTACACAATCCAAAGATGCATGGAGAGTCAGGCTGTTGGTCCCAGCATTGAGCTGCAGTTATCACCAGGGCACTACTACTAGCTCCTGCACAGTTTAGCAGTATTGGCACTCTGATCAGGACCAGTGTGGCGGGCAGGATTGCCAACCACCCCTATCTTTGCACAATGCTGCAATAGGAGTATGTGTGTGTATGTCTATCCATTGTTTTGTGGCTGCCCACACCTCACAGGGCCCACAATGTCCCACTGTTACCAGTGTTAGCCTGAATATGTGCATAATGAGGAGCAAGGTGTCATGGGTATGGCCCGGACAGGACGGATTGGCCAGGATGCATCTTCACAGGGCGTGGGGCAATGGCTGGGACACTGTAGTGCCTGACCACTGCCTGCATGGACAGGGTGGCCACAGCTGGGAGGGCACTCACTCTGACCGAGCAGTGACCATGGCATGTCTAGGTTCCCACATAGCGCTCTACATTATTTGTTTCCAGTGATCCTGTTGTGTTCCCAGTGCTTGGGCCCCAATCACTGAGATGCTTGCTTGGTGCACATGGTTCCTCTGTGAGCATGCACTATGGATTGGCTAGTGGACTGTCTGCAGTTAGACTGTGCATGGTTGGAACACCTATAAGTTGCAGTCTGACTGTGCTGTCTGCTGGTGACTGGCAGATAGTGGTGTGAGGAAGTTGGGGTTTTTCAGAGCTAACCCCATCATTGCTGCTGGTCTGCCACTGCCTCAGCCACAGGTATGGCTCTGGCCCACCAACCCTGAAGGGCTGTCCTATAGCAGCAGGATGGAGGCTGCTTCACAGGGGCTGGGGCACCTATTCCTTACCTACAAAAGGGTGATGTGTGCTCTTTGGGGTATGTAGTGTATACCACTTTGACCTATGAAGGCACTGCTACACAAACCTCATGCAAGTCTGGAAACCCCTCTGCCCTGATAACATGTGCCCATGTCAGTCAAACCCAAACACAGGGTACACACTATTCTGGGTGGTGTCTGGTCCCAGAGGGCAACATGTGACTGCAGGATAAAGATGGACACCGAATTACCTTCAGCTGCACTGCAAGGAACACCTGTCACACACTGTTAGTGATGGAGATGTACAGCAGGGCCTATCTCTAGCACCACATGTACTGCGGACCTAGTGCTGGGCACTCATCCTATCCCTCAGGGAGAACACAGAACCTGCACAATGGCATGGTCTGTAGCTACTCTGTGCCAGTATCATGCACTGTCAGTTCGCCTTTCCAAGCTGAGGTACCGGAGAGATGCAGACCCCATTTGCTGATCAGCTGTAGACAGCTATTCAGCATGTGCATTGCATCATGGGTACTGGTGGGGCTACCCTATCTTGGCACTCAGAGCAGACAGTTTGTGCAGTGACCTGCAGTCCTTCTGTACCCAGCCATTGCTGTGACATACACCATGGAGGTATAGCCTACCGGTTAATACATTCTTGGCAGTGTTCATGGGTTCAATTCCTCATTGTTCCCTCCTCTCATGCCTGTCCTACTCAAATAGTGTGCATGCCTGTAACAGTCATATTTTTGCAGATTTGTGCTGCCAGCCCATAATACCCTTGCCACAATTGCCAAGATTCCCTCGGTCCATCTATCTGCGTCTGTCAGCTGTGTAGAGTCCTGTCTGCCTGTGCAGGCTGTCACCCCATGTCCTGCACTGCTACCCTTTCCTGCATTGCACCTCTTCATGCTTGCCTCGCCTGTGCCTGATCTGCATGGCACCACCACTCCTCTGTCCACCCATCATTGTAACTATCCTGCCACCTCCACCTCCACTGGGGGACAGGTATTCCCATCGTCTGCTTTCAAGTACTTTACATTGTGAACACCCTGTGCTGTGGTACAGTTGCCCCCACCATGTTTGTCATCAGTACTGGCGGCCACATGGGATGCCCTCAGATATGGCAGGTCCAGCGGCTGCCAGCTCTACCTCTTTCACACACCTGTTCATTGCCTTTCTTGAGTGCTCTATTTAGTGTTAGGGCTACATCTATCTCTGTTCCTCACAGGTCATGCATGTCATCCTGAAGCACCTTGCAGCCCTTAGGCCACGCTAACCTAGGGCACTATAACCTTGTTAGGCCACCTTAACCTATGGTTCCGTAACCCAGGGTGCCCTCTAAGGTGACTTGTCCAGGGGTGCCTAATATGGCGCTTAGCCTAAGGAGCCCTACTCTATAGAGCACCTTACAAAGCGCCTTACGAGGCACCTTAGAGGGCACCTAACAAGGCACCTTATATGGCATCTAACAAGGCACCTTATAAGGCACTTCACAAGGCACCTTATCAGGCACCTTACTTATAAGGCACCTTACTTACTAGGCACCTTACAAGACGCCCTACAACGCATCCTACAAGGCACCTTATGAGGCACCTTACAAGGCATCTTGTAAGGTGCCTTGTAAGGTGCCTTATGAGGCACCTTGTAACGCGCATTCGTTTGTAACATGCGTTGGCTGATACAGCTTTCTGTAATGATGCACCGCCTACGCCTTTATATGGGCATCTGTACCTTTACCGCGGAGCCTAATGTGAATGACATTATCGCAGTTTAGTAAACATACCCCTTAATGTCACCTCGATGGGTGGTATTAAGTGCACTTGTGTTAATTGCAAATGCCACTGCTACATGTTAGAGTAGATTTCTGTGCAGTAACAGCCAGGGATATCTTTGCCATGCTCTGACAGCGCATGACTTTTGCATTTAAAGCGTGTTAACTTTCATGCAAAATGCACAATAGGTGCAAAAATGTATTGCACCTTAGTAAAAGCGCCTCTTTATCTCCACAGTTTATTTATTTATTTTTATTTATTTAGTAAACACTTGTATACCGCTGCTTCCTACGATCAGCAGCGGTTTACTTTACAGAATCATAATGTATTGTACGGTACATTGAGATTTCAGTTTTACATTTTGATTAGTCAATGATTACGTAACATGGGACAAGCATTTGGATACGATACATATTTGATTAAAGCACACAGATCAAGGTATACATTTGATTTCAGTAGATTGGGGGAGGGCCCCATATATACAATTTGTACAGAATTAGTTGCCAAGGTGTACAGACTATACATGGTTATATACAATTTGTACGGAATTAGTTGCCAAGGTGTACAAGTTATACATGACTATATACTATTAGATTATATGCTGCCGAGTGCGGCAGAGGAGATCTGGTTGAGGTAGTGTATCGCAGTTAGATCAAGTTGTAGTGGGTTTGAAACAGATAGGTTTTCAGTTTTCATCTAAATTCGTTCAGGTTGTTTGTGAGCCTTAATTCATGCGGTAGTTGGTTCCATTGGATTGGCGCTGAGTATGTGAACGCCCTATTGCTTGTTTCGGCCTTGACAGATCTTATGCTGGTCGGGATACATAGGGTGTTGAGATTCATAGTTCTCCTGCTCCTGTTGCTAGGTTGAATAGTGATTAGGTTATTGAGGTAGGATGGTGCGATGCCATTGATGAGTTTAAATGTTGTGATGAGTAGTTTGTAGATGATGCGGGCAGCCACTGGGAGCCAGTGCAGATCCATTAGAACTGGGGTTATGTGGTCGGTGACTTTCTTTTCCATGATGACTCTTGCAGCCACGTTCTGAGCCATTTGCAGGATGCTTAGTGTGCTCTTTGGAAGCCCTTGTAGAATGGCATTGCTGTAATCCAGGTGGGGAATGATTAGTGCTTGAGCAACAGACCTAAAGTCGGATTTCTCGAGGATATTGCGGAGTGGTTGAAGGATTTTGAGTTTGTAAAAGATGGCTCGGTTAACTGTTCTGAGGTGTTTGTCCATCTTGAGGTTGCTGTCAAGTAGGACTCCTAGATACTTTATTACAGGCTTTGTATCGTATATGTTTTTGTTTAGTGTGACTGTGGTGGGCGGGATGAAATTGGCTTTCTTGGACATGAACATGACCTCTGTTTTTTTGTGATTTATTGACATGTTGTTTTGCTGAAGCCATGATTGGAGCATGTCAAGGCATTCTTCTAGTGGACTGAAGTTAGGCTGTGTTATGTCGAGCTGTGTGTATAACATCACATCGTCGGCATATATGTGGTAATTTATGTTGTATTTCTGGAAAATACTGCATACCGGCTTTATATACAAATTGAACAGTAGGGATGAGAGGGCAGACCCTTGAGGGATCCCTTGGGTTTGGGGGAAAGCATCAGCTCTGTCGTTGTTGAATTGCACTTGTTGCATCCTATTGGATATGTATGATGTGAACCATTTCAGGGGGGTCCCTGTTATACCTAGCGAGGCCAGGCGGTCCAAAAGGGTGGTGTGATGTACTGTATCGAATGCCGCTGAGATATCGATGAATATGAGTATGAACATGGAGTTTTTGTTCTCGAGGCCCCTAAGTAGATTGTCAAGGAGTGCCAGTAGTAGTGTTTCCACTCCGTGATTCTGACGGAATCCGTATTGATGTTCATCTAGGGCTTTTATCTCGTCCATGTGGTCCTGGAGTTGGTGCTGGACCGCTTTTTCAATCATCTTTGCTAGGAAAGCTATGCTTGAGATTGGGCGATATGATGCAGGGTCACTTTTGTTGAGCGACTTGTTTTTTAATATGGGTCTAATAATTGATTTCTTGAGATGAGACGGCATGATTCCTTGTTTCAGAGACTGATTGACAATGTGCGCGATGGGTTTTGCGTTGTCTTTCTTGGTTGCTTTCATCCAAGCGGCTGGGCATGGGTCGAGGGGGGAGGTAGTGGTGTTTAAGTTGGTTAAGATGTTTAAGATTTGTTGCTCACCTAATTGCTGGAAGGTGTTCCATTCTGTTTCTGGGTCTGCTTGAGGGGCAGTTGTGGTTTCTCGAGTGGTGAGAGCTAGTGGCATGCCTTTGGTCATGCTTGTGGGAAGTTTCGGATTTAGCTTTTTGGCATAGTGGTCGGCAAGCGTCTGGGCCTTTATATCGTCTGCAGAGATGGAGTTTTGTGAAGATTTGGTCAGAGATTTTACGAGTTCAAAAAGTTCTCTGGGTCTGTTGAGCGCTTTGTTGAGTAGATTAGTGTGGTGTGTCTTTTTAGCGAGGTTTACCTCATTCTTGTATCTTGCGAGGAGTGTTAGGTATAGTTGCTTGCCTTCTTCGGTTTGCTTTTTCCTCCATTTCCTTTCGAGTTTGCGTAGTTCTCTCTTCATTTTAGATAGCGTGGGAGAGTACCATGGTTCGGTTCCTGTCTTTGTTACAGCGTTTGTGTTCTTCCATGTTGGACTTGCAGCTGCTTCGATCCCTGAGTTCCATTGGTCTACCAGCTTGTCTAGGTCTGTGGTGGTGTACTCAAAATGTGTAGATATAGAAGTTACCAAAGCTTCGCTATTGAATTTTTGGAATTTCCTCTGTTGATGTGTTTTTGGGTCGGCTTGAGGCTTTACCTTTTGTGGAGGTAGGTGGATTTCAATTTCGACTAGGAAATGGTCGGACCATGGGACTGGGGTTACTCGAGGTTTGGTGTATTTTTGGATGTTGTGTGATAAGAACACCATATCAAGGGTGTTACCTTTGTTATGTGTGGGTTCTTGTATGATTTGTGTGTAGCCGAGCTGATGCATGGCTTCAAAGAATGCGTCTGCCTGTACAGGGGGAATCGATGGGAGATTTAGGTCACCCAGAATGATGCGCAGTTTTTTGGTTGCAGAGGTTGAGATATTTTCTAGTGCGGTGGCCAGGGTTTCATGATGGGCTGAGGGGGGTCTGTAGATTAAGCAAAGTATTGATGTTTTGTTTTCGATCTTGAGTATATCAATGCCTTTGGATTCAGTTAGGGAGGGGCTTGAGAACATGAGGGAGGTTTTGGCAATGACAAGTACTCCTCCTCCTCTCCTGTTGTGATGGGGGCAGTTAAATACTGTGTAGTTGGGATGGGGTAATTGGTTTAGTATTGCTGGGTCAGTGTCAGTGATCCAAGTCTCGGTGACACAGAGGATATCGGGTTTGTTGTCTGTAATGATATCGTGTATGATGTGGGTTTTATTTCTAATGGATCTGGCGTTGATGAGACAGATTGTGATGGGGGTTTGTGATAATTGGTGTGGTTGCTGTTGCTTGTTTCTGGTCTTTGTGGCTGTCGGTTTCCTATGTTTATTATGTTTTGTTTTGGAGCTACGTCTTTTATGGGGTTTTTCAGTGACCTTTAACGCAGTGTTCAGGCCTGGGTTGAGTAGGGTTTCATCATGGGCTATGTATGTTGGCCCTAGCGGAGTTAGTAGGGGTAACAGTATTTGGCCATGGATAAGGAAAGGATGCCATCCTATTGCCTGGTGTTGCGTCAAGTGTGGTAAGTATGCGTATGCGGCTAGGGATACGTAGAGGCAGAGAATTACCATATAGGTGATGGGTGCCATGGTTTGTGTGGTTGGGTGTGGTGCAGAGTTTGTTATGGAAATCCTTGGAGGAGAAATTCTGTGCGAAGGTGGCAGAGGTTATTTACTTGTAGTTTACGGTCATTTGTTCTTGGTCAGTTGGTTCTTGGTTTTTTTTCCTCAGCTTTCTGCCTGTCGCTCCGTATTTTGCATGATCCACCTTTCTTCACTTTTTTCCCCACAGATCTGTTTTCTATTTTATCTGATGTCATACTGACAGGCTGTGTTTTTGATGCACTTTCTTCTCAAGGCCTCATTCTTCAGTCTTCCTTGCAGGCCATACTGCTCCTGTCCATCTAAAATTACTACTGGTTAAGTTTGGAATGTTGCACTTTCAAAGCATAGTGTGAACCTCCCACCTCAATGCATTATTGAAACAAAACAAACTTTATAGACAAAAACAAACATTTGTATAGTAATAATCTTTAAGGCAGCACAAGATACGTTTAAAGGCGATTTACACTTATGCAGCATAATTTTCATTTAATTAAAAATGAGTTCAAGTGCATAAAAATGAACTGGAAAATTGAACTAGCATTCAATATTACAGCATCATATCCATTGTGAAGGCAATTTTCAAAGCCATTTCCATGGGTAAAAGTGTTTTTTTGGTGGAAATGGGCTCCTACAAAATCATTCACTGTAAACACGGGTAATATTTTGTGCTTTGCTCTACAATGTGTGTATACATTTTTTGTCTGTGATATTTTTGTGGAAGGCAACAACATGCATAGTTCTGATTTTCAAAATAAAATAAATAAATTAAGAGGAGGAGTGGCCTAGTGGTTGGGGCAAGGTACTTCAGGCCAGAAGGTCGGGGGTTCAAATCCCACTAGAGGACAGCAACCTTGGGCCAGAAGAACTGGGGTTTCTAGTCCCACAGGTGCTCCTTGTGGTCTTGGGCAAGCCACTTAACCCTCCATAGCCCATGTTCCCTGTAAAATAGTTATCTCCAAGTTATAATGCCCTGTTCAATGTAATTTCAGTTTGTTCAATGTAAATCGCACTGATGCAGAACAGCACAGTATATAAGAGAATGCAAATAAAATAAATAGATGCATTATTTTTATCAGTTAAGTTCTTCAAATAAAACTGGTGACATTCTCTATGGGAAGTTTTTCTAGAGTAATACATAAAGTTAGTTTTACTTTGATTACTGGTGCAAACCTCATGGATAACATGTACTTATGATTCTGTTTATTGATTTGATAGACCACCTTTACTTTATAACAACAAGGCAGAGCACATCAAAAAATGAAAATAAAAACAGAGGAACAAGACCAAAAGAGGAAACGTCAGACAAATATGGATAACACAAAACATCAAGCTTAGACAAAGATAGTGGAGAAAAAGCATAAACAGTCTAGCAAATAGTCAAAAATTTTAGTAAAAAATATTAGGCCCAATATTCTTCTGGGCAAGCTATGTGCCACTTTGGCACCATTATGTTGTTGATGCCAAATTGGCAAAGGAGGTATCACATGGGTGATGAAGTGAGCCTAGCTGGTCCACCATATTGACAAGGCTGTTGCCTAGGGTGTACATCTGTGATGTCTGGTATGACTCTACTGTAACAGTGGTAACACACATACATGCTGCTGCAGTCAAAAAGGAGTCACCTACCCACACTGCCACCATGCTGCCATGTCAGCATTGTGTGAGGGTGGGGTGGCAGTTGCAGTGGCTGCGGCCTGCAGCAGAAGAAATCTGTGTCCCAGCCCTGTGTGTCAGGAACAATGCTGCAGTTTCCACTGTCAGTGGGATGGTGACCATGTCCGCAGCAGGTACAGCAGAGCACATGGTGATTCCTCCCTTCTGAGGTCTAAGGCAGCCACACGTGTTCCCACATCCTCCAGTGGAGGGGAGCAAGATAGGCATGGTGTGACTAGCTGCATGTATGCAACTTCAATAAGGCCACCTGCAGCACTGAAGCGGTGGCTGTGCCACAATGGCAGGTAGGGAGAGAATGGCAGGCATGCTGTCCACCATGATCAGTGGACCCTGGCACCGGGCTAGTTTGCCGAGTGGATGGGCTGGCCCTGGGATCAGGATGCCCTCCACTTGCACATACTAAGTGGATGTGTGCATGTGAGGGGAAAAATATGCCACTGAGGCATGAAGAATATGCAATATAACAGCCCATGACAGAGGAAAAATAACCATCCTGCCCCCTCACCTGCCAAATGACCATAATGTGTGTGTACTGTCACCACCAGGTGGACAGACTGCCTCCTGGCTAGCAGGCCTGCGTCTGGTGGTAAGAAATATAGTTGCACGCCTCGAGTGGTAAAGGCAATTGAGGATTTATTCCCCTCCCGGGGTCGGATCATTCAAAATAACAAAACACAAGTACTCAAAATAAATAAGCCATAGTTGCTGGCAAAAACATAAAGGAATAAACAGAACAATATCTTCTTGCTTCAAAGTAAAGTTAGGCATTCACATACAGGAGATATAGTGTTTTCTTCTCTCACACTATACAGCTCTGACTAGCACAAAGATCCTATTTTATCTGATAAAATCAGTGTGCAATCCATCGGGTCACCATAGCTAGAACAGTCACTGAATGTATCAATTATCATCGGTTCCTGCAAGCTCTCAGAACCTTCCTTATTAAAGTAGGCTTGCAAATTCCCCTGTGCCGTGCCGTCACAGTACTTCCTGGTAGCACTTTCTCTAGGGCTGGAATAACTGCCCTGGTACTCTTTAGCGTCTGGGAGAGAGAGAAGCCACCCCTCAGGGTTCTTATAAACTCTCTTCCTAATATCAGGTTTTAGCCTGCGTGGTTTTCTCTGACTCTTAGGGCTTTCTATAATGTCCTCTTCTGACATACATACGTCTTCTGGGTAATGTCTGTCTTTCACTGGAGGTTTCACTTGCCCTTGGCTCAGCTCTCTATTTGAATCCTTCTGTGGGGAGTAACAAACCTGCCCCCACCTTGGACTTCCTGCACGAGGCTGTTCAGCATTCACTCTATCAAAACTTTTATCATTCACCACTCTTAGCTTCCCACTATAAACACTCTTCAGGTCACAGCTCCCTGATACATACGGTTTTGCCTTTTGCTTCCATTCACTCTGGCTGTAACGTAGCCTTCGTGTTCCACAGGGTTTGTAATCAAGAGAACACTCACACCTGCTCTCTGCTTCTGTTAGCTGCTTCCTCCTGTAGGACTCTGGGTAGCTATTCGTGTGAATCCTTCCTGGCTCTGGCTCTGACTCACTTCCTGGGTCAAAGAGGGAAAGCCTTCCTGCTTCCTCTCGGCCAGCTGCTTCAGGTAAATCAGCTTGTTCCAACAGCTCTCTCCATTTAGCCAATTCTCTCTGCTCTTCTTCATGCTGTTCTTGTTCTAACCCTGTGTTCCCTGCACTGTCCTTATAAGGGCTGTAAACTCTTCCCCTTCTCAGGTGCACGCTATCAGGAACTAGGTCATGTTTCCCAGCTGAGTGTTTTTTCAGACCTCGTGGCTGCCTTTGTTTCTGTTGTCCCTGGCAACAGCTGCTCACATGGTCTGTTTTCCTATCAGCTTCAGGACTGAAATGCCGTGAATCTTGTGCTTTTAAGGTATAAAATGGGGCTTCTTCATCACAGTACCTGTGATCCTTACTCAAGTAGATGTAAATCAGTTATAACCACCTGAGCTACATGTACGAATTATCTAGGTGGTCCACCAATATGAGATTATTCCATGACTGCCCCACAGCACATGACACAAGAAGCAGGAGACGTTGGATGAACAGTTGAGTCTTTATTTGATAGGGACCCCAACGCGTTTCGGCAACGCCTTCCTCAGGGGGATTACAACTTAAACAAACATTAAAACAAAAATGAGAACAATTAAAAACAAATAAAAACAATAGGCATGATGTTAAATATATATACAAAACTTCAAAATTAACAACCACATAAATGCTCTATATAAAAAAACAGTTAAAGTAACACGGACAAACGTAGGGCTGGAGAACACAACATAGATAATTAAAATGTAGATGAATTAAAATATACTAATCATCACTATAATTGAACAAATATAGCTTAGAAATGGAAAAAACAAGTAAAAGACAAAATATTTTATATAAATATAATAATAATAAATAAATATATATACTACCATGTCTATAATATAGCAGATAAAGTAGTGATAATACACCATATAGACTCATTTACATCGTGACAGTTGAAAGAAGAAGAGATGAATGTGTGACAAATAGAGGAATATTAATGTTTGAAGTGGATAAAACATAATGGTATACTATTGTATAATTAAATACGCTAAAATACCCACTGGTGGAATTTGCCACATATTTGGCCACATATAAATAAGGTTAAAAAAGGAGTTAAAAAAATTATTGTTTGAAGAACCAGGTATAAATCGAAAGTGAACAAAACTTTTTGGAAATAATATAGAACAAATCAGAAGCATGATATTGTGTATCTAACGTTTGGGCACTAGACTAAAGCAACGTTCATCGTATTTATCTGTTGAATGAAAACGGCAGTCCTCAACGAACCCGTTGTGTTTTAAAGCTATAAAGAAGATAAAATACTAATTCTAAACGGTCCATAAGTATTACCACACTTTATGTGAAAACTTCATGAGTATACACAAACAGATGAATGAATACGTATAAAATTAAATACCGTTCAAATGCTCAACTACGGGAATGTTTGTTATATATATCTCTCTCTCGTTCTTGTTGTTCGAGTAGGTAAGTTGGAACAAACACGTTTGTTCTACAGCTATTTATAAAAAAACAATACATGTGTGAAGATAATCGCTAGAAAAAAGAATATTCTATAAAATGAATAGAGAACTTCGTGGTACACTCACAAACCGGTCTCTCAAAGTAACGTGAAGTGCAAGTAACAAGAACTCTTCATGCGCATCGCAAAGCATTGAAAGGAAAACATTCAACCGGGCCGACTTAAGAACGCCACTTTTGGCACCAAAATTAAGCTCACCTGAGTTTGGGAACAGAATGATAAAAACAAAAAAAGGTCTAGATGTGATTGTGGAAGAGAACTTTGCACCAACTGATGGATCGATTTGTGTAACGATCTTTGAATGTGTTTTACAAGTTAGAGTAGGGCTCTTAAACAGAGACAAATAAAAAATAAATAATAAGTCAAATAAAACCATGTTATGAAGTTCAAAGAATATTGAATAATTAAATTTATATTTACAACCTTGAAAGATGCTTTAAAGATACTTTACTTAGACTTGTTCCATAGCACTACATCGTATGTAACAACATGTGAAAAGGTGAATTAGATATGTATATATAAATATAAAAATTATAATAATGATAATAATAAAAAAAATTAAAAAATAAATAACCATTAAATAATTAATAATATTTGCGCGGAACCAAAACCTTAGCAAAGTATCTTACACATGAAAAATATTTTTATATTAATAAGCGAATGAAATTACTAAAAAATGTTATAACATTATAACATTTTTTAGTAATTTCATTCGCTTATTAATATAAAAATATTTTTCATGTGTAAGATACTTTGCTAAGGTTTTGGTTCCGCGCAACTATTATTAATTATTTAATGGTTATTTATTTTTTAATTTATTTTAATTATTATCATCAACATTTATTAATTACAACTTTTATCCAATAGTCTTTTTTTGATATTTATTATGGTTTGTCAGATTTTTATATTTTATATTTTACATCATTATGGTTCATGACATAAAATATTCTTACCCCCCTTTTTTTAGTATTATTATTTTATTATAATATATTATTTTATTTTATTTCATAATCATAGTTCATTTTTATCTATTTATTATTATATTATTATATTTTTTATCTATTTATTTATCCTTATTTTTTAATTATGTTTCTGATCTGTTTCTTTCAATGTTTATATATAATTTTTATATTTATATATACATATCTAATTCACCTTTTCACATGTTGTTACATACGATGTAGTGCTATGGAACAAGTCTAAGTAAAGTATCTTTAAAGCATCTTTCAAGGTTGTAAATATAAATTTAATTATTCAATATTCTTTGAACTTCATAACATGGTTTTATTTGACTTATTATTTATTTTTTATTTGTCTCTGTTTAAGAGCCCTACTCTAACTTGTAAAACACATTCAAAGATCGTTACACAAATCGATCCATCAGTTGGTGCAAAGTTCTCTTCCACAATCACATCTAGACCTTTTTTTGTTTTTATCATTCTGTTCCCAAACTCAGGTGAGCTTAATTTTGGCGCCAAAAGTGGCGTTCTTAAGTCGGCCCGGTTGAATGTTTTCCTTTCAATGCTTTGCGATGCGCATGAAGAGTTCCTGTTACTTGCACTTCACGTTACTTTGAGAGACTGGTTTGTGAGTGTACCACGAAGTTCTCTATTCATTTTATAGAATATTCTTTTTTCTAGCGATTATCTTCACACATGTATTGTTTTTTTAAATAGCTGTAGAACAAACGTGTTTGTTCCAACTTACCTACTCGAACAACAAGAACGAGAGAGAGATATATATAACAAACATTCCCGTAGTTGAGCATTTGAACGGTATTTAATTTTATACGTATTCATTCATCTGTTTGTGTATACTCATGAAGTTTTCACATAAAGGGGTGGTAATACTTATGGACCGTTTAGAATTAGTATTTTATCTTCTTTATAGCTTTAAAACACAACGGGTTCGTTGAGGACTGCCGTTTTCATTCAACAGATAAATACGATGAACGTTGCTTTAGTCTAGTGCCCAAACGTTAGATACACAATATCATGCTTCTGATTTGTTCTATATTATTTCCAAAAGGTTTTGTTCACTTTCGATTTATACCTGGTTCTTCAAACAATAATTTTTTTAACTCCTTTTTTAACCTTATTTATATGTGGCCAAATATGTGGCAAATTCCACCAGTGGGTATTTTAGCGTATTTAATTATACAATAGTATACCATTATGTTTTATCCACTTCAAACATTAATATTCCTCTATTTGTCACACATTCATCTCTTCTTCTTTCAACTGTCACGATGTAAATGAGTCTATATGGTGTATTATCACTACTTTATCTGCTATATTATAGACATGGTAGTATATATATTTATTTATTATTATTATATTTATATAAAATATTTTGTCTTTTAATTGTTTTTTCCGTTTTTAAGCTATATTTGTTCAATTATAGTGATGATTAGTATATTTTAATTCATCTACATTTTAATTATCTATGTTGTGTTCTCCAGCCCTACGTTTGTCCGTGTTACTTTAACTGTTTTTTTATATAGAGCATTTATGTGGTTGTTAATTTTGAAGTTTTGTATATATATTTAACATCATGCCTATTGTTTTTATTTGTTTTTAATTGTTCTCATTTTTGTTTTAATGTTTGTTTAAGTTGTAATCCCCCTGAGGAAGGCGTTGCCGAAACGCGTTGGGGTCCCTATCAAATAAAGACTCAACTGTTCATCCAACGTCTCCTGCTTCTTGTGTCGTCTTATATTGCTCGCAGGAGGCCTGCTCCTCCTTGTGCCCCACAGCACACACCAGGAAATGGGTACATTGGTCATTCTGGTAGGACACCCAAGGTTTGGAATGTGTGTGTTTATGCATCCTGGCCTGCCCCTTTGACTGGACAGATCCCATATGTAAGACATGAATGTCAGTTGAACCAGCAGCATAGCAAGGCAGTGCAACATACAGACCTAACAAGATGTTCCTGTCCCACACCTGCCAAACATATCTTGTCAGACAAGTATGGCACAGACCCTGCATAGATCTAAGCAGATATAGGCATGCCCCAACTCATGCCTTCATGCATCCTGACACTAACCACATATATACCCTTGGATTGATAAACCCAGATGGCTGCTCTGTGGCTCCAAACACATAGCCAGAGTGTGCATGAGAGAAGAGTCATGGGGTCAAGGCCAGTCTGTGGATCAAGAATGGTATGTCAAAGTGTGTTAACTGTATTCTGTTTCCAGAACTGTATCACCATATGCAATCTCTAGCATTAGTCCACATACTCAGCTGCCACACTGAGAAGCTGCACTACCCATAGCTGGATGGCAGAGCACACTAATAGCACTGACACACTGAGCGGGCATTGCAGAGTGTGCTAATAGCAACTGCACGCTAAACAGGTGTTGACAATGGTAGAGCGCCTAAGGGGCAGGTAAGAATGCCATCCTGTACCACATTTGGACAGCAGGGTCATATGTGTGTGTGTGGTTGTGTCTCTAGAGCAGTGTGAATTGCAGCAATGCACTGTGCAAGCAGGTGATGCCCAGGCTTTATGGCTGTGCATACAATATGCTTTAGGTCAGCTATACAGCAAATCCACATACTGTGTGAGACACCATTTACAAGCAAAAGGTTAGTTTTAAGTAAGTAGTTACAACCTGTGGCTGTGACACTGTAATGCAGTCCCAATTACACCATCGTCAAGGCCCATTCCCACAGAATTCCCCTACACTTACCTTCCAACATGACACTGTTGTATAGCTGATTTGGTTTGACTGGAGTGAGCAGAGGGGACACGTGTGTGTTGCAACCCTCACCTCTGAATGATCCTCCAGGCCTCAGGACACACCCATTTGCACAGGTGAGAGGCCTGATTAATATCAACTGATATAACAGCTGTATCTGTAGCAACACTGTCAGCGCACTTGGTGCAGCTGTAGCCTATAGGGAACTAGACTCAAGTGGAGGGCTGGCCTCTGTGAATGTCCAATTCATTCACTTAGTTGGTGACACTGCAAGGATTTAGCGATTTACCTGTGTGCACATTGCTCTTGTCCCATGTTGCAGTCACAGAGTGCAATCCAGGGGACTCTTTGCTCCATGCAGTATATGCACATAAGACAGGTTTGTATCAGGCAAATTTGCACACATCTCAACACTGTCACTTGATCCTTGGTGAAAGTATTCAGCAGTACGTTACCTATTATCCCAAATGACAGTCCAACTGCACCTGTGTGCCTGATTGTGACAGTGGGACAATGACCTCTGAATGGTGCAAGCACAATTCCAGCTGCCAAAATATGGAACAGGATATCATGTTGGTCTCTGCATCACCTGCTGCCATATGGGAAGACAGTGCCTGGAGATGTATGTTGGGGGAGTGTAGGAGTTGGGAGGAACAGTACCATACAAGTTTAGAATGTGTCCTTCATAGGTGGCATTGCTGGCCAAAGCCTGTGTTCACATGGGCAGAAACTAAGTGGGCCTACTCAGTGTCTGAATGTGTGATATCAGGGATCCTGCATGACAGCCTCCCTGGCTCCACATGGCCACCAAGTGTGACAGTCATAAGGATGTTGTTAGAGTACAAAGAGGCAGGAAATGGTGGCGTATATGTCGCCAGCAACCGTTGCAACATCCAATCCGCTGTGCTTCTACACACTTTTGGGGGGTGGGGCAATGCATCTGTAGCATGGGAGAGTGCATGTGCTGCACTGGCCAGTTTTGCACTGTCCATGGCTAGGGACATGCCATTTGTAAACGGGGGCGCTGGTCGTGAATGTCCACAGTCTTGGCAAAGGCAAAATATTATTATGACTTGCAAAGGATTGTGGGGGATGTAGTTCATTCATACCAGAATCAGCCGTTCACAAAATAATGAGTTGTGATGCTCGCATGTAAGCAAAGAAAAACAGACTTTATTCATGGGGTTAATTCTCCCACACAGATTTACTTGGTAACACAAAAGGACACTTGCTTCAAGTATTGTACTCAGGAAAAACAAAACATGATATAAGGTAACTGAAATTCTTAAGCAATAAATCAATAAAGACCTTGATGGGAAACAGAAAAGGTCTTTTTGATGGCTCCTGCTAATGACCTTCTTAGCAGTGCTCCAAAAGGCAAAAACAAAACCCAAAAATAACAAAAAAACTGTTCTTTATCAAGGATAGCTTTCTTCTATTCACACACACAAAAAGAAGTTTCCTTCCAGAGCTCACGTGCACTTGTGCCTGGCTCAATTACCAATAATTAGCCAGCTGCAAACCCCTTTGCTGGTTCACTCTCTCTACGTGGCTCAATCCTACCCTAAAACTTTCTTGCAGAGACTTTTCTGGGTAGATAAAAGAACAAGTTACAGTTCCTTTTGGTGGTTGTTGTATTAGTGAGAAACTACTTTAAAACAGCAGCCTAGACAGAGAGCAGTCCATGTATTCTAACTGATCATTTGATATATCTCCTGCTTCCTCAAATATCATGGAATCAATATCATGGTCTGGCTCAGAGGAATTCCTTAATTGATCACTCTCAGGATAATATTTGTTTCCCTGCTGTCTTCCTGGAGAAGAGCTAGGGCATAGATCAAAGTTCATACCTGAGCTTCCTTTGCTGTTAGGTTTCCTCTCCAGGTATCCTGGCCAGTAAGTAATCCAGCTTTTATGTCCAGCCTTCCAATCAAGATCCCTGGACACTGGGTCTCTCTTCACATACCTTCTTGCACCTGTCTTAGGGCCCCTTCCAAATGCAGCCGTCTCCTTCAAAGGTGCCGTCTGGGAATTCCTAGCTTTATAACCCCACTCCTCTGGCTTCCTCCAGTCCAATGGAGTATGCTTGCCTCTGGAATCACTCCTAACACACGTACTGCTGTGGGCTCCTTCTTTAGACCTCCAAGATGTCTTTCTCTTCTTCGTTCCACGTTGCTTCTGCTGTTGTAGTCCTCTCTCCTCTTCCTGTCTGCTCTCCTGGTTCTCTCTGTTCTGTCTGCTCTCTCTCTGTGTAGAATATCCTTTACTTTTAACGTGCTTAGAGGGACACTCCACCCTAGCACAGCCCAGGTGTGCTGAATCAAGCCCTGCCCTTGGAGATGAGTGATTGGGGATTACCTCATAGCTCTCCTGATTGAACACACGTTTCCCCACTTCAGCTCTTCTAGAGGCTGTTTGAAACCTGGTGCATTCTGGGACTGGTAGTCTTTTATGAAAACATTCTGTTCTAGTATTTCTACCAGCAAAGACAGGTTGCTTGTTCAAAGCCAATTCACCTCTTTTATAGCTCCCTCCTGAACTATGATAAGCTTCCTTATCACACATTATATGGTAGTACAAGAATGACATTATGTTCAATGCTTACTGCCAAAAACTGTGTAGGGGGACTCTGTATTTGGGTATGTGACAGACGTAGGCCACTGTGGGCCAAATTGCACTCACAGCCTGTCTCTGGTCCATCTTCCACTGTGCCTCACATTGCACAATCCCAAAATAAAAGGATACATAATGAGGAGCAGAGGATTCTGGGTATTGCCTAAAACAGAGTGATTTGCACAGAATATATATGAGTTGAGCTAAGGTCAATGGCTGAGCCATCTTAGCATGGGTCTGCCACATCCATGACCTGGGTACACACATCTGTTCATGCTGAGAGGCCACTCTCACCGAGCTGTGATCATGTATTGACTATGCATCCATATGGTGCTATATAGGGTTAAGCTGCAGTGATGTGAGTGCCGTTTCTTTTTTTGGCAGTTCAGTTACTAGACAGACAGTTGGATGGCCATGCTGTTTTTACAAAGCCAATGTGTTTGTGGTGGCTATGTGCACATGCAGTTTGTGATGACTAGCAGATTGGCAAAGATGGTTTCTCCAGGACCAAGCAGGAAGTCAGTCCTCACATATGGGTGACATCAACGTCAAGGGAGCCCCTGCGGAGCATTTCCCCAGCTTTCTATGAAAGCCTTTGGGAATGCAGGCACGCATGCGTGGTCCCCTTCCCGCCTAAAGGTGCCATCTTGCCCAGTCTCTCTTTTTCCGTGAAGCCCATCGGACGTGTGTCCTAGTCCTCTCAGAAAATAGTTGGATTTTTTTGCGATTCCTTCGCTATTTTTTCTCCGCCGCTATTATTTCGACGCTGGTTCCCCTCCTGCCGGGTTCGGTACACCGGTATCGAGCCCGATCTTCTTTTTTCGGTTTTTGCCCTTCGTGGCTGGCGTTCGCACCCTTTTTTTTTTCTTTTTCCCTGGAAGGCCGGTCCTTTGACCTCGCAGGGACTCTTTTTTCCCCGATGGCTTCCAGTGGTTTCAAGAAGTGTGATCGGTGTAAGAAACTAATGTCTCTCACCGACACGCACGACTGCTGCCTTCGCTGCCTGGGTCCTGACCACGATCCTAAGATCTGTGGACCATGTGGAAAAATGTCCACCAAGGTGCTTCAAAGTCGTCAGCACGAAAAGGAAAGGCTTTTCTCCGACTCGGCCTCCGGCCGGGCCCGAACCTCGTTTGAGGCCTAGACATCTAGGGAGTCTGATCCCGAGCACCGTGGGGGCTTCTCGGACAGGGCTTCTCCGACCGGGAACGTAAGAAAAAGAAGTGGCTCGCGAGGGCGGCGTCGGAGGAGGTCCCTGGCTCCTCGAGAGCTAGGTCTCGGACCCCCAACCACTGTCCCAGGCCCTTGGAACAGGAGAAGCCGCCAAAAGTACCTCGTGTGGAGCCAGAGTCTGCTGGACACGTAAGTCCTGTAGTCCTCATGGACTCTCCTCCCAGAGAGCCGATGTCAGGTCCGCCGCCGCCGGGGCCCGAGTCGGTGGCTGCTGAGTCTCCTGAGCTGGGTCTCAGGCTGACAACCTTGGAGTGCAGATTGTCTGCCTTCATGGAGCAGCAGCGGGCACTGATGGCCAGTCTGTCTGGCGCATCTGCCCCGACCACCAGGACATCGACGTCGAAGTCGACCCCGGAGACCGAGCCGATACTCGAGACCATGAAGGCTCGAGGTCAACCTTGGTCGCGGTCACCCTCGACCTCCCGCTCGGGACCAAGGGCGTCGATGCCAGTGCCTTCGGTGTCTGGGCGTGTGCTCACAGGCCCCATGCGGTCAGAGCCCGATTCGTCATCGGACGAGTCTGCCTGGGAGACGGAGGACGAGGAGTCCCCAGATACCTTCCAGACTCGGTGCGTCCCGTCGGACTCACCGCAGTCTGAGCCCCGGAGTAGATCCCCTCTGGAGGATACCCGGTTCTCGGAGTTCGTCCGGGATATGGCCACTGTGTTGGCTATCCCTGCTGACCCCGAGGAGCCACCGAAGAGCCAAAGAGCTCGAGGCCCTCCAGTATGACTCTCCTCCGAAGGAGGCCTTTACTGTTCCTGTTCCTCCGATGCTGGAACGGCTCCTCTTCCGGATGTGGGAGGAACCGGCCTCGGTGCCGGTTCTAAGCAAGTGGGTCGATTCCATTTATCAACTCCAGAAGAGCCCTGGTTTTCAAAAAGAGCAACTACCACACCATTCCATGGTGGTGGAATCGACCATGCATCGTCTGAAAAGTCAGAAGATGCACTCCACGCTGTCCCCTGGCAGGGAGGCCCGGAACCTGGATGGTTTTGGTAGAAAGTGCTTTCAGGGCTCGACGCTTGCTTGTCGTGTCCAGTCTTACCACCTGTACATGGGCATGTACTTGCGAGACCTGGCCAAGGAACTGGCCGAGTTCTCTGCTGGTCTCTCCGGGGAACCTTTGCAGAGGTTCAAGTCCTTGTCCTCGGGGATACGGGAATGCTCTAAGTTTATGTCCCGCGCTGCCTACGATGGCTTCGAGGCTTCGGCCCGTGTTGCGGCAGCCGGCATCATGCCCCGATGCCAGGCGTGGTTGCAGTCATCGGACCTCGAGCCTTGGGTTCAGGACAAGTTGGTCGATGTCCCTTGCTGAGGTGAGAACCTTTTTGGCACGCCCATGACCGAGAAGGCCGCACAGCATGAAACCGAGCACCTCACGAGGACAAGGCTGACTAGAAAGACTTCTGCCCCTTCTCAGAAGAAGGGCTCGGGTAAAAAGCCCTTTTACCCGAGAAAGGGCACTGCCTACAAACAGTTCCAACAGTACCAGGCCTCCCAAGCTCCCCCACAGGGTCAGCAGGCCAAGGAGCAGGGGAATGGGCCCCGTAGGCAGAGGGCCCCCAAGCCTCCGGCTCCTGCTCCCACTCAGCAGGGTGGGGTTTTTTTTTACTCCTTAGGCATAGCCTCTCTGTCCCTGCTCTCCCAACCCTGCACAGGAGGTCGACTTACCCTGTTTGCCCACAGGTGACCACTCATCACTGGGGACAGTTGGGTGTTAAGCATCGTCCACAAGGGCTATATGCTACACTTCCAGCATCTGCCTCCTCCATACTTCCCAGGGGAGCCTCCAAGGCCTCCCCTACACACAGATCTTGCGAGACAAGGCAGTGGAGCCTGTGCCTCCCCACCTCCAAGGTCAAGGGTTCTACTCCAGATACTTTCTCGTACCAAAAAGAACCGGTGGCCTCCGGCCTATTCTCGACCACAGAAATCTCAACAAGTTCCTAGAGAAAGAAAAATTCAAGATGCTTACTCTTGGAACACTTCTGCCCTACCTCTAGCAGGGAGATTGGCTATGCTCCTTAGATTTAAAGGATGCGTACACTCACATCCTCATTCATCCAGACCACAGAAAGTACCTCAGGTTCATTGTGGGAGGAAACTATTATCAGTACAGAGTACTGCCTTTCGGCCTCACCTCCGCCCCCAGGGTCTTTACCAAATGCCTGGCAGTGGTGGCGGCCTACCTGAGAAATCAGGGTATCTTTGTCTTCCCCTATCTGGACGACTGGCTCATCAGGGGTCAGACGTGCCAGGAGGCCAGACAAGCCACCCTCCGAACTATTGCTCTTCTTCAAAACCTGGGGTTTGTCATAAACTTCGCAAAGTCCACTTTGCTTCCCTCCCAGAACTTGGAGTTCATAGGAGCAGGGCCGGATTTACCTTGAGTGAGGCCCTACGCCAACAAAAATTGTGGGCCCCCAGCAGGGGCGGCCCAAGGGGGGTGTGGGCCTCATTTGCATAAGGGGCCTCATTTGCATAAATATTTGCATAATGTTACCATATACTAAGTTTTAGTAAACGTGCCTCTTAATGAGTGTATGGATAAAGAAAGACTAAAAGATTTCTACATTACTATAATCCAGTGCCAACTGCCAGACACATTAGGAACTACTACAAACACTGCCCATTTAGAACCCATAGCAAACCCGCCGTATCCTAACAGCACTACCAGGACTCACAAAGCACCATACTCTACCAATCAAAAGGCAACACTGCAAATATTAAACCAATACATTTCAGAGAACAACAATACATGACCTACTGGGGAAAGAGAACAAGTGGCAATGTCAAATAGGAATTATATAAACAGAACACCTCAGCTCAGTTACACATGCAGAACATAGACCATCACCAAACAAGTAATCACATTTTAGAAACAGGAAGACAATAATTAAACTGGGAATCCCAAAAGCCAAACTTGGAATGTACAACACTGTAGAAATAAAACTATACATTAATTTCCTCTTGTACTAAACAAAGCGCAGACGTTAATGATGCACATTTACCAGAGCTGACATATTCCAATTAATAAATTCAAAATAAAGAGATATTTTTCTACCTTTTGTGCATTTTTTTCAGCTGCAATTGCTCCAGCCACTTTCTTCTGGTTTCTTCGTGTCTTCTGCTAACTCTCCATCGTCTGCTGTCCATTTGTCCTTTCTTCTCTCTTCTAGTTTTTTTCCATTCTCTCTCTACATCTGCTTTAACATACTAATCTTTCTCCTTTTGCTCTTTCCTCATTCCTATTCATCCACTCAAATTTTACCCCTCCATCCTCAATCCCCACTTACTCTCCCAATACCCGGCCAATTGTAGATTTTTTATCCCTCCCACACAAAATATTTTTCCCTTCTCCATTTTACTCTTCCAGCCCATCCCATTCTAATCCTCCCCCAACATCAGCTCCCTTCTAGTTCCAGCCTCACCCAGCATCCATTCCCTTCTAGTCCCTGCATCAGCCCATTTCCAGTCCTAGCCACCCATCAGCCCATTTCCAGTCCTAGCAACCCCCCAACCCAATGCCAGTCCTAGCCCCCCATTAACTCACTTACAGTCCTAACCCCCCATCACCCCATTTTCAGTTTAAGCCCCCCTATAACCCATTACCAGTCCTAACCCCCCATCAGCCCACTT
This sequence comes from Ichthyophis bannanicus, assembly GCA_033557465.1. Taxonomy (NCBI): domain Eukaryota; kingdom Metazoa; phylum Chordata; class Amphibia; order Gymnophiona; family Ichthyophiidae; genus Ichthyophis; species Ichthyophis bannanicus. Next base: position 270,145,772 of record CM066036.1, read on the forward strand.
CCAGTCCTAACCCCATCAACCCATTTCCAGTCAGCCCCCATAGCCCATTGCCAGTCCTACCCCCCCATCAGCCCACAGCCCATTACCAGTCCTAATCCCATCAGCCCACCTCCAGTCTTAACCCCTCCCAGCCCATTTCCAGTCCTAGCCCCCCCATAGCCCATTACAAGACAGCCCCCATCAGCCCACAGCCCATTACCAGTCTTAACCCCCCCAAAGCCCATTACCAGTCTAAACCCCCCCAAAGCCCATTACCAGTTCTAAACCCCCCCAACAGCCCACAGCCCATTACCAGTCCTAACCCCATCAGCCCCCCTCCAGTCTTAACCCCCCCAGCTTATTTTCAGTCCTAGTCCCCCTTAGCCATTTACCAGACAGCCCCCATCCGCCCACAGCCCTTTACCAGTATTAACCCCCCCCAAAGCCCATTACCAGTTCTAACCCCCCCAACAGCCCACAGCCCATTACCAGTCCAAACCTCATCAGCCCACCTCCAGCCATAATCCCCCAACCCATTTCCAGTCCCAGCCCCAGCCCCGCCAATAGCCCATTACCAGTCCTACCCCCTCCCCCTGCCTAAAGTAAAATTTAATTTAAAAAAAACATGCTTGCTGCCTCCGCGGGGCCCCCTCTGCTGCCGCGGCAGCATGGACTGACCCGCAGGGGCCCCCTCTGCAAGCTCGATCCCTCCCTCCGTGCCTCCCTCCGTGCAGGCTGTGAGAGGCGCGAAGGGAGACTGTCTCCCTCGCGTCTCTGTTAAGCCCGCAGGGGCTGTTGGGAAATTTCCCATCAGCCCTTGCGGGCTTAACAGAGACGCGAAGGAGACAATCTGCCTTCGCGCCTCTCACAGCCTGCACGGAGGGAGGCACGGAGGCACGGAGGGAGGGATCGAGCTTGCAGAGGGGGCCCCTGCGGGTCAGTCCATGCTGCCGCGGCAGCAGAGGGGGCCCCGCGGCGGCAGCCAGCAGGGTTTTTTTTTATTTTATTTTTTTTAAAAAGCCTAACTTGTTCCATTTTTGTGGGCCCTTTGCAGCTGTGGGCCCTACGCCATGGCGTACATGGCGTATAGGTAAATCCGGCCCTGCATAGGAGCAAAGCTGGACTCTCTGCTGGCAAAGGCTTTCTTGCCAGAAGACAGAGCCCAAAGACTGATAAACTTGGCAAACCAGTTTCTCAGCAGGTCACTGGTCTCCGCCAGACTCTGCCTGAGGCTTCTTGGCCACATGGCTTCGACAGTACATGTGACCCCCAATGCCCGGCTCCATATGAGTCCTGCACAGTGGTGCCTCAGAACTCAGTTGACACAGGCCACAGGGAGCCTCAGAGACAGAGTAAGGGTGTCCAGACCATTCCTGAACTCCCTCCGCTGGTGGCTGCACCCACCCAATCTACTGCAAGGGGTGCCTTTTCAGATTCCTGGGTTCACAGTGGTGTTGACCACAGATGCCTCCCTGCAAGGCTGGGGGGCTCATTGTCTGGGCAAGTGCACCCAGGGCCTGTGGTCGCCCTGGGAGGCCACGCAGCAGATCAATCTACTGGAACTCAGGGCTATTCATTTAGCCCTCAAGACTTTCTCTCAAACCCTGGCTCATCAGTCTGTCTTAGTTCAAACAGACAACCAAGTAGCCATGTTTTATGTGAACAAGCAGGGCGGCACTGGGTCCAGGCTCCTTTGTCAGGAGGCACAGGACCTTTGCTTGTTTGCTCTCAGGCACAACATGTTCCTCAAGGCTGTGTATCTCCCTGGCCAGGAAAACTACCTGGCCGATAGGTTGAGCAGAATTCTGCAGCCCCACGAATGGCAGCTCCATCCCTTAGTGGTTCAGAAGATTTTCCTGAAATGGGGACTTCCATCCATAGATCTGTTTACCAGTCCATTGAACAAACAGCTGCCAAGGTTCTGCTCCAGGCAACCGCATCCTCTGTGGCTAGCAGCAGATGCTTTTCTGATTTCCTGGTCCCAGGGCCTCCTTTATGCGTTTCCTCCCACGCCCCTGGTGGCCCGAACCCTATTCAAAATTCTACAGGACAAGGCCTCGGTCCTGCTGGTAGCTCCCAAATAACCGAGACAGCCTTGGTTCCCACTTCTGCTTCAACTGGCAATGGATCCCCCACTGCCTCTGGGGTTGCAGTCCGACCTTCTCTCTCAGGATCAAGGTTCCCTTCTGCACCCAAATCTCAGAGCTCTCAATTTGATGGCATGGAGGCTGCAAGGGTAGTTTTGGCTCCCTGGGGCCTACCTCAGGAAGTTGAGGAGGTTGTCCTAGCCTCTAGAAAGCAGTCCACTAGGAATACCTATGCCCTGAAGTGGAAAAGGTTTTCTGTGTGGTGTCAGCTATGTACAGAAGATCCTTTCTCCTATGCTGTACCAGTAGTGCTTCAGTACCTACTGCACTTATCCAATCACGGACTTAAGTCCAATTCTGCTCGGGTCCACCTCTCAGCTCTAGCAGCTCACCACTCACTGGTGGAAGGACATTCTCTGTCGGTTCACCCCTTGGTGTCCAGATTTCTCAGAGGCTTGCTCTTGCTAAAGCCTCCAATCCGTCCTCCAGCTCCTGAATGGGAGTTGAATGTGGTCTTGCAGCAACTTATTCCCCCACCTTTTGAGCTGATGTCTACTTGTCCTCTCCGCTTCCTGTCCTGGAAGATACTCTTCTTGGTAGCCCTAACCTCAGCCAGGCGAGTGAGTGAGCTTCAGGCCCTGGTCTGTGACAGACGTTACACCCGCTTCTATAGGAACAGGGTAGTCCTTAGGACTCATCCAAAGTTCCTCCCAAAGGTTGTCTCCTCTTTCCACCTTAACCAGGAGGTGGTTCTTCCGACATTCTTCCCTAGGCCTCATGCAAGCCAGGCTGAAGCAGTTCTACGTACCCTGGACTGTAGGAGAGCATTATCCTTCTACCTTGACCGTACGCAGGGGCATAGGAGGGCTACTCAGCTCTTCATATATTTTGACCCTAATAATTTGGGGTTAACTGTGTCCAAGCGTACCTTGTCCATCTGGGTGGCTGACTGTATCACCTGGGCTTACAGGGCGGCTGACCTTCCTTTGCAGGGTCGGGTCACGGCCCATCGTGTCAGGGCAATGGCTGCCTCAGTGGCTCATCTCCGCTCTGTACCATTGGTAGACATCTGCAGGGCTGCAACTTGGTCCTCAAGCCAGATTTTTGCGGCCCATTACTGTCTGGAGAGGGAGTCCCGTAGGGACAGTGCTTTTGGCCAGGCAGTACTCCTGAATCTCTTTGAGGTTTAGGCAACTCCTGCCCTCCAGCCCTCCGTTGGGCTACCGGTGGAGGTTCTTTCAGTGAAAAGCCTTTCTTTGATGCTGGGACTAGAGGGAGTTCTCTTGTTTAGCCTGGGTTTCTGGTAGCCCAGAGCTAGGGAGTCACCCATATGTGAGGACTGACTTCCTGCTTGGTCCTGGAGAAAAAGTAGTTACTCACCTGTAACAGGTGTTCTCCAGGAGCAGCAGGAATCAGTCCTCACAACCCTCCCTCCTTCCCTGGGAGTTGCAGTTGTATATAGTTTATTTTGGTTTTGTGTGCTGTTCTTAGCTAGGTCATTTGACTGGGCAAGATGGCACCTTTAGGCAGGAAGGGGACCGCGCATGCGTGCCTGCATTCCCAAAGGCTTTCATAGAAAGCTGGGGAAATGCTCCGCAGGGGCTCCATTGACGTCGATGTCACCCATATGTGAGGACTGATTCCTGCTGCTCCTGGAGAACACCTGTTACAGGTGAGTAACTACTCTATTTTTGTGGATGACACTGGCCCATGCTGCCCACCATACGAAGACTGCCTGTAATTTATCTAGTTGATTGCAGTTCCCAGGAAGTGTGGCTAACAGCTGTTCTTGTGCTGTTGGTAACTTGCTGCTAACTTTAGTCTTGGCAGGTCCTTCTTGGTGTTAGCACCCTCTTTTCCTGGCTAGACATCATTCACTGTATTGGGTTGCTAGGAAAAAACTGCCGCAACCTTAGGGACTGCTATGAGATTATATAAGATTATATAAGTAGGGAGGAGTAGCCTAGTGGTTGGGGCAAGGTACTTCAGGCCGGAAGGTCGGAGGTTCAAATCCCACTAGAGGACAGCAACCTTGGGCCGGAAGGACTAGGGTTTCTAGTCCCACAGATGCTCCTTGTGGTCTTGGGCAAGCCACTTAACCCTCCACTGCCCATGTTCCCTGTAAGTATTAGTGTATGTGTCTCATATCCCCGCGTGTTAAATGTATCCCCCAATTGTGTTGTGACCGCTTTGATTGAAGGATAAGGCGGTATACAAAACTGTCTAAATAAATAAAATAAAATAAATAAATAAGAAAACAACACAAGGCCCAGATAAAACAAGCCACTCCAGCATGCTGCAATTGTACAAAATATCAGGTGACTAGCATCACATGCTACAGACAATACCTGAGCACACTGGCAGAGATAGAGATCTGCTCCAAAACCTAGAGAGTCCATCGATTGCAGGGCTTGCTCTGGGGACCAGGTGATGTGTGCCCTTCCTAACCTCTTCAGGGTGACTGCTGAAAAAGGTCATTTGCACATATGGCAGCTATTATGTACAGGAAACACACAATGTCCCTGCATTTTACAGAGCTGATGTGATGGATCGCTGCATTCTCCATATGGGCATCTGTTGCATATATGTGCTCAGTTTGTGCTGTGAAATTCTGATGCTAGATTTCTATACAGAAAGGCACAATAAAGTAACATGCCTTATCCATTGGAAACTCTATAAGCACTACAACATTACTGTACCCGAAAAGCATGGGGATCATGACCCTAAAAGAATAAGAGAGGATGAAGAGGTTATAATCAGCTGGGATACTCCCATTCCGATCAATAAAATGCTGGATGCGAGGAAGCCAGATATAGAGGTAAAGGAGAAAAACAACAGAATGGCACTGAGGAGTCAGTTCCTAGAGACCACTCTGTGAATCATGTTGAGAGGGAGAAAATATTCAAGTACCAAGAAATGCAGTCGGAGACCAAGAAAATGTGGCAGAAAGACACAGTTATTTCCTATCATGTTGGATGCCACAGGCCTAATTAAGAGGAATTTCCAAGCACACCTTGATAAATTACCCATACACTTAAAGGCACATTCCATAGAGTGCATCCAGGCCCCTGTGCATCTGATTGGAAAGGGATGCATAAGAGGCACACCCGATTCTGATCCCATGGGGGCTAGACATGCCCCACGGGATCAGAATCGGGTCTGGGCCTGTACGTGCAGGCCAGGACCTGATTCCAATTGACCTGCACGCAGAGGCCCCTGCCAGGCTAACTCAGTCAGGCTCCTGAATGGAGCCACGGTGCCATGGCATCCCATTGCCATGGTACCATTGCTCCATTCAGGAGCCCCGATCGCTGACCACATTTTTTCCCAACAGCCCAACCCTGCCATCCCCCATCCAGTTTGCCGACCCCAAATGTACAAGGCCGACCTCAGAATTGGCCCTGTATGTCCATGGCCACAGACTGCCCACGCCCCATCCTCGCAACGTCCTCTCCTGCCCCGACTAAGTATCCCTGTACAAACTCTTTGTTCGTATGGGGAGGCTTCTGCTGGGAATGGAAGGAGGTGAATAGCGGGGATGGACGTCCCAATGGGGTGTCCATCTCTGCTATTCCTGGGGACAGAATAGATGCCTTAACATCTTATGAACTCCAGAAGGAGGCTGTCTTTTGGCACAATGCAAGTACTACTCCGAACATTAGCAGTAAATTTAAGAAACCAAGATCATACTCCACATTTAATAATCTGAAAGGTGGTTTAAAAGAAACATTAAATAAATAAATATACCCTGGTTTAGAAATGAAGTTCATTATGGTCATAGTATGCACAAAACTCACCCATTTGGAGAAATTGCCCCTGTAAGAGTAATTACATGTAGATTTGACCTCACATAGATATCAATAATAATACCATTACTTGAACAGCAGCGCAAAAAAGACTCACGATTTTGAGCAGATTAAATTACAGTAACTCCCTCTCTTTGGATGCTAACTAATCTTTGATACACCAACTCCAATGCCTCAAAAATGTTGATGAATGGCTTATTTATGGACGTTGATGAATGGCTTATTACTCGACAAAGAAAATATGACCGTATTATGCCAGCATTAAAATCCCTCCACTGGTTATCGATTACTTTCAGGATCTGTTTAAAAATCTTTCAACAATACATAAAATACTTTATCTCCAGGAACAAGCAGGAATGTAGTCATCACATATGGGTATCGTTGGTACCGACGGAGCCTGCGCGGGAACGCTCCCCAGTGTCCAATTAGAAAGCTTTTGGGAGCATCCCACAGCACCTGCGTGCTGCCTTCCCGCCTTTCCCAACTGACTCTCTCCAGTTCTTCTTTTTCCGCGGAGCCAGCAGGTCGTTCTTCCTGTCGCCGCAGAAGAATTCTTCTTTATTTCTTTCTTTTTTGTGGTCGCGTCTGCCTTCCTCGACGCTTTACTGGTACCGCCGTTTTTTTCTTATTATTTTCTGTTCTTAAAAGAGGTCGGCAGAACTGAGCTGCTAAGCTCAGTACCCTGTTTCCCTCCGATGCAGCTTCAGTGGCATCGACATCTTCCAGGGCTTCCTCTTCCTCCCGTGGATCTCAGGTAACTAAACATAAGTCCAGCCGGTCCTCAAAGGGTAGATCTCCTTCTAAGCATCGAGATGCCTCTGGCGTTGCCCTTGAGGATTCTGCACCGGCAAAATTGCCCCGGCGGGAGGCTTCGGCTTCCAAAGCATTATCGGGGCTCCAGGATGTTCTCGAGGCCTCGACCTCGGCAGAACTACTGGTGCCATGCTCTGGGGTACCGGCGGTCTACTCCGGTACCGACATCCAGGCATCGGCAGCATTGATAGACCAGAGAGTCCTGGCTATTGAGCACAGTCTGGCGGCTCTCCTTGCGGCATCAATGCCCTCGGAACCGTGACAGACAATTCGGCCGGTACCGGCCCCGGCATCGGTATTGGTACCGGTACCGATAGCATCGACATCGGCATCAGTGTCTGCTTTGCCGATACCCAGTCATCCGATGCCCTCCAGTACCGATACCCCGGTACCGATTACTCATGGTACCGACTTCGGTCGGTACGGGTATCGGGCTCTTCAAGAGCATCCGGACAGATGGTACTTCGAGTCCTCAGAAGAATCTGAGGATTCTGACAGTTCTGTCGATGCAGGAATGCTTCTCCCAGATGAGCCCTCCTCCTCTAAGTGAAGGATGTCTCCTCCAGAGGATATTTCCTTCCAGGATTTTATCAGGGAGGTGGCTCGGGGTCTGTCCATTACTGTGTTCCCTGAAACAGAGCCAAGAGCCAAGGAGTTGGAAATTCTACAATATCCCAAAACTCCTAAGGAGGCAGCTACCTTGCCCATTCATGAGATTTTATATGATCTCATGTTAAGGATATGGGAGACACCTCTTGCCACCTCTCCTCATTCTCGCAGACTAGATACTATGTATCGAGTCCCTCCTTGTCCTGGTTTCCAAAAGACTCAGCTTCCTCACCACTCTATTGTAGTGGAATCAGCAATGAGAAGGATCAAGAGTGCAAAGAGGCATGCCTCTAATCCTCCAGGATGTGAGTGCAGAACCCTGGATGCTTTTGTACGTCGTGTTTTCCAAGCTTCCATGCTTTCTGCCAGGATCAGTTCCTATAGCCTTTACATGGGAATGTTCCTGAAGGAGGTCACAGATGATTTAGAAGCTTTAAGTCCTATCCTTCCTGAGGATAGAAGACAGGATTTTCTCACATTGGTCAAACATGCCCAAGATGTTTCTAAATTTGCCAACCGTGCAGCCTTTGACTACTTTGAGTGCATAAGCAAAACCTCTGCTATTGCCATAGGTGCAAATAGAATTGCTTGGCTCCAGGCATCCGATCTGGAGCTCTGGGTACAAGATAAATTGGGAAATATCCCGTGTACTGGTGAGAACCTGTTTGGTAAAGATTGGCAGGAAAAGGCCAACGAGATGGATGCTGACAACTCTACCTTGGATAGGTTATCCAAGTCCACAGCTGATCCTGCTAGAAAGAAATTGTTCAAGAAACCATTCTTTTCTAAGAAGAAAAGATATTATCCTGCTTATGTTTAGCAGGGACGTTCTGCAGGTCAGCTTGCCAGGAAAGATCAGCAACCACCCAAACAGAAGAAAGCAAAGACTGCTAAGCCTCAACCATTCCAGCAGTCTCAGCCTCCACAAGGCCTTTGACTTGCAGCTAGAGAACTTAGCCTTTCTGGCTCTCGAGGTACCAGAGCCTTCCATCATTCCAAGAAGTTTATGTCACTTTGCCCCCAGATGGGGGCAGATAACAGGAGAGCATTGGACACTCTCCATCATAAAGGAGGGGTACAGGCTTTATTTTTCAAGCATGCCCCCTCCCACAATGATAAGGCAGTTCAATTCTCCGACACCTCTCATCAACCTATTAGATCAGGAGGTCACTATCCTTCTTGCCCAAGGGGCAATAGAAGAAGTATCCACTACTCAACAGGGTACGGGGTTTTACTCCCCCTATTTCCTTATCCCAAAGAAAACAGGGGGATACAGACCTATTTTGGACCTCAGAGAATTGAACAAATTCCTTGTCAAAGAGAAATTCAAGATGATTTCTCTCGGAACTCTGCTACCATACCTTCAGAGTCAGGATTGGCTTTATTCTCTAGATCTCAAGGATGCGTACACCCATGTTCTCATCCATCCAACCCACAGAAAGTTCCTTCGGTTCCTTTTTCAAGGAAAGCACTACCAATACAGGGTGCTTCCTTTTGGCCTGGCCTCAGCACCAAGGGTGTTCATGAAATGCATGGCTGTAGTAGCAGCATTTCTCCGCACTCTAGGGATATTTGTCTTCCCTTACTTAGACGACTGGCTCATTCAAGCCCCAACAGAGTCAGAGGCCAGGACTTCTCTGGCCTACACAATGCGTATCCTTCAGTATTTGGGTCTGGTCATAAACATCCCAAAATCCAGTCTAACTCCCACTCAGTCTTTGGAGTTCATAGGAGCTTTGCTGGACACCAGAAAGGCAAGGGCCTACCTCCCTCAGGCCCATTGTCTTCGCATGGTGCAGTTAGCTTTTCAAGCAGTGCTCAAGTCTCATCTCACTGCTCAAGAAATGTTACAACTACTAGGCCACATGGCATCCACCGTGCATGTGGTGCCCTATGCTCGTCTCCATATGAGGGCAGCCCAGTGGACTTTATCCACTCAATGGACCCAGGCATCAGGATGTCTGTCAGACAAAATAGCAAACACAAGTCACCTTATTTTGTCCCTCCAGTGGTGGAAGTCCACTCAAAACCTGTTGATGGGGTCCCCTTTTCAACAACTGTTACCCCAAGCAACTCTCACAACAGATGCTTCTCCGATGGATTGGGGAGCTCATCTGCAAGTTCTCTCCACCCAAGGCACCTGGTCTCCACAGGAGACTCATCTACATATCAATCTTCTGGAACTCAGAGCAATCTTCCTTGCTCTTCGAGTGTTCCATACCCTGCTCAGCTACAAGACAATCCTCATTCAAATGGACAATCAAGTAGCCATGTTCTATGTGAACAAGCAGGGAGGAACAGGCTCTCTGTCGCTTTGCAAGGAAGTTTTGCGACTATGGGCCCTCACCAGAGAGCATCAGATTCATCTCCTGGCAGTGTATCTTCCAGGCATACAAAACTCTTGGGCAGACAGACTCAGTCGAGTTCTGCTTCCACACGAGTGGTCTCTGCATGCAGACCAGGTGACCAAAATTTTTCAAATTTGGGGAACCCCAGACATAGACCTCTTTACAAGTCCGTGGAATGCCAAACTTCCCCGGTTCTGTTCCAGAATTCCGGCTCAGAGGGCTCAGGCCAGGGATGCTTTCCTCCTTTACTGGGGTCAAGATTTCCTGTATGCCTTTCCACCCATTCCCCTAATTCCCAAAATCCTCTTCAAGCTTCAGAGAGACAGAGGCCATATGATTCTCATAGCTCCACATTGGCCACGGCAAGTGTGGTACCATCTGCTTCTACATCTCTCTCAAGCTCCTTCCCTGGACTTAGGGTCTGCTCCAGATCTCCTATCTCAGAAGGACGGAATGTTATGGCATCCCAGTCCCCAGTCTCTGCATCTCATGGCTTGGTTGCTGAAGGCCTAGATCTTCACGATCTTAATCTCCCTCAGCAAGTAAAAGATATTCTTTTTGCTTCCAGGAAACCTTCCACAAGACGCTCTTATGCTTTCAAGTGGAAAAGGTTTACCATATAGTGTTCGCAAAAGGGTCTTAACCCCCTTGCGATACCTCTGGAATCATTAATGGAATATCTCCTTCATTTATCCAATGCAAGACTTAAGACTAACTCAGTAAGGGTCCATTTCAGTGCTATTACAGCTTCCTTTAAGCCTCTAAATGGACAGCCTGTTTCCTCTCATCCTCTTATAGCAAGATTTATGAGAGGCCTTCTTCTAACTAAGCCTCCCATTAGGCCACCACCGGTGGCATGGGACTTAAACCTGGTTCTTGGGCAGCTCATGAAGCCATCCTTCGAACCTATAGCTACTACCTCCTTAAAATTCCTTTCTTGGAAGGTTATCTTTCTTATTGCAATCACATCAGCACGTCGCATTAGTGAGTTGCAAGCGCTAGTAGCTAATCCACCTTATACAAGGTTCCATCATGACAAGGTAGTCCTTAGGACTCATCCACACTTTATGCCAAAGGTGGTCTTGCCTTTTCATCTGAACCAAGCAGTCTACCTACCTGTGTTTTTTCCAAGGCCTCATGCATCAAATGCAGAGAGGAATCTTCATACCTTGGACTGTAAAAGAGCTTTAGCCTTTTACTTACAAAGAACACAGCAACAAAGAAGGTCCTCTCAACTCTTTGTTGCTTTTGATCCTTCTCATTTGGGACTTCCAGTCTCCAAGAGAACACTATCTAACTGGATTTCTCAGTGTATTTCGTTCGCCTATCAGAGTAAGAACTTTTCTCTGGAGGGCCATGTCACAGTTCACAATGTGAGAGCCATGGCAGCCTCAATGGCTCATCTGCACTCTGTGTCTATCGACGACATCTGTCGAGCAGCCACCTGGGCCTCGGTTCATACCTTCACAGCCCATTACTGCTTGGACAAGGACTCCCGCCGGGATGCCTTGTTTGGTCAGGCTGTTCTCCAACACCTGTTCCATACCTAATCAACTCCTATCCACCTTCCCTGGTAGGATGCCAGAGATCCATGGGGGGAAGTGGAGCCCTTCTCAGGTACACACAACTTCTGGGGTCTCTCCCTGGCAACTAAATCTAGGGAGAATATGTGATGACTACATTCCTGCTTGTTCCTGGAGATAGCATAGTTACTCACCTGTAACAGGCGATCTCCGGGAACAGCAGGAATTTAGTCCTCACAACCCACCCACCTCCCCTAGGAGTTGTATCTCTCTATCTATCTCTTTCCTTTTCCCTCTCTCTCTCTTTGTCTCAGCTTTAAAACTCAACTGGAGAGAGGCAGTTGGGAAAGGCGGGAAGGCAGCACGCAGGCGCTATGGGATGCTCCCAAAAGCTTTCTAATTGGACGTTGGGGACCGTTCCCGCGCAGGCTCCGTCAGTACTGACGATACCCATATGTGAGTACTAAATCCTGATGTTCCCGGAGATCACCTGTTACAGGTGAGTAACTATGCTTTCCCTGATAACAAACGTACCTTTCTGATGTATTAATGCACCAGTGCGGATCCCACGTGATGCGTGAGTAGGCAAGGTGCACTCTTGCTTGCTCCGGGGCTGCCCTGAGAAATTCTTACCTTATCCTAATTATTTGTCATCTCGGAGGTGTGCTGAGAGAAGGGTTAGACTTGGGAACCTCACTTTCAGATTTGGGAGAGAGCGCTGAGTGTACTCATGCCGAGCCTGCCGAAAAAAGAGAAAGAGAAATTGGCTAAGGGGCCGGGAGCAGGCCTTTCCAAGATGGCGCAGCCGCCCTCGCCGGGCGCGGGAAGTATTGAGTCGGCAACGGAGGAACTTGCTAAGGAGGTGGCCGCTGTGCTGGAGCCGAAATTCGACCAGATGCTTAAAAAGCTTGATTCGCTGGGTGACTCTTTAGCGGAGGTCGGTCGGAGGGTGGAGGAGCTCGAACATCGGGTCACCAGCGTGGAGGAGGGCGAAGGTCGCTTGGAGCGAGAGCTGGCCGCCCAACGGAAACGCCTGAAAGCGCTGCTGGATAAGACTGACGACTTAGAAAACAGATCGCGACGCAACAACCTGCGGGTGGTTGGTATCCCAGAATCTACTACAGATGGCATGCTGATTTCGCTGTTTGAGGATTGGCTACCCAAAGAGCTAGGCCTCAACACGCTGGTTGGAGAGCTCAAGATAGAACGGGCGCATCGGCTCGGTCGCAGGCGTGAGGATCAGCAGCGCCCACGTGTTGTTATTCTGCGGATCCTTAATTTTCAACATAAGGACCAGCTTTTGCGGGCCTACCGGGCTAAGGGGCAATTGAAACTGGAGAACCACAGAATCCTGCTCTTTCAGGATTACTCCGCGAAGGTCACGGATCAGAGAAAAGCTTTCTCGGGCATATGTGCTGCCCTATTTAAGATGCAAGTCCGTTTTATGCTTGCCTTCCCTGCAACATTGCGTGTGTGGCATCAGGGCAAATCGATCACTTTACAGGCGCCGAAGGAGGCAAAGACCTTCCTGGATTCCCTTTCTAAGGACAGTGCCACTGGTCATGATGGCTGACTTTTGGTTTTATGTGGGCGATAGATTTGCTGAAGATGTTGGGCCTGCAGTCTTTTTTTAACGCCATAGGAGGCGAAGTCATGCTTGGGAGTGCTCCCGAAGGACACGGCACAGGTTCATATCGGCTGTGACTAGCTACGGCTGATTGGGAGGCATACCGAAGTTGGCTGTGGCGAAAATGATTGGCCTGGAAGCCGTGAGTTGAGTTGCAGCTGACTGTTGATCGGGGCCTGCTAAGGAGCTGGATCTGTGGCTGTTTGCGGGAACTGCCAGGGCCTGAGCTTACGTTAAGCCTGCGCTTCTCTTCGGAGGACATGCTTTGTGCATTGGGGATGGGGTGACAATGTTGAAATGTTGAAATGTCTTGTATGTGTGCAGTGTTTTCCCATGTTTTGGTTTTCCAGTTACGGAACTGCGCTGAGTTATGTGGATGGGGGTTGTTTTGTATTTTCAATGACTTTGCATTTGCTTTTCAATGCCCTTATACTTTCCTTTGCCTTCTGTTGGGTTACTGTGACCTGCCCGAGTTTTGGGGGATCCTTGGGGCAGCCCTGCAGCATCACTATTGGGATCGCTGCTCAGCGAGTGAGCTGAGGTGGAATTATGGTTTTTTGGATGGGGGGGAGGGGGGGTTAGGCTTAGTGGGGTTACGTTTAGGAGGGTTGAGCTCTTTGGGGGGGAGGATTGGGGAGAGTTCTAGAGCAGTGTGTTGGGGGTTAGGGGAGATGGGGATGGGGGGAAGGGGGGAGCCTGAGACTGTGTGTGGATGGGGTGGTATGTTTGCGTGGTTGGGGAAAGGTGGCTGCAGTGGCTGTGTATGTCATGGCTTGGGGCTGAGGCTGGGCAGTCCTGGGTGTATGCTGTGGTGGAATCTTTTGACAGGGCCTTTTCCTCTTTTATACGCCTCATAGTCTTCGCATAACTACCTGGAATGTGGGAGGCATTGGGACTCCTGTGAAGCGTACAAAAATATTACAGGCTTTGAAGAAATCTAAGGTACATATTGCCCTCTTGCAGGAGACCCATTTGTCTGCTGCGGAGCATCAGAAGCTTCGTAAGGATTGGGTGGGTCATGTCTTTTTTGCCTCTGCGGGGGTGCGGAAGAGGGGGGTGGCGGTTCTAGTCCGGAAGGGAGTTGCCCTGGAGGTGCTGGCGGAGGAACGGGATCCACAGGGGCGTTTTCTTTTCTTACATGTTCGGGTTAATGGGGAGGAGTTGTTTTTGGGGAACATTTATGCCCCCAACACGTATGACCACCCTTTTTTCAAGGCACTTCTCCAGCGAATCCTGGATGCCCCTAGAGTCCCGTTGGTTATTGCTGGGGATTTTAACTGTCCCCACGACCCCCTTCTGGACCGCTCCGGAGGGGGCCGTGGAGGACGGGGGAGACAGTGGATCAATAAGGGGGTGGATTTTCTGTGCCAGTGGGGGGACCTTTTGGATGTCTGGAGAGTTCTGCACCAGGAGGAGCGGGATTATACCCATCTGTCCAGGGCCCACCAAACCTGGTCCCGTATTGATTATATTCTCATTTCCCGAGATCTCTTTCATAAGGTCGAGAGGACGGAGATTGAACCGATTGTGGTTTCTGACCACGCTAAGGTCCTTTTGGATCTTACAGGAGGCCGCCCTCAGGGGGCTCGGTGGGCCTTTCCCAGACATCTCTGACAGAGGGATTCATTCCGTGAGTATCTCTTGCAACAATGGAGGGAATACCACCGGGAGAATGAAACCCCAGAGATTTCGGCAACCACCTTTTGGGAAGCGGGGAAGGTGGTAATACGGGGACACCTGATAGCTTATGTAGCTCGGGAGAGGAAGCGGGTAGATGCCCGTATACTGGAGTTGGCGTGTGCCCTCCGGGAGACTAAGAGAGAAGCCATAGCAGATAAGACGAAATTGGGGCTTTATCTGGACTCACAGCGGGCGTTAAACGCTGTCCTACAGGAGCGTGCGGTGCTCTCTGACCGCTACTACTGCCACCAATTTTTCCACTTTGGCAATCGCTCGGGTCGACTTTTGGCTCGTTTGGTTAAGGGTAGAGGTGGAGTCCAGGCGGTTACGGCGCTTCGTGATACCGATGGTGTACGGCAGCTGGGGGCTGATACTATCTTGCAGATTTTTGCGCGTTTCTACCGTGAATTATATACCCCCGACTATGAGAGCCGGGAGACGGAACGGGAGTTTCTTGAGAGGGTCCCCTTGCCCCAGCTGACCGAGGCGGATAGACAGTGTCTTAATAAGAATATTACGGCGGAGGAGATCCGCAGAGTGGTTCGCCAGGGGAAACCTCATAAAGCGCCAGGGCCTGATGGTTATGGTGTGGAGATGTACAAGATTTTGTTGGATCAGATTACTCCCACACTGATGGTGGTCTTTGAGGAAGGCCGGGAAAGGCGATCTTTTCCGCGAGACATGCGGACTGCGGCGATCACGGTGATCCCCAAGGAGGGCCGAGACCCTGAGAACCCTGCCTCGTACCGGCCTATCTCCCTCATCAACTATGATATGAAGTTGTTAGCCTCTATCCTGGCTCATCGGTTGCAGCAATTTTTGCCGCAGCTGGTGGGTTCTCAGCAAGCAGGGTTTGTTAAGGGCCGGGATGCTTTTGCGAATATCACTAGGGTGCTGTTGGGCATGGAACGGTGTGCGGATCTTGGCGAGTCGCTGATACTTGTGAGCCTTGACGCGGAAAAGGCTTTTGATCGTGTTTCATAGCCCTATATGTTTAATGTCCTGGAACGCTTTGGCTTTGAGGGCGCGTTCTTTGATTGGATTACAGCGCTATATGCGCACCCGCTGGCATGTATCTCTAGTGGTGGCCGGTATTCCTCTTCTTTTGAACTTCAGAGAGGCACCCGTCAGGGTTGCCCCTTATCTCCGCTACTCTTTGTTCTGCAGTTGGAGCCGTTGCTACTCACTATTCTGAATGATGCGCAAATTCGTGGGGTGGGCTGGCGAGGGGGGGGGGATTAAGCTCAGTGCTTTTGCGGACGACATCCTACTGTGCTTGTGTGATCCCCAACAGTCGTTGGAGCATGCTTTGCAAATATTTATTTATTTATTTATTTATTTAATTGGATTTTTATACCGCCTTATCATACAATCAAAGCGGTTTAACAAAAGAGAAAATTAGTAATAGTGAAAAAATCTGTGATAATATATACATAGTTTGTAAATATATGATTAAATGTCTTGGGAAAAGGTGCACTATATATATTGTGAGCTATACTATAAAGTGAGCTATTGTACAATGTTATATAAATAATTGCTTTCTTAAAAATTAATTAGTTGATTGCATGACCGTAGTGCTCCGTAAACAAAACTGTTTTCAGTTGTTTTCTAAAGTCTTTGATGTCCTGAGCTGCTCTCAGATCATTAGGTAGGGAGTTCCAGATGGAAGTCGCAGCAAACGAGAAAGCTCTCTCAGAGGTCTCCTTGCGTGTTTTTCTGATGTCATTTGAGGAGCTGATTCTATTTTCAGATACACTTCTCCTAGGTCTGTTGCTAATATCTGACCGGATAAGATACGTCAGACTTTTTGCAGAACATTGTTGCTTTATCTTGAAAATATAAATTACTGTTTTGTATTTAATACGAGATGATATTGGTAACCAATGAAGCTCCTTTAAGATAGGAGTTATATGCTCTTTACTTGATAGACCAAAAATTATACGAGCAGCGGTGTTTTGCGCTAACTGTAAAGGCTTCAGTGACTGCTTAGCTAGACCCAGATATATTGGATTGCAGAAGTCAAGTAATGGTGTAATTAGAGCATGACAAACATTGCGGAAGTGAACAGTTTCCAGAAGCGGCCTTAGTCTTCTGATGATTTTCATTCTATAATAAGCGCTTCTAATCGTCTTGTTTATGTGTGATCTGAGATTTAATTCCTTGTCTAGAGTAACTCCAAGATATTTCACTTCTGATTTAATAGGAATAATTGAATTATCTATCTTGATGACAGGTGGATGTGCAAAATTTTGGTTACGAGATACAAATAATGCCTCTGTCTTGCTAAAATTAATTTGCATATTGTTGGTTTTTACACCAGGTGGACATTTGTGATAGACAATCTGTGATGCTGGAAAAATCAGGTTTCTCGATGGAGATAGTTGTGAAAATCATAATATCGTCAGCATAAATTGTATACTTTATGCCACTTTTTAATGGAATATTGCAAATTGGCTGCAAATAAATGTTGAAGAGAAGTGAAGAAAGAGCGGAACCTTGTGGCACACCTTGTAATACTCTTATGGGCAGAGAAGTTTTTTGTCCAATCTTTACTTGGGGGAGTTTGGCTCATTTTCGGGTCTGCGTATTAACTCAGACAAGTCTTTTGTTTTGGATGTGGGGGGACGGTCGAGAAGTGCTTGGTCGGGGGCTTTTCCGTTGCTATGGGCCTCTGGTCAGATTAAGTATCTGGGAATATACCTCCCCGATGAAATTTCCCGGCTTTACGCGGTGAATGTGCAGCCGATGTTGGAAAAGACGCTGGCACGCCTCCTTAAGTGGCGGGCTCTGCCTTTATCTTTGATGGGTAGAGTGGCGTTGGTGAAAATGGTGGAATGGCCGCGCTGGATATATTTGTTGAGACACCTCCCCCTTTGGTTGACTCGCCGCGATCTGGAGGTGTTGCGGAAGCATCTAGGTAAATTTTTGTGGAGAGGTCGGCGTTCTCGGATACCGTTGGCGGCTCTTGCGAGGTCAGGCGAGGAGGGGGGCCTTGGCCTCCCCTCTTTGCACCAGTATAATTTTCTGTGTCTACTTAGGCCCCTTGCGGATTTGATTCTTGCCCGGGGGACCCTTCTCCCTCTAGAGAGGTTCGATGAGATGGCAGGCCCCCTCCATAGAGTCTATATGCTGCATGCGGGTCGCCAGCATCTTTCTCCTGCTAGTCAACATTCTCAGTATTTAGGGGTTCTCCGACAGGCCTGGCGGCTGCTTTGTCAGATCCGGGGCATTCGATGGCATTGTACGGACTGCTTACCCTTGGGGGGGAACCCGATGTTTGAGCCTGGGCGGCACTGCCTGGCGGGGCGTCAGTGGGCGCAGGCCGGCTTAGTCTATGTTGGGCAGTTGAGAGTCCTGGAGGGGATGGATCTCAATTCTTTCCAGTCTTTGACACAGCGCTTTTCTCTGGATAAGCACTCCTTTTATTTTTATTTGCAGTCTCGTCATTATACTCGGAACCTTCAGACTGCACAGGGATTGCGGTGGGGAGCAGAGGGCCTATGGGAGATCTTTGCCTCGTTGGGTGAGGTCCTTTCGTTAGCGGCTATTCGGGGAGCTTTCTGGGTGGAGGGTGCGGTGGGGCATCTGGAGATCTTAAGTGCGAGATGGGTACGCGAGGGTCTGTTGTGGGTCACGCCGGTGATTCTTCAGCAAGCGTTTGCCAGAGTAAAGCAGAGCTCGGAGTCAATGCGGTTGCGTGAAGTCCAATATAAGTTTCTGTGGAGGGCATATGTATCAAATGTGCAAGCTGTCAAGATGGGTTTGATCTCATCGGAGGTGTGTGGCTTGTGTCGGGTGGAGCAAGGCACCTTGCTCCATCGGTTTTGGCAGTGTTGGGTAATTCGCGGCTTCTGGGATCAGGTTTTTACACAGTTGGCAAGTTGGAAAGGACTGGATGCTCTACCTTCGGAACAATGGTGTCTCTTTGGGCTCTGCGTGGGTGTCTCGCCGATGGCGACAGGGTGCCGTTCCCTTTATGAGAGGGGCTTTTTAGTTGCCAAACAATGTGTTTTGAATAGCTGGCTGGAAACGCGTTCCCCGTCTCTTAGCTCCTGGGTTCGGGCTATGCGTGAGCTGCAAATCATGGAAACACTGACAGCTTCTCTCTTAGGTGGGAGGAAAGTAGAGGATATAGCTGCTATTTGGGAGGGTGTGGTTTAGCTGGTGGGGGAGTCCCGGATTCCTGTAGTAGCATTTGGTGTCTTGGGTTCATTTGCGGGGGCTGCAGCTGCCTGTCTATATATATATTTTTTTTCCTTATATTTCTCCATATGGAAATGTTTGTTGCTGTGCCACTGGATTGCTGACTGTTTCTTCTCACAGGTCTCGGCGAGGGGGGGTAAGTGGGTTGGGGGGGGAGGGGGGGGGATTGAGGGTGGGTGGGAGGGGGGGGGTTGGGGGGACTCTATGTTGTTACGGAATTGATGTATGGGGTTGCTGGGTTCAGGATCTCTCTTTATAGACAGCTGTAGGGTTAGGGGTAGAGGGGGCCATACTCTATCCCCTGAGGGGTGGGGTGGGTAGCTCTTATGCCTGCATTGGTATATATTTGTAGTTTGTGATGTTACCTGATTGTTGCTGTGTCCGGTTTGTTCCTGGATTTCTAATGTTAAAACTAATAAAAACTATTTTCATAATGCACCAGTGCTCTCACAAAGGTCTTTGCCATAAACATATTAAACACCTTTCACTTCCCCCACCATCCAAAATACTGTAGATCTTGAAATGACAAGACAATCTGCTTTCTCAAACTTCGGGCCATACATTTGGAACACACTGCCTCCCAGACTTGAGAGGAAAATCTAATCATGTTTTAAAAAGAACTTAAAAGTGTATCTTTTCATGGACGTATTCTCTAAACTGATTGAAAACCACCAAACTTAGGCTTCCTTTTCTCCTAATTCCTTTTTGAACATTCTTCAGAATTTATCTTCTTTTTCTTCTTCTTCTCCTCCTCCATTTTCTGAGGGAATTACTCCTGACCTCCTTTTATAATTATTTTATAAAAGGTTAATTAATATAGTTAAATGTAACTAATCTTTCTAGCTATACTGTATATCAAACATTGAATAATTAATATATTTGAATGCAACTGACGTTCTTATTATATACTAAAATTTGTAGACCACTTCAATGGCCAAATATAAATATTCAACCTGCAGAGATCAGCACTTGCAAAGAACCTGACCATGATGGCAAAAGTGAAACTGGGTATTCAGTGCCAGATGTCAGATATCCTTCGGTGCTGAATAACCGGTTTTGCCATTGACTTCCTTTGCTATATGGTCAGTGGTGATATTGAGCCACTAACTAGACAGTAAAATTACATTAGGTTAGGACAGCCATTGACCTGTCCTAACGTTATGTGGTTGCCTATCCAGTTACTGGGCTAAAAATCAACATTGACCTGATAGGTGCTGGGACAGTCCCGGCACTATCCGGATTGTGCTACAGCAGCCTCTGGGGATATTCAATGTCACTGGTCATTTAGTGCGACTAAACGTCAGGTTTATCAAGGTTTATACAGTTAGCAGATCCTGCTAACCAAATAAACTCTTTTGAATATAGGGCCCTAAATTAATTAACTAAACCAAGTGGTCCAAACAATTTTAAAATAGGTGCATGGAGTAATAATTAGATTATATTTCTTCTTCAGAAAGTTCCTAATAGAGCAAATTTCCCTCAGGGCAAAGAAGGAAGATCTATGGATAAAATATAATGGAAGTTGCAAGAGGAACTCATAAGTATAACAAGATCCATCAATTTAACTGCATTCCGCTGGATATATGGCGTAAGGCTAAAAGATTATTTCCTTCTGGAAAGTCATCTGGTCTCTGATTTTTCAGGGTTTAATTTTAGCTTATTCTAAGTCAGCCAAGAGGCAAATGCATCCAAACAGAAGATAAAATTATTCAAGCTTTGGTTGCCAGGATCAACATATGCCAGAACTTGAAGGTCATCAGTGTGGTAAAACGGATTTTACATCAATCTAGGCAGTTAAATTATTGCCCCAGCAGGCACTGGATCATCATAGACTGAATTAGTCCTAATATTTCTCCCATGGAATGCAATGCAAGTTATTGAAAACATTCACATGGTGTAGAGTAACAAGAGGGCAAATTAATATAGACCATCAACAACCTACTGGCAGTGGACTGGTTGATTCAAAATCACATGCTGCTTTTCATCCAGTCTTCTTTCATTTGAGGGGTCACCTTTAACTTCTTTCATCAGTCACAGGTGCTGACATCACCATTCACCAGAGCGTATTATGAATTATGCCTCCATAAAACATATATCCAAATATGATGCAGGATTATAAATGAGAGGTATGTCTTTCCATAGATGATGGTGGTATCTTCACCTTAAACTAAGTTTTGTTTGTTTGCTGCTGTTTTCCTCACCACTGATAACTTAGCTTGGACTAGTCTAGAAAAGACGTTTTTAACCCGTCCTTGCTAAACAAGTTAGCCACAATGAATATGCATGAGATAGATTTGCCGGCATTGAATCCATTGTATGCAAATCTATCTCATGCAAACTCATTGTGCATATTCTGAAGACCTGATTGGTTGAGAGTGCCCCAAGGAATGGACTGAGAGCCACTCATCTGGACATTATCTCTCTATTAATGGCATGTTCTGGGTCAGAATTTCAATGTAGGGAGAATCACAATTTACATGCATATTTTATAAAATATACACATACACGTACTTTAAATGCAAGCATTTAGACTTGCTTTGGAGCACAAGTAAATGTCTGTAGTTTCAATCTACGTATAATTTCTGCTGCTTTGCTCCTAGTATTTTATAAACATAGAAACATGATGACAGAAAAAAAACACATGGCCTATCTAGTCTGTCCTTCCATATCAACAACTACAACAGTCCACTTTTTACCTTTAGAGATCCTCTGTGTTGGTCCCATGCTTTTTTGAATTCAGTTGCTGTCCTCATCTCTACCACCTGCACTGGGAGACTATTCCATGGATCCACTACTCTTTCCGTAAAGAAATATTTCCGCATTTCAATCCTGAATCTATCTCCCTTCACCCTCATCCCATGTCCCCTTGTAGCAGAACTTGCTTTCAATTGAAAGATGCTCTCTCCCTGAACATTTATGCCACGGAGGTATTTAAACATCTCAATCATATCACCTCTATCCCGCCTTTCCTCTAAGGTGTACATATTAAGATCCTTAAGTCTGTCCTCATATGCTTTATAATGAAGCCCACTAATCATTTTAGTAGCCACCCTCTGCACCAACTCCATCCTGTTCACATCCTTTTGAAGGTGCGGTCTCCAGAATTGAACACTATACTCCAAATGAGGTCGCACCAAAGACTTATACAGAGGCATTATCACCTCCTTTTTTCTGCTAGCCATTCCTCTCCGTATGCACCCAAGCATCCTTCTAGCTTTTGCCGTCGCCTTTTCTACCTGTTTAGCTACTTTAAGATCATCAGACACAACCACGCCTAGGTCCCGCTCTTCTTTAGTGGACAAAAGTACTTC
The DNA here is from genome assembly GCA_033557465.1 of Ichthyophis bannanicus. NCBI lineage: Eukaryota > Metazoa > Chordata > Amphibia > Gymnophiona > Ichthyophiidae > Ichthyophis > Ichthyophis bannanicus. The sequence continues at coordinate 270,167,758 of CM066036.1, forward strand.
ATCTCCTATACTGTATTGCTCCCTTGGATTGCTGCAGCCCAAATGCATGACCTTACATTTTTTAACATTAAATCCCAGCTGCCAAATTCTAGGCCATTCTTCAAGCGTAGCTAGATCCCTCCTCATGTTATCTACACCTTCCTGGGTGTCTACTCTATTGCAAATTTTGGTATCATCTGCAAAGAGGCAAACCTTACCCGACAGCCCTTCCGCTATATCACTAACAAAGATGTTAAAAAGAATCGGACCAAGGACAGATCCCTGGGGCACACCACTGGTAACATCCTTCTCCTCAGAGTGAGCTTCATTTACTTGTACTCTTTGTCTCCTCCCACCCAACCAATTTCTAACCCAAGCAGTAACTTTAGGGTCCATCCCTAGGGTGCTCAGTTTGTTTATAAGTCGCCTGTGAGGAACAGTGTCAAAGGCTTTACTGAAATCTAAATACACCACATCTAGAGCTCTCCCTCGGTCCAACTCCCTGGTCACCCAGTCAAAGAAATCAATCAGATTTGTCTGACAAGACCTAAAGATACATAGACTCCTATGGGGTCCTTTTACTACAACGAAGTACATTTTTGCATTTACAGCATGTTAGGAGCAAAACCCAATGTTTGGTATGTGCAAAAGCTGTGAGGTAACTGTCAGGGATGTGCCCAGTATGTCCCCTGCATTTATCTCATGGAAAGGTCTCTTATCACACTTAAAGGACATTCACAATTAGGGCGGATGCATTTAATGCCTCCTCTTGAGGTGGTGTTAAGTGCATCCATACTAACTGTAACATTGACAGCTTGCAGTAATTACTGTGTTAACCGTAATGTGCAGTCCACACCCACCCACAATAACCCTCCAAGGTCCCCTTCAATCTCACATTAAGCTAGGGGTTCTCGCCCAGTCCCCACCTAGCAAGTCAGATTTTCAGGATAGCCACAATGAATATGCATGAGCGAGATTTGCATATTATGGAGGCAGCACATGAAAATCTTTCATGTATATTCATTGTGGTTATCCTGAAAACCTGACTGGCTAAGTTTGTCCCGAGGACTGTGTTGAGAACCCCTGCATTAAGCAGTTAGCACATGTGAGGTAGTTCAGTCACACAGTAACTTTTAATGCACACTAATATACATATTAACTGCTTAGCGCAGTTTGGCAAAAGGTCCTCTTTGTGTCTTGGAGGTCGTTCCCGAACGCAGGTTGTGGGGCCAATTCCCCCTCCGGCTCTCCCTATACATCCTGTGTTATCAGGACAGGGAGAGCTGGCAGAGGGGTGAGAGGGGGCGGGAATCAGATGGAGCCAGGGCAGGCCAGCCCAGCAGCACATACAGGGCCGATTCAAGTCACAGCCCTGTATGTCGGGCGGGCCCATGGGGACGTGCTGCTTATACCACCTCAAAGGTGATATAAGCAGTACTTTGTGGACGATTGGGTCTGGGGAGCCCCCCTCCAGGGCTGGGACCGGGTGTTGTGGGTCCCTGCCGCCTGATCCAGGCCACAGCAGGTCAGCCGTGGGTCGGGCAATGGGGATAATGGTGGCCGCAACCACGTATGTTGAGGGCACCTGCAGAGAGGATCTCTCCACAGACGGAAAGGACACACCGAGCCATCTAAGGGCCCATTTCTGGCAACCATGGGAACGTTTTGTTCCCGCAGACCAGAATCGGGTCCTAAGATCCCTGTCTTCATCGGGGACAACCGGATAGCCCAGACATCCCCCTCCCGGAATTGGGATCTTTCTAGACTAGACTAGAAATAGACATCTACTTGACCTTCAAACATAGAGGCCTTGTTATAAAATTAGCCCCTTAGTGGCTGATGTTTCTTCAACTCAGTAGCTATCGCTTAGAGATTTAAAAATCATTTCTTACCAATTACTTGTAATCTTTTTTTTTCAAATAATGAATTATGCCAGGAAATATTTTGTTTTGAAGTAAAATGAATGCAAAGTCATCTGTCCCACCCTTCTCCCTTTTTTCATGTGCAACAATGATATGTCATCATAGTCTTTATAGTTTATGCAGGGAGATGCATTTCTTCTTCAATACTCTTCCTCTTTTCTCTGTCACTGAAATGCAGAAATAGCATAGATATTGTTTACAGATATTTAGCAATCTGTAACTAATTTTTCAAAAATAATATTTAATCCCATGGCACCTAATATGGTATTGATCCATGGAAGCACTATTTATATATTGATCTTTTTTTGGCAGTGTATTACTTATTAAGCATGGACATAGCAAAAGAAAAGTGTATTTAAATTGAGCCTATACGATTCTTACTGTTTGAGATATATTTCTCATTGCCCAGTGCTATTATTGACAAGCTTTTAAGAAATGCAGGTCTGGACTTTGTGTTGAGAAAGGCATCCCACCTTCCATCAGTCTTGAGGGCCTTTTGGCTAAAGGTTTGCTCCCAGTTTGGGGGGGGGGAGGGGTAAATGTAATAAATGATTTTTCCTATGTAAAGGCCTTTTTACGTACATAAAATGTCTGTTATAAAATTACCCCAGGGATCATATTCGTAAAAGTACATTTAATCCCATGAAGACATGTACTTTTATGTGACCCACATGTAAGCATGCCTGGGGCACACAAGCAGAATGCTTTATTTATAAAATACATGTATGCACAATTTCTACCACTCTGGCCTCATATTTTGTAAGATGCATGCAGGACTGTACCAAGCTAGAAATGCATCCTATGCGACTAATGAATCTGGTGCTCCCCTTCCACCCAGCCACATTTAGGACCTCACTCTTTTTGAGCTTCTTGGAAGCCCAGTGATGATATCAACGCCCCCTGTCTGTGCTTGTGTCCTATGCGGCTGCGCCACTTGCACAGCTCTTGGTATGGCCCTGGATGCATGGACACTTGTGTCTTTGTAAAATAGACTTAAAATACACACCTACTTGGCCTTCACACACATAGACTGCCTCCCCATGACTATGGGAATAATGCTTAATCAAATGGGCCCTTAGATTGTAGAGTAAATTTTGACTAGTAAATAGATTGGGTAAGTTCTTATAAAGATGTTAGCAAATGCATACATATTTTATGGCATGAACAGCGGAAGTATTAATTTGAAAAACCTACAAGTGCAGAAAAAGTGGCATCACTTGGCATCAAGAGACAGGAACTAATATTAGCAGCTGAAGATAGTTCCTATTTCCTGAATGACCCAAAATGTGTCTGGTCTGGCATATCTCTTTCACAGTCGCCTCCTAATAAAATACCCTTAGATAAGAATGTATAAAAATAAAACAAAACAAAATGAAAATTAAAAACAAAATGAAAAAACCTGCAAACAACAAGTCAATTACACGTGGTAGTGTAGATGAAAGGATACTTTTATTCGCTATTAAAAACCTGAGAGCCCGACACAGGCCGTGTTTCGTTTTTCACTTCCTCAGGGGATTCAGGTATGCCATTTAATGTTCAATGTACTAGGCTTAAAAAATAATTTTCTCTGAAAGTTGGATAATCGCCTCCTTAGCACGATAATTCAGAAGATCTAAGATCAAAAGAAACTGCCATGTATCAGCGCTTCTACTTTGGTGTCTTTCAAGTAACGTGGTGAGGTGCTCCCTCTGGAAAACCTGCAAACAATACAGAAAAATAAAACTTTTTTTTTTTGCCTGCACAGCCCTACAAACTACCCCATCAACTGCTACAAAGGTTAAAGTATATTTTAATTTGTCTCTATTCAAATGCCAGAAGAGTAATTTTATAAACTGGTACCTAGTTAACGTGTGTTTCTAAGTGCCTATGTTATAAAGTACACACATAGTTGATTTCATAAAATAAAGCATAAGTATGAAAGAATGCATTGTGCGTTAAGGAAAGATCACTTATACCTGCCCTAGAGCTGCTATAAACAACCTCTCATCCTTTTTGTATGTTTGCACTTATATTAAGGAATTTCATAATTTATTTTTATTTATTTAGTTTGTATATACCATCTTTGTAACAGAGGTTATTCAAAATGGTTTATAATATAAATAACAAACATCAAAAGAACGTGAAATCCTAAAAGATAAAGAAATATATACACCTTTTAAAATACTTCTCTATTCTCTCTCAACCATTGGGAAAAAATACCCAACAATCTTTTATAACATTTTAATTGCTCATAGGGAACATTTTCAAACTTTTCCTGAAGGTCATTAAATTAACTTCCTCTCTTAGTAGGCCAAGAAGGATATGTCATTGTTCTGGTCCTACAGTATGATACTATAAGTTTTTGCCCTCCAAGTTACTCCATGGAGGTATAAAACCCCAGGTCTCTCCAGAAGATTCCCCTGTGAGGAGCAAAACAACCTTCCTAGTTTGTATCTTCAAAGTTCATTCTGGAAATATTGAGGCCTACCTAACCTAATCAATTTAAAATCCATCACTAGGAGCTTAAAATAACATCTTTGCTTAATAGTGAGTCGGCAACGGCCATGCACTCTTATTGTTCTTACCCCCCAATAAAAACGTTGCCATCGCATTTTGCATGACCTGTAATTTCCTTAACCATTTACTTTTCAACTCCACATATAAAACATTACAACAGTCAAGTATACTTAACAATAAAGACTGTACAGGACACAGCATACATGTGCATGCATACTTCCTCCATACTCCACCCCTATGGATACCTGTAGTGAAAGTATTTCACTGTAGTGAAAGTATGCACCATGAAAATTGTGCATGTAATTTAACACTGAGAGATATATTATAGGAGGCCATTTAAGGGTATAAACTATCGTTTATATATGGAAATGACTAAAATACCCCTTGTAGGAATCTACTTTGACATGTAAAAGTAGGTACCCCCTTATAAAATTACCCCTCATGTCTAAAGGATAAGGAAAGAGTTAGAATGTATGGCATGAAATGAACAGTTAGACATAATGAGGGTAATTTTATAACTGGGCACCCATTTTTAGGTACCCAGAATACACCCATTTTAAGTCTATTTTATAAACAAAAGCAAATGCCTAATTTATTTATAAAACAGGGGTGTAGGTGGATGGAAATTTGTGTTATATCGAAGCATGAGCTCTTACACCAGCCCTAGGGCTTGCGTAAATGCCTTTGCCTAGATTTTTAAAGAATGCACAGAAGTTGTAGTAATTTTATAACTTAGACACGGAGATTTGCTCCACCTATGTTTCACCCTTTTCCATGCCCATGCTGAAAGTGCACGCCATTGGCCTGATACATGCTTACAAAATAGCAACTGGCTAAACATCTTTGTTAGTGATATAGTGGAAGGGCTGTCGGGTAAGGTTTGCCTCTTTGTGGATGATACCAAAATCTGCAATAGAGTAGACACCCAGGAAGGTGTAGAAAACATGAAGCAGGATCTAGCTAAGCTAGAAGAATGGTCTAGAATTTGGCAGCTGGGATTTAATGTTAAAAAATGTAAGGTCATGCATTTGGGCTGCAGCAATCCAAGGGAGCAATATAATATAGGGGGTGAAGTACTTTTGTCCACTAAAGAAGAACAGGACCTAGGCGTGGTTGTGTCTGATGATCTTATTTATTTACATTCTCTTATATACCATGCTATTCTGCATCAGTGCGGTTTACATTGAACAAACTGAAATTACATTGAACAGGGCATTATAACTTGGAGATAACTATTTTATAGGGAACATGGGCTATGGAGGGTTAAGTGGCTTGCCCAAGACCACAAGGAGCACCTGTGGAACTAGAAACCCCAGTCCTTCTGGCCCAAGGTTGCTGTTCTCTAGTGGGATTTGAACCCCTGACCTTCCAGCCTGAAGTACCTTGCCCCAACCACTAAGCCACTCCTCCACTCTTAAAGTAGCTAAACAGGTAGAAAAGGCAACAGCAAAAGCTAGAAGGTTGTTTGGGTGCATATGGAGAGGAATGGCTAGCAGAATAAAGGAGGTGATTGTGCCTCTGTATAAGTCTTTGGTGCGACCTCATTTGGAGTATAGTGTGCAAATCTGGAGACCGCACCTTCAAAAGGCTGTGAACAGGATGGAGTTGGTGCAGAGGGTGGCTACTAAAATGGTTAGTGGTCTTCATTATAAAGCATATGAGGACAGACTAAAGGTTCTTAATATGTACACCTTAGAGGAAAGGCGGGATAGAGGCGATATGATTGAGATGTTTAAATACCTCCGTGGCATAAATGTTTAGGGGGAGAGCCTCTCTCAATTGAAAGCAAGTTCTGCTATGAGGGGACATGGAGATTCAGGAGTGATATGCGGAAATATTTCTTTACGGAAAGAGTGGTGGATCCGTGGAATAGTCTTCCAGTGGAGGTGGTAGAGATGAGGACAGTAACTGAATTCAAAAAAGCATGGGACAAACACAGAGGATCTCTAAAAGAAAAAAGGGAACTGTTGTAGTTGTTGATGTGGAAGGACAGACTAGATAGGCCATGTGGTCTTTTTTTGTCGTCATATTTCTATGTTTCTATGTTTCTAAAGTACATGAGTAAAGGCCAATCCACCAGTGTAAGTCATTGAAAATACATGCAATGTGTTATGCAGCTCCTTATAAAATTAGTGGCGTAAAGGATAACATTTTAATGTCATGTCTATTTAAGCATATTTTTGACTTATTTTCTAAAGTTAAGTATGCATGTATGTGACTTAATAAAATACTAGCATAAGTAGCAGGGAATGCACCTTAAGCTAAGGTGGGATGACTTACATCAGCTCTAGAGCTAGTGTAAATTACTGCCCTGACTTTGTGCAATTACATGTGTAAATTATCATATTTTATAATTGATGCATGTACTTGTTTGCACTGCCCAAGCTCCACCAAAACTCCATCCTTGTGCACACCCACAGTGAAAGTACATGATGCAAACCATGTATGCACCTTCCCTCTAGTCAGCATTTTAGAAGAGGACATTGTCGTGTGTATATGACCACCTCATGCATAAATGACAAATACCAACATTTACATATGCTGTTGGTGCCTAAATTTAGTTTCTTCTTTATATAATTACCCTCACTAGGCATCTCATAGACGTGGTGGAAGAAGGGCAACCAATGAAATACGGTGATACCATGGTAAAAAACAATATCTAAATGATAGGTGGCGCAAATTGGTGGAGAGGGGCTCTGTATATAAGCAGGATAGGAGTTCTGGAGAAAACAAAATGTAATGTACAATCTTTATAGATAGAAATTCCATGTATGATGGGGAGGAGCGTAATGGTGGGGGCTTATTACCATCAACCCAAATAGGATAAAAAAAGAAAGACACTGAAATTCTAACAGAAATTAGGAAGGCTAACACATTTGGTAGCAAAATATTCATTGTTTTAATTTGTGTTCTACAGTATTAAATGAATAAACTATAAACTTTGGGCCTGATTTTTGAAGGCCTTTACACGAATAACTTCCCTAGTTACCCATGTAAAGGCCTTATCCGGGATTTTCAAAGGGCATCTACACGGGTAGTGCCCTTTGAAAATCCCGGACAAGTCCCGAATGCACCCGGATGCTATATGGGTAGCATCAGGGCGTGTTAGGGGTGTTCCGGGGCATAGCAGGGGCGGAGGAAAGGGCTACATGGGTAGCAGTGATTTTTTATGCTACCCGCGTAGCCCTCTGCACCTTAATAATTGGTGAGGTTTTTCACACCTATCTTTAAGGCGCAGAGGCTATGCAGGTAGCATCAAAAATCGCTGCTACCTGTATAGCCTCTGCGGCTGCCGGGGTATCCAGGCTAACACGGATTTTAAGGGTTAAGAGGGTTGGCAGGTAGGCTATGCGCCGCTGTGGTGCATAGCCTGCCTAACTCAAAATCGGGCCCTTTAATAAAGGGAGATTTTAATGACCCCCATATTGATTGGATATGTCTCATCAGGCCATGCTTATGAGGTAAAGTTTCTGGACACCATAAATTACTGCTTCATGGAGCTATTGGTCCAGGAACAACCAAAAGGGAAACTATTTTAGTTCTAGTCCTTACTGGTACATAGAATCTGGAGCAAGGGTTAATGGTGGTGGGGCCATTAGGTAGTAGTGATCACTGAAAACAAGACATTAAAAAAACCTTCTGCTACAGCACTTCATTTTAAAAAGAAGACTATGATAACATAAGAAAACTGGTTAGAAAAAAAATAAAAAGAACAGTTGACAGAGTCAAAATACAAGAACATACGTTTTGTCACACTGGGTCAGACCAAAGGTCCATCAAACCCAGTATCTTACTTCCAGTAGTAGCTAATCCACAAGTACCTGTCAGGATCCCAAAAGGCCGACATATTCCATGCTACTTATCTCAGGATCCACATTAATAAAGGTTTGTGAACTTTTTCTCCAGGAACTTGGGCAAGCCTTTTTTTAAACCCAGCTTTACTAGCAGTTTTTGGTACATCCTCTGGCAACAAATTCCAGAGCTTAATTACATGTTCAGCGAAAAGATATTTTCTCAGATAGGTCTTAAATGTACTATCTAGTAGCATCATTGCATGTCCCCTGATAAACCACCGATTCACTTTTATACATTCTACTTCAGGTATTATTTAATATACCATCAACGGGCCTTGTACAGGGACTCACTAATAGTCACAGAGCAACACACAGGCACAGACTCCGGAGCAGAGAGACATACCTGCACAGATATAAACACCAACTCTTGATCAGAACCACCCCCCACGAAGACACAGGCACTGGCTCTTGGACAACACCTTCACAGATAAATACTGGAAAAGGCACACACTTACACAGGCGCAGACACACATTGGCAGATACACTTGCACAAATACACATTACACACATGCCAAGACTCACTCACACTGGCACACACACCCGAGCATTTACAGAATGGGAGTGCTGAGGAGGGGGTCCTGATAGCAGGATGGTTGGGAAGGGGCAGCAAGGGATAGGGGTTAGTCAGGTAGATGCCACAGAAAGGTCGGTGTGAGGGGGATATATGACTGACCATACAAAGCTTCATCAACCACACTCCAGGTCATGAAAGATACCTTCCCCCCAGTCTAGTCGGCATATATGACAAGCGAAAATGTGGGCATCATCAGAACATACATTTCAGACCTGCCCAGCACAGGGCCATTCTCCGCCTTCCCCATGCCCTTTGGCAGATGTGTACTTTGGGCCATCATTGCATATTTATGCATGCACACGCACACTTTATTAAATCATGCTTAGCATGTAATACCCCTTTTTGGTATGCATGACTGCCATACATAACCAGTATATATCTCTTATAACATTGGCCCCATAGGGGCTGATTCTATTAAGGGCACATGAGAAGTTATGCAGTAGTAGTAGTATTTACAAGCATAACTCCTCACTCTAATGGACTTGTGTGCATGAATGGGTACCTATACGTGTGCTTTAGGAGGTTGCTATTCCATAAGTGCATGTGTATGTCTTACCATACTTACTTTCAGTTCAGGTGAGCACAGGTGATGCCTAAATTTGATCTTGTAAGTTATAAAGTAATATAACTTATGGACCTTCTTTATTTTTCTAGTCGCAGGCATGTACACCCGGTCTAAGCTTGGTGTAAGTGGCAATACCTAGATTTGGTGCATGTAGCTCACTTAATTATAATGGATAGATGTGCTTCAGAAGAATGTTAAAGATAAAATGCATAACTTGATATGATATTAGAAGAGGAATGATAAAGGATTGTACTGTAATCTGATTAAAGTTAGCTTGAGTAACTTTTTTTTAAAGAAATCTATTTAGCAGATTCGCACTTTGGAATGCGATGAGAGACAAATCAACCGAAATCTCATATTTCCTTACCTGTAGGAAGTCCTTGTTTTGCACATAGAAGATGCTCAGCACCATGGCAATTTCTTGACTATAATACACTGTCAACGTTTTCTTTTTTTTTTTTTGCATTTGCATTTGCAGTTGTTGCAGCACATCTGTTCTTATATATGATTCCTTGTGATGATTTCATTGCATGAAGAATACAAATCAACTGTATCATTTCCCCATTTGAAAACTAATTTTAGAATAATTTCTCCATAATGTCTTGCAGATGCTAATTCTCAGTTATGTCGTTTAAGAAAAAGCCATTCATCTAATTCTTGTAGTGAGGAATCAATGCATTTTAGTCAAGGTTATGATGAAAAATATTACTTTGCTAGCCTATTTAAGCAGTAATTTTATAACAGATCGCCTAGGTTGAGAAGGCAGGGAGGCATATATTTGTAGCCTATTTTATAAGACATAGAAGGGGCATGTTTACTAAGCTGCGCTATCTGTTAACATGCCAGATAGCATGCATTATCAATTTGCATTAAAAAAATAGTGCAGGGAAAATGCAGATAGTGCCACAATTTTCTGTGCTATCTGCAGAAACTGTGTTAACTGCTAGAGTGGGCAGGATATGGGCAGAATGTGGACATATTTACAATGTGCAGTTACTGTGGGCATCAACAGCACAGTAACCATCAAAGTTGCTGATAGCATGGGTACAGGTAACACCACCTCAGTGGGTGGTATTATGTACATCCACGGAGCTACTGCGCTGTGCTATTTACATTTTCCAATGTGTTATCTGCTGAGAATATACTGTGCATGCCCCTAATAGATAGCACACAGCTTGTGCAGCTAACACGGAACTATCTGCACAAAAGCACCGTGTTAGCTGTAAAAGCTTAACAGGGTTTAGTAAATATATGCTATAGGTGCCTCTCCTTTTTCTTTAATGGAACCGCCAGCCACTATCCCCAAGAAATGTACAAACTGTGGCGGTACAGACATATTTTTAGATACCCACAACTGGTGTCTAACCTGCTTGGGTCCTGACCATTTTCCTCCAGAGCCCTCTGGCACTAGTATTGTGGGAAGAAGTTTTCAACATCGAGTTCCCCTCGACACGCGGTCCCCATCCAACTTCAGGGCACCGACCATATCTTCTTCTACACAGGATCAGGTAACCCAAAAACAGTCTGTTAAGACTAGCCAGTCCTCGAGCGGCAGTTCTCATGCACAGCATAGAGATGCCTATGGCCTTGCCCTCGAGAACCCACTGGCTTCAAAACCCCGGTGGGAGTCTTCGGCCTCCAAAGCCTGTGTGGGGTTTCAGGTTGTTCCTGAGGTTCACCCCTCACAGAACATACCTGAGCCATGCCCGGTGGTGGCATCCGCTTCGAGCGGTACTGATACCCCGGCATCGGCAATGGAGTTGGATGAAACATTCCTCACCAAGGATCGTCGTCTGGCATCCTCGGTACCTACGAGACCGTTGGATACGCTCCAGACCGACCTTCCAGTATTGGTACCGGTACCGATACTAGTACCGACGTCGGTACCCTCCAGATGTGCATCGATAGACTCGCTTCCTTCGATGCCGAGTCTGGAATCGATCTCTAGTCTGGAGGACTGGGTACCAACTCGCCTTGGTACCGACACCAGACGGTACCGAGGGCTTGGTTCCGATAATTCGGATCCACAACTCTCAGTTTCTTTGATACCGTTAGAGTTGCCACCAGCTGGCCTTCATCTACCGGTATCGGATACGGTACCGAAGTCGGTACCGTTATCCACATTACCATTGCTGTCGGTGCCTTCCATGCTTCTCTCGTCAGGCTCGCTTCCCTCGATACCGAGTTTGGAATCAATCCCTAGCATGGACGATGTGCTACCGAATGGCGCTGGTTCCGACCTCCCGCAGTACCAGCGACCATCCTATAAGGATTCCATACTGCACCATCCAGGATCTTCTATTCCTATAAGCTTGGATAGATCCCTCGGTGCCAACGCTAGTTCTTCATCAGATCTAGCCTATCCAAAGGAAGTTCCCTCTGGGATCTTTCTTTTCAGGTTTTCCTCCTAGATATGGCAAAATCCCTTGCCATTTCTATTCCTGGACAAGGTCCTACACAAGGCAATACAGAATCCCTCTATATTCCTGAGAGAGCAAAGGAAAACATTATGCTACCTTTGCATCATTCCTTGCAGGATCTCCTTCTACAAATGTGGGAATCTCCTTTAAAGGTACCCCCACTTTCCAGAGCAACTGATCTTCTATATTAGGTGCCCCCTTCTCCAGGATTTCAAAAGACTCAACTTCCTCATCATTCCATTGTTGTAGAATCAGCAATGAGGCAGGTGAAAAGTACTAAAAAGCACTCTTCTTATCCGCCAGGTCGTGAGTCTAAGACTTTAAATGCCTTTGGATGCCAAACTTTCCAGGCATCCATGCTTTCAGCAAGAATTCTCTCATATATTTTTTATATGGGCTTATCTCTTGAGGAGGTCACAAAGAAATTACATCTTTTGACTCCTTTTCTTCAAGAGCCCAAGAGTGCATACCATTCCTCACTGGTTAGTCATGCTCAAAATATCTCTAGATTTCTTACTCGTGCTTCCCTAGACTCCTTTGAGTCTGTTAGCAGGACCTCTGCTATAGCTATAGGGGCATGACGTAAAGCCTGGCTCCAGGCTTCAGACTTGGACAAATGGGCACAAGAAAGACTGGGAAATACTCCTTGTACTGGAGAAAATCTCTTTAACAAGGAGTCTTTACTCCAGGTTGCTCAGTTAACAACTGACTGTCCTGTTTCCAGAGGCTGTTCTACGCCTTCTTCTTTCCCAGTTAGTAGGAAATATCCTGCCAAAATTTCTTCCCCTAGGGGAAGAAGATTTTATCCATCTTCTGCCCATCATACAGATGTTCCCAAACAGGGGATACATCATCCTGATCTGAAGAATCCACAACCTCAGCAGGGTCAACAAACCCAGCAGTCGCAGGGTTTCAAATAGATCATCATTGCCCCTCCTGGTTGGGTGTTAGAGTAGCAGTCTGCTTCTTTTCATTTGCAGTATCTGCACTAAATTTATTCTAACCTTCCTAGATATCTCTTCATGAGACATCTTTTCTTTAACTTTAAGAGTCTTTATGATGATCATGCCCATACTTAACAGGGTTTTCCTCTTCCTCTTGGAGGAAAGAGAACTAACAACTTTTAATAGACAGCTGTTTTCCCTGTACTGGCATGTATCATCTCACCTGTCAGAGACTTCCTCTATAGTCAGCCTCTTTTAACTCTGTTTTACCTCCCTCTTACTATAACATTTGGTTTATAGGAGGGATCCCTTTTACACTGGTAAGCCCCTATGGTCCTCTACCTGTTCTACTGGGGGATTCTCCCTTCCGGAGTTGTTCCCCCCTTGTTACCTTAGGGCAGCCCATCAGACAATAGGAAATCCTACCAGGTCTGTTGTTTCTTTTTCCCAATCTAAAAGAAGGAGAGGGAAAAGAAATTTTCTCCGCTGCCCTGGTACGTTGCTGCAGATACAGCAATTCCTAGTGGTTAAGCCACTGGTTCTGTTCACCACACAACCAGGGTTTCCCCTCCACTAGCAATCCTTCTAGCCTCAGTGCTAAACCCCAAACAGGTTATTAACCTTGTTTGGAAACCCTATTATCACAGACTGGTTGGTTAGCTTCTATTCTTTGCCCCCTTGTCCTTGGCAGAATAGTTAAGTTACCCACTGGCTTTAAACAGTCAGTTTTTTCTTCTAACCAACCTGCAGTATGCTCTCTGCAACTCTACAGAGTAGCTTTGCACTATGGGCCCTTGCTAGAGAGCATTACTATCTTGCCTAGCAGATAACCCCAGATGGTTAAAAGGGGTTCCCCCAGTCATGTTTCCGTGACTGGTAGGTATTTCCTACCCTTACCATCTCATCTTAAATCTCTTTTGAGACTAGTGTTGCCAACTGGCCGGTTTTCAGCCGGCCTGGCCGGTTTTTCCATGGCCAGGCCGGCTGCTGGCGCAGATGCAAAACCGGCCCTTGAAAAGCCGTTTTTTTGCTCTGGCCGCAAGATCGGGAGTGGCCAGAGCAAAAGACCGGCTTTTCTTCTGACCCAAAGTAAAAAAAAAACCCACCCAGGGCCGGCCCACACACCGGAGGGCTTCAGAGGGAGCCGGGGAAGCCTGCGCGAGGCCCCGGCTCCCTCTCTACAGCTGCCAGCATGAAGAGCCTTTTCCTTCATGCTGGCGGCTGTTTCTGTGAAGCCGCAAGTGCTGGGAAAGGTTAAAGGCAATACCCTTTAACCTTTCCCAGCATTCGCGGCTTCACAGAAACAACCGCCAGCGTGAAGGAAAAGGCTCTTTACGCTGGCGGTTGTACAGAGGGAGCCGTGGCTTTGCGCGGGCTTCCCCGGCTCCCTCCAAAGCCCCTCAGACAACCGCGGTGCTGGTCGGGGGGGGGGGGGGGAGGCCAAGGACTGCATGGGCTGTGATGGGGGGGGCTAGGACTACAAATGGGCTGTGATGGGGAGGACCTGGACTGGAAAAGGGCTATGGGGGGGGGGGACTTGGCCGGGAAATGGGGTGATATTGGGGGGGGACCGGGACCGGAAAAGGGCTATGGGGGGGGGGGGCATGGACTGGAAATAGGCTGTGATGGGGGGGGGACCTGGACTGTTAAAGGGTTATGGGGGGGGACATGGACTGGAAATGGGTTGTGATGGGGGTGGAGGGGACCTGGACTGGAAAAGGGCTATTGGGGGGGGGGGACTTGGACTGGAAATGGGCTATGGTGGAGGGAGGGGGAACTTGGACTGGAAATAGGCTGTGATTAGGGGGGCTAGGACTGCAAATGGGCTGTGATGGTGGGGGGGGGGGCTAGGACTGCAAATGGGCTGTGATGGTGCGGGGGGACTCGGACTGCAAATGGGCTGTGATGGTGGGGGGGGGGGCCGAGGACTGGAAATAGGCTGTGATGGGGGACTTGGACTGGAAATGGGCTGTGATGGGGGGGGACCTGGACTGGAAAAGGGCTATGGGGGGGGGGGGACATGGACTGGAAATGGGTTGTGATGGGGGTGGAGGGGACATGGACTGGAAAAGGGCTATGGGGGGGGGGGAACCTGGACTGGAAATGGGCTATGGTGGAGGGAGGGGGAACTTGGACTGGAAATAGGCTGTGATTAGGGGGGCTAGGACTGCAAATGGGCTGTGATGGTGGGGGGCCTAGGACTGGAAATAGGCTGTGATGGGGGACTTGGACTGGAAATGGGCTGTGATTGGGGGGCTAGGACTGGAAATGGCCTGTGATGTGAGGGCTAGCACTGGAAATGGGCTGATGAAGAGCTGGAATAGGACTGGAAATGGGCTGATGTGGGGCATGGGAGAATGGGACTAGAAGGGAGTGGATGCTGGGTGGGTCTAGAACTATAAGGGAACTGATTTTGGGGGAGGACTAGAATGGATGTGGAATGAGAATGGAGAGGGGAAAAATATTTTGTGTTCAAGAAAAGTCTATGATGGGCCGGGTATTGGGAGAGTAAGAGGGGCTTGAGAATGGAAGGGTGAAATTTAAACGGATGATAAAGGAATAAGGAAAGAATTGGGGGAAAGAGCAAAAGGGAAACAATCAGTATGTTAAAGCAGAAATAGAGAGAGAATGGAAAACATCTAAAAGAGAAGAAAGGACAAATGGATAGCTCGCAGAAGACACAAAGAAACTAGAAAAAAGTGACTGGAGCAATTGCAACTGAAAAATAAAACGCCCAAACAGAAGGTAGAAAAATACTTTTTATTTTGAATTTATTAACTGGAATATGTCTGGTCTGGGAAGTGTGTATTGCTAACATCCTTGCGTTTTTGTTTAGTGCAAGAGGAAATTACTTTATAGTTTTATTTCTCTTGTGTTGTACATTTCATGTTTGGATTTTGGGGTTCCCAGTTTAATTATTATCTGACCAAGGAAGTTAGCCTACACGTATCCTCGGTAATTTTTGTAGGTGGGGCTGGGGGCGGGGCAGGGGTGGGACTAGGGGCGGAGAATGGGTGGAGCATGGCGAGCCACAGGTGTCGGGTTTTTCTCGGTGAAAAAGTTGGCAACCCTATTTGAGACATCAGTCTCAGGCCTTTCATTACGTGAAAACCTAAAGAAGGGCCAATTCCCTGGCTTGGCCCATATCTCCTTTGGTTCTCTCGTCAGAGATAATTTTCTTTAATGGCAGCTGGAGGACGCCTAATAACCCTCTTGCCCTAAAGGCAAGTCACTAGGGTATCTTCCTCCAGTGGCGTCCGCTATCCATTCTCCATATGGCAATTCTGGAGAAATTTGGACTTCCTGACTACAGTCTGAAGTTATCCTCTGCCTTTTTCACGTAGGCCATCCTGGTTATTCAAGAGCTCAAATTCTGAAAAGAATCCAGACTTCTTCTTGTCAGGGAGACCTCTCCTCTGACTCTGCCAATCATAACCAGGAAAAGAGATTTCTCTGTATATCTATTCAAGCAGGTATTTACCTTCTTGCTCTTAGATGAATCTTCCTCTCTCCCTATATCCCTAGGGGGGATCAGCTTTTTTAGACCTCTCTCCTTCCACATACCTGGAGATATGTGTCTATATGTCTACATATTCATATATATACATACACATATATATATATTTATATATGTATATATATATTCATCTATATCTATCTGTGTGTCTTCTGCCCCTACATATCTCCTATAGATATATGCATATATACCCTATATGTGTATATATTCAATATATACATTAGGGTGGTCCACTGCCATAGGGGAAAACATAAAAGTAGGAATTTATTTGCTCCCTGGCCTGATTCTGGTTCCATTTATGTAGAAAACAATGTGTGCAAAGTTTGAAGCCAATCAAATAATATTTAGGGGTGGCTCAAGGTCCCTATCTATCAGGTCCCTGGATCCCCCCCAGGGTTCGTCAGACCACTGGGTATTATCCGCTCATGCTTGCCAAGCACTCAATGTGGTCCAGATGCTAGTAAGGACTTTGACGATGTGGGGAACATCTTACGGTGTTGCGAGACAACACCCAGAAGGAACTGGAGTTGCTCTTCTTTTGTGGTGTGTCGGCCGTTGAACTCCTCAATGAGTTTACCCCTCGCTCAGCCACATCGTTGATCACTGGAAGATTTTTTACTTTCTTCAGACCGTCTTTGAATGATGCATTCTCTTCCCAGTCTTCTGGGTCTGCATTAAGAAAATCACTGTTGATGTCGAGGTGTTTCAGGAAACGGATTGACTTGCGAGTTGCAAAAGATTCAAGTGGTGGATCATGGAACTTTTTAATTTGACCCGCTTTGGGGGATCTTCGTCTTCGTCATCATCCTCATCGCTTTCATCTGATTCTTCCGGGATTATGGCCGACACTATGGCCCGCTTTGTCGGTGCTGAAACAGCTTCATCGAACAGTGACAGTGCCACAAGCTCCTCTGACACATACCACAGATGCTGTTGCAGTTTGTCTCTGGCCGCTCTTCCAACACGGTCATTGTGGTAAGAGTGTAGTTTCTTCAGCATCTCCAAATCTGTTCGAGGAGCAACTGCGGCATCAGGGGCAGAAAACCAGGCTTCCACATGAATCAGGATGGAGAAAATGCTCACATCACGAACACAGGACTCCTCCCGTTGGGTAAGATCTTTGAGTTGTCCTCGGAACATCCAAATCTTGAGACAGTACAAGACTTTTGCCATCCATCTGGCATGATGGAAAGCTCCGGGTTTCTTGAAATTGAAACTAGGAAGATTCCCTCCAAGGCAGACAATCGTTAACTCCAAGAATTCCAGGTAATCATCTCGATGATTGCCCTGTGCCAACTTGGAGCGGCTGATATTGAGCTCCCCAGGATAATGTCCCAGACTTCTGGTGGTTTCAGCTACCACAAACAGAGCATTGCGATCCGTTGTCCCTGTCCGATCCAGGGCTGTTGTAAGCTCTGGAGTCCAGACATTGTTAGGTCGAAACTGCTTCGTTTGTGGAGTTGCTTTCTTCTGTCCGTTATCTGAATCTGCAGATGTCGACGAGTCTTCACCTGACTCTGCTGAGGAAGAAGATCCTTCCAGCTGAACTTGGCTTGTAGTTGCCTCGGCTTCAGCAACATGTTTTTGTCTGCGCCTTTTCAGTTCTTCTTCTTGCTGTTGCGATCTTGCTTCCGTGTTGGCCAGTTTCTTGTCCATCGCGCACATTGAGCCGCGGCGCCCTGGTTCTCGTTGCGCTATTAAGAATTCTTTGTCTTCTTGAATATGAATTAAAGACATTGCATTGGCATGCGCCACATCAAATAGGTTTTTCATTGCAACCTGGAATTCTTTTTCATTTGCCTCTTGTTTCCCTCCTCTCCCCTTTGTTTTTCTTCAAAAGTTTCCACTGATTGAACAATTTCTTTACTTTTTCTTGAATTTTGTCATTTCTTTGAACAGGAAGCCTGGCCTTTTCCCAGTAAGCTTCTACTTCACTTGTTACAATGGATGCACTTTCACTAACGCCTTTGTTTAATGTCATATGGTGATGTAAAAATACACTTAACACTTGCTCCTTGCTGGGGAGCTTGGCCCCCAGAATTGTGGTGGACATTTCTTCAATGAGATAAAAACCACGTTTTTTCGCCATCTGAAAAGAATAAAGATACAAAGATAATAGTACAATGTCTTTGCCACCTCTCAGAGACGAGATTAGTTCAAATATGACGCAATCAAATGTAATCAGCGTGGAACTGAGTGGATGATACAAGATGATGCAACATTTCGTCATCTGCTCCCAGGGGGAAATCTCAAGACTTGTTGAGCCACCCCTAAATATTATTTGATTGGCTTCAAACTTTGTACACAGTGTTTTCTACCTAAATGGAACCAGAATCAGGCCAGGGAGCGAAGGAATTCAGGAATTCATTTTTATGGACCACCCTAATATACATGGATATATACATAGATATATTTATCGCTCTACTGGGATATATTTTTAGATAGATATGTATCCATATACTCATCTATCTGTTCTGTTAGGTTCAGATATCCTTATATTTCTATATGATCCTGACAGATGGGCACTACTCCTATCAATGCTATGCCAGCATACTTAGGGGGCGACACTTATAACCACTTCCTGTGGTAATTAACAAAATTTTCCTTACCATATAGGTTGGGTACTCCTGAAGCTCTCCATTGTACCTTTCTTCTTTCCTAATTGACCCCATTTAGGAAAGACATTGCGGAGCTTCAGTTAACCTAACGCTTAGCGCTCCTGAGTCTGTCCTTACTTTCTTATCAGATACAAGGGTCTCCATACCCTTTCTCCCCTACATGGACTGATTCCATCCCCAGTCCACTTAGGTCAGTCTCATTTTTTCTTTGGGTCCTAAATTTATACTGTTTTTGGACCTAAACAGCTTAAGCTTTCTTTAATACTGCCTTCTGCGTCTCCGCTGAAGCTCTACCTCTTATACTACCCCAGTCTTTCCCCCTGGGGCCATTTCTCACCCTGAAGGGTTCTGACCTCCACTTGTTTTTCTCTACTTTTATTACCTCTACTTCTCAGTGAGGTGCCCCTTGAGCACATTCACTGGCTCTTCTAATTGATCCATATGTACCTCAGTGGAATTGTGCAAGGTCTACAAGGGAGGCCCAGATTACAATATTTTACTACAAAATACCCTCTATACAGGGTCTTCCCCCTTAGAAAACCTGTTCTAGCCAGCTGTTCCACAGCTCCTTTTCTGTATTCAACTCCTACCCTCCATCCCCAGGATGCCTGAGGTCTTAAGCAATAGCATGGCTCGTTCTAGACTTGCAACATGCTAGGACTCCCTCTGGGCATCTGAGCTTGGGAGTCCCCATATGTGAAGACTCATTCCTGCTTGTTCCTGGAGATAGCACAGTTACTTACCTGTAACAGGTGATCTCTGGGAACAGCAGGAATAAGTCTTCACAACCCACCCACCTTCCCTAGGAGTTGCTTTTTCTCTATCTCTACTTTCCCTTCCTTGCTCTCTCTCTCTCTTTGTCTCAGCTTTCAAACTTAACTGAGGAGAGACAGTTGGGAAGGCGGGAAGGGAGCACGCAGGCTTGTTGGGATGCTTCCAAAGGCTTTCTGATTGGATGCTGGGAAGCGTTCCCGCTCAGAC
This sequence comes from Ichthyophis bannanicus, assembly GCA_033557465.1. Lineage (NCBI taxonomy): Eukaryota > Metazoa > Chordata > Amphibia > Gymnophiona > Ichthyophiidae > Ichthyophis > Ichthyophis bannanicus. Next base: position 270,187,628 of record CM066036.1, read on the forward strand.
TCCGTCGGTACCGACGTACCCATATGTGAAGACTTATTTCTGCTGTTCCCAGAGATCACCTGTTACAGGTAAGTAACTGTGCTTGATGATCCCTGCAGGTGGCCGTCCCAGGAGTGGAATGTGCTTGCATGCATTGCATATATGTGATGGAGCCAAAGATGTTCAGTCACAGTCATGATGAAATATTCCAATCATGTACAACTCATGTGTCATACATTGCAGGGTGAACATGTCAGATCCTTTGCAATGTGCTACAGCAGAGCCAATAAAGTCACACTGTCAGATGGGCATGATTGCAATGTGCATGTCTGACACACAGACAATGCAGACCCGGCACTGTTGTTGGCAGTATATTGAAGTGAGTTTCCCACAGCCACAAACTGTAGCCTGTCGCTTACTGAGCCACCTCTCTAACCATTACTCTACACCACCACACATTTATGCACAGCAATGTCTAGAATCAAGGAGACTGCAGGTCTCTGACTCCAATGGCTGAAACCCTGGACATGAAACAACGTGGATGGCACAATCTGAGACAGTGGTACACCACACCTAGAGGCCTGCCTACAGCAGTGCACATGCAGTATGTAATCCATTGTACATGCAGTACTGTAGCTGCAGAACAGGCACACAGCAGCAGCATGCATGCCTTGCCAAAGGCCAAGCCACATGTGAGGTCAAAATGCCCATCCCTCCACTGTACCTCCAATGCCAAACAACAGTCGCATGCAGAGGTCCGCTGCACTGCAGTATGGAAATAACCCTTGAGGCAGCACATGTGCAGGACCTGCAGTCTCTTGTCACCTGCTGTACACTGCAAGATAGGTACACCTGCATATACCCCTAACTCAAACCTCATTCATGACTTCTGCGGTCCTTCACAGACCATACTGTCCTCCTTGGGGGCCATGTACATATCTCCCAACATCATAGAAGACAAGTAGGTACTGGGCAATGCTCCAGTGATCACAGTCATCACTATTTTATTTTATTTATTTAATTGGATTTCTATACCGCTTTATCATATAATCAAAGCTGGCTGCAATTGGGGCTCTGGGTGCCGGTATCGGTTAGCCCCTCCATTACCTTGATGCACCGCACAATCTGAACACATATGCAACTGATGACTATATGGAGAATGCAGCGATCCATCACATCAGCACTGTAATATATAGAGACAATGTGTGTTACCGCACATGACAGCTGCAATATGTGCAAATGACCTGTTTCTGCAGTCACCCTGATTATAAGGGGGGGCACACATCACCTGGTTCCCCGAGAAAGCCCTGCAGTAGATGGACTTTCCAGGTTCTGCAACAGGTATTTTCTGCAGTGTGTGATGCTAGTCACTTGGCATTCTGTACAATTACAGCATGTAGGAGTGACCTGTTTTATATGGGCCTTGTGTCATGCTCCTTTTGGCCAGGGACTTTCCTATAACATCTCAAGTCAGTCTCCAAGGCTGTGGCAGCTATTGCCAAGGAAACCAAAGGCAGGAGGGAGGGTGCTAACAGCATGCTGAAGGGCCTGTGAAAACCATAAGCTACCAGTGGGTTACCAACAGTCCAAGAACAATTGCTAGCCTCACTTTCTGGGAATTCTAATCAATCAGATCAATTCCAGGCAACCTGCATATGTTGGGAAGCTCCATCCTGTGTCAGCCACTCACATACCATCTGTGCCTAATCTGCTAGTCACCACATGCTGCATGTGCACATAACCAAAAAGAACACAATGGTTTTGCAAAAAACAGCATGGACAATCAACAGCCTGTCTAATGACTGGACTACAATAAAAGAAACAGCCCACATATTATTTCAGCTCGATCCTATACAGCACTATGTGCACAGATAGCCATGACATGGTCACAGCTCGGTCTAATTGAAAGTGGCCTCTCAGCATGAACAGATGTGTGCTCCCAGTTCATGTCTGTGGCAAACCCATGCTAAGATGACTCAGCCATTGACCTTAGCTCCAACTCATATACATTCTGTGCAAATTACTCTGTTTTAGGCAATACCCAGAATCCTCTGCTCCTCATTATGTACCCTTTTATCTTGGACTTGGGGATAGCTTATGCAATATGGGGCAGAGTAGAAAGTGGGCGAGAGACAGGTTGAGAGTGCATGCTGGCTCACAGTGGGCTACATAAGAACATAAGAAATGCCATACTGGGTCAGACCAAGGTCCATCAAGCCCAGTATCCTGTTTCCAACAGTGACCAATCCAGGTCACAAGTACCAGGCAGGTACCCAAACTCCACATCTTCCACAATGCATGGCCTGGGGTAAGTAGTGGATTTGCCGTGTCCTCTTTAATAATAGTTTATGGACCTTTCCTCCAGGAACTTGTCCAAACCTTTTTTAAACACAGCTATTCTAACAGCGTTACTAAATCCTCTGGTAATGAATTCCAGAGTTTAGTTACATGTTGAGTGAAAAACTATTTTCTCTTATTAGTCTTAAATGGGTTACATTGTAGCTTCATTGCGTGTCCTCTAGTCTTTCTACTTTTTGATGGTATAAACAACCGATCTACGTTAACCCGTTCCACTCCATTCATTAATTTATAGACGTCTATCATATCTCCCCTCAGCCTTCTCTTTTCCAAATTGAAGAGCCCTAATCTTTTAAGCCTTTCCTCATAGGGGTCGTCTTCCATCTCCTTTACCATTTTGGTGGTTCTTCTCTGTACCTTTTCTAATTCCGCTATATCCTTTTAAGATAGAGCAACCAGAATTGCACACAATATTCAAGGTGCGGTCGAACCATGGAATGATACAGAGGTATTATAATATCCTTGGTTTTATTCTCCATTCCTTTCCTTATGATTCCTAGTATTCTATTAGCTTTCTTGGCCACCGATGCACACTAGGCGGAGGGTTTCAACGTATAATCCATGATGCCACCTAAATCTTTTTCCTGGTGGTGGTTCCTAAGGTGGTACCTTGCATCGTGTAACCAAAGTTTGGGATGTTCTTTCCTAGGTGCATAACTTTGTACTTGTCCACATTAAATTTCATTTGCCTTTTGGATGCCCAGTCTTTCAATTTATCAAGGTCTTTTTGCAATTCTTCACAATCCTGTTGGGTTTTAACAACTTTGAATAATTTTGTGTCATCTGCAAATTTGATCACCTCATTTGTCATTCCCATTTCCAGGTCATTTATGAATATGTTAAAAAGCAGCGGGCCCAGAATAGATCCCTGGGATACTCCACTATTTACTTTTCCCCATTGAGAAAAATGGCCATTTAGCCTTACTCTCTGCCTTCCATCTTTTAACCAGTTTCTGATCCACAATAGTACACTGCCTCCTTTTTTATTGACTTTTTAATTTTGCCAAGAGTCTCTCATAAGGGACCTTGTCAAAGTTTTTCTGAAAATGCAGATACAGTATATCAACCGGCTCACCTTTGCTAACTGTTTATTCACATCTTCAAAAGAATATATAACAGATTAGTAAGACAAGACTTTCCTTGGCTAAATCCATATCGGCTTTATCCTATTAAACCATGGCTATATACACGATCAATAATTTTATTCTTTATAATGGTTTCTACCATTTTGCCCGGTACTAATGTCAGACTCACAGGTCTGTAGTTTCCCAGATCACCCCTGGAACCCTTTTTAAATATTGGCATTACATTGGCCATTCTCCGCTCTTCAGGTATGACAGTTAATTTTAATGATAGTTCACAGATTGCTAATAGTAGATCTGCAATCTCATATTTCAGTTCTTTCAGTACCCTTGGATTTATACATCCGGTCCAGGTGATTGGGTACTCTTCAGTTTATCAAATACTTGTAATACATCTTCCCAGTTTATCAATATTTCTTTCAGTTCTTCCAGTACATCACCTTTATTATATCATTTCAGGCATGGGTAAATTCCCTACATATTCTTCAGTAAAGATCGAAGCAAAGAATTCATTCAGTCTCTCCACTATGGCCTTGTCTTCACTTAGTGCCCCTTTTACTCCTCTATTATCCAATGGTCCAACTGACTGTCTCACAGGTTTTTTTTGCTACAAATGTACTTGAAAAAGTTTTTAATATGCATTTTTGCTTCCACAGCAAGCTTTTTTTCAAATTCTCTCTTTGCCTGCCTTATCAATGCCTTGCATCTAACTTGGCAATGCTTATGCCATTTCCCGTTTTCGTCATTTGACTTCTTTTTCCATTTCATGAAAGTTGCTTTTTTTGGCTGCAACAGCCTCTCTGACCTTGCCTTTAAACCATTCTGGTTATTTTTTGGTCTTCCTTCCACTTTTCTTAAAGCATGGAATAAATCTGTTATGGACTTCAAGATAGTATTTTTAAACAATGCCCCCACTTTATGCAAATATTTATCCTTTGCAGCTGCTCCTTTTAGTCTCACCACCACTTGAAATTGAACATGGCCAAGCCTGAACTTCTTATCTTTCCCCCTAAAACCTCCTTTCCTCTTCCTCCTTTCTCAGTCTCTGTGGATAACTCTGTACTCCTTCCTGTTTCCTTGGCCCGCAATCTGGGGGTTGTCTTTGACTCCTCTCTCTCTTTCTCCACACACATCGATCTCGTAGCTAAGACCTGCCATTTCTTTCTCTATAACATTAGCAAAATATGCCCCTTCCTTTCTGAACACACTACTAAAATGCTTATCCACTCCTTAATCACCTCCCGTCTTGACTATCGTAACCTACTCCTTGCTGGTCTCCCTTTGAATCATCTCACCCCCCTTCAATATGTTCAACACTCTGCTGCGCGGCTAATCTTCCGCCAGCCTCGTCATGCCCATATTACTCCTCTTCTCAAGTCACTTCATTGGCTCCCTATCCGCTTTCGCATCCAGTTCAAACTTCTCCTGCTGACCTATAAATGCATTCACTCCGCGGCTCCTCAGTACCTTTCATCTCTAATCTCTCCTTATAACCCCCCTTGGAAACTCCGCTCCTCTAGCAAACTGCTTCTATCTATACCCCACTCTCTTACTGCTAACTCCAGACTTTGTTCCTTTCACCTTGCTGCATCTTACGCCTGGAACAAACTACCTGTGTCCATACGCCAGGCACCTTCTCTAACCCTCTTCAAGTCCAGGTTGAAAGCTCACCTCTTTGCTGCTGCCTTTGGATCTTGACTCATCTGATCTCCTTTCTCTCCCTTGTTCTACCCCTGCCTGCACCCTCCATGTTTTGTGTGTTTTGTCTTGATTAGATTGTAAGCTCTAATGAGCAGAGATTGTCTCTTACATGTCTGTGCTGTACAGCGCTGCATATGACTGGTAGCGCTATATAAATGCTGAGTAGAAGTAGTAGTAGTAGTCTTTAGTTAACTATTTTCCTCATTTTAGCGTAGTCTACCTTTTGAAAGTTAAATGGGAGTACTGTGAATTTCCTTGCCGTCCTCCTTTCATTTATTAATCAAATGCGATCATACTATTATCACTATTGCCAAGTTCCCCAACACCCTTATCTCTTGCACCAGATCCTGCATGCTACTAAGGACTATGTCCAGAATAGCTTTCCCTCTTGTCGGTTCATGAACCAGCTGCTCCAAGGAGCAGTCATTTATTTCACTGATGCAGAATAGCGCGGTATATAAGAGAATGTAAATAAATAAAATCTAGAAACTTTATCTCCTTTGCATGTCCTGCTGTGATGCTGACCCGGTCGATACCCGGGTAATTGAAATCACTCATTATTACTATGTTGTAACTTTTGTTAGCTTCCCTGAATTCTTTCATTATCCATCTGTTCATTCTGGCCAGGCGGTTGGTAGAACACCCCCACTGCCATTGCCTTCCCCTTTTTACATGGAATTTCTATCCATAGAGATTCTACAGCGTATTTCTTTCCTGCAAAACTTTAATCCTATGTGACTCAATGCCCTCTCTAACATAGAGCGCCACATGCTATGTCTGTCACATACACAAATACGGGGTCCCCCTACACAGCTGTTGGCAGAGAGCATTGAACCTATTTCCATGCTTATACTCGCATATAATGTCATGTCCCTAGCCATGAACTCTCCAAGCCTGGCCAGTGCAACACATGCACTCTCCCATGCTACAGACACATTGCACCCCCCCCCCCCCAAGAGTGCTTGGAAACATGGCAGATCGGACATGGGCTTGGATGTTGAAACAGTTGCTAGAGACACATATGCCACCATACCCTGCTTCTTTGTACTCTAACACCATGCTTGTGACTATCACTCTTGGTGCACAATAGGGAGCCAATGAGACTGTCATGCAGGCCCTCTTATGTAACACATACAGACACTGAGTAGGTCTGCATAGGGTCTGGCCATCTGAAGATATGTTTTGGCCAGCAATACCGCCTATGAAGGGCACATTCCAAACATGCATGGTACTGTTCCACGAACCTCTCCCCCCCCCCCCCCACACCCCAACATTCACCTCCAAGCTCTGCCGTTCCATATGGTGGCAGGCAATGTAGAGACCAACATGACATCCTGTGACACATTTCGGCAGCTGGAAGCTTACATGCACCATTCAGAGGTCAGTGTCCCACAGTCACAATCAGGCATATAGGTGCATTTGGACTCTCATTTTGGGGTAATATGTAGTGTACTGCTGGATGCTTTGGCCAATGATCAGTAGACAGTTTTGAGGTGGTGTTTCTTATGTGCAAATTTGCCTGATATGTACCTCCATGTATGCGCATACACTGCATGGAACAGTGTCCCCTCGATTGCACTCTGCAAATGCAGCATGGAACAAGAGCAACGTGCATACAGGTATATCATGCATTCACCAATTAAGTGAATGGATTGGACATTCACAGAGACCAACCCTCCCCCTGAGCCTAGCTCTCTATAGGCTGCAGCTGTGACAGTTGGCATTAATCAGGCCTTTCGCCTGTGCAAATTGGTATTTCCTGAGGCCCGGAGGCTCAGTCAGAGGTGAGGTTTGCAACACACACACACGTGTCCCCCCTGCTCACTCCATTCAAAGCAGCAGATGGTTTGGGAGCTGCACAACAGTGTCATGTTGGGAGTTTCGTGTACAGGAATTCTGTTGGGATGGGTCTTGACAATGGTGTAACTGGGAATGCATTACAGCGTCAAAACCACAGGTTGCAACTACTTACTGAAAACTAATCTTCTGCTTGTAAATGGATGGATCTGAAGCATTTCATTATGGGTGAGATTGTTAGGCATCTCCATTCTGAAATGCTATTCTAGGAACATCTGTGTAGACATTCCCATAAACATCTGTATCAGGCATGTCCACATTTGTAAAATTGTGCCTGAACTTATGTGCCTGCTCTTTTTTCAGATGTCCTGGCTTGGACATTCCATATTGCACTTGGATGTCCTTTATAAAATGTGCTTTCACATAGATAGTGCCACTGAATATCCCCTATAGCCACCACGGCACTGTCTGGTTAGTGCTGGGGCATCTTTGGGTGGGGTAAGGGCAGTCTCAGTATTTATCTGGTTAGCAGTGATTTTCAGTCTGCTAACTGAATAAGTGGCCATATAAAGTTAGGTCATAGAAAAGGCTGTTTTAACTTTATGCGGTTTGCCATCTGGATAGTGGCTTAATATCTCCACTATGCGGGTTTTTCTGTGCTGGCCGTCCACCCCCTGTATGGACTGTCTGAATTGGGGCATTCAATGGTAGAGGAGTGGCCTAGTGGTTAGGACATAGTACGTCAGGCCAGAGGGCCGAGGGTTCAAGTCTCACCTGGGGACAGCGATCTCAGGACAGAGGGACTGGGGTTTCTAGTGCTATAGGCACTCCTTGTGGCCTTGGGCAAGCCACTTAACCCTCAGCTGTCTCAGTAAAACTAGTTTGATTGAAGGATAAGGTGGTATAGAAAAGTGGTTAAATAAATAAAATTCTGTTCTTGCTGGGGCTGGACATGTCTGCAGGATCAAAGTTGGGTCTACCAGCCTGGATGTGCAGTCTGGACCCTGATTCTGATCAGCTGCATGTCCTGCACCTAACTCAGCCAGGCTCCTGAATGGAGCTGCAGTGCCACAGTGTCCTGTTGCCATAGCATTGCAGCTCCATTCAGGATCTGTGATCACCAGCTGCAAAACAGATCTGTGTTTTCCCACATCCTGACCCCTCTGCCCCCTAGGGTTGCCAACTTTTTCACAGAGAAAAACCCGACACCTGTGGCTCACCATGCTCCACCCATTCTCTGCCCCAGTCCCACCCCCGCCCCTCCCACAAAAATTACCGAGGATTCACTCACACCCCCCCTCTTAGTGCTGGTTCACTCACACCCCCTCCCCTCAGTGCTGGTTCACTCACTTGCCCCCCCTCCCTGCTGGTTCACTCGCCCACCACCCCTCTCAGTGCTGGTTCGCCCACTCCACCCCCCTCCCTGCTGGTTCACTTGCCCCCCCTCCCCTGCTGGGTCACTCACTTGCCCCCCTCCCCTCCACTGCTGGGTCACTCACTTGCCCCCCCTCTCCTCCCCTCCCTGCTGGTTCACTCATCCACCCCCATGTCACTCACTCACCCCCTCCTGCTGGGTAACTCACTCACTCACCCTCCTCCCTTGCTGGTTCACTCACACCAACCCCCCCCCCCTTGCTAGTTCACTCACCCACCCCCCTGTCACTCACTCACTCACCCCCTCCTGCTGGGTCACTCACTCACCCCCTCCCCTGTTGGGTCACTCACACAAACCCCCACCTCCCATGCTGGTTCACTCACACCACCACCCCCTTCCACTGCTGGTTCACTCACACCCCCCTCCCCTCCCCAAGCCACTGCTTCTGCTTTGTACAGAGCAGCGGCTGCAATACACTTACTTTGAAAAGTAAAGACAACCTGTGAGGAGCTCTCTGGTTATCGCAGCGCCCGAGGAAGTGATGTCATTGGGGGCGGGCTCCTCACAGGTTGTCTTTCCTTTTCAAATTAACTTTATTGCAGCTAAAGTTAATTTGAAAAGGAAAGACAACCTGTGAGGATCTTGCCCCCTATGACATCACTTCCTCGGGCGCTGCGATGACCGGAGGACTCTTCACACAGTTTGTATTTACTTTTCAAAGTAAGTGTATTGCAGGTGCTGCTCTGTATGAAGCAGAAGCAGCGGCTGCACTGCCATGGGGAATCGTGTTCACGCCGCGGACTTTGGGAGTTGGGAGAAAAGCCGTTTTTTTGCTCTGGCCGCTCCCGATCTTGCGGCCAGAGCAAAAAACCGGCTTTTCAACGGCCGGTTTTACATCTGTGCCAGCAGCCGGCCTGGCCATGGAAAAACCAGCCAGGCCGGCTGAAAACCGGCCGGTTGGCAACCCTACTGCCCCCTCACCTGCTGCTCTGGATCCTGCACTGTGGTCCCCCACCTTCAAGGCCCCAGATGTACACAGCCAACCTCTGCATCAGCCCTTTAAGGCCAGAGTCAGTCGTTGCTCACTGCCCACCCTCACTCCACCCCTGGCTTACCCCCCTCCCCCCCTGCCAACGAACAGAGCTCCCTGCAGAACATGCAGGGAGTTCTATCCCCAGCACCATGGTCCAGAGGTGCTGAAACCATATTATCTGCATCAGAGGATATCCCAATTCCAGTGCAGAATACCTGATTTCAATTTTAAACATCATGGCTAGTGCTTAAAGAACACCAACCGCGGAGTTTGACTATTGTACATTTCCGGACATTTACCATGTTATTTGTTGCAATTTATTGGGTAGCATTTATTAGAAATGTTAAGAGGTTTTTTTTCTTTAATGAATTACTGCAACAAACCTGACTTTGAAGATACTGTCAGAATATTGTATTCACAAAATAGTTTTTGGGAACATTCAAGCTAGTTGTACTTTGTGAAATTATTTTTAAGACCGATGATTATGTGCAAAATCTTTTGAAACACTTAATGAGAAAGATGTGGTTACAAGGTCTTTTTCCTCCTTCATGCAAAAAAAAAAAACGCAATGTGTGCCTTTTAGTTGATGCTGACTCCTGGCGACCTAGAAGCTCCTTTAGTCAATGCTGACTCCTGGCGACCTAGAAGCTCCTGGGTTTTCTTGGCAGGGTGACCAGAAGTAGATTGCCAGGCCTTTCTTCTGACCCATTAGATCCCTATATTAAACACCATGGTCATGTTTTCACTGTGAACATTTACCCTAAAATTATATTTTTTGTCGGATCGTCTGTCTCGAGGGCGTAGAAACACACTCATGTTACAGACCCTCCTTTTATTCAACTTTTTTAGAAAAGGTCAGTGCGACCAAGATATGCTTGAGGCTATAACCAGCCCATAAGACCAGCCCCTGCATAAATTAAATGTTATTCGTTATTTGCACAAAAATTGATTCTTCACGTTCAGAAAAAATCTGTAACCAAGAGAATGTTCAATACTTAGAAGGGATAACACTTAGCTGAGCCCGGAGAAATTCTAAAAAGCTGATAATGGTCTTGTTCCGACTAACGCTGTAGGCGTCCCATCATGATGAAACTCTGCGGGATCCACCAAGCCGGATATCCAAAGACTCAGTCAGGCCTCCTAATAGCTCCCAAACTGGCCTGCCGTTGTCGATCCCTTTTTAGACATTCCAACTATGGTTGGGTAATCCTGCGACACAAACCGTTGTGTTTCAAGCCTGCTGTGAAAATGGCTCTTTTTCAAGCTGAACCTACCCAACTTTCTGTTCCGTCCGAACATGAATGATGTCATCACTACGTAGTAGAAATATATAGGAACACACAATGACATCTGTAACACATAGACTGAAGCTGAAAAAGTTGAATAAAAGGAGGGTCTGTTACATGAGTGTGTTTCTACGCCCTCGAGACAGACGATCCGACAAAAAAAATATATAATTTTAGGGTAAATGTTCACCGTGAAAACATGACCATGGTGTTTAATATAGGGATCTAGTGAGTGACCTTTTGTATGGGATATTGTTTCTGGTTTCACTTGTAGAGCTTGGTTATATGTATTAGGCCTTTCTTCTGAGGCAATGGAGGATTAAGTGACTTGCCCAAGGACACAAGGAGTGCTAGTAGGAATTGAACCCTGGTTGGTTGGTTACCAAGCCAGTGTTCTAAACACTAGACAGCTACTCCACTCCTTTCTCCTTCATATTCACACACATAAGTCTGAGTTTAAGATGACATTTTTGAAAGGGATGGATTTGTAAATTTTTATGTTTTTTCTTCCAGATCTGTGTTTTTCTGTTTTGTAATAAAATAAGCTTTATTATAACAGTCCCACATATAATAGATCACTCTTCATCTGAAGGATGTTTAGACTTCTAGAGTGCAATAATAAAACAAGGAAGGGTCCTGAAGTCTTACATCACCTCTATTTGGATTGGGTCCAGAGTTAAAGCCAGGGTTCACTGACTAAGTTGGGACTCAGTAATCTCTACAGGCGGATCCCCATAGCAAGAAAAGGATATAGCATGGGATCTAATAACAAAATGAACTGATGAAAATGTCTTTCCCATGAGCAAATTACCATAAAGCTCATTTGACCTTGTAAAATAGCTGCTTTAAGAGGGCAGATTTTATAGACATACATGTGGGTAAACGGTGATTTATCTGCATAAATTGGATATCAAATAATTTCCATTCTATGTTCCATCTAAAAGCACATGTAATAGTTGTATGCACTCACTTCCTAGACTCTCTTGGCTCCTGGCTTAAATCCTATGGCTGAAGATGCATCCTTTTGCCACATTTAGAGGGCTAGCTACTAATGGCCAAATTGTATGATTTTTGCCCTTAACGTCCATTTTGCAGAATACCCTGTTGTTATGTTTAACTCTGCAAGTAGCTTTAAGCCACATCATAATGTGGAAATGATTCTATCGTCACTCTTCAACAACATCCCAAGGGGAGCTGACAACATTAAGACCAGATTCCTCCTAATATTCATGGACATCTCCTCTGCCTTTGACTCTGTGTCACACAGCATCCTGATCCAGATGCCTCCAGGACATTGGCATCTGCAATTGCACTCTAAAATGGTTCACCCCATACCTAGACAGTAGGCTTTGACAAGTCAAATGTGGGGCTAACTACTCAGCACCCTTCACTGTATCACAAGACATTCCGCATGGTTCGGCACTTTCCTCAATCCTCTTTAATCTGTACATATACCCCGTCTGTGGTATCACCAAGAAGCATAAAATACTATATCACTTATATGCTGATGACCTCATGGTATATATCCCAATCATCCTTGAGACACCGAACCTAACAGCTATTACCCAATGCCTGGAAGATGTAACCATCTGATTCAGCAACAACAACCTCATGTTAAACTACAGAAAAACAGATACACTCTACATAAGCAGAAGCGCCACTTTCAACCCGCCACAAGCAATCCAACTATTAAATCAATCCATACCTGTGAAAAGTGAATTACGCTACCTAGGCATCATCCTGGACAAAAACAACAACCTCCAATCACACATAAACAAAACTGCTGCTAAAGCATATCACAGGCTAAATCTCATAAGAAGACTAAAACCACTTCTAAACCAGGACTATTTCCAGATGGAATGCCAAGCTATCATCATACAAGTACTAGACTATGGCAATTCACTCTACTAAGGACACCCAAAGCAAGACACATATCCACTACAGATGGTGCAGAACACAACAGCATGAATCATCACTGCAACAATCAAGACAGACCACATCACACCGGTATTACACCAACTGCACTGACTCCCAATTCAATCTCACACCAAGTTCAAGGCAATTTTGAATATTTATTTATTTAGCTGTATTTATATCCCGCTTTTCACCGGGTCAAATATCTTCAAAATCCTCCACCACTCCTCAGCAGATATCCTAAAGAGCCTAGTCACAAGAGAAGTGGGCACCCACCCTAGGTGAAACAACAACAGGCATATGATCATTGTGCCTTTAGATTACCAGAAAAGCAAACAGTCCACTTCCAAAAGAGCCCTCTCACTAGCTGCCCCCTAACTGTGGAACACCCTCCCCAAGGAAATACGAGCCTCTGGAGATATCAAAGACTTCAGGAAGAAACTCAAGACCCTTCTGTTTGTGGAACACTATTGGGGTCATTCTGTGGCACGAATAGAAGGAATGAGTATCCCGTTGGGACGTCCATCCACGCTATTCGTTCCCCCTCCTGACCCCGTCTAACTTTATGTTTTTTATGGTTTCCCCGTTCATTGTATGAGGAAGTTAGATGGGGGCAGGGAAAGGGTGGCATTAGGGCAGGCAGTGGGCAGTCATTGACCCCGGACATACAGGGCCGATTCCAATGTCAGCCCTGTAGTCCGGGGCCGACAGCTTGGACGGGGAACTTATTCTGCCTCTGAGGTGGAATAAGTTCCCCGATGAAAGAGGAATGGCAGGCCCGGAGCTGGGAAGGGGTGGCAGGGGACTGAGATCATTCCCTGTAGCCCGACTCTGACCCTGGGAGGCCAGATCGGGGGTCTGGCTGCGGGGAATGCACTTTGTGAGCCGGGGATCATGACTTTTCAATGGAGCCGTGGTGCCATGGCAACCGGACGCCATGGTGCCACAGCTTCATTGAAAAGCCCTGACTGAATTAGTCGGGCAATGCCTGTACGTGAAGGTCAGGTGAAATCAGGGTCCCGGCCTGCACGTACAGGCCTGTTTGTGATTCTGATGCCGTGGGGCTAGATGTGTGCCATGGGATCAGAATTGCAACTCCCTCTGTGCGTTCGGTTACGACCGGGGGCACACAGAAGGCCTGGACATTGGGGATGGAATTGGGCTTTATGGAAATATCACATAGTCCAGCAACCACACTGGTCTCCATGGCCTAAAACCTTAGACCATTAGAATGGTCTCTGATAACTCTGCCCAACTGTAAATAGCCCAAACCAACTGTAAATACATGTAAGTTAAGCAATTTTGTAAATAGGTTATACCCTGTTAAGTACCTTGCATGCCAATCTTGATCCTAGTCCACTGTATCCAGTGAGTTGCAATGTAAACCGCTTTGATTTCAGGATAAGGCGGTATAAAAATCAGATTGATTGATTAAATAAATAAATAAATGCCATCTTTGGGTTGGTGTTATTTTTCCTCCCTGAGACACATTGGGCCACTAACATGTGACCTGATGCTTCCCAGAGTCCTCTTAAAGGTAACCATTGGTATCCTGATAACCATTCTCTGCCCCCAGTCCCACCCCCGCCCCTCCCACAAAAATTACTGAGGATTCACTCACACCCCCCCTCTTAGTGCTGGTTCACTCACCCCCCCTCCCCTCAGTGCTGGTTCACTCACTCGCCCCCCCCCTCCCTGCTGGTTCACTCGCCCACCACCCCTCTCAGTGCTGGTTCGCCCACCCCACCCCCCTCCCTGCTGGTTCACTCGCCCCCTCTCCCCTGCTGGGTCTCTCACTTGCCCCCCCTCCCCTCCCTGCTGGTTCACTCACCCACCCCCCTATCACTCACTCACCCCCTCCTGCTGGGTCACTCACTCACTCACCCCCCTCCCTGCTGGTTCACTCACACCAACCCCCTCCACTGCTGGGTCACTCACACCAACCCCCTCCCCTGCTGGTTCACTCACACCCCCCCCCCTTGCTGGTTCACTCACCCACCCCCCTATCACTCACTCACCCCCTCCTGCTGGGTCACTCACTCACCCCCCTCCCCTGCTGGGTCATTCACACCAACCCCCCCCTCCCCTGCTGGTTCACTCACACTACCACACCCCTCCACTGCTGGTTCACTCACACCCCCCCCCCCCCCCGCCCAAGCCTCTGCTTCTGCTTTGTACAGAGCAGCGGCTGCAATACACTTACTTTGAAAAGTAAAGACAACCTGTGAGGAGCTCTCCAGTTATCGCAGCGCCCGAGGAAGTGATGTCATTGGGGGCAGGCTCCCCCCCCCCATCCCCTTTATATGACAGCTTGTTGCCTAGTGGCAGTTCTATGATACCATTGCTAGGGGTCAACAGGCACCATTTTGATATTGACAGCCTATGAGATAGGAGCAACCAGGGATAGCCCAGTAGTTCGGTGGTGGGGGGGGGGGGGGTTGTCTCTGTGAGGGACGGAGGTTTGTTTCAGACAGGAAGAGTTGTCATCTGGAGAGATGGGTGGGGGAGGTTGGGTGGCAGTGTGGTCTCTGTTATTGGGAATTTGTTGGGAGGGCTCTGATCAGAGGGTCTTTGCTGAAGGGATCAGGAATTAGGATACCACTGGCCCTTTTAAAAGACTGCCGGCCTGATTTTGGGCCCACTAGCAGCATTACTGCAGCCAGGAGCAGAGCAACACTAATTTTTATTTACCACAGGAGTCATTAGCCTACTGTACTGAAGTACCACAGTATAGGCCATGGTAAATATTGCTGTGGTAAAATGCATTTTTTCACAGCAATTTAGTAAATATCTCTCTCAGTTTGCATTGTTGTATTGCAAAGGTCTGTGCCATTCTCTTATTGCTGTGATTTTGTTTACATCTTGTTTCTTTACTCATTTTTGCTTCAGATTAGTCAGTTTCCAAAAGGAGAGTGCAGGCAAAGAAGGGATAATTTGCTTTCGGTGACTCATCCTCCAGGAGTAATGGTTACAGGTCCACTCTTTCATGATTTTTCTCAATTTTTTCAGTTCTGACTTTTATGTTACAATGGGATACTTGCTCTCTGGTTTTCTTTCTATTTTGGTTTTCTTTGTATTGTAGCAAATTGTTGCTTTTAAGTGAAGAATCAGCCTTCCTGGAGGTAATCCAGGATTTGCAAACTTTTTGCTTGAAGGATTCAGTCAGACTTTGAGATGTTTTGGTATGCCTTTTGAGTAAGAGCATATTTGGTGACACCATGTAGCTTGATTGTGTATAATGGACTTTTTGATAAGAGGTCTGAAGCTAGCAGCATCCATCAGCTGATTTCCTGTATTTATATGTTTGCAGGTGACTATTGCATTTGCATAGTTGATATTAGCTGTGGTGTTGAGAAAGGTAACTCTGTGTAGTGTAATTCATTATTAATCTGAAAGTTGGAATGTATTAAGAGCTGTGAAATTGTTTGAGAGATGAATTATATGGTTGGCAATATACCAGTAATATCTAAAAAGTCTAATTTGGTATTGATTCAAAAATGTCTTTTCATTTCTGCCATGAAAGGTTTGAGGGTTTGCCATAATTGCAGAATTAATATTGTTTTTTAAATTAAATTTAAGTAAATTAATTTTGTTAATAGGTTCCAGTGTGTGGTGATGATCCAGGGTGGACATTTTTAGAATTTGTAACATGAAGTAACCAAGGTAGCACTGAGCTGGGCGAATCCCCTACCCTGTCCAGCCACCCAGTCCCTCCACCCCTCCAGCCAACCCCTGCCCAACCGCCCCCCCTCCCCCATCTCACAATGCCCTCCACCTGGACAAAAATAAATGGATACATTCATGGAAACAAACTGGTCACAGCTTTATTAAAATTCCAGACATATAAACTTCCATGAAACAGCATGGAATAACAGCCAACATAAGACATCATCCTGCTACATCTGGTATCTCACCTGTAATACTACTAGCAATTCAAGATCATCTCCACCCTCCATCATGGTTGTTCCAGCAGCAATTTGACACCCCACCGCTGGCCTCGTCATATAAATAGCAAAGGTCGACAAGTTTCCAAGTGTTCCCAACCATGGACCACACCCACCCATGTAAATCCAAGCCATGATCAGCCGACCATGGCCCATCTGTAACATGCCCAAAACTCCGTCCCCAGAAAACCTCTGGGTAGCCACCACCAGCACAAGACAACAAAATTGTGTCCCTGTGCTGCCCTCCTCCCTAAAGCTGCAACCAGCAAGTGTACCTCCAGAAAGCAAATTCCAAAGCCTCCTGCCAATTACTGAGAAGTAGATTTTGCCCCACAGGGAACAAGTGAATCCCATCCTTCCTAAAAGGGCCAGAGCATTCCACCCACAGGTGCATTATCTGATAATCTTCCTGCTCATACAACCAATGCCCAATCTGGCGATTAATCTTTGCTAACCCTCAGGACCAACATCTCTGGTCCATACAGGAAGGCCTTGGAATGATGTCCAACCACAACACCACCACCACACTGGGAAATAATTGCAGAACTTCCACCAAGTCCCTCTTCGCAGCTTGGATCAGCTGCTTGCATGTCCATGAAAACATAGAACCATAATAGCAGAAAAAGACCACATGGCCTATCTATTCTGCCCTTCCATATCAACCACTACAAGTCCCCTTTTTTCCTTCAGAGAACCTCTGTGTTTGTCCCATGTTTTTTTGAATTTAGATACTGTCCTAATCTCTACGACCTCCACTGGGAGACTATTCCATGCATCTATCACTCTTTCTGTAAAGAAATATTTCCACATATTACTCCTGAGTCTATCCCCTTTCACCTTCATCTTGTGTCCTCTCGTAGCAGAGCTTGCTTTCAATCAAAAGAGGATCTCCTCCTGTGCATTTATTCCACTGAGGTTTTTAAACGTTTCAATCATATCACCTCTGTCCTGCCTTTCCTCTAAATTATACATATTAAAGTCCTTAAGCCTGTCCTCATATGCTTTATAACAAAGTACACTAACCATTTTAGTAGCCACCTTCTGCACCGACTCCAACCTGTTTATATTCTTTTGAAGTTGCAGTCTCCAGAATTGCACATAATACTCCGAATGAGGTTGCAGCAAAGACTTATACAGAGGTATTATCACCTCCTTTCTTTTGCTGGCCATTCCTCTCCCTATGCACCCAAGCATCCTTCTAGCTTTCGCCATCACCTTTTTTTACCTGAGATCGTCCTGTTCTTCTTTCATGGACAGAAATACATCACCCCTTATACTGTACTGCTCCCTTGGATTGTTGTAGCCCAAATGCATGACCCTACATTTTTTAGCATTAAATCTCAGCTGCAAAATTCTAGACCATTCTTCAAGTTTAGCTAGATCCCTCCTCATGTTATCTACACCTTCCTGGGTGTCTACTCTGTTGCAGATTTTGATATCATCCACAAAGAGGCAAACCTTACCCGACAGTCCTTCCTTAACATCACTAACAAAGATGTTAAAAAGAATCGGACCAAGGATAGATCCCTGCAGCACTCCACCGGTAACCACCTCCTCCTCAGAGTGAACTCCATTTACCTGTACCCTTTGTGGTCTCCCACTCAGCCAATTTCTAACCCAAGAAATAACTTTAGGGTCCATCCCTAGGGTGCTCAGTTTGTTTATAAGTCATCTGTGCAGAACAGTGTCAAATGATTTACTGAAATCTAAATACACCACATCTAGGGCTCTCCCTCTATACAACTCCCTGGTCACTCAGTCAAAATAATCAATGAGAGTTGTCTGACAAGACCTGCCCCTAGTGAATCCATGCTGCCTTGGATCCAGTAATCTGTTAGACTCCAGAAACCTCACTATTTTCTATTTCAGCAACATTTCCAACAAATTATTGCTGCCCAAATGAAGGAGAATCCCTGCTGCTGGGCAGCTTCTCAACCTGACTTGATGTCACAATAAAGGAAAGAGCTGGCTCTAACGCAGGCCACGCTCACTGACCCACATCACAGACACCTCAGCCAAAAGAAGGCCCAAATAAGGATCCTCGGTCGCACCATAGCCCATGGTCAGCCCAGTGGACAAAGGAATGGCCAATCAGCCAACAGGGCAGAGACCATTGCCAGACATCTGAGAAAGAAAACAGAATTAGTACTCATCCTGTCACCCTCCCCCCAACCTTATTAGTGAACATATCCAACAAAAGCCTTGGAACGCCATTTGCCAATCTTCTGTATGATAGGATCAGCCAGGCCAGCTGCAGTCACACTCGTCACTGCACAAATGCATGAATGAATGAGAGGCGAAGTGATGAGTCTCCACTCCCAAGTGTTGTAAAACCAACCTCAATACAGCTGTGAAGTGGAAATGAGTCAAAGGGCGTGAATCCACATGCACAAACAGTCATCCCCCACCCACTGGCCTCAAGGCCAAGTATCCCCATAAACTAGCCACTGAGCAAGTGACAGAACCATCAGTTGCATTCAAAACCACCCAGAGCCTTTTTCCAACTGGTCAGTCTTCAATCTGTGTAAATAAATGTGCAGTTGTCCATCCCCCACCTGCACATGCTCCAGCAGCATGCCAGAAGCAGAGGACGCATGGGCAGAGTCAGCCACCAGCTCACTAACCTGGAAGGCCCAAAAGCTGACAAGCAAAAAAACACCTGGAAAAGGGCTGCCGTGAACAAAGACGTTGCAACCTCAAGGATCCCTCTACACAACCGTACCAGCAAGTCATAAAAAATGGGGGGCCAAGAGTCATGCAGAGTTGACAAGGACGCTCAGAAGATGCGCTCCAGAATATAATAACCAGAGATGTCAGCAACAGACATAGAAGAACTAACAATGGCAACTGGATCAGCACACCTGCAGGCTATCACAAAACTAAGCAAACAACATCTAAGAGAGCTCCTTCCCTACTGGTGCCGGCATTATGGAACTCCCAGCTATGGACATAAGGACCCTAAACGACACCAAAGACTTCCGCAAGGCACTCAAGACTCTTCTCTTTACTGAGGCCTACGAGCAACCACCTTAAGTTAACAACCACTAAATCCCACCCAACTGACTTAACAGCTACCTACAACATTTGGCCCCAACTACCCACTCCCATTTAGGCCTACAAGCACATAGTATTGCGTATGTGAGTCGTATCCCCTCCTGTTAAATGTATCCCTCCAATTGTGTTGTGACCACTTTGATTGAAGGATAATATGGTATACAAAACTGTCTAAATAAATAAATTTCCAACCCTACAAAAAGCCTGCACACCGAAAATCTTCCCAAAGAGTAACCAAGCCTGCCACTCTGGAGAAAAAGGCTAATCCCGTCAAGTGAGAGCACACCGCCAATTTGGACATGCCATATTCTTTCACAAAAATGATATACTGGCCCAGCAGCTGCTCTGACACCGTACCCTGCTGCCAACCCTGTACCACCAAGAAAGACACCACCCTTTCCTAACCCCTACAATAAGCAGGCCATGTAGCCAGCACCACTGACCTTTGGAAGAGACTCAGCATCCCAGACAGCCAATCTGCCAGAGGTTCACTGTGACTGTGGACCACTCTCTATCTGCTCCTGGCACCTAGGTCCAGAAAAGCATCCACTTGAAATAGGAAAGAGAGTCGGCTCATTTAAAAGCAAACAAGACAGCATGAATGCACACATTAGAACTGCTACTCGGATGCAGCGTGGGGAATAGCAGCTAATACCTCAACTACTGCCGCATTATCACACTCAAATGTCACCTTACAGTCATTCAGTCTGTCAGGCCACAACTCAAAAGCTACCACAACTGGTAAGAGCTCCACGAAAGTGATGTTACAAGTAAGCATTGGCTCCTGCTCGGCACACTATCAACTGCATCTGGGAAGAGCTGCAAGTCCTTGTTCATAAACTCTGCTATCTGCAAAACAGACATCCCTTTGAACTCCGACAAAAAGATGTCCCATACCCGGAGATCCTCTTGCATGCACTTGGTCACACAAATCCAGTAGTGAAGCTTTTTTTTTTTTTAATTGATGTATTTAAATTTACAGATAATGTTTACAACCACTAGATCAATTACAAACATGGTAACAAACCCCAACTCCCACCCTTTCCTCCCCGACTCTTTGTTGGCACTATACCTTTGTGAGAATTCCCAGTGGTGAACTTCCAGAGGGCACTCATGAAAGCTAGAAGTAGATAGATAAGGAGAGAGCGCTTCCTTCTCTCTCCAATAGGCAGCTTACTACCCCACCATAGAGTGGGTGGCATATTCATCCAGAGCTCTCCATCTATTTACATTACTGCTTCTTGGTTTAGTAGCCTTGTCGTGCGCTTTCTCATATTTGGAGTAAAGACACAAGAGATTCCACCACACGTGCCAGTCCAAGTTAAGGTTTTTCCAACTCACCAGTACTAGTTTTATGGCAATTGCCAACATAAAGTTTAACAGAAAAGAGTTCTCTTCTGCTAATGATAGAATTTCCACTTGGGATCTCAGTATAATGATGAGCCAGAACAGGGGGGCAGAAAAATTCAGTATATGTTGTATTCTAGCCCATGTTGGTCTCCAGAATAACTGAACACTAGGGCATTCAAGAACTAAATGGGCCAAAGTACCGAGCTGTTCGTGACAAGGTCAGCATTTACCATTACTTTTATCCCATTTTGAAACTTTAATAGGGGTTATATATGTTCGATGGGCGAGGAAATATATGGATTGAGTAAGCGATGCTGATCTAGAGACGTGAATCAGGGGTCCCCAGAAGAGCAGAAGTCACTAGAACAGCACAGGGAGGACATTGCCACTTCACTTAAAAACAAAGAAACCTTTTATTTCGTAAAACCTTTAAAGTTACAGACCCGACTTGGCCAAGTTTCTCCAAACTGTACAGTAAAGAGCAATCAAAAATAAAATTCAAGAGAAATACACAATGCCACTTAAAAGTCAATTGCATATATACTCCAATGGCAGTGAGGACATTGTAACAAATAAAAACCTATAAATAAAACATACATATGTAACCTAAAAGGTGCATATGAAACAATACAATTACTATAGACAATACTATAAAATTCTGCAGTTAACTTGCTTCATGATCTTTACATAAACATAAAAATAACAAGAGAAGACTAATGTTAGCTAAAGCAACTTGGACACAAACAAATTATCTACAATTGCTAAACTGAGCTTAAAACTTGTACAAAGAAAGAGAGGAGGAGAGTAAAAAAAAAAGGGGGGGGGGGGGAGAAAAAAGCTATTGCAGTCCTACCAGTAGCTGAAAGCTCAATAAGTGCTTCTCTGATATGCCTATATGACAGCAAAGGAAAAATTATAAAACATAATACACAAAATCAGCTGACTAGGTAATATCAAACAACGGCAAGAACACAGCAGTACAGCAGTGGAATAAAAAGGACCTACATCTCCTCACTTATCTCATTGAAGAAAAAGAGGGAAAGCCTCTAACGGGGACGTATATTGCGAATACACTCTTTAATTCATACCCCTATTATGTAGCCACATAACTAAAGTATACATCTGCCCATATCTAGCCTTATTACAACAGTAAAGACAGTTTAGAAAAACTTGGGTTCTAAATAACAAACTCGAGCTGCAGACCGAAGAGACTGAACACCAGAGAACCAATACCAATTCCTAGCTCCTACACTAAGGCAAATAGCTCTATCATGAAGAGAACTCTCTCCTTAGCTGCTCCCGCCATATGGAACAATTTATTATCCCTAAATATTCATCGTAATTCAATCACGCCCACGCCTTGTGGGTCTGCAACACCTCATGGATCTAGCCGGCATATGCCAGGAGAAGAGTGTACTGCTCTGGCATAAAATGCCCCCACACACTAGCTGGACCAGAGGTCCTCAAACTACGGCCCGTGGGCCACATGCGGCCCGCCGAGGACATTTATATGGCCCACCGGGTGTTTTTGCGCACCGCTGCCTGTCCTCAGGGGCGGCTCTACCATGAGGCGAAGTGAGGCGGCTGCAGTTGCTGGTTGTGTGGCAGGCTTTCCCTTCATGCCTAGAGGCGCTTTGCCTTTCTTTGGTGTTCCGGTGGCCTGATTGGTCTTGTGAGGGTGATCAGGGAGGGGCTTTATTTCCCGCTCACCTCCCCGATGCCGATCGGGACTGCTGCAGTTGCTGGTTGTGTGGCGGGATTTCCCTTCGCGCCTAGAGGTACTTTGACTTTCTTTGGTGTTCCGGTGGCCCGATTGGTCTTGCGAGGGTGATCGGGGAGGGGCTCCACTTCCCGCTCACCTCCCCGATGCCGACCATAAAAAAGGTAGGGGGTATTAGAATACCTTCTTGTCTATGGCAGAATGAGAACTTTTCTGATGCGTATTCATATCCTGGAGGAGGTACTGTATAAACTTGGATTCAATATGTGAAGGGCATTGCTGAAATTGGGTGTGGACATCCAAGGTCTTGGGAAAGCCCCAAACATGCCTCTATTCAGTCTTGGATGTTTTCGCGCTGGTGACATCCTTAGAACTGCTTTATAAAATGGCTTCAGGTATGCCTCTATGCTTTGAACATCTGTATGTCCATTTTCAAAGCAAGAATAGTGTTCCGAAAATATTCCCCCCCCCCCCCGATATTTATCATCTTGATTCAAAACATCTCATTCGAGTTTATTTCAGAAGTAAAAATACAATTAGGCCATACTTCTCCCTGAAGAAGGACTCTAGTTTCCTCTTTCCTATAGAATTTATTAGTTGACTGGAGAGCAAAAGTGGGCAACAAAGAAGAAGGCAAAGTGGTTGGAAAATTTGGACTTGGTAACAGAAATGAAGCTAGAGAAGGACTGATAGAATTCTGCAAGACCAAAGATCTATTCATTTCAAATACCTTCTTCCAGTAACACAAGTGGCAACTGTACACATAGACTTTCCCCAATGGATTGCACAAATATCAAACAGACTACATCTGTGGAAGTCAATGTTGGAAAAGCTCAATAACATTAACAAAGATAAAACCTGGAGCCAACTATGGTACAGATCACCAAAATAAGATATGTGCAGTATGCATAGGAATTTGTTCATAGTTTTTTTTAAACTATAGTCCGGCCCTCCAACGGTCTGAGGGACAGTGAACTGGTCCCCTGTTTAAAAGGTTTGAGGACCCCTGAGCTAGACACTAGAAAGCCCTGTTCCAGTTTACCATATTGCATGAAACCTTTTTAAGCCTGCCAGAAGGCAAAAAATATCAATGTAGCACCTCTTCCAGATCTTATGGCAAAGATCACACGGAATACCCTTCCATAACTCAGAAAAGGCCACCAAAGCTGGGGCCGTACCTCCAACTGCACTAGCTGTACCATGCTCCCTCACCCCTGTGGAGCCTGAAGATGACAAGGACAAATTGAAAGAGGAGGTTGAAGAAGAGGAATTAGAACCCTGATGACACCTACATGAATGCTTATGCTTCCTGGCAGACTTTCCAGGCACATGCCCAACCGAACCACTCAACTGATCAGCCCCATTGGCCTCCCCCATATCAGCTGCCAACTCACCTGCAGTAATAGGTACCCCGTCCAGAACCAGAAAGGGGCCAGAGGCACCGGTTTTGGCTGTGAAACCTCTACACCACTTGCACTTCTCCCATTGTGTGACAGTCAAAGACCAAGCCAACCTTGCACCTCACCGCCATCTGTCCCCTCATTGCCTCTGCTCCCATTGTCCAGGCAATGATGCACCTCTGAAAACCTCTGGAGAGAAAAAGGGGTGGGACAACACAGCTGGCCAAGCAGTGGTTGCCGCCTCTGACCAACCAAGTCAAGAAGGTCTAGACGGACCTTGACACCCACCAACCAGTAGCTTCAGAAAGCCCCCCCCCCCATGAAGGTGGGAGCCATTGGGCACACCCTGCAGTACAGCCTCATAGATAGGGGGTCCCATCTGACAACAGCCCCAAAGGGTTCTGCCACTTGAAAAGGGGTAACCAGCCCAAAGCCCCCACTGATACCCTCAGGACTACCCGAGGCCAAAGGGAGGCCAGGACAGTGCAGCAGCTCCCCCAAGCCCCCAGGACCAGAAGACCCAGCAATGACCACTCCAAAGCCCCCAACAACACCCTCAACACCCCCCTCTGAGGACCCCCTGGCCTCCAAACCCAAATCTCCCAAAGAGGTATTACTTATAGACTCCCAACTCCCCCAGCCCTCCTACCTTGAACATCCATTGCCAAAGAGCCTACAGCTGCAGACCCCACCACAGGCCCAACAGCTGCCCTGGAGCCTTGAAGTCTTCTACCTCACCCCCATGGCAGCTGATTCATACCCCGCCCCCCCCCCCCCCCAGAGATTGAGTCCCAAGAACAATTGCCTCCTCCAAATTCACCTCCAATCCCGGATTGAGCCCCAAATTTATCCCTGCTACCTCAATAATGCCCAATGCTACTAGAGGCCTTACAGGAGCCAGCTCCACTGCTGCAATCACCCCTTCAAGTAGCATGATAGTTGCTGCCGGGTGGGGGAAAGCAGTCACAGCCACAGCCACAGAGATGGACTTCCTGCACCACTTAGGCATGCCTGAGGTGACCCACAGCAAAAAGAAAAGCCAAGTAGCACTGTGACACTAAGGCCTAAAACCCCAACAGACTGCCTAGGAAAAGACAGCCATAAAATGACACCAGAGCAAACCCAACAAAGGAGAGGAGGGAGGCGGGCAGACGTGGTAGGTAAAATAACCTCCACTGGCCCCTCCTCCTCCTGTCAGCCCGCAGGACCCACCAATTCTAGCTAAGCTTGAAGAATGGTCTAGAATTTGGCAGCTGAGATTTAATGTTAAAAAATGCAAGGCCATGCATTTCGGCTGCAGCAATCCAAGGGAGCGATATAGTATAGGGATGAAGTACGTTTGTCCACTAAAGAAGAGCGGGACCTAGACGTGATTGTGTCTGATGATTTTAAAGTAGCTAAATAGATAGAAAAGGCGACAGCAAAAGCTAGAAGTATGCTTGGGTGCATATGGAGAGGAATGGCCAGCAGAAGAAAGGAGGTGATAGTGCCTCTGTACAAGTCTTTGGTGTGACCTCATTTGGAGTATTGTGTACAATTCTGGAGATCGCACCTTCAAAAGGATATAAACAGGCTGGAGTCAGTACAGAGGGTAGCTACTAAAATGGTTAGCGATCTTCATTATAAATCATATGAGGACAGACTTAAGGATCTTAATATGTACACCTTAGAGGAAAGGCGGGATAGAGGTGATATGATTGAGACGTTTAAATACCTCCGTGGCAAAAATGACCAGAAGGAGAGCCTCTTTCGATTGAAAGCAAGCTGTGCTGAGGGGACATGGGATGAGGGTGAAAGGGGATAGATTCAGGAGTGATATGCGGAAATATTTCTTTATGGAAAGAGTGGTGGATCTGTGGAATAGTCTCCCAGTGGAGGTGGTAGAGATGAGGACAGTACCTGAATTCAAAGAAGCATGGGACAAATATAGAGAATCTATAAAGGAAAAAAGGGAACTGTTGTAGTGGTTGATATGGAAGGACAGACTAGATAGCCATGTGGTCTTTTTCTGTCGTCATGTTTCTATGTTAATTGGCTCTCTTCCTAAACCGGTAAAAGAGTCAATCAATTTAAACATTGCACCATCACCGAGCCCTCCACATCCACCCCAGACCACCAAATGAGCAGCCTAACCAGACGGCCCTGCACCTGCCCCTCGCTGCTGACCGAGTCACAAGCCGCAGGGCAGGGGCCCTGCCAGATCCCAGGCCATGCACTCAGTTATGGGAAGCTGTCAGGGGACCCCTGCCCCGTGGCCTGAATCTTTTATGTTATTTGCATGGGAATATTGCTATGTGGTGGTTCTGCATTCTTTGTGACCAGGAGAGAGTCCAGCACTGGCTGCTTGACATATTTATCATGTCTTGCAGGAAGTTGTGTTGTGTATTAAGGATCTGAGAATCCTTTGTACAAGTAAAGATATTTCCTCTCTGTGTGTGCCAATACCAAATTTGATTAGTTTTCCAGGGTTCACAGGACTATAGATTTTAGGTAGTATGTAGAACGCTGGATTAGTATCATTTGGATATCTAGTTGAGATGGTACTTGCTTTGGGCATATGTGAAGATATTCTTAGTGGTTTAGAAGGCAATTTTCTGTTTGTAAAACAGTGTTTTATCAACAGAAATATTTTATTAAATCACTCACGCAAAATGCAGGTTAAAGTACACACACACAGCCTGTATACACGTATGTTTACCTCGACTGAATGGAAATATAAAAACATAAGAACATAAGATATGCTATACTGGGTCAGACAAAGGTCCATCAAGCCCAGTGTTCTGTTTACAACAGTGGCCAATCTAGGTCACAAGTACCTAGCAGTTTTTCCAGAAGACTCAGGTTCCACAATGCTTGTATTGGGACAAGCAGTGGATTTCCCGTGTCCTGTTTAATAATGGTTTATGGACCTTTCCTCTAGGAACATGTCCAAACCTTTTTTAAACCCAGCTACATTAACAGCATTTACTAGAACCTACGAATTCCAGAGTTTGATTACGCATTGAGTGAAAAAATATTTTCTCTTATTAGTCTTATATGGGTTACACTGTAGCTTCATTGCATGTCCCCTAGTCTTTCAACATTTTGATGTCGTAAACAATCAATTTATATTTACCCATTCCACTCATGAATTTATAGATCCCTATCATATCTCCCCTCAGCCATCTCTTTTCCAGGTTGAAAAGTCCTAACCTTTTTAGCCTCTCTTCATAAGGATATCCTTCAATCCTCTTTACCATTTTGGTGGCTCTTCTCTGTACCTTTTCTAATTCTGCTATATCCTTTTTAAGATACGGCGACCAGAATTGCACACAATATTTGAGTTGTGGTTGCACCATGGAACGATGTTGTTGTTGTTAAGTGCCATTGAGTCGGTGTCGACACATGGCGATCCTCTGGATAGTTGTCCTAAATTGTGTTTGGTCTTCAGTCAGGCGGCTCATTGTTGACAGACTGGTATCCATAGCTGCTGTTATTGTATCGATCCATCTCATTGCGGGCCTTCCTCTTTTGCATTGACCTTCTATCTTGCCAAGCATGATGTCTTTCTCTAATGATCTCTCTCTTCGCATGATGTGTCCAAAGTATGACAGTCGGATTCTTGTCATCTGAGCATGAAACAATACAGAGGCATTATAATATCCTTTGTTTTATTCTCCATTATGATTCCTAGCATTCTATTTGCTTTCTTGGCTGACACTGTATACTAGGCTGAGGGTTTCAATGTGTTATCCACGACAACACCTAAATCTTTTTCCTGGGTGGTGGTTCCTAATGTGTAACCATGCATCGTGTAACCATAGTTTGGATTGTTCTTTCCTAGGTTCATAACTTTGCACTTGTCCACATTAAATTTCATCTGCCATTTGATGTGGAAAATATGCTGGGGGTGCAGGTTTGCTCGGGGTGCAGGTAGGGAAGAGTTTGCATTTATTGGTATATTTTAAAAAATCTGCTAATACGAGCATGTATATATTAGTTTTTATCTTTGACTGTGCTGTCAGTTTCTGCACTGTGAGCATCGCATTAAAAGCCAGGTTCTCAATACTCTCTTAACTTACTAGACTAGCAATTTGCCATTCTGTATGCATTCCAAAAATGATTTCTTCCCTTGCATTCTGCTAACATTTGAAGGTGAATGAGGTAGCTGCAACTGCTGCTTCTTAGCCTCCAATCCTACATTTCTTAGTCTGCAAGTTTCTTCTGTCTCAGGGATGGCCCTATCAATAAGTAACTACACACACATTTTGGGTGGCAGAATTCGGGGAAGGGGGCAGCAGCATGGTACCAGTACAGCTAACAAGACAATACA
The DNA here is from genome assembly GCA_033557465.1 of Ichthyophis bannanicus. Lineage (NCBI taxonomy): Eukaryota > Metazoa > Chordata > Amphibia > Gymnophiona > Ichthyophiidae > Ichthyophis > Ichthyophis bannanicus. The sequence continues at coordinate 270,215,933 of CM066036.1, forward strand.
GTGCAATCCTTAAAAAGTGGCTTTAAGATTCAACGCAGTGGTGGTCCTTTAAACACACGTACACGCTCAAGGCTTGCCACTCCTGCCCCCTCTAGCAGGAGGTTTGCATCAGAGAGAGTGGAATATGTCATTTTATTGTTCAATATTATTATGCTAGGATATTGTTGGAGTTATTGTTGTACCAATGAGCAATGCTATAATTAAATAAGACTGTGGCCAATTTTTCCCACAAAATCAAGGCCTCTTTATTTCCTGTGCGATGGGAGGAGATGGGGAGAGGAAAGGGGAGTGCAATGCTCCAGGGATTGGGAGCAATTCTGAAGACAAAGAGTGGCATCCCCCATATTACGATCTTTATTTTTAGTTAGGTTGTCACTTGCCCATTCCTGCTTAACAAATTTTCCACTAGGCAGTGTTTGAGGAGACATATAAAATATACACAGAAGGAGAGTATAATTTTATTCAGGAAATGTATTTAGCTCAGTTTCAAATCCCTAATTCCTATTTTAATGATGCTATCACAAAGTTTCTATCACTTTGAATCCACTGAAGCAAAATGGTTCCACTAACTCTCAATGGACCTTGATCATTTGACTTAAGTCATTGTCATTCACCACTTTTTGTTATCATTATTCATAAGCATGATCCCCCTTTAGCATTATGAGCAACATTTAAAAGTTCTGTTATATGACAGGAATATATAGCGTGCAGAATGACTGAAATGATCACTTTGGGCCATAGAGTAGCAATTTGAATAAGGATTTCATTAATAGACTAGGATAAAATAATATAAAAAGTGAGTAAATGGGTGAAGAAGGGACTATGGGCACTTTGTACCCAAGGATGTGCAAGCTCATGTTCAACGTGAAGCTCCCCCCCCCCCCCCATAGTTACCTCTTCTGCACCTTAACCTGCCTACTCCCAACCCTGTCCCTTTCCAGTGTAGTTAATATCATATGCGTTTGAAGCAACATGTAGTGTGAAGCAGCATGCTTAATTCTGGTTGCATTGAAGGGGAAATTGTCAAAAAAGCAGTCTATCTTCATTAGTCATTAATGTGACTAGATGCCACTGAAAATAATCTTCCTCGTGTATGTTTCAGTCCAACTGACGTCCATAGACCAGCTTTTGCATATCCTGTACAGTGGCATAAACTATATGCCACTGTAAACTATATGCCTTTGAATATCAGGTCCATAATGTATACAGTTCAGGCTATTTCTTTACTACATGGAGCAAAAGGGTATTTATTTTACTGAAAATAAATCGGCCTCGGAGAAGAAGACAGAAATAAGAGGAGGGAGACCCATGGTGAAGTAATGCATGCGACCTTTCCTGTCAACATCAGCACACACTTCAGACATCTAAGTGTGATGGGTTTTTCCAGTTGTGAGGACCTAGACAATCTTTCGCATGATTCATTTGCATTTTCCTGCCCATGTTGGGTGCTTCCCATGTTATATACAAAAGTGGCTCCAAGGGGACTAGCAGAAGTGTTTGAGAGAGATAGAGTGGATGCTGACCAGCTCTACTTCTTGTCGTTTCCAGAAAGACAGAGTGGCACTATTCTTTTCTTTCTCTGCTAGTTTAGGAAAGGGAAAATTCCCTCTTTCCTCAAAAAAAAAAAGAAAAAAAAAGAAAGAAAACCCTTTGAAAATATGTCTGTGATTACAGATATCCCATTGTCTATGTCTTTGTCTATGTCTGTCTTTAACATACTGCATATCTGGAGCCAAACTATGTGGTTTGCAATAACTATGTGGTTTACGATTCTGATGGGATAGAAGTCATTTTCTATTTGCAGTTTCTTAGATGTGTACAACTGTTGGAGGGTGTCCAGTTCCATCTAAAGAGGGGGGTTAGGTATCCTGATAGATTGCAGAGAATCCAGTTGTCAAGAGAAGCTGTAAGAGCAACAGAAAAGCATTGGAACAGCAGGGGAAAGCATTGGAGGCAAGGTAGGCTAGACTGTTTTCCCGAGTTAACTGTTATTCTATGAGAAGATTTTGTGTTATTGCATGCCATTATTTTACTTGTTCCAGAAAAAAAAACTTTTATTCATTGTAACAAGCTTTTAAGAGTCTCTGTAGTTCTGAGCCGTTTGGGCCTAAAAGAGTTTGCTTTCCCCTTATCTGAAAAAAACAAAACAAAATCTCTAGACAGTTTATGTGGTTCAGCAATACCAGAAGGTACTTGCTTTCCTCAGTGTGCATCTGCTAAAAAATGTTTACGTGGAGGGGAATTTTGGAAAGGACGACCAAGTGCAATCTGGGACATGTAAGTCAGAATGCCTGAAAAAAAAATAAGCAGGCATGCCCAGGTGCAGACATGATTTCAGAAATGTGGATGTCCCAATAAGGACGTTTGTGGGGGTGTCTGCATAGATGTCCTCAGAATAGTGTTTCAGAACCTGGGGATCTAGGAATAGCTTAATGCTTACAGTAGTGGGCTAGGAAACAGGAAAACCAAGGTTCAGATTCCACTGCTGCTATTACTGAAATTGTGCTGAGTACTAGATATGATGGAGCGCTTTCTCCTCTACACCCTCTGGATGTTTTTCAACCAAAACAGCACATTTCATGTGCCTGGAGAAGGTTTAAACTTAGATGTGTCACCTGATGTCTGGGATGTTTCTAGGATCAGATTACTGGGAATGTTCCACTCACACCTCAACCACACCCTGTTCAGACTTGGAAATCCTCATGCTGGGGATGTACACAGACCCGGCTTCTAAAATGGCTCTGGAGGTATCTCTGCTTTGGACTTCCCTATGCCCATTTTTGGATATCCAAAGCATGAATAGGGCTTCCAAAATGACCCTTATGTAGGGGGGGGGGCGTTGGGACCAATAGAGAGCTTGTGTGTATCAAACTGTTAGAAAAAGTATATAATGAATTTGTTCTTGTTTAAGCTTGCTCAGTCCTTTTTGAAGCTTGACTTTTCTGAGCCTTGTGCACAATAAATTGGCTTGGATCCTGAAGTGACTCTTGGTATTATTTGGTTGCATACACTCCGCTGCTACACCTATAGTTTATAACTGCCATGAGCTATTTCTAAAGATGTCTATTCTAAACCTACCAAAATGTTATCTTTATAGAAACATAGAAACATGATGACAGAAAAAGATCACAAGGCCCATCTAGTCTGTCCTTCCATAACAACTACAACAGTCCACTTTTTACCTTTAGAGATCCTCTGTGTTGGTCCCATGCTTTTTTGAATTCAGTTACTGTCCTCATCTCTACCACCTCCACTGGGAGACTATTCCACGGATCCACTACTCTTTCCGTAAAGAAATATTTCCGCATATCACTCCTGAATCTATCTCCCTTCACCCTCATCCCATGTCCCCTCATAGCAGAACTTGCTTTCAATTGAAAGAGGCTCTCTCCCTGAACATTTATGCCACGGAGGTATTTAAACATCTCAATCATATCACCTCTATCCCGCCTTTCCTCTAAGGTGTACATATTAAGATCCTTAAGTCTGTCCTCATATGCTTTATAATGAAGCCCATTAATCATTTTAGTAGCAACCCTCTGCACCGACTCCATCCTGTTCACATCCTTTTGAAGGTGCGGTCTCCAGAATTGCACACCATACTCCAAATGAGGTCGCACCAAAGACTTATACAGAGGCATTATCACCTCCTTTTTTCTGCTAGCCATTCCTCTCCGTATGCACCCAAGCATCCTTCTAGCTTTTGCCGTCGCCTTTTCTACCTGTTTAGCTACTTTAAGATCATCAGACACAACCACGCCTAGGTCCTGCTCTTCTTTAGTGGACAAAAGTACTTCACCTCCTATATTGTATTGCTCCCTTGGATTGCTGCAGCCCAAATGCATGACCTTACATTTTTTAACATTAAATCCCAGCTGCCAAATTCTAGACCATTCTTCAAGCTTAGCTAGATCCCTCCTCATGTTATCTACACCTTCCTGGGTGTCTACTCTATTGCAGATTTTGGTATCATCCGCAAAGAGGCAAACCTTACCCGACAGCCCTTCCGCTATATCACTAACAAAGATGTTAAAAAGAATCGGACCAAGGACAGATCCCTGGGGCACACCACTGGTAACATCCTTCTCCTCAGAGTGAGCTCCATTTACTTGTACTCTTTGTCGCCTCCCACCCAACCAATTTCTAACCCAAGCAGTAACTTTAGGGTCCATCCATAGGGTGCTCAGTTTGTTTATAAGTCGCCTGTGAGGAACAGTGTCAAAGGCTTTACTGAAATCTAAATACACCACATCTAGAGCTCTCCCTCGGTCCAACTCCCTGGTCACCCAGTCAAAGAAATCAATCAGATTTGTCTGACAAGACCTGCCTCTGGTGAATCCATGCTGCCTCGGATCCTGTAATCTGCTGGACTCCAGAAACCTCACTATTTTCTCTTTCAGCAGCGTTTCCAATAATTTACTCACCACCGAAGTTAAACTAACCGGCCTGTAGTTTTCAACCACATCCTTACTTCCGCTTTTGTGTAAAGGCACCACATGGCACCATCTTTATGTTTTAATAAGTTAAGGTGTGAAATCACCTATGATTATGGGGACAAACATAATGCTTAATTTTCTAGAAATATTTTGTAACTAAGCTTTTAAAATGCTACTATATATAAAATACCAGCTACTTATTTTTGATTTGACTTTGCCTGACCTTCCTGTACTGTATGCATTAAGTGCTGTTATGGCAAGATTGAATTTCTGTATTTTTCTTTCAGCCTCATGGGTATTGTGTACTTGCAAGCCTGTAGCCTATACCATGGCGATGTTTAAACAATTAACTTTTAAAAATGAAACACCCATGTACTTTAAAAAAATCTGACCCATCCCCAACATTGGAATAGCCCTTTTCTTTACATGGGAAGGAGACTGTCTGTAGAGGCCTGATTCCATTACAGATGTAGAAACCCTCGTGTGCCTGGCCGGAACAGAGGGAGTTGCGATTCTGATCCCATGAGATCAGCCCCATGAGATCAGAATCGTGAACAGGCCTGTACGTGCAGTTCAGGACCGAGATTTAGCTCGGCCTGCACATACAGGCCTTGCCCAACTAACTCAGTCAGGGCTTTAAATGGAGCCACGGCGCCATGGCGTCCAGTTGCCTGGCACCACGGCTCCATTTAAAAGCCACGATCCCCAGTCGCCGACCTCCAAATTGCTTTCCCCGCAGCCCAACCCCCAATCTAGCCTCCCAGGGTCAGGGTCGGGCTGCAGGGAATGCCCTCTGCCCCCTGCCGCCCCTTCCCAGCCCCAGGCCCACCGATTCTGTTGCATCAGGGAAGTTATTCCACCTCGGAGGTGGAATAACTTCCCTGTTCAAGTCGCCGGCCCCGGATATACAGGGCCAACATTAGAATTGGCCCTGTATGTCTGGGGCCAGAAACCACCCACTGCCTGCCCTGACCCTGACCCTGATCCGCCCCATCCCGCTCCCGTCTACCTTTCCCAAACAACACGCAGGGAAGTTAGTCGGGCCCAGGAAAGGGCATGAATAGCGGGGATGGACGTCCCAACGGGGCGTCCATCCCCGCTATTTGTTGCTCAGAATGATCCCTAGGTAAATTACTTATGGAAGTCCCTTTGACTCCCTTTTGCATTTAAAAGAATGGACCTTAAGGTTTTCTTGCTGGAGTACAGGAAAAAATGTTATCTTATATGGAAAAACTGCTAGTTCTACTCTTAAGTACATAAAAGCAATTTTCAAAGGGATATTCCATGAGCAAATATGTATTTGCAGGTCATAGTTTTTATCAATATTTTCATTAATAAGAAAATCATTTGTTACCCAACTTTTTAAAAGACTAGCAGGAAAAAGAAAAAGGTAAACCCTAAAGTGTTGAATCCTGAACTTTCTAATTCACAGTGCCAGTCAGAATAGCAATTTTATTTTCTCCATGAGCTCAATAGGAGTACATTGTTTTCATTTTACACTTTAAATTTGCATCTTCAAATAAGGTGTGAACTCACAAAAAACCTTGTTATTCTGTTTCCTAATGCTTATCAGGTAAGATATGGTGTTTCTTTTGTGGAAATGGAACTGTGAAAAAGAAATCATAACTCTATAAATTAGCTATTTATGAGATTGATGATTGAAGGGCATTGTAGAGAAATGGAATTAAAAAAAAAAAATAAAAGGACCCTTTTACTAAATACCATTAAGGTTGTGCAGTTAACGTGCATTTTTAATGTACAGTAAGTGCAAAGCCTCTACGGTAACTGTCATGAACATGACCAGCATTTTCCTGGCAATCAATGCATAGATGTGTAAGCTAACGTACAGCTAACGTACAGCGCAAATAACATGGTGCACTTAACAATACCATAGAGGTATTGTTAAGTGCACCTGCACTAATTGCCACATTGATGGTGAGTGTGCACTAATGATACCCCTGCTAACCACAACGCACAGTCAGTAGACACACTCCCCCCCCCACAAACCACCCAGTCCCCATCCCATCACATGATGGTCGATGAACGTGCTTCTTAGTGATCACTCACTATCATGCCCCACATTAGATGTCACCATGGACAGCAAGCATGTACTAAAATGGACATTAACCACCTAGTGGGCTTTAGTAAAAAGGCCCAAAGTTTAATATTGAACTGATAGACAAAATAAGGTAGATGAATGAACCAAATTTTGTTAGTTACTTCTGAACATGACCTCTTCTAACCCTAATATCACTCGAGTTCTTCAGTTTTTTTCTAATTGCAACTTGTTTCATTTTATATCCTCTCCTTCCTTCAAAGGAAAGGTAATTTTCAAAGTCATATTAGTTCAAAGCGACTTTATTAAAATTGTCTGCACTCTATGTGGGTAAAAGAAATTGCTTGTGCCATTTCTCACATTTCTTATTTGCATTCAAAAATGTTCACAAGATATTGTCTTGTTACAAAAATCATATAACACATCAGGCAAACACATATAAAGAAAACATATCACGCAGACATCCAGATGTAACAACAGATCTTCTAGTCCCCAATTATTTACTTATTTATTTATGCAGCTGGTTTTATATACCGCCTTATCCAGATGTCAAGGTGATTTACATGGAACATTTATAACTTAACTTTACATGGAACATTGTAGTGATCATTTGAATAACTGTATTAGGCTAGGTTAGCATACTGGAACAGACAATATTAAAGAATAAGAACAAAGAACAAAGTACTTACATATTGTAATAACATAAGAAACAGTTAAACAACAGCATAGCATTAAGTATTGTTGTTTCGGTCTATATGGAGGAGAGAGTGGGTGTGGATGGGTGATTATGGGTGGGGGTTATGTAGTGTTTTCACCGTAGTGCTCCTTAAATAGGGTGAGTCTTTAGGTTATTTTCTGAAGTTTTGTAAGTCTCTTGTGGAGCGGATATCAGGTGGTAGAGTATTCTAGAAGTGTGGAACGTACAATGTGAATGCTGTGCTTGAAGTTTTTTGGCTGCTTTTTCTGCTTGTTGTAGGGATGATTAGTGTAGACTGTGTATTGTTGTCATCTGGTGTTTTCTGGATTTGAAAACATAAATATTCTGAGGAGAGGTTGTGGCATACCTTGAAGGTTGTGATGGTGGCCTTGCATGTGGTGTGTGATGCGATATACAGCCAGTCTAGGGGGATTGAGCAAACACTATTTAAGAAAACAAAAAGATCAACATCTTCAAATAAGAAAAGCTAAACAGGTAGCCTGACATTAATTCCATTGCAAATTCAAATGTGTGGACCATCTTGGAAAGGAGTGGAAGTAGTTTGTAGCCCCACACTTTTATTTCCTGACAAACACTGGATTAACTGAGCGGGTTCATAGAATGCACATTTCACATTCTTGTATTTAATTACACATTTATATGGGAAAATAAAGCCAGAATAAAGCACCAAGTTGAAATGGATGTCTCCTCTCTTGGGTAGTCTTAGCCACATCCTGAAACATATATATTTTAAAACCAAAAAAAGGAATCTTCCTTATGATGAAAAAAGCCTTCTGAAAAACATCCCGATCTGAATTCAAAATCAAGATCACAAGTTGCAGGTTCACATTTTACCTCAGTAGATGTCTCCAACAAAGCTGTCAATTCTGAAGTATCCACAACTGAAACACTTTTATTGTCTCCCAAAGATGACTTGTTTAATTTTGGTGGAGGCAGATAGTATGCCTTAGAAAATCAAGGAACAAGCTGTTTCAGGAACCTATAAGATTTCAAGCAAATACTTCTTAAACATTTCAACCTGTGTTGTTAACTTAAATCTTGGAAAAATTTATTAACTACAAGTTCCTCCTGCAGACCACATGCTCTTAAGATTCCATTTAGTTCTGTAAGGCCAAATTATCTTTAAACAGAGAATCCAAAGAATCTCAGTTTTTCTCTCTTTATTGTTCTATTGAACTGACCCTCTGCTAGAGTTCTTTTTTACCTCTTCCTCTTGTAGCTTAATGAATTTAGATTGGGATTGGCCCTGTTTAGCCAATAGTAGAATCTGGGTAGAAATTGTGGCTAGGATTCCCATTTCATCTCCAAGTTGATGATACTAAGTTTTTTAACAATTTAGGAAAATTCAGATGCATTCAAGAAAAGATTAATCTTCCCCTGGGAAGCTCACATAAGTTCTTCCATCTCTCCGGTAGCCAGCAAATTCTCACAAGGTTGCATAACTTTTTGTTGTAAATTCAGATGTGTTTTCACCTCCCCTTCAGCATTTTCCAAGAGTACTGGTGAAACCCCTTCATTTCTCTACTTTCTTCCAGAGCCGATCACTCCTTTAGACCCTATTGTCAGGAAATCTCCCTAAGCTTGGCTGTTCAAATCGATAGGCCCTTTTGGTGGAGGGGAAGGAACTTGTGAGATGGGGCTGAGAGAAACATCCATCTCAAGAAACTACGGCAGCTCACCTCCTCTTGACACTTGCTCCAGCAACTGGCTCTGCTGTACAAAGGAGATGGGAAACAAGTAACAGAAATAATTAGAAGATAGGGTTAAGAGATGACCAAAGCAGACTACTTAGCAGCCATTTCATTCCACCCACTAAACCCACTTCTAACATACTTTTACCTACTGTAGGGGTTCCCAGAGGCAGGGCTGGGTTGGGATCTGGAACTATGCATATAGTTTTCAGAACTATGTATGTATTTTCTGTCACAAGATGTACCCACACAAATTATGAATTATAAATGCGTGCAAGTATTTGTCCTAGGATAATCTGCACCGTGAAAGTGCAGTGCCTTCTGAAAGTATTCATCCCCTTGGCTTTTGTCCTGTTTTGTCACATTGTAATCTGGAATGAAAATGGAGGTTCATTTGGATGATAGGTAATGGACCTCACAATATAGTCCAAATTGGTGAAGTGGAATGACAATAAAATACCTTGTATATATTTTTAAAAAGTAAAAACTGAGATGTTGTGAGTGTCTATGTATTCATCCCTTTGCTATGAAACCCCTAAATAAGATCTAGTCCAAACAAGTAACCTCAGAAGTCACATAATTAGTTGATTAGGGTCCACCTGTGTGCAGTGTCACATGATACTTGTATAAATATACCTGTTCTGAAAAGCCCCTGACTCTGCAACACCACTAAGTAAGCAACATGAAGACCAAGGAGCATTCCAAACAGGTCAGAGACAAAGTTGTGGAGAAGGCTGGATCAGGGTTGGGTTATAAAAAAATATCTCAAATTCTGAATATCCCATGGAGCACCATTAAATCTAGTATAACAAAATGGAAAGAATATGGCACCACCACAAACCTGACAAGAGAAGGCCGCCCACCAAAAGTCATAGAAGGGCATTAATCCAGAGATACTACAAAGACACCAAGGATAATACTGAAGGAGCTGCAAACATCCACAGCAGAGATAAGACCACTTTAAGTCATACACTCCACAGAGCGGGGCTTTATGGAAGAGTGGCCAGAAAACAGCCATTGTTTAAAGAAAGAAATAAGAAAACATATTTGGAGTTTGCACAACAGCATGTGGCGGACCCCCAAAACACATGGAAGAAGATTCTCTGGTCAGATGAGATGAAAATGTTACTTTTTAGCCATCATGGGAAACAACATGTGTGGCACAAACCCTACACTTCCCATCACCCTGAGTGTAGATGGGTTTAAAAAAGGTTTGGACAAGTTCCTGGAGGAAAGGTCCATAAACCATTATTAAAGGGTACCTGGGAAATCCACTGCTTGCCATAATACAAACATTGTGGAACCTGTGTCCTTTAGGGAAACTGCTAGGTACTTGTGACCTAGATTGGCCATTGTTGGAAACAGGATACTGGGCTTGATGGACCTGGTCTGACCCAGTATGGCATATATTATATTCTTATGTTCTTATTAACACCATTCCGACAGTAAAACATGGTGGTGGTGGCAGCATCATGCTGTGTGGATGTTTTTCATCGGCAGGGACAGGAAAATTTGTCAGGATTGAAGGAACAATGGATGACACTAAATACAGGGCAATTCTTGAGGAAAACCTCTTTCAGTCTGCCAGAGATCTGAGACTAAGATTCACCTTCCAGCAGGACAATGACCCTAAAAATACTGCTAAAATTACACTGGAGTGGTTTAAAGGGAAACATTTAAATATCTTTGAATGGCCTAGTCAAATCCCAAACCTCATTCCAATTGAGAATCTGTGGCATGACTTGAAGATTACTGTATACCAACGCAGCCCATCTAACTTGGAGTTGGAACAGTTTTGCCTTGAGCAATGAGTGAAAATCCCAGTAGTTAGATGTGCTAAGCTAATAGAGACATAGCCCAAAAGACTTGCAGCTGTAATTGCAGCAAAAGTTGGCTCTACAAAGTATTGACTTGGAGGGGGGAGGGAGGAATACCTATGCACACTCCTGATTTCTGTTTTTATTTTTTGTCCTAATTATTGTTTGTGTCACAATAAAGGATATTTTGCACCTTTAAAGTGGTAGACATGTTGTGTAAATCACGTGGTGCTAACCCCCAAAACTGTTTTAATTCCAGGTTGTAATGCAACAAAACAGTACAAACACCGAGAGGATTAATACTTTCACAAGGCACTGTATGCACATGCATTTTTTTGAAAATCCTGCAAAGACTGAAGAATGAAATGTATGAGCATGCAGCAGCTATAAAATGACGGATCCATCATACCTAACTCATAACATCAATTGCAATGAAAAAGCACAATTTAAGTATTGTATTTCTGCTCTAATATGACATGCACCCTCCCATGATTGTATATCATAGATTGTTAAAGAGCAGCAGATTCTTGAAGACCATCTGTAGAATTCCACAGTTCCCTGCACTGCAGTATGTTAAGATCCCCGTAAATTGCTCAAAGTCACTTAATGATTTTCCACAAATATTTGGAGTTTTACAGTTCTTTCTGCTGTCTGCCTCATGTTGTTGATGTTGTTGTTGTTAAGTGCCATCGAGTCTGTGTCGACTCATGACGACCCTCTGGATAGTTGACTTAAACTGTGTTTGGTCTTCAGTCAGGTGGTTCATTGTTGATAGCATGGCACCCATAACTGCTGTTATTGTATCAATCCATCTTATTGCTGGCCTTCCTCTTTTATGTTGACCTATCTTGCCAAGCATTATGTCTTTCTCCAGTGATCTCTCTCTTCGCATGATGTGTCCAAAGTATGAAAGTCAAAGTCTTGTCATCTGAGTTTCTAAGGAAAGCTTAGGTTTGATCTCCTCTAGTGCTGACTGGTTTGTTCTTTGGACAGTCCATGTTAGACAGTATTTCTCGCCAGCACCATAATTCAAAGGCATCAGTTTTCTTCCTGTCTATCTTTTTCACTGTCCAACTTTCGCATCCATATGATGTTATTGAAAACACTATTTCTTGAACATATCAAATCTTTGTATGGAGAGAGACATCTCTGCTCTTGAGAATCTTGTCAAGGGTCTTCATAGCTATTCTGCCAAGAGCAATGTGTCATCAGATTTCTTGATCGCTTGTCCTTTCTTTATTGATTGTTGATCCAAGTTGGTTAAAGTTGTCAACTATTTTGATTTCCTCACCATCAGTGATGAACTTATTGATTTTGCCAGTTGTCAGGCTCTTTGTCATCTTAACGTTAAGGTGCAGGCCCATTTTAAGACTATGTTCCTTGATCATGAGAAGCAAATGTTTCAGATCATCTTCACTTTCAACCCAGTAATGTGGCATCAACAGCATAGAGAAGGTTGTTGATGAGTCTCCACCAATCTTCACACCTTGGTTGTCTTCATACAGTCCTACTTCTCTGATGATTTGTTTTGCATATAAATTGAACAGGTAGGGGGAAAGTATGCAATCTTGTCGTACACCTTTGCTGATTTTAAACCATTCTGTTTCTCCTTGTTCTGTTTGAACTGTTGCTTCTTGATCAGTGTAAAGGTTATGTAAGAGAACTATCAGCCTTGCTGTAGTCAATAAAACACATATGGATATCTTTTTGGTATTCTTTTATCTTTTCAAGAATCCATCTCACATCCACAATATGTCTCATTCTTTGCCCTTTCCTGAACCCTACTTGCACGTCAGGCAGTTCTCGTTCCAGTAGTCTCTGCTGAATGATCTTGAGTAGAATCTTGCTGGCATAAAGAAATACCTTTATGGAAATGGGTAACAGGGGTAACATATGGAAAGCAGTGTGTATAAATGCCCTTAGCATGGGAAATAAGATCCCTGATGTTGAAGCTTTGGTGGGAGTGGCTGACTTGGATTTAGTGGCAGTTACAGAAACATGGTTCACAGAAAACCATGACTGGGATGTAACTATACCTGGCTATACTTTATTCAGAAAGGACAGGGTAGGAAGAAGGGGAGGAGGAGTGGCACTATATGTAAAAACTACTATTAAAGCTTTGGAATTACAGAGCTTAAAAGGGAGAGAGGAGGCATTGTGGGTTAAACTAGAAAGAGGGAAAGAGAAATCTGTTTGCATTGGTGTGATATACAGACCACCCTCACAAGAGGAAGAGGTGGACAGAGAGTTAATTGAAGACATATGCAGCATTGCTAGGAAAGGGGAAGTGCTACTGATAGGAGATTTCAATATGCCAGATGTTGATTGGCACATTCCTGCTGCAGTATCATCTAGAAGTAAGGAGATCCTGGATTCTCTACAGGGAGAACTATTCAGGCAATTGGTAACAGACCCTACACGTGAAGGGACCATACTGGACTTGGTGCTTACCAATGGTGAAAGTGTTTCTGATGTTGTAGTGGGAGATCATTTTGCATCCAGTGATCACCAGATAGTGTGGTTCAGTATTAGGACTTTGGCTGTTAGAATTCATTCCAAGGTGAGGATCTTAGACTTTAGGAAGACTAACTTTGCGAAGATGGGCCAATACCTCAGGGAGTTGTTAGTGGGATGGGAACAGCTGGGGGATGTAGAAAAACAGTGGGCAAAACTGAAAGGGGATATTTTAAGGGCAACCAACCTTTTTGTTAAAATGGTAAATAAAGACAAAAGGAAAAGGAGACCGCTATGGTTTTCTAAGGAATTAGCTGAAAAAGTGAAGAAAAAGAGGGAGGCCTTCATGAAATGCAAGAGATCACAGAGAGAGGAAGACAGGCATCTGTATTTGGAAAAACTTAGAGAAGCTAGCAAAGTAGTCAAGAAGGTAAAGATTCAAAAGGAGGAGGAAATAGCCAATGCAATAAAATGGGGGGATAAGACATTTTTCAGATATATTAGTGAGAAGAGGAAGGGCAAGAGTGGTATTGTCAGACTCAAGGGTGCAGGGGGGGGGGGGAATATGTAGAAGCTGATAAGGATAAAGCGGAATTGCTTAACAAATATTTTTGTTCTGTGTTCACAGATGAAGAACCAGGAGCAGGACCTCAGAAAACACCCACAAATAAGAACAGAAGCGAGGGACATCTTGAACAATTTTCAGAAGACTGTGTTCGTGAGAAACTAGCTCAAATTAAAGTAGACAAAGCGATGGGACCGGATGGGCTACACCCTAGAATACTGAGGGAACTTGGGGACGTTGTAGCAGCTCCACTGACTGACCTTTTCAATGCCTCGTTGGAGTCGGGAGTGGTGCCAAAGGACTGGAGAGAGGCTCATGTGGTGACTTTATACAAAAGCGGAAGTAAGGATGTGGTTGAAAACTACAGGCCGGTTAGTGTAACTTCGGTGGTGAGTAAATTATTGGAAACGCTGCTGAAAGAGAAAATAGTGAGGTTTCTGGAGTCCAGCGGATTACAGGATCCGAGGCAGCATGGATTCACCAGAGGCAGGTCTTGTCAGACAAATCTGATTGATTTCTTTGACTGGGTGACCAGGGAGTTGGACCGAGGGAGAGCTCTAGATGTGGTGTATTTAGATTTCAGTAAAGCCTTTGACACTGTTCCTCACAGGCGACTTATAAACAAACTGAGCACCCAAGGGATGGACCCTAAAGTTACTGCTTGGGTTAGAAATTGGTTGGGTGGGAGGTGACAAAGAGTACAAGTAAACGGAGCTCACTCTGAGGAGAAGGATGTTACCTGTGATGTGCCCCAGGGATCTGTCCTTGGTCCGATTCTTTTTAACATCTTTGTTAGTGATATAGCGGAAGGGCTGTCGGGTAAGGTTTGCCTCTTTGCAGATGATACCAAAATCTGCAATAGAGTAGACACCCAGGAAGGTGTAGATAACATGAGGAGGGATCTAGCTAAGCTTGAAGAATAGTCTAGAATTTGGCAGCTGGGATTTAATGTTAAAAAATGTAAGGTCATGCATTTGGGCTGCAGCAATCCAAGGGAGCAATACAGTATAGGAGGTGAAGTACTTTTGTTCACTAAAGAAGAGCGGGACCTAGGCGTAGTTGTGTCTGATGATCTTAAAGTAGCTAAACAGGTACAAAAGGCAACGGAAAAAGCTAGAAGGATGCTTGAGTGCATACGGAGAGGAATGGCTAGCAGAAAAAAGGAGGTGATAATGCCTCTGTATAAGTCTTTGGTGCGACCTCATTTGGAGTATAGTGTGCAATTCTGGAGACCGCACCTTCAAAAGGATGTGAACAGGATGGAGTCGGTGCAGAGGGTGGCTACTAAAATGATTAGTGGGCTTCATTATAAAGCATATGAGGACAGACTTAAGGATCTTAATATGTACACCTTAGAGGAAAGGTGGGATAGAGGTGATATGATTGAGATGTTTAAATACCTCCATGGCATAAATGTTCAGGGAGAGAGCCTCTTTCAATTGAAAGTAAGTTCTGCTACAAGGGGACATGGGATGAGGGTGAAGGGAGATAGATTCAGGAGTGATATGCGGATATATTGCTTTACGTAAAGAGTAGTGGATCCATGGAATAGTCTCCCAGTGGAGGTGGTAGAGATGAGGACAGTGAATTCAAAAAAGCATGGGACCAACACAGAGGATCTCTAAAGGTAAAAAGTGGACTGTTGTAGTTGTTGATATGGAAGGACAGACTAGATAGGCCATGTGGTCTTTTTCTGTCATCATGTTTCTATGTTTCTATGTGGGATCAAAGCGATTGTGTGATAACTTCCACAATCAGTCGGGTCACCTTTCTTCAGTAGTGGTATAAATACAGATCTTTTCCAGTCAGTTGGCCATGAATTTGTCTTCCAAATTTCCTGGCAGAGCCTTGTAATTATGGTGACAGTTACATCAGATTGCTTCAATGGGAATGCCATCAATGCCCAGTGCTTTGTTCTTTAATAAGGCTTTCAATGCTGCTTTAACTTCTTCTTTCATCAATAATAGTTCCTGATCATAAGCTGCAGGTTGAAATGGCTGTTCGTCCACTTGATTTTTATGGTATAATGACTCTGTTTATTCTTCCCACCTTTTCTTGATCTTCTCAGTATCATTCAACATGTATCCTTGACCATCTTGTAGCATTCCAATTCTAGGCTGGAATTTTTTCCTTTCATCCATAAGCGTAGATCTTCCTCACATGTCTTGCACACTTTGTGAGGAGCCCACGGTTTGTCTTGATCGCCTAACTTCAAACCGAAATAGGCGAAATATACTTTTTAAATAAATGCAGAAATGTTCCTCTGCCGCTTTTTCACGGTATATTCCCCACAAATAAAACAAAAACTGTCCGGAGAGTTGACGCAACCTCTGGCTCTGTGAGCCATCACAAATACACAGCACTGCAAACTACAACTGTAGTGAACCACTTCGGAATAAAGCTGGATTACGACTGAGCAAACAAAAGGTAATAATGAACTTGCAAGAAACTGAAATTTGACAGGAACATTCATGTCGCAACCACCGTGTTTGAGCGAGCGAACGAGGCGAGGCGAACATAAACATAACATGCGCCAGCGCGAGTACTGGATTTAGCCCCCCGCCTCCCAATTGTCCTGTTAATGTATAAAATGAATACAAAACACTCTAAAATATCATGAGGGAGTGTTTCTAGTTAGTTAACCATTACAACCTCTATTTTGGGCCAAGAAAATAAACTGCAGTCGGCTAAAAAGAATTTATGTGAACATTCCTTATATGGGTAAGAAATCTAATTTTGCAAGAAAACGTGACGTGATGGAACATTTTGGCTATTTTTCCTGGATTCAGCACCCCAAAATCTATAGGAATCAGTTGCAAAACTGGAGGCAGTTTTTTGGTAGTATACCTGTGTAATTGATTAATTGTCTTATCTGTTCTTTTTACCTAATTCTTATTGTATTTTTAAGGACCTAATATATAATTTTAATGATATTTTCATTGTATTTTTATTTTTGTGTTTTCATATTTGTTTGATGTGACACAAAAGGTATTAGACATATGCGTGTATAGGTCTTACATTTTCTTAATTATGATTTTAATTGCATTTTTTATGTATTTCTAATTATTTTTGAGTTCTATATTTGTTTTATGTGATACACTTGATATTTAGAAATACTTTATGTTACAATTGAGATATAAGACGTTTATGGTAGAGCTATACGTAGTCTTTTAAGGTGTTAAATTTCATTTGACATTTTAATTTATCTATGTTCATATTTATTGTCTTAGCCTTTTTTTAGTTACTGTTTTAATTGTATTTATTTAACATTGTAATTTTATGATTTATGTTTTTAGTGTGCCCCAATAACCCCTGATGAAGTAAAACACGAAACACGGTCCTGTGTTGGGTTTAGGCCACTTATTTGTTCAATAATGGTGTTGGGTGTTGAACCTGCCGCTCCTTAATATACAGATAGGTGACAATCAGGAGAATAAAGGGATCGGGCTCCAAATACAGCCTCAAAGAAATGGTGTTTTAGCCTGGATTTGAATAGAGCCAGAGAAGGACCCTAGCATACTAACGTGGGTAGTTTGTTCCAAACATATGGAGCAGCAAGATGGAATGAATGGCGTTGACAGTGGTAGAGAAGGACACAGATAAAAAGGATCTTCCAGAGAAGCGGAGTTCTTAAGGAGGAGTGTAGGAAGTGATAAGAGAGGAAAGGTAATGAGATGCTGCAGATGAATACACTTATAAGTGAATAGGAGATGTTTGAATTGAATGCAGAAATGGATAAGGAGCCTGTGAAGTGACTTGAAAAAAGGAGTTGTGTGAGCATAGCAAGACAGGCAGAAGGTTAACCAGGTGGCTGAGTTTTGAAAAGCTTGAAGGGGAGAGAGATAATTCTGAAGGGGATTGGAAAGCAGCAGGTTGCAAAAGTTATACAGGTGACTAGAGAGTGAATAAACGTCTTAGTCATGTGTTCAGAAAGGAAGGAATACATTTTGCTGATGTTATAGAGGAAGAGGCGTTAGCTATCTGTTGGATCTTTTCAGAAAAGGAGAGAGAAGAGTCAAAGATGACCCCAAGGTTGCAAGCTGAGGAAAGAGGGAGAAGTAGAGTGTTATTCACAGAGATAGAGAATGGAGGAAGTGGAGAGGTGGATTTAGAGGGAAAGATAAGGAGCTTTGTTTTTAGTCATGTTCAATTTCAGACAGCGGTGGGACATCCAGGCAACAACATCAGATAAGCAGGCTGAGACACAGGCCTGGATTCCTGGAGAGATTTCAGGTGTACAGAGGAAAACCTGAGAGTTATCAGCATAAAGACAATACTGAACACCATTTGAGGAGATGAGTGTACCAAAGGACTGAGTATTGAGAGAGAGAAAAGGAGAGGTCCCAATACAGAACCCTGAGGTACATTGACCAAGAGTGAGATGGAGGCAGAGGAGGATCCACCAGAACATACACTAAAGGTGCAATGGGAGAGATAAGAAGAAAACTAGTCCAGAACAGGATTCCTAAATCCAACAGAGAACAAGGTATCAAGGAGAAGGTTGTGATAAAAAGTGTCAAAATCAGCAGAAAGGTCAAGAAAGATGAGGACTGAGTAAAGGCCCTTGGATTTGGTAAGGAACAAGTCATTAGAGACTTTGGCAAGAGCAATTGATGTAGAATGCAGTGGATCCAGGAGGATTTGAGGAGACAAAAATTCTAGACAACAGCGGTGAACCATACATTCAAAGAGTTTAGAAGCAAAAAGGGGGAGGGATATGGGCCAATAATTAGAAGGACAAGTAGGGTCTAGTGAAGGATTTTTGAGGATGGGTATAACCACAACATCTTAGAAGTCTACAGGAACAGTTGAGGTGTAAAGTGATAGATTGAGGATGTGACAGATGGAAGGGATGACAGAGGAAGAGATAGAGCGTAGTAGATAGATGGGTATGGGATCAGAAGAGTAGGTAGTAAGTTTGGAATAGGAGAAAAGATGAACCGCTTCCTCGTTGGTGATTTTAGAAAAGGAAAAAAGAGTAACAGAGGCTGAGGAAAGGATTTGGGAGTGCAAAAGAGGAAGGGGGGTGGAGGTGACCCTGTGGAGACTCAAGACTAATCTTGTGGACTTTATCATGGAAATAGTCAGCCAGAGTCTGGACAGAAAGGGAAAGAGGTGTTGGAGGTAGAGGCACCTTGAGAAAAGAGTTGAATGTAGTAAAGAGGTGATGAGGATTAGAGGAAAGTAAGTTAGGTGAACATAGTACTCTTGCTTGGTGAATGCTATGGCTGACTGGAATAAGATTAGCATGAATTTGAAATGCAGAAAGTTAGCAAGAGTATGGGATTTAAGCTAGAGGCGCTTAGATGAGCGAGCACAGGAATGTAGTTAGTGAATTTTAGAGGACAGCCAGAGTTGAGATAGCATAGTCACTCACCTGTAACAGGTGTTCTCCAGGGACAACAGGAATCAGTCCTCACATATGAGTGACATTGGCACCAACAGAGCCCACACAGAGCATTTCCCCAGCTTTCAAAGAAAGCCTTTGGGAATGCCACCACGCATACGTGGTCCCCTTCCCGCTCAAGGGTGCCATCTTACTCAGTCAGGTGCCCTAGCTAGAGCCCCACCATGAAGATGGCAAAAATGGACAACAACTCCAAGGGGAAGAGGGAGGGGTGTGAGGACTGATTCCTGCTGTCCCTGGAGAACACCTGTTACAGGGGAGTAACTATGCTTTCTCAAGGAACCAGCAAAAAGTCAGTCCTCAAATATGGGACTCCCTAGCTACAGGCTACTGAGGACCTGTAGGAAAAAGCTGTGAGCATCCACAAGCAAATCTGAAGACAGACCCAATGACCCCAAGTCCATGGAGAGCCACGTCTCCGGTAGCTTTAACAAGAAGGGTCAAAGGGCAGGAGTTGCTTAAACCCCAAACAGATTACAGAGTACCACCTGGCCAAAGGCGCTGTCCCAACAGAACTCCCTCTCCAGGCAGTAATGGGTCATGAAGATATGAGCGGAAGACCAGGTGGACATCTGCCAGGTGGTAGCCTAGCAGATGTCCACCAGGGGCACCGAGTGGAGGCTTGTGATCAATGTCACCATTGCTCAGACATTGTGCATTGTGACCCAGTGGTCCAGTGACAGTCCAGCCTGGGTCTGGTGAAGGCTATGTAGTCTGCCACCCAAATGGACAAGGTCTGCTTGGTAACTGCCTGTCCCAGATGGCTGGGATCATAGGAGACAAAAAGCTGCCCAGATTTGCAGTGGCTCTGAGTCCACTGCAAGTAGAAGGGTATGGCCCTCTTGCAATCCAGGGTATGGAGAACGGCTGATGCTGGGTTAGCGTAGGGCCTCAGGAAGAAAGTGGGCAACACCACCTCTTGGTTGAGAAGGAAGTCCGAGACAACCTTTGGGAGGGTGGGTGCAAAGAACCATCCTGTTCTTGCAGAACCTGGTGCATGGCACCTTGGCCATCATGGCTTGGAGCTCGCTGACTCTACGGGCAGAGGTGAGAACCATCAGGAAGGCCACCTTCCAGGATAAGTGCCACAAGGAGCAAGTAGCCAGGGGCTCGAAAGGTAGCTTAGTCAACTGCGTGAGGACCACATTGAGGTCCCATTCCACGGGGGTTGGGTGGATAGGGGGCTTGGAGAGGAGCAAGCCCCGCATGAAATGAGAAACAAGGGGCTGCCCTGAGAGGGGTTTGCCCTTGATGGGATGATGGTTTGCCAAGATCACGCTGAGGTAAACCCTGACTGAGTTAGATTTCAGCCCAGACCGCGAGAGATGGAGCAAGTATTGCAGGGCCAAGTGTATCGGGCAGGAGAATGGGTTCACGTGATCTCTGAACACCACATCGAAAACCTACGCCACTGGAATGCATAAGCCTGCCTCGTCGAGTCTTTACGAGAGGCCAGTAGGATGTCCTCGACCTCCCTGGGGATATGAAGGGGCACTAAGGTGAACCAATCAGCAGTCAATCTGTAAATAACAGGGACCCCAGATTGGGGTGGAGGAGCAAGCCTCCCTCCTGCATTAGGAGCCCAGGTGACCTCCCAAGAGGGATCGGCAGTTCTGTTGAGAGACAGAGCAGCAGGAGAACCATGACTGTCTGGGCCACCTCGGGGCCTTGAAGATCACCAAGGCCCTGTCCTGCTGGTCACTGAGAAGGGTCTGTACTATCAGCAGCGTGGGAGTATAGCAGGCCATTGCCAATGAGAGGAGGAAGGCGTCCGGAGCCACCCGGCCCGGGTGAGGATAGGGACTGAAAAGCCGGGGAAGCTGAACATTGGCTGGACTGGCAAAGGGGTCCAGGTCCAGGGTGCCCCAGAGCTGGAATAGCCACTGTGCTGTCACGGGGATCAGGTGCCACTCATGCAGCTGGAGGACTCTGCTCAGTTGGTCCACCAAGGCACTGTTTTGGTCTGGGAGATAGACAGCTCTGAGGATAATGTCCTGGCTCACTGCATATGAGCACAGGGTCACCGCCTCCTGGAAGAGGCTGTAGGAGCCAATATGCCCTTGTTTGTTCAAGTAGAACATAGTGACCTGCTTGTCCATCTTCACGAGCACCACTTGGTGCCACAGCTGATGCCAAAATGCTTTCAGTGCAAGGAGGACAGCTCGGAACTCTGGCAGGTTGATCTGCTGCTGACTCTTCTCAAGGACCAGGGCCCCTGGGTATGCAGCTCCCTGCAATGGGCCCCCCAACCCAAGAGGGAGGTGTCCATCATCAGGACTGTCTGGGGGATTGGGGTCTGGAAAGGCATGCCCCAGAGCAGGTATTGTGTGTCCTGCCACCAGACCAAGGACTCCGCCATCTGAGGTGAAACCGAGATGTGGTCCTGGAGTCAGCCCATCGCCTGGGCCCACTGCGCGCAGAGGCACCACTGTGCTGCCCATATGTTGAGGCGGGCGTTGGGCACAATGTGGACCATGGAGCCATGTGGCCGAGGGGGCGAAGAATCAACTGAGTCAAGACTGTCTGGTGACTCCACACGTCAGATGCCAGGGACACGAGGCAGTCTGCCCTGTCCTGGGGGAGGAAAAGCTTGGCGTGGAGTGTATCTGGGTGAGCCCCTATGAGCTCCAGGGATTGCACTGGAGTAAGGTGGGATTTGGGGTGGTTGACCACAAAGCCCAAATGCTGTAGAAGCCAGATGGTGCGGCCTGTGGCCTGCAGGGCCTCCAAGGCCGTGTCCCTCTTTATGAGCCATTCATCTATGTAAGGGTAGATGAAAACACCTTGGAGATGGAGGTGGGCTGCCACCACCACAAGACACCGACCTGTGAAGACCTGTGGAGCGGAGGCAAGGCTGAAGGGGAGCACCTTGTACTGGTAGTGATTGCCTCCTACCACAAAGTGCAGGTACTCTCTGTGGTTGGGGTGGATGAGGATGTGGGTGTAAGCATCCTTTAAATCAAGGGAGCATAGCCAATCATCCTGCTGGATGTAGGGCAGCAGTGTTCCAAGGGAGAGCATTTTGAATTTCTCTCGCACCAGTAATCTGTTCCAGCAATCTCAGGTTGATAATGGGCCTGAGACCTCCTGTTCTTTTGGGCCGAGGAAGTATCTGGAGTAGAACCCTCTTCCTCTTAGGTGAGTTAGTATGGCTCCACCACCCCATCTTTGAGGAGGCCTATGAGATCTTGTATTAGCAAGGCCTGGTGCAGGGGAGACCACTAGGGCTCCCTGGGGAAGTAGGGGGGAGGCAGCTGGTCCACATGGAAGAGGTAACCCACGTGTCGATGGTGATGGAGTTCCACCTGTGGGCAAAGTGGACCATTCTCCCCACTGTCAGCAGCTGATTGAACAGTGGTTGAGAGGCTATGCTGGGGGCATCAAAACCCCGACCCTGGCTGTGCTGGAGCCAGCAGCTGGGTCTTTGGTCCCTTGGGCTTGTGAAGCCCCTAGCCGAGCCCTTACCCTGATCACCCTGTGGCGGGGTCTGCATAGTTGGGTACAGGGGGTATTCCCTGTAGGGTTGGACCTTCCTGAGGAAGAAGGGTTCCTTCCCTTGCAGCTTTTTCCTAGGAAGGGTAGAGGTCTTCCTGGAGAGCCGAGTACAGGTGATGTACTCGGTCTCAATTTCAGCGGCTTTGTCCTCCAAAGGCTTACCAAAGAGCTGCTCCCCGAGGCAAGGGGCATCCTGGACCCAATGTCCTCACCACCTGCTGAACTGCCCGCCAAGGCGCTGATCTCTGCAAGCCCACTGCTCAACCACAGTTCGGGGCAGCCGGGGCCCTGATCGGGCAGTGGAGACCCACCTTGTGCTGCCAGCTGGCCCAAGTGGTGGTTCTGAGCTTTGGGGAGGCTGCTGGGCAGGATTGGTGGGGCACCCCACACTTATTCCACCTCAGAGGTGGAATAAACAGGTCACCCCCCCCCCCCCCAGCGATACCCGAACTTACAGGGCAGTCACTAGAATCGGCCCTGTATGTCTGGGAGTCGGTCCCACCCATGCCCCACCCACTCTCCACCCCCATGCTGTCTTCATCCCCCGTAGTACACACTGCGGCTCTATGTGTGCAGGGGGGACATGAGATGGCAAATAGCAAGGGCGGATATCCTCCTCTTAGAATTGGAGTCTAAGAGGATTGTGAAAAATTGCAAGAGGACCTTGAAAAACTGGGAAACTGGTCATCCAAATGACAGATGAAATGTAGTGAAATGTATGCACTCAGGGAAGAACAATCCAAGCTACAGTTACACAATGTAAGGTTTCACATTAGGAATCACCATGCAGGAAAAGGATCTGAGCGTCATCTTGTGTAATACATTGAAACCCTCTGCCCAGCATGCAGTGGCTATCAAGAAAGCAAATAGAATGCTAGGAATCATAAGGAAAGGAACAGAAAATAAAACCAAAGATGCCTTTGTATCGTCCCGTGGTGTGACCACACCTTGAATATTGTGTGCAATTTTGGTTGCCATATCATAAAAATGATATAGCTGAATTGGAAAAGGTACAGAGAGGAGCCACCAAAATGGTAAAAGGGGATGGAAGGATACTTATATGAGGAAAGGCTTAAAAGGTTAGGGCTCTACAACTTGGAAAAGAGATCGCTGAGGGGAGATATGATAGAGGTCTATAAAATAATGAATGAGTCCCTCTGGATGGAGGGGGATCATGGTGCGGTACCCAGGGACACAGATGAGGGGACGCAGGGGGTTCCCTGCAGCCCAACCCAGGCCTTGAAAGGCTAGATTGGGGATCAGGCTGCAGGAAACAAGCATCTGGGTTCAGTGGGCCAGGATCGTGGCTCGTGAATGGAGCCGCGGTGCCATGGCAACTCGACGCCATGACACTGTGGCTCCATTCACGGGACTGGCTGAGTTAGTCGGGTAGTTGCTGGGACATATGGCCGGACAGAATCAGGTCCAGGTCTGCACATTCAGGCACTAGACCCTATTCTGATAGCGCGGGGGCTGCAGGATCAGAATCAGGCCTAACTTTGTACGCCCAATTCTGCCCAGCCATACAGGGGGCTGGACATGCATGAATGGAATTGGCCTCTGTCTCTAAAAAGGTATAGACGCCAAGTGTTGTTTTTTTTTAGGTGGGGCGGAGGGTCTGTCATGCTCGCCCATAACAGGCATGTTTTTTCAATATTTAACTTTAACTAATTTTGTTGCAGCCACCCACACAGTGCTTTCAAGCACCTATTTAAAAGCTCTAAAATTTAGTTCACTAGTTTATCAAAAGGCACAAAAAGATGAACATCATCAACATATAAATACAGCACAAATTCAAATAGGTACAAATTGAAATAAGTTAAAAAGGGAAACAAAGGGGATTCCTATGAAACCCCTGCATCTAACCACATCAATTGTGAACATGATTTTTCATTGCACACATGAAACGTTCTAAAAAAACTGAAACTACTGTAAAGCCTTCCTGACAAATGCCATCTATTCAAACCACCCAAATAAAATAGCATGATTGAGTGTATCAAAGGCAGCTGAAAGACCCAATGATACTAACAGTCCTGACCGTCCCCTACTAGACTTCTTCACATATCATCAATCAGTGCACCAGAAGTATCTCAATACTAAAGTTGATATGGATGCCAGATTATGCTCATCAATCCCTTCCATTTCCTCTGAATAGTCCCTGAGCTATGCATCACACAGGATTCAATGAGCTTTACCATTATCCCGAAATTTGAAATTGACTGATAATTACTTAACCCCTTTTCAGAAATGGAAACATTTTTTTACCACTAGCTTAATTATGGCCAACTTCAATGAATCAGGGACTTCTCCCATTTCCAATGATCTATGAACAGTATTTCATCTGGCAAAATCTTAAATAACTAATTTGAGTGGGGGCCAGCTGGGCAATTGCCTTAGCAAATTTTAGCAGAATTTTTTAAAACAATCCTCCCTTGGGAGATAAAGTACATCCAACTTTGTTTTTGAGATGGCCTAAGTATCCACTTACTTCCAATAACTCCCCACAGGGTAGGTGGTTGGTGGAAGATTAGGGGCAGGAAATATTTCTTCAACCCTTATTTCTAGATGACAAATTACTAAAATAAATATTTCCTGCCCCACCCCCCATTTCTAATCTTCCACCAATCATTTAACCTGAAACAAAAACCTATAAGAAGTAAACTTCAAACAGAATCCCAAATAGAAAAAAAAAGGCACAAAACCTTGTAAGACAATGCAATGCAAATTATGCCAACACATATTACAGGACTGTACAGTGACCGATGTAGGAAAGACAGTCAGAATTAAAGTTCACATTCATGCTTCTCTGAATGTAGTGTATATGATCCAATGCAAAAAATGTGAAGAGGAGTGATACATCAGAGAAACGAGCTAAAAATTGTAGGCATGTATCAATCTTCACAGACATAACTCAATCTATTACAGAAAATTATTATAGCTTTGTAGGTGAATATTTCTCAAAGGAGGAACATTCCTTACTGGTCTTACAATAAAGGTACTTAAAGGAAACTTAAAAAGCACACAAGAATGGCGAATCTTTGAAATCAAAATGATCAAATACTTTAAAACCGACACAAAAAGGACTCAATGGAGACAATGGCTTTCTCACCCATTTTCAGATATAGAGCCTTTGAATTATAGTGTCACTGTCTCACCTCACCTCCTTTCACTGCGACGAAATGGCATATGCAGACAGTCTAATTTCTATAGGATTCTGTACTACTTAAACCCTGTGTAATTGAATTGCTTCTTCACTGACCTGATGAAGGCAGGACAACGCTTGGGAGCTTGTCAAAGATACATTAAGTTTATCCAATAAAAAGATATCACAACTTGTTCGTTGACCCCTATTTTCCAATGGATATACATGTACACCTCAAATAATTTCCCCATTGGCCTTTACATCTGCTCCAAGAGACTTATGGTCTGGAGCAGTAATTGAGAGAGAAATTGTGCTTACCTTTGTGGTGTTCTAAACCTCCTCGCTCAGCACAAAAATTGAGTTTTAGTAGTTAGTTCTTTTATTGCTCCCCTTGGATGCAGTTTTGCTAAATCCAATACTTAACATGTGTAAGTGCCAGAACTAGCATATGTAGGTAGCAAAAACTGTATTTACATATGTAAATGGCATACCTGACACGTAGGGGCCCTTTTACTAAAGCGCTTTGTTGTTTTGCACAATAGTGCACAAAACCATGGGGTATTAGGTGCAACACTACTACATTAACTGTCAGCATGGACAGCATTTTCCTGATAGGTAATGTGCAGCACTGTTCAATAACATGGGTCACCAATACTGCGGGTGCAGTCAACTTCACCTATTGAGCTGGAGGTAGTTGTAGCATGTTATTTGCAAGATGCACCAGTAGCGTGTGGTGTATACCCACACACTGATGGCGTGATACTTACCACTCCCACTCTCCAGCCTTAACCTGCCCATTTCCTACTCTAATGCATGTGGCATAGTTAACATGGGAATCAGCGTGCACTGTCACGGCCACGCACGGCCACAAGCATAGTGTTGCCCAAACCAATGCTAACTGCGTAGCACATTTTAGTAAAAGGGCCCTTTAGACAAGCTGGCTTTTTTAAAACATGTTTTATGTAAAATGACTGTTCTCATTCTGTTGGCCACAAAATAACGTGTTTCCTGTGGCCTTATATGTATTTCACAGAAGGCTCTGCTTTCAAGGAACCTTTCTTAATATAAGTTGAAAACTGTGAACCTTCCAACTTGAGCATTCCTTTTCTGACCTAGACAGTCTATATAAAATTTGGCTTCATGGAGGTGATTTTAGAAGGGTTAAATATTATTTACTGTACATGTATAACGGCTACTTTCCACATATAAATGGGCATAACTATGTAAGCAGCTATTTTAGAAAATGGCTACTTGTGCATATATATCCACTGCACATAAATTTGAAGGGAGTGTGTTCTGGGCGTGGTTTGAGCAGAATTTAAAATTGGAGATACTGTATACATCCATTACTATTGCAAAGTAGGATGTATGTCAAAAAATGTCCCCATTGGCGTTTACATCTGCTTTGGGATACATATAGATGTCAGCTAATTACTCATTTGGACCTAGAGCAAAGAATCAAGCTTACTTCTTTGGTGTGCAGAACAGCACAAAAATTGACTTTTGGAGATGAGCTCCTTAATTTATTCTCTTCAGGAGCCTTTTGTAAAATAAGGTGCAAATTGTGAATGCTCTGATTTGGACATCTTTTCTGATCTAGACAATCTATACAAAATTGAGCTACAAAAACTGAGGGGTCACTGGGATGTCCAAGAAATGTCCACCTCAGAGGAGTGGAGGAGTGGCCTACTGGTTGGGGCAAGGTACTTCAGGCCGGAAGGTCGGGGGTTCAAATCCCATTAAAGGACAGCAACCTTGGGCCGGAAGGACTGGGGTTTCTAGTCCCACGGGTGCTCCTTGTGGTCTTGGGCAAGCCACTTAACCCTCCATAACCCATGTTCCCTGTAAAATAGTTATCTCCAAGTTATAATGCCCTGTTCAATGTAATTTCAGTTTGTTCAATGTAAACCGCACTGATGCAGAATAGCACGGTATATAAGAGAATGTAAATAAATAAATTCACAATTTGCATCTTATTTTACAAAAGGCTCCTAAAGGGGATCAATTAAGGAGCTCATCTCCAAAAGTCTGTTTTACACACTAGAGAAGTAAGCACAATTCTCTACTCAAGGTCCAAATGAGTAGACGTTTATGTGTACTCCGAAGGAGATGTACATGCCAATGAGGACATTTTTTGACATCTATTACTATTGCAAAATCAGTTGTGGCTTATTATTTAGACACCCGGTGCTGAAAATTAGCGGTAAGCTTCTACATTTTCACCCAATCCTACAGTATATACACCCCTATGCTACCCACATTTTAGGGTCCCTATTTCAAAGCCTAGTAAACACAGAATCCTAAATTTATGAACTCAGGATTGGTCAATTTTCAAAGAGGAACTCTTAGGATAGGGTCTCATTTTGATGTCAGCTCACAATGGAAAAAAATAAGTTAAGCGGGCTGACGGGAAGGGAAGGGGGATGTTAATTGCTTAATTTTCCAGATATTTGCATATCAAATTATGCAACTTTTTACCATATAAAATTAAAGTCATTTTCTAACAATGTTTTATATTATTTTGGGGAGCTGGAGTGATATCTTAGTGTTCAGTGCTGAGAAGGGAGGGATGAGTCTGATTTTGTGAAAATTAATTTGTGAGTAAAGATTTTTAATTTCACTGAAGCTTTTTGGGGGTATATATAAGGAAATTTTATTTAATGACTATTCTGTAGGGGAATATTATAATTTGTATTTGTATGTTGTGTTTTGTGTCTATTTTGAATAATGAATGTATGGTAGCCTGCCAAGAAAGGTTTGCTCCAGGATGAGTAATATATTACATTTTTCATTTTAAAAAATACATGCATTCTATAATTTTAAAATGGCAATACACCTAAACTATGGAAAATTTCCCTGACCACAAATATAGTATAGTATAGTATGCATTGTCACTCCCTGATTGGTTTAATATATTTGGCTAGATAGTGCCATACTAGTTGATGAGAGCTCAGTACCACACCAAATTCCATCTACTCCCCGCCTGCAGTGATATTGGACTAACATGGTATCTATACTGACCCATCAGAGCATTTCTTGAAAGCACTCAAACTGCACATGGGGAAGGTGCTCATGTTGTGGAAACTTGGGGCTTTGCTGCTCCTCCATCCCTCCCAGGAAGTCGATCTGAGCCCCAAAAAGACGGAGATGCCAATCTTTTCCAGCAACACCACTTAAAGCTGTGGCAGTGATCCCTCCCCCTATGCACCTCACCTAAATAGAGATTGTTACCTTAATACCACTCTCCCAACACAGATCTCAGCTGCCAAATTGCTGCCAGAAGCTCACAGTGAGCATGCAAAAGGTTCTTCCTCTGAGTTCTCACCCATTGTCCTTCCTACTCAAGAAAACACACACCCTCTCTCACCTAACCCCTCTCCAACACAGTGAGCATCTGAGGGGTCACTTATGCATGCAAATGACATCACTCACACACAGAAATATCAAAATCATGTCTGGACATGGCTTGAGTGGTCCAAAAATTATAGATGTAATTCCGATCTTTCACATGATATATTACATATTTTTTTAGAATTTCCCCAGTGGCATTTACACTTCTTTTGAGACATGCATGTAAGTGGCAGCAAAATTCTTATTTCAGCCAGGGCTCCAGAAGAATGATTGAGGAGGCAATTATGCTTAGCCTTCTAGTATTTTAAATAATCTTTAAAAAGTACAAATTTGCCTTTAGGAGTTGGGCTACTTAATTGGCGACTCTTATAATATAATTCTGAAATATGATGCCTATACGTGAATGTGCTGGCACTTAGACATGTAAGGGGTCCTTTTAAAAAAAGGTGATATGATGCTGCACCTAACACACTGATAACTCTCAAATCATAGCATGTTAGGTGCAACAACATGGCATTAACTGTTAGAGGCATAGAGAGTATGTTCCCAACAATTACAGTAACATGGCACACTCTGACTTAACACAGCATGAAAGTAGCGTGTGTGCACTTACCTTCATCTATACAGGTGGTGATAAATACACCCATGCTAATTGTTCACCTTTCAGTTAGAGTGGTTTTACTGACTGCAAGGCGCTCACCCCATCCTCTTTTTGCCCATAACCCACCCACTTGCAAACTTAATGCACTATGGACAGTTAGCATTGAAATCCATCCACATTAACTGTCATGGCCCCATGCTAACTGTTAATGCATGTCCCAGTGTGTATTTTTCAATCGCAAGTAATAAAAAGTGGCACATACACATGTAAATGCAAGTGCTTACAGGTACAAGGCACTGAGTGATGCCACTCATTTTGTAGACATGTATTTTTATAAAATGCTTACTCCCGGCACATTTAGGGAAATATACATATATTGTATGTTTTTTTACAAAAGGCTCCATGTTCAATTGACCTTTTGCAAAATAGGCTGTAAATTAGGAATGTCCTGATTTGGACAT
Source organism: Ichthyophis bannanicus (assembly GCA_033557465.1). Taxonomy (NCBI): domain Eukaryota; kingdom Metazoa; phylum Chordata; class Amphibia; order Gymnophiona; family Ichthyophiidae; genus Ichthyophis; species Ichthyophis bannanicus. The sequence continues at coordinate 270,246,127 of CM066036.1, forward strand.
TCCGAGCCTGATATACAAAAGTGTTTATCTAGCCAGCAATACCTACTCACCGCATAAACTGCGTTAAACCTGATTTTTCCATTGCACTGGGTATTTTCTCTAACCACCATGGCACTATGTGGATAGTGCCAGAGCAGTGCATGTGTGGGATGAGAGCTGTCAAGTATCTTAAGCGGTCTGCTAACTGGATAAGAAGCCACATAAAGGTATGCTAAATAAAAGCAGGCCTATCACCACTATCTGGATAGCCAGCAACAGTCAACTGAAACCAGATATTCGGTAGAAGCCAATACCCAGGCTAAATATCTGGTTTCATTTTGGCATTGATGGCCAGGATTTATAGAACATGAGCTATCAGGCAATCTGTTTACAGCCTAGACTCTCTACATAAAATGGAGCTCTTTTTCTCTGTATAGTTTGTTAGTGAGGCCTTCCATAAACTATAGTGCCCAACACTGAAGGCTGTACCTTCAACTAGATATAAAGATAATTAGGGATGTGAACTCGTTAATACACATTAGGTTTGTTATTACACCTTAAAATATACACACAATCAATTTAACATGCGCTAATCTTTGAATTAAGAAGCCTTAAGATGATTTATATGTGTTGAAAAGTTCTAATGTACATTATATTTTTAATCTGAATTTGTGATTACATTTAATCTGAATGTGTGAAACAGACAAAAAAGGAAAAACATCCAAAACAAGAAAATTTCCAAAAATGACCAATCTTTCTGCTTGTGCATATCTTAAGAGAAAATGGAAATGATGCAGAAAAAGGTTGTCAAAACGATGCAGGTTCTGCACCAAGAGCCATGTGGAGTGAGATTTAAGAATCTAAGTGGTGGGGGCGGAGCCAACAGCAGAGCAGACTGGCCGCATAATTGCTAAGCTCCCGTTACCAGCTTAGAATCCTGCCCGGTACCGACGATTACGATCATCCCTGGGAGACCCTACTACACTCCCCGCACTGCTCACCATGTCGGCGCTGAAGCCCGCGCGCCTCGAATTCCAGTCCGGCTCAGTATCCGCGCCAAAGAGGACGAAACAAGACATGGGTTCCCCACAGAAAATGGCGGCGGAAGGGAAAGAAGCGACGGTCGCAGGCATTCAAGAAATACTTGTGGAATTAAAAGGGGTTAAGGAACTGATCGTCTCCAACACGACATTGCTGGGCGTCATTCAGGCTGACCTTAATGAGCTTAAAAGCAACGTGCAGGAGATGAGCGGGCGGGTGGAGGTGTTGGAAGGCCAGGTTAAGCGGCACGACGCCATGCTTACACAGATGGGGGCTCTCGCAGCACGCTGCAAAAAAATCGAGGCCCAGATGGAAGATCAGAATAACCGGGCCCGGCGAAATAATATCCGGCTGGTAGGAGTCCCCGAAGGGGCAGAGGGGGCGAGCATAATGGACTATTTAGAGAAGCTGATCCCAGAGCTCCTCCAGCTATCTTTTCAGCAGCCCTTTGAACTGGAACGGGCGCACTGGGTTCCCACGCAGAGGACAGACGCCACCCGTCTTCCCCGACCGATCATATTTAAAGTCCTTCAATATCCACAGGTACTGCTTATTCTGCAAGCTGCCAAGAAGCTCGCGACGTTACAGGTGCAAGGACAAAAAGTATCTTTCTTCCCAGACCTCAGTAAGCAGACCACGGACCGACGCAAGGCCCTGCTGGCCTGTAGGCCTCTTATGCAAAGGCTACAGGCACGGTATGGCTTGTATTATCCAGGCACTATGCGGGTGACTTTGCACAATGTTACCAGGAACTTCACTGATGCAGAAATGTTAAAGATGTTTTTGCAAGAATCCAGTACTATGGAGACCTGAGAAACATATGTATAATTATGGAGGGTGGGAGATAGACATGGGCACTGGCACTGTCTAGCATGATGCCTATAGTCAAATGTATTGGTTAAAATGCTTTATTAATTCACACTGTTGTATTAGATCATGAGCAGATCTACTGGAATGAGCAGGGCATTTGATGCATAATGGGGCTAGCTGGGGAGGAGGGATGATAATATCAGACACTGTCTTTGATGGGAAACAGTTTATATGATTCTGTTAAACCTGGTAACGGCGACGGGCATCACTTCTCAGGTCGTCTGCCAGTAACTGATGGTAATTTGCCATAGGATATTTGGTTATGTGTTAATAATGTTTTGGGGAACAGTCCAGTTTAGTCCAGTACACCTTCCACGGGCAGGGAATGCAGAAACGAGGGAAGCGGCTAGAACCTGGCTTAGGTCCTCTACTCTCATGCACAGATGGACAATAAATTGCTAATACTAACCCTCAATGTCAAAGGAATACTGAATCCCATAAAGCGTAAGAAGATTTTATCATACTGCCAGCAAAAGAAAGCGGACATAGTGTATCTTCAGGAGACACACCTGACTGAAACGGAGTCCCGGAAGGTCTGCTCCAAAAGTTACCAGGTAGTGGCAGTATCCCCTGCGTTCAATAAGAAAGGTGGAGTACTCACCTTGCTCCGGAAATCCATGCCCGCTACGGTGAAGGAAACCACGGCAGACCCGATGGGCCGGTGGGCGAAAGTGACCCTGCAGTTAGACCAGGAGCTATACACCCTCATGAATATCTACGCTTCCAATGTAGATGATCCCGCCTTTTACCGGAGTATAGCAATGGAATTAATGGCCGCAGCGACCACGGATCTGATTCTTGGCGGAGATTTTAACCTAGTCCTAGACCCTCTCTTGGATCGACTTCCTTACCGGGCAACAGACAAAGCTAAATCGCATGGGGTGTTAAGGAGTATGATGGCAGAGTTGCATTTGAGTGATGCATGGCGCCTACTGCACCCAGTTGACAAGGAATTTACCTTCTACTCCATTCCTCATGATACCCAGACCAGAATAGATTACTTCCTGATAACCCCCGGCTTGGTTCAACGACTGACTGCCTCGGCTATACATGCTGGAACGGTATCGGACCACTCAGCAGTCTCACTGATCATTGATCTGGGGATATCAGGCAAACGCACTCCTCGATGGACCTTTGATAGATCTCTTCTCACCGATAGCTCCTTTCTAACCTATATCAGCAAGGCCATAGAGTCCTATAACGAGTGTAACAACCCCTCTGAGACATCTATTTGGGGATGGTGGGAAGGCTTCAAGGCGACACTCCGTGCGCATATAACAACTTTCACGATACAGAGGAATAAGCAGCAGAGGTGTGTGCAAGATGATCTCGAAAAACAAATCAAAGCGGGAGAACGCCTATTAGCTAAAAGATCAGACCCTATGGTGTTGACCCGCTTGCGGAAACTCAGGCAACAATATAATAGCCTTCTACACACTCAAGTTCAATCCATCACTCGTATACAACAAAGTACGTACTATCTGGAGAACAACCGAGCAGGTTCCCTACTATCCAAACTGCTCAAGGCCAGGAAGAACGTGGCCCCCATCACGTCACTCCAGAATGAGAAAGGGGATCTCTTACTTCAAAATGAGCAAATCTTGGAGCGCTGTAGGGAGTTCTACGGAAAGCTATATAACTCAGAGGTGAGCTGTGGAGACACTGCTTTCCAAAACTTTGTCTCGGGCATCTCTGGGCCATCCATAACTGCTGACCAAAAACGAATGTTGGATCAAGAGATTACAGTGGCGGAGATACGGCAGGCCATCCAGCAGTCCGCTAGGGGTAAGGCGGCCGGCCCTGACGGAATCCCGTTAGAATTCTACTCCAAATGCCAAGGTGAACTCAGTCTAATGCTCCAGATATATTACAGTGGCCTGTATGCAGAAAATCCGGCAGTGGGTGCGTTAGCCGAAGCAACAATAGTGATTCACCCTAAACCAGGGCGTGACCCGCAGAAGGTGGAAAACTACAGACCCATCTCCCTCCTGAACGCTGACTATAAGATTTCTGCGAAGATCCTAGCTAATCGTCTGAATAAAATTATGTCCACCCTGATTCGGACAGATCAGTGTGGCTTTATCCCCGGCAGATCCACTACGGATAATGGACGTCTGCTGTCTCGAATTCTGTCCAAAACCCGGACGGACCCCGAGCCGGTAGTGGGGCTGGCGTTGGATGCCAAAAAGGCCTTTGACAGATTGGAGTGGTCTTTCCTGTTTCAGACCCTGAAGTGGTATGGGATGAGTGAGAGTTTCATCAGGAGGATAGCTCTACTTTACTCTAACCCCACAGCACGGATAACCGCCAACTCGGAGATTTTAGCACCCTTTACGCTCCAAAGGGGCACCCGACAAGGCTGTCCGCTCTCCCCACTCCTTTTCAACCTAGCCCTGGAGCCATTATTAATAGCCATCAGGCAACGGGATGACATACGCGGAGTGGATCTGGTGGATGGGCAATGCAAGTTGTCGGCTTATGCCGATGACCTGCTATTGTTTCTGACGCTCCGATCTCTGCCAGTGGTCCTGAGCATCATAGACCAGTACTCCTCAATATCCGGATACAAGGTTAACTTGTCAAAAACTACTATCATACCTCTCAGTACTGCAGTGCGGGATGACCAGCTAACAGCATATGGCTTTCAAGTGGCGCGCACCTCGTTCCACTATCTGGGTGTGGAGTATGGGTGTTCACTCGAGGACACGGTGGCTCTCAATGCGAAACAGTGTGAGGAGATCGTGAGAGACTACGTTTTGAAGTGGACGCCCCTGCACCTGACATGGTGGGGCCGATTAGAAGCCGTGAAGATGGTCCTCGCTCCGAAGATTGGATATATATTGAGCATGATACCGGCTTTATTCCCACCAGGCTGGTACAAAAAAATGAATAGCCTGTTGATTACTTTCCTCTGGAACAAGAAAGTACCGAGAATCGCTGCATGGAAGTTAAGGCTACCCAAGGCGAAAGGGGGGTTACATTTCCCAGATATAGAGCATTTGCACCTAGCCTCACTGCTTAAACAGGGGATTCAGTGGACTGCTGACGGAGACGATTGTGAATCCCCCAGGTGGTTGCAGGGGGAGAGTATGATCTTCGCTCCCCTTCTGAGGTACCAGTTAATTGGCACATCAGCAACTCTCCCGGGTCGGTGGGACGCGATTATCGCAGCAACGCAGCAAGCATGCCAGCTGGCGGCCTCCAGCATTGAAGGAGGGGAAGACTATGCCACAGCAACGCCTATATGGCTTAATCGTTGATTTACTATTGGTGGGCGTCAGATCTTCTGGAAGGCATGGGTGGCATGTGGCATAGTTATGCTTGGTCACTTGATCTACGACAAGAAGTTTAAAACATTTGATATGCTGCGGAATGAATTCGGTCTGCCAGGTACTTCCTATTTTCAATGGTGCCAGCTTCGGCACTGTCTGAGCCAAGCGGGGGTAATTCCACTGGCAATACGAGCTGAATGGCCGTTACTGACTGCACTACTGGAACTGCAAAGTGGAACCCGTATCATCTCAAAATCTCTGGAACTTTTCCGTACTACATCTGTCAAACAATGTACAAAGACACAGTCAGCCTGGGAAATGGACACAGGGGAGGGTGTTCTGCCTGACTCATGGGATGACTTCTGGACTCTGCAAACTCGATTGACGAGGGCAGCATCTCTAACTCAGTCGATGTATTTCTTTGCTCATCGTGCACATTTGACCCCGGCTCGGATAGCGAAATGGGCTCCGCAGGGTAGCGCTCAATGCTGGTCCTGCAAGTTGGAGACAGGCACACTCTCCCACATGATTTATTACTGCGCGCGTCTCCAGGTATACTGGAAAAGTGTCTGGCATCGGATATCCGACATTCTGCCCATTCACATACCCATATCCTATCAAATTGTGGTCCATAAATTCGCAGCCGACGGTCTTCTTCTCAGTAAACAGGAGGGTCATGAACATCATGATCAGCATAGCTATAAAGTTAATCCTGACCTTTGGAAGAACAATGAGAAGGTTCATAGCGACGGATGGTGGGCACTGTTATGCCAACATAAGATCCACGAAGAGGTCTATTTGACCAAGTACCCATCCGCAACCAAATCGGGCCTGAAGTGGGAACCTCTTACCGCATACATAGCACGCTCTAGGAAGCATATGTAGGGGCCCTGCTCCACATGTAGGAACCCCCTTAGACGGGACCATGGTTGTCAATCATGGTGAGCTTCACCCGGTTCTGCATACAGTGAAGTCAAGACATCCGGGGGAAGGTGCGACTGGACTATTTGTACATAGGTTTTGTATGTTGCTAAGGTATTAGGTTAGGTTTATTGCTTATGTTAGGATGTTTTAGCTGCTAAGACTGCCATATGATCATTTTTCTCCTTATTATTTGTACATGTATTCTATACAATAAAGACATGATTACAAAGAATCTAAGTGGTATGTTTACTAAAGGGCGTTAAAGAAACGGGCGTTAACAGCAGCGATAAGGGGTGTTACATGCGTAAAGGGCTCTGGGTGGGTAGGGGGCATTCTGGCGCAAAGGGCACTATGGGCCATTTAATGGGCATTAACAGGACATCAGGCGTTAAGGTATCAAACATGCACCTTAACATCTGAAAAAGGCTGTAACTCTAATGCTGGATAAAGGAGCACCAAGGAAAGTCAATGGAGTATGTTTACTAAAGGGCGTTAAGGTAACAGATGTTAATGGAAGCGATAAGACATGTTACATGCATAAAGGGTGCAGGGTGGCTAGAGAGCATTCCAGTGTAAAGGAAGCTATGGGCCATTTAATGGGCATTAACAGGACATTGGGCGTTAAGGAGTCAAACATGCACCTTAATGTCCAAAAAAGGTTGTAATCTTAACGCTGGATAAAGGAGCACCAAGGAAAGTCAATGCAAAGGTGATGGATGGAAGTACAGGTGGGAGCTGATGGGCCTGTCATATCTGTAGGCACTCTACGTGGCAGCTAGTAAAGTGGATGAGCATGTGGCAGGCAGCTGTACAGATGCACAGTGGGGTGCCACTGTAACATGGTGCAATGTAAATGTGTAGCATAGGATGGGGAAGACATGTCCCCCAGCGGAGCCAGAAGTGGCAGGATGTGTGCAGTAACAGGAGGAGTGGTGACATGCAGATCAGGCACCTGAGAGGCATGCATGAAGAGCCAAAATGCAGAAAAGAGTACCAGTGTAAGCTATGGTGTAGCAGCTTGCACAAGAAGACATGACTGCACACAGCCGACAGAGGCAGATGGATGGACAGAAGGAAGGATGGCGGCTGAAGAGAGGGTGGTATGGGCTGATAGCACTGATGTGCCATGGGTGTCATCCCCAACATATTTGCACTGTGCGTGAAAATGTGCCAGTGCCACCTGGAAGGCCTGATACCAGACATGAGGGACTCACACCTGTCCCAGCCACACAGCCACCATACAACAGTTCAGACAAATGTGCAGATAATGGCATAAGTCATCCAAACAGGGCAATTGGGGCATGTACAGACATGAGGTGATACCTGCAGGTGGCTAACCGAGGGGTAGGATGTGTCTGCATGTACTGCAGAGATGTAATGGAGCCAAAGTTGTATAATGACAGTCATGATGTCATGCATGATTCATGTTGCCCAAGTAGGTTATAGCTGTATGCATGTAAAAGCCTATTAGTATACCGTTGTAGCAGTGCAATCACATCAGGGTACATCTCACCGTCAATTGGTAATATCTAATGATAAACAGGGACTGTACAGACCTGCAGTCGCTGAGCCATTGGAGGATTAAGTGATCACAGGTCACAAGGAGGTGTTGTCAGTCCATGAATGTTGTGGCAGACATAAAATGTGACAGAAACACCTTTTGAAATGTCACATAAGGAGTGGCAGTGGGCCTCAAACACTGGTATCTTGGCCCCTAAGTCATTTCCATAACCATCACACCATGCCTTGAAGCAGAGGCCTGACATCTGCAGGGTGAACATGTCTGACCCCCTGCAATGGGCTGCAGCAGTGGCAATAGCATCATGATCTCAGAAGGCCATGATGGGGAATAGCATGTTTGATGACCCAAAGTGTGGCCAGAATGCATAACAAAGTAGAAGGATGAGTGTCTGCAAGTCACAGCAGAACTGGACTGTTCCAGGCGGGGAAAATGAACAAGTGGGAATTAAACCCTTGTCCCCTGCTAATGGGGACATAGCACTAACCGATATACTACTTCTCCACACATCTCTAAACTGCAATGTCTGGATTCAAATAACCTGCAGGTCTCTGCCTAAACTGTCTGCTGGGTGTGCCGGTATAGGTTAGTCCCTCCAGTACCCATGATGCACTGCACATGCAGAACAGCAGTTGATCACCAGAAAGAGAATGGACTGATCCATCACATTAGTTCAGTACGACATACTGACAGTGTATACTTCAATCACAAACAGTAACAAACCATGCTACTGTGCAGTTTCAGCAGTCACCCTGAGGGTGAGGATGGGCACCCAGTACCTGGTCCCCAGAACTTGCAATGCTAGAGATGGTCTCTGCTGGCCATGCTGCAGATTCTCATCACTGCCAGTGTGTTATGCTAGTCACCTTGTTTCCTGCACAATTGCAGTATGCTGTATGTGCCAGTCACATCTAGGCCCTGTGTCCTGCCCCTGTTGGACAGGGATCTTCCTAGAACAGTGTATGTCAATGCCCAGTGTTAAACTGCTGATGCTATGGACACTGACTGCCGTGGGGCTTTCTAGGCTTGCATGGGGGTTATTACTACAGTCCTGCTGGTGCTACCATTACCACAGGGAGTAAGTCTGGAACACTTGCTGTCCCAACCACCTAGGACTAACAATCACTCACAGCAAGCACAGTCAGACTGCACCTGCTGCCCACCACTGGGTTTTCCAGCCATGCACATACCAACCACAGACAGTCTTCTGGTCAGCACACATTGCATGTGCACAGAGTGACCATGTGCACCCAGGCTTGGGATAAACAGCCTGGACACCCAGCATTTGGTTCAGTGATTGGACCCCCAGGACAAGACATGCACTCACATCACTGGAGCTGGATACTACATAGCACTATGTGGATACATAGCCATTTCATGGTCACTGCCCTGTCAGAGTAAGAGTGCCGTACCTGCATATAATGCTGTGGAAACCCAGTCCATGCACATGGCAGACAAGCACTACAATGTCTCAGCAATTGACCCTACCTCCGATGCAGACACATCCTGGCCAATCCGCTCTGTTTCAGGCCATACCCACAATACTATGCTTCTCATCATGAGCATTTGCAGACTAATACTGGGAACAGCTTAAATGGGGATGGTTGGCATTTCTGCCTGCCACTTTGATCTCAATATCAGCTCAAGCATTGTTAATGTGTGCTCATTGTGCAGGAGCTAGTAGTGCCCAATCAGTGTGCCAGTGCTATCAGCCTGATTCTCCATCCAGCTGTGGATAGTGGAGCCTGTCTGTGCCACTGATGGGTGTTTGTACCCATGCTGGTCTATTCATTGGGGGTTGCATATTCTGGTGTTGCCACCTGCACTTTAGGATAAAGTTTAGCCACAGGGACATGCAATGCATGATTCACAGCAAGGACATGAACCTGTGACCTTTCACTCATTTACACAACAACTGTGTGTGTTGAGCCACAGTGTTGTCATATGATTACAACAGTTACTGGGGCTGTCATGCTCCCCATCAGACAGACTTTGGCACATGTTGCAATGTGCATGGTGCACAGGACTAGGACATGGCTTTGGTTTCCTGCAGGTGTATGCTGCTGTCTCTTCTGCCAATACCCACACACCATGCTGACATGCCCATGTGCTGTCAGTGTTGGTGGTATGCAGTCCCAGCCCATCCAACATGCAGGTTGGCGGGTGCCTAGGGAACAAGGTCTTCATGGGGGGGGGCAGAGGCATTCATCGACAGCCACACAGCCCCCCCAACCATCTGCATCTGCAGGGACCCCATTACTGTCTGCCAATGTTATGTCTCAAGGGGGAGGATGACAGCCACTGCTGTGGTATCCCCCAGGCACCTGCATGTTGCAGCTACCTGGTGGGCTACAGCTGCTGGCACTATTGGCCTCTTCCCCCACAGCTGTATTCAACAGCAGCAGGGAGGGCAGCTGGGATCTCTGCCTGGAGTGCCAGGATCCTTGGACTACCCCATGAGGCACATCTCCTTTCCATAGCAGCAGCATGTCTGTGTGCCGCCACTGTCACTGTGGGATCATGACAGACATCTCAGATGGTAATGCGGATGGCAGGATACACCTATGAGGAGAGGCTAAAAAGGTTGCGGCTCTTCAACCTGGGGAAGAGGCGGTTGAGGGGAGATATGATAGAGGTCTATAAATTAATGACTGGAGTGGAATGGGTAAATGTAGATTGATTGTTTACGCCATCAAAATGTAGAAAGACTAGGGGAAATGCAATGAGGCTACAGTGTAACCCATTTAAGACTAACAAGAGAAAATATTGTTTCAGTCAACATGTAATCAGCCTCTGGAATTCATTACCAGATGTTGTAGTAAAAGCTGTTAGTGTAGTTGGGTTTAAAAAAGGTTTGGACAGGTTCCTGGGGAAAGATCCATAAGCCATTGAGGACTTGGGATATCCACTGCTTGCCCCAGTACAAGCATTGTGGAACCTGTGTGTCTTTTGGGGTAACTGCTAGGTACTTATGACCTAGACTGGCCACTGTTGGACACAGGATACTGGATATGATAGACCTTGGACTGACACAGTATGGCATATTTTATAATCTTATGTGCTTATGTGCCACCTGGGAAGCTGCCTGGTCTGCCCTGTGCACCAGCAACTCCCACTGCATGACCCATGTACCACCTCCTTTGCCCCATTTGCACCATCAACATAGTGCCCTTTCATACTTGTGCACTATGCTATTGTTGCTAATGGGGCACTACTATCACTATCTTGGGCTCCCCTATCTGTTAATCACATTGCAGACATTAAAATAGGCTTTCTCTCTTCAAAATACACCCTTTCCTTGAGCTTTTCCTTTGTGTTGGGGTTCCCAGCATTAAAGGGTTTTAAACTCACATTAGTGCAACAGACGTTAAGGGAATACCCATTGTTAATGCCATCTCTCCACCCTGTTAATGCCCACTCTCCGCCTACAGCGCCATTTATTTACTTTGCAGGAACCTTTAACCCCCGATAATGCAGCTTTTTCACAGTATAAAGGGCAGAAAGGTGCCAATAAGGGTGTTAATGGCACACTGGCTCCCTTAATGTGCTTTAGTAAACATACCCCTAAATATATGTACCTAGAGGAGAGGAGAAATGAAGTATTTGAATGTCTGTTACATTTACTCTAAAGACATAAAAGAGGACCAAGACACAGGTATTTTTCAGTTAAAATCTAAAGTAAGAGGTTCCAAGAAGGCAGATTGAGGAATTGCCTCAGAAAATATTTTTTCTTAGAAGGGCTGGTAAATACATGGAATTGCCTTGTATAACATGTACTAAAGGCAAAACTGTTCCAAAATTTAAAAAAACTGGGAACCCCGGAGAGTCATTATTTACAAAGAGGTGACGGGAAAGCCAAAGATGAAAGGACTCTGTGGCTTTGGAGAAATAAATTAGGCACGCAAGATGGACCCTGCGGGTCTTTATCTCTTCTTAAAGTCTATGGGGTATGTTTACTAAATGGCGGTAAGGGAGCAAGTGTGCTGCTTACGTGTGGTAATGGCACACATGTCCCCTTAACAATGCAAAAATGCTGAGTTTCCGTGCATAAAAGGCATCTGCAGCATAAAGGGAACAGGAGGCAGAGAGCGTGTGTGAAGGGGTGGAAAGTGGGCGGAGAAGGTGCGGTAACACCATGTGTTACTATAATGTCTCTTGCATTAATACCCCCAAGTGCCCCTTAACGTCTATAACCTTTACGCAATGTAAACCCTCACTGAAAGGATATCTGCAGAGCGGAGAGAGCCTATTTAAATGTGGCAGTGGGATGAAATGACAAAGGAGCCCAAGTCAGTGATAGTAGTGCTCCATTAGCAGCAGCAGCAGCATGGTACACAAGTAGGAAAGGGCACCATGCTGATACTGCCAATGGAGCAAAGGGGATTGCATGATGGTCATGCAGTGGAAGGTGCAGGTGGACATTGCAGACCAGGGAGCTGCCCAGGTGGCACATGGTGGCATAAGAACAGAGGATCCGCAGATATGCCATACTGGGTTAGACCATGGTCTGTCAAGCCCTGTATCCTCTGTCCCACAGTGACCAATCACGCTCACAAGTACCTATCTGAGTCCTTAAAATGTACCCATGTTCAACAATGCCTAAATTGCGGAAGCTGTGGATCTACAATGCCCCCCTGCATAATGGTGCAAGGACCATTCCCCTGGAACCTAACTAAACCTGTGTTTTGCCAAAGCCTTGCCATGACAGACATCACAAATGGTGCAGATTGGTGGATGCCCCTATGTGTGGAGATTACAATGGTTAGGCCTCTTGAACCTGGAGGACAGATGGCTAAGGGGAGATATGCTGGTGGTCTACGAATTATTGGATGGAATGGATAAATGTTGATTGGCTGTTTACGCCATCAAAATGTGGGTGGACAAGGGGACAGGCAATGCCGCTGCAGCATAACGCATTCTAGACTGATAGGGGCATATAGTTTGTTAGGCAATGCGTAGGCAATCTCTGGCACTCTGATCACAAAGATGTCGTGAAGGCTCCTTGTGTAACTGTGCTTAGAGAAGGTTTGGTTAGGTTCCAGGGGAATGGTCATTGCACCATTATACAGGGGGCACTGTTGATCCACAGCTTGCCGCACTTTAGCTATTGTTGAACATTGGTGCATTTTAAGGACCCAGCTAGGTACTTGTGAACATGATTGGCCACTGTGGGACAGAGGATACGGGGTTTGATGGACCATGGTCTAATCCAGCATGACATATCTGAGGATCTTCTCTTCTTATGCCACTATGTGCCACCTGAGCAGTTCCCTGGTCTGTAATGTCCACCTGTACCTACCATTGCATGACCAACATGCCAACCCCTTTGCTCCATTGACAGCATCAGCATGGTGCCCCTTCCTACTTGTGCACCATGCTGCTTCTGCTAATGGACCACTACTATCACTGACTTAGAAACATAGTAACTTGATGGCAGAAAAGACCACATGGTCTATCTAGTCTGCCCTTCCATATCAACCACTACAACAGTCTTCTTTTTCCCTTTAGAGATCCTCTGTGTTTGTCCCATGCTTTTTTGAATTCAGATACTGTTCACATTTCTACCACCTCCATTGGGAGATTATTCCACGCATCTACCACACTTTCCATAAAGAAATATTTCCACATATTTCCTGAGTCTATCCCCTTTCACTCTCATCCTATGTCCACTCATAGCAGAGCTTGCTTTCATTTGAAAGAGGCTCTCCTCCTGTGCATTTATGCCACGGAGGTATTTAAATGTCTCAGTACTATCACTTCTATCCCACCTTTCCTCTAAAGTATACATATTAAGATCCTTAAGTCTGTCCTCATATGGTTTATAACGAAGACCACTAACCGTTTTAGTAGCCACCCTCTGTACCGACTCCAACCTGTTTATATCCTTTTGAAGGTGCAGTCTGTAGAATTGTACACAATTCTCCCAATAAGGTTGCACCAAAGGCCTATACAGAGGCATTATCACCTCTTTCCATCTGCTGGCTATTCCTCTCCCTATGCACCCAAGCATTCTTCTAGCTTTTGCCATCACCTTTTTTACCTGTTTAGTTACTTTAAAATCATCAGACACAATCACGCCTAGGTCCTGTTCTTTTCTGGACAGAAGTGCTTCACCCCCTATACTATATCCCTCCATTGGATTGCTGCAGCCCAAATGCATGACCTTGCATTTTTTAACATTAAATCTCAGCTGCCAAATTCTAGACCATTCTTCAAGCTTAGCTAGATTCCTCCTCATGTTATCTACTCTATTGCAGATTTTGACTTGAACGCCCTTATCACACTCCTCAGGCTCAATCCTTCTCCGCCCACTTTCTGCCCCTTCACACCCATTCTCCACCTCCTGTTCCTTTTATGCTGCTGGAGCCTTTTACACATGGAAACTTGACATTTTTGCAGCCTTAAGGGGATATGTGTGGCATTACCACACGTAAACAACATATTTGTTCTCTTATTGCTGTTTAGTAAACATTCCTCAAAGAAATGTACTTCCCTATCTTACACTATAAGGCAAATTTTAGTTACATGTAGGATGTGGAAATTGGAATTGAAACATTGTGGTTGGGATATACACATTTCCACTGATATTTTAGAAGAGGATCTTCCAAACAAAGAGCTTTTATAAAATGCATGTAAAGATATGCCATAGTGCACATGGATTCACCAGCACAGAGCTGGGGGAGCCTTTCTACAAATCTATACATGAGATTAATAATCGGGGGCAATTTGGCAGCCTCCATGTGGAATTGCTGACACTTATGTGAAGAAGTGGCCATTTTGCAAACATAGATTTATAAATGCCACTAATTAAATACAGAGGCCAGAATCTTTCAGGATTTCTTTTTTTTTGTTTCATTCTGGAGGGGAAAATAAACAATGGGGGATAAGAGCTTGCTGAAATAAGTACTTTTTAAAAACCTATATGTGCCAGGAAACAACTGTAAATAATGACATAGAAATTCTAGGTCATACAAGTAGATTCCCTTCATAAAATAGGGAATGTACATATAGGGATATGATTACTAATCGTCACTAAAGGCTTGTGCTGCCAGTATGCCACCCCAGAGCTTCACCCCACCCTAACTAAAGAAAAAGACAAGTCAAGAAGAGGCCGACTCCTGTTTATATGTAACTACAAAGATTGACACATAAGTTTGTTTGTACAATATGTTCCTTTCAAATAGTTAATACCGCTGTTCCATGTAAAAGTTGTTTGTAAATAGTTAATACTGCTGTTCCATGTAAAAGTTGTTTGTAAATAGTTAATACCGCTGTTCCATGTAAAAGTTGTTTGTAAATAGTTAATACTGCTGTTCCATGTAAAAGTTGTTCAGCTGTTCTCTGTTAACCGCCCTTGATCTCTGGAAGGGGCGGTATAGAAGAAATGTATAAATAAATAAATTGGTAGTGGTTTGCATGGCATAAAGTGCCTATAACACAGTCGCAATGGGAACCAACCTGACAGCGCCTGGTAAAGGTGAAATAGGCGGAGAACGGGTGGTGACTGGACAGAAAGTGAGGAGGTACACTAAAACTGGTCCCGATTAGTGGGCGTGAGAGTCACAGCTACGTGGAACTGGAACGCCAGCTCAGACCTGGCATTATGTGTGCCTGGTCCCTGCTAACAGCCATTCACAATAGCTAAACAACAGCCAGGTGTGTGCAGCAGGACCAACCCACAGTACAGCCTATAAAATACTGTGTCCTGGGGCCTGTGCCTTGTTACATCATAGCCTACTACATTGCGGCAGAGGTTGCATCATGGCTAGAAGGGGAAGGACACGAGGCAGTTGAGGAGGCCCCACAACACCTGGACCAGACCCTGCCCCCTGCCCCTACTCAAGTGGTGAGGGCCAATGTGCAGGGGCACTAGCCTGGAGAGTGGCGGACACTGCATCCTCAGAGGAGGGAAGTACAGTCTAGAAGGCCATGTATCTATAGAGACAGGGCCACACTTCTCGGCCTCCCTAAGGACCAGGTAATCGCCCTCTATAGGCTGAGCACAGCTGTCCTAAGAGAGCTTTATGAGGATCTACGATCTGACCTCGAGCATCTTACAGCCCGGTCACTTGACATACCAGGGCTGACAAAGCTCCTGAGTGCACTATATTTCTTTGCCTCTAGCTACTTCCAAACATCTGTGGCTGCAGTTGGAGGAATGTCCAAGGCCACATTTGGCAGATGCCTCCACCAAGTACTGCGAGCCATGCTTAGCCGGGTCAAGAACTACATAGTAACTCCTAATGAAAGACAACAGTGGGTGACCCTCAAACAGCAATTTCACAGAATTGCAGGCCTACCATGCATGGGAGCCATTGATTGCACACGTGGCAATTTTCCCACCCAGAGAAGGGGAAGTGGTGTTCCATAACCGGAAACAATACCATTCCCTGAATGTGCAGGTGGTTTGTGATGCAAACATGCACATACTGAATGTGGTATCCAGGTTTGCTGATTCAACCCATGACTCCTACATCCTGCATCACTCAGCACTCTTCCAACAATTTGAGGAGGGGCATTATGAACACAGCTGGCTACTGTGTGAGTGACCTCTTGTTATTTTACATTTACAGCAGGGGGGCACACATGCCAGACTGGGCACCTGAGGCTAATATCAGAATGGGGTCGAGGGAGACCAATTGGTTCCTGCTTGCAGGAACCCTACAACCCTTCCCTCCATGCCAACGCCCTTCACAACCTTGGTTCCACAACAGTCTGCACCTGTTATGCACTCACCTCTGCCGAGCCGACAAACTATGGAGAAAGGCTCCCTCCCCGGCCACACTATCTTCATTTAAAGCACATCACTCACATTATTGTTCTAAAGTTCATCTTGCCAAACAGACATATTTCTCAAATGCCATCTCCTCTGCCCCCAACCAGACCCGCCATCTCTATTCCACTCTCAAAACTCTCACATTTCTTTGCCCCAATTCCGCCATTGCATCCATTCAACCAACTCCTCCCCCTCCACTACTTGCATCATTCTTCAGTGCCAAGATCTCCTCCCTCAGGACATCACTGCCCTCCTGTCCCCCCCTATTTCCCCCCTCCTCCTACCTCATCTCCCCCCCCCCCCACCTCACAACTCTCACACACATGGGCTACATTCTCTCCAATCACTACAGCTGAACTCATCCGATTGATTTCCTCATCCAATAAGACATACTGCTCTCTCGACCCTATCCCCTCCTCTTGGATACTTACTCCCTCTCTGGCACTCATATCCTCACTATGATTAATTCAAGTCTTGCCACAGGCACTTTTCCCCACTCCTGGAAGCATGCTCTCATTCGCCCAATCCTCGAGAAACCCTCACTTAATTCTCTAGTTCCAGCACACTATCGCCCAGTCTCTAACCTCCCTTTTCTTTCTAAACTCCTCAAAAAAGCCGTCTTTGCACAGCTCTCTCACCATCTGGATTCCATCAATTTTCTCCACTCCCGTCAGTCAGGGTTCCGACAGGGCCACAGTAGTGAAACTGTTCTGCTTGCCTTCACAAACGCTCTCCATGTGGCTCACGATTGTTGTGACTTCTCGGTGGCGGTATCTTTGGACTTATCTGCAGCCTTCGACTTAGTTGACATTCTCTTCTTCTCCTTCGTCTGCGTGAGGCTGGCCTCTGTAGCACAGTCTATCGATGGTTCCACTCTTTCCTCTCCTCCCGGTCCTGCGCAGTCCTTTCTTCATCCTACTCTATTTCCCCTCTGATCCATTCTCTTTACCCTGTGGGGTCCCCAGGGTTCTGTACTGGCACCTCTTCTTTTTAATCTCTTTCTAGCACCGCTCGCTTTACTGATACAGCAATCTGGGATTTCTGCTTTTTATTATGCAGACAATCTAGTTCTTCTTCACCACACCTCTCCTCTTCACCCTGACCTTTTTGCCCTCAATTCCTGTCTCACAACAGTCACTGACTGGCTTACTCTAAACTGTCTTCATCTCAACTTAACCAAAACTGTTGCAATTTGGTTCACCCATCACTGGCCCCTTCTTTCTCAGGATCTTCCATACCCCTAGTTTCCTGTTTCCACTACTTGGGTGTCCTCTTTGACTCTGATCTCTCCTTTCAAGCCCATGTTTCACACGTCACAAAAACCTCCTTCTTCTTCCTGCACCAGATTCATGCAATTTGCCCCTTTCTTACTCCACCTGCTCTTATCACTCTTCTTCTGTCATTAGTTATGTCACGGTCGATTTCTCTAACTCTGTTTTTATTGGCCTCATGAAATCACAATTAGGTAGATTGCAACAAATTCAGAACACTGCTGCCCATCTTATCACTTCCTCCTCCCAGCGGGATCATGTAACACCTCTCCTCTTCCATCTACACTGGCTACCCATCTCTTTTCGCACTCACTTCAAATTACTTACTCTGGTTCATAGAGCTCTTCATACTAGCACTCCGCAATATCTGACAGATCTCATCACATTCTACACCCCCAGACACACACCCCGTTCGTTTCACCTGAATTGTCTTCATCTCCCCTCCCCCTCCCTTGCTCACCTCCAATCTACATGCTCTTCTGCGTTCTTTTTCATTGGCCCAGCACTCTGGAACTCACTGTCCACTTCCCTCAGATTAGAGCCCCTTCACTACGCATTCAAACAAAACTTAAAAACCCACCTCTTCTCCCTGGCTTTTGACCTTCCCTCCCCTTTTGTCTGATCCTGTTCCCCTATGCATAGTCCTATGCCTCTTCTCTGGACTGTCCTATCAACAATTGTAATTTCCTTTTCCCTTTCTGGCCTTGTGCCTACCTCTGTTTGTAAATTGTAAACCACTTTGATTGCTAAGGAAGGGTGGTATATCAAATAAATAACCATAACCATAACCATAACCATAACCCTGATCTAGTCCTGGTTTCACAATGCTGACCTCTGCAGGGAATTCCAGATAGCAGGTCCATGCAGCTGATAAGGTAAATCCAAGACTGGATCAGGCTGTCCCCAAGATCTGGAGCCATTTGACCACTCTAATGGGCCTGTGATGGGACATAGAGCCACACAATAAATGTACTAGGCTAGGCTGAGCACCTGAATAGCCAAAATGTGAATGGGGCTAGGGTGACCAACTGGTTCCTGCTGTTATGGATACCCTGATCTAGTCCTGGTTTCACATTGCTAATATCTCCAAGGAAATCCAGATAGCATGTCCATGCAGCTAGTAAGGTAAAACCAGGAATGAATCAGGATGCCCCCAAGATCTGGAACCATTCGACCACCCTAATAGGGTCTGTGATAGGAACTAGAGACACACAGTAAATGTACTAGGCTAGGCTGGCTACCTGAAAAGTTTGTATCAGAATGGGGTCAAAGGAGGCCAACTAGCTCCAGCTTTTAGGGATACCCTGATCCAGTCCTGGATTCACATTGCCGACCTCTGCAAGGAAATCCAGATAGGTTAATGGAGCTAGTAAGGTAAACCCAGGAATGGATCAGGGTGTCCCAAGATATGGAGCCATGTGCCCACCCTAATGGGTCATGTTATGGAAAATAAAACCACACAGTTAATGTACAAGGCCCGACTGTGTACTTGAAGAAATAATATCAGAATGGGGCCGTTATGGGATCGAGAGCCACACAGTGAATGTACTAGATCAGACTGGGCAGCTACAACGGTAATATGAGAATGGGGCTTCCAATGGGAAGTAGAGTTACACAGTACATATATGTGGAAAAGACAGGCTTGGCCTCAACCACTGACCAATACAGCACCAAGCATGTAGTTTCCCAATCCTAGCCAGTTGAGCCATCTGACACCTCTGGGAACTATGAATGTAACTGAACCACACCTAATTGAGAAGACAGCACAATCAATGCCAGTCACTCTGCCTGCAGTCACAGAAAGGCCAAAGTAACCATGTCCAGGACTGAAGTGTCGTAACACCATGTTACATATTTTCAGGGGTGAGAGTGAAAAGGCAATCTGGCCTGTGCCACAATGGAACCATATTGCATGAGTGGGCATGCAATGTGAATCTCGTTGTGGACAACCAGCTCAGACTGAAGGCACAAATCACTTGCCGCCAATCACTAAAACGTATACCTGGGCTAAAATCCAAGACCCATTACAAGAAGAGTTATCTTATCCTGTTCCCAGACTCAGATTAGTAGCCAGTCCTGCCTCACAAAACATCCCCTGTGAATGGCCTGTGGATTCTGTAGCATTGCATGCAAGGAGACAGGTGAGGGAAGACAGATGGCAGCAAACTAATGATCCTCCTATAGGGAAAGAGGTGGCACAGAGAACACAGAAATAGTTTGTAATGGACCTAATTGTCTAACCTGGCCATGGCCTTTCCATAAACACTGCAGCATGTGGGAGGGCCATCTGTGATGGGTGATACAACGTCACCCTGCTTGTATAGGAGCTGTGTGTCAGGGGTGGCATGGAAGCTACCAGTTGATTGCCAAAAATATGTGTTAAGCTGTGAAGGTTACCACGGCCCTGTCATTTGAACACTCAAAGCACCAGCAGAGCCAAACCAAACCTCCTAGCCCTCTATATCCATGGAAAACATGACCTGGAGGCAGTTGAGGATTATCCACCTCACTGAGCTGCAGCTGTGACAATGTTAAATAGTACAGCCTCTGAGGCACCATAATCCTGATGCATTCTGGGAACTATGGTCTGACTGCCAATGTGTCCGCAAAGCTAATGGGGACGCACCTCAGTGGGATGCTAGCAGATAGGGACCCACCTGGGCAACAGTGCAAGTGAAATCACAATGAGGGGTCAATCACTGAGTTCACACAGCATAACATGCAGGCATTGCTCCCCTCACACATTCACCGTCAGATGAACAGTGGAATAAGCCTGCACTGACTGCAGGGGGGCAAATGTTGAAGGAAAAACTAGGGCATGAATCGGGAAACATTAGATGTGCCTCAAAGATGGTCTGAGAATCAAACCTTTAGCCCATGGATCTACAATGACCAAATCTGATGCAGACGATGGACATCACCCTGCTCATAGACCACATAGCAATGGTAGGGGTGCCAAAGAAGCAACATTGTGTTATGAATCAAGTCTGCTAGACTGCCAAGGTCACAAAGCACCTGTCAGTTGAATACCCACAGAACCTGCAGAGGCCAGCCACACCCACTAGCAGGCTGAAGCCGTGCTAACTATGGCCTAGGCTACGTTTGCGAACAAGCTCCGGATATATCTGACAGGCCTGATTCAGTCCTGGGTTCACCCCATTGCATGCAAGGACCTGTAGTTCTGAGTATTCAATTGTACTCAAACAAACAAGCAAGACCACAGGTCCCTGCAAGCAAGGGGGTCAGACCAGGACTGGACAAAGCCTGGCATGGGCATCTGTAGTCAGTCAGCAGTCCCATTCCAGGGGAAGGTAAGGAGTCACCATCTCACGGAGTTGCAGCTGTAAAAATGTCACTCATTCCAGCCTCCATGACCAAGGATGGCAGATACATCCTGGGACATAAAGTCTGGATTTACATTGCCACAAAAAAACAGGGATCACGAACTGCACACAGGGAATATGTTTTCACATGCTAGAAGGAGTCACAATCTGAGCACTGCAACTAACTAACCTTGGAAATCAATACCTGCACCCAGAACATGGTTGCCATGGGAAGTGAGTGCACTGGGTGTGGCAACCCGTTTCAACTACTGTGAGCACTAAGCTGACAATGGCTTGGTTAACTTTGCAACCCAATAACCATTGTAATACTTCCTAGGCAGCATCTAATCCACCACTCAAACACCAACCTATCCCCCAGCCAGAGGGTTTGCCCCTCCCTCTGTATGCTCACAGATGGCTCCCCAAAATGCAGCACTGATTCAAATCATCCCAGATCCAAAAGTCACAGGTTTAATTCCAGCAACAGCTCGGAGGTAGCACTGTGAACTATCTGTGGTGGCCATACCATGACCCTTTTGTATTTCTACGTTTGTCACACCTGACATTCAATGCAGAACATTACACAGTCCATTGGAAGGGGAATGGCCCAAAGGTAGCACTGCATATGCCTTCTTATGAACTCAGTGAATAGACAACCATTGTCACATTATTTGTGCTGTAGTCCAGGTGAGTCATAAGAACATAAGATATGCTATACTGGGTTAGACCAAGATCCATCATGTCCAGTATCCTATTTCCAACAGTGGCCAATCTAGGTCACAAGTAACTAACAGTTTCCCCAAAAGACACAGGTTCCCTTTAAAAATGGTTTATGGACATTTCCTCCAGGAACTTCTCCAAACCTTTTTTAAATCTGTCTACACTAACAGCTTTTACTACATTCTCCAGTAACAAATTCCAGAGTTTGATTACACATTGAGTGAAAAAATATTTTCTCTTATTAGTCTTAAATAGGTTCATTGCATGTCCCCTAGTCTTTCTATATTTTGATGGCATAAAACAATAGATCTACGTTTACCCATTCCATTCCATTCATTAATTTATAGACCTCTATCATCTCCCCTCAGCTGTTTCTTTTCCAGGTTGAAGAGCCCTAGCCTTTTAGCCTCTCTTCATATTAATTATCCTTCTGTCCCCTTTACCATTCTGGTGGCTCTTCTCTGTACATTTTCTAATATTGCTATATCCTTTTTAAGATATGGAAGGACAGACTAGATAGGCCATGTGGTCTTTTTCTGTCGTCATATTTCTATGTTTCTATGTTTAAGATACAGTGACCAGAATTGCACACAATATTCAAGGTCTGGCCACACCATGGAATGGTACAGAGGCATTATAATATCCTTTGTTTTATTCTCCATTCCTTTCCTTATGATACCTAGCATTCTATTTGCTCTCTTGGCTGCTGCTGCACACTGGGCGGAGGGTTTCAACATGTTATCCATGATGACACCTATTTTTTTTCTAATATCATCCCAGTGAAGTGTAATGTCTTCAATAGCTGAGAGTACACATTGCCAGCCAGACAACAGATCCCTGAATGCAGCAGGATTCTCTGGGCTCAGAGGCTGGACTGAGTTACAACCTCCCAGCTAGAACTCACCAACATAGGAATCCTGCACCTGCTTCAATGACCTGCTGACTCTGGCAATTCAGTGCAAGGGGGTGGTTCAGCAGATCCTGTCACAAGTAGCCAGCCAATATCAGTCCAAACTTGGCAGCACCAATGTTGTGCCAAGGAAAACCTGGGTGCTATAATGCATGCCGCAGTCAGAAATGTAATCAGCAGGCAGGGTGACTTGCAAACCACACACACAGCTGAGCCTACCCACAGATGGCCCCAGTGTTCATACACTACATGGTCACAGGTTCAATGCCAGGCCCAGCTCTGAGACAGCAATATGCACTGTGTTGGTTTCCTATGCCACTGTCATTTATCATCAGTAATGCACTGCTCTCCAGGTACCTCTTGATCCTCATGTGACCACCTGTCAATCACGGCTGCACATTCTTAAGAAAGTGTGGACAGCGGCACTGTGCGGCATTCCCACTCAAGGATCTAAGGTTCACAACTGTTCCCAGATCCAGCCCACAAGCCTGATCCAGACTTGGGGTCACACCAATCAATACAGGAACATGTAACAAATACATCTCTGTTCAACCCATATGATATTTGCTACCTACTATCCCCTGCATGAAATTGGGTCTAAACCAGGACTTGGTCAAGCATGTTGAGTGCATCAGGTGCCAGTAGGAACCCCCAAATGGAACATGAGGCAGTGACAACCCATGTCAAATTATCCTGGTGCCAACCCAGGTGTGTGCCCTATGGCAGCCCACTGAAGCGTACTGCTTTGAGTCCCTCATTATACACAGTGTGAGACTCACTGCAGGTCCTAGAGTGCATCATGATTGGATTGTCACAACAGCTGGACTGCTTGACAATTTCACACCAAGATACTCCAAACTCCCCAACTCTGATCAAAGCACAAAATCTACACCTCTGTAGTACTGTGGTTCCATTGTCTGCAAGGTCAGCATTGGAAAGTGACCTGGTATCTGGACTGAGATTATTGGGCACGGTATTCCACAAAATCACCTTGTTGTGCATTAGGCCATGTGTACACTGTGATCCCACCCAATGGCCACCCCATAGCCTCCCCTGGCCTGAGGCCACTGGTCTGATGTATCAATCATTCAACTGCAAGGATCACACATGCAGGGGTCTCACAGACAGTATGTCTGCAGCTGCCCTCATATGCAATGTATCTAACACGTGCTAATTTCCTCCACCCAGGTGATGCAGGATACAGGGACAGGGCCTGGTCACTGATCCCTGTGAGGTTTCCAAGAACACGTGCAGAGATCAGGTACAATGAAGACCAAGCCGCAACTCGCTCTGTCATAGAGCACACCTTTGGCTTGTTGAAAAGTCACTTCAGGTGTTTGGTCTCATGTCAGTGAGAGGCCTTATAATACCGGCCTCTCACTGTGGCTGAAATCATAGCGGCCTGCTGCTTACTACACAGCATTGCAATCAGGCATAGAATCCCAGAAGACAATGGAGCAGCACAGGATCTTTATTGCACAGCTGTCCAGGGACATGGAGCTTAAGGATGTAGAGATGCATCAGCTCCACCATCACCTTCGCAGTAGCTGGCAGCAGTGGAATATGGATGTGGAGGAGTCTTCATGAGGATCCCCTGCAGCCTGTGTTTTTCCCCATACTCTACCTCCTTCTGTTACCCCACCCCCTCAGACTTCCTGAGCCAGCACTGTGGCAACTGGTGCCACAAGCCCTGGCCCAAAAGGATCTGGCATGATTCTGCTTCCTGATACTTGCCTGGGATGATGATGTGCACATATATTTATCCCCATCTGCTGTTTGCCATTGCCATTTAGATATACATGACAGTACTCCATGATAGACTGTAACATGGTTCATCCCACAACAATGCAGAGATGTGGCCCACATACACCTACGGGAGGTCAGTCTTGCCCACCACTTGAGTTTGTATGCACCATCTGAAGCTTCTCATCTAAATATCCACCAATGGTCATCAGGCACTATAGCGTTTCATTTGGCATGATTCCACATTTTTCCCACAAAATCCTGGGGTCATCTTTCTCCATGTTCACTGTTATGTGACAAAGGTTTTGCAAGGCTGAGGTCCATGTGGCAATGAACCACATGATTCTTCTGCAACATGTTGGTCCTCTGGGATTTGTATGCTTGCAGCATGTTGTGACCAACATTGTTCACTTTGTTTGCCTATCTATCCTTTGGGAAGAGCATACCCCTCTTAAAAGCTCTGCTGGAAAGGTGAATTTTACCTCTTGTATGTAAATTTGCTGGCTTTCTGTGAGTTCTATCTGTCTGTCTGTCTCTCTCTACATATTTATTTATTTGTCATAGTTAGTGTGCTCCCTTACTTCACTGCCCCCTTCATTTTGCACTTTTGTTCAGCTTTTCTCAGCTGAATAACTTATACCCCACATCCCCTCTACCCACCCATCCTGTGGCTCTCAGTCTCTTATAGCTGTCATCTGCTCATTACCTCACTTACTCACAGGTGTACCTAATCCCTTTGGGCTCTCTCCCACCTTCTATATCTTCTGGTCTTTGTTCTCCTTTCTATTCCTCTTCTATGGCTCCTCATCACATTGTCTTCCTTTTCTTCATACTCAATAACTGTCTTCCCTCCTACCCGCACCTTCACTCCTCTCCTCTCCTTTCCTCCTTATCTTCCCTTTACCATCCTCACTTCCCCTTCCATTCTGTCTTCTACCCTATCATCAGCTCTTGAACTTCACCACATTCTCCCTCTCATTCAACCATCTCCTCTCTCTCTAAGGCAACCTCACCCTCGTTTCCACTGTTCTGTCTCCTCTCTGCTCCATACACTGCTACTCCTTCTTCTTCTCTCATCCAGAGATATCAACCACAACCCTGGCCCCCCTAGACTTCTGTCACACTCCAAGAAGAGATCGTCATGCAACACCTCTAATCTTATTCATATCCCCCTCCTTTCCCCTTCCACTCTCCTTTTCTCATGTGCCTTGTGGAACGCACATTCCATCTCTAATAAACTTGCTTTTACTCATGATCTCTTTATCTCTAATGCTCTCCATCGTCTTTATTTTATTTATTTATTTTAAATCTTTTCTATACCGCGCTCTTTATTATCAGTGCGGTTTACAATTAACAATTATCGAACAGTCAAGGCAGAACTACCTTGTGCTTACATTGAACAGGAGGGGAAACTTGGAGTTGTAACTGGGTGAACTATTTACAATTTACTGGGTGAACTATTTACATTAGAACATCAAAAGATGTGGCGAGGTGACTATTTACAAGTTAGATGTTAGACCCAATCCTCATGGTTAGGACTGGGTCTTATCGGTTGTACATAGTAAGCGTTATAGCATATATATCAACACATATTCATTGTTACAGTTTAGGTATTGGTAGTATTCATAGTATTACTATCACCGATCTGTTATATACATCTTAGATTGATATTATTGAACATCAATGGATGGGTCTGAGACTAGGTTTGTTTTAGTTTGTTTGTGAAGTGTTGGGTGCTACTTGAGTGGATTGGGGTGTGGGAGGTGGAGAAGTGTCGTTTGGTGCTCTAACTGAGACCTGGCTCCTGCCAGAAGATACTGCATCTGTCACTGCTCTCTGTCACGGTGGTTATCAGTTCTCCCACACACTTTGGTGGTCGTGATGGTAGTGTTGGGCTTCTACTTTCTCCCTCCTGCCAATTCCAATCCCTCCTGCTGCCTCACTCTCACTCTTTTCCCTCTTTTGAAGTCCACCCCATCTGCCTTTTCACTCCACTACCTCTCTGGGTAGCTGTTATTTATCGACCTCCTGACAAGTCTACCTCTACCTTTCTCACTGACTTTGACTTGTGGCTTTCCTTCTTTCTGGATTCCTCTCCCCCACTCTTATTCTTTGGGATTTTAACAGATAAGACTAGCTAAATAAATAAATAAACATGCTAGCCATACCCCCATCAGTTAGTGCACAGAGTTTGCAACTAAAACTCATTACACAGGTACACTAAAAAAAATTTTTTTAAACTGCCTCTAATGTTTCGATTGATTTTTACGTTTTTTGGTGCGCTGAATCCAAATCTGGTAACCAATTTGCTCCATCACGTACAGATTTTTTGCTACATTGGGTTAGCAGTTTGAGGTGAACGTTTCAGATTGAGTGCGATCGAGATAAAAGTTTCTTGGATGAATTCTTTATACTAATTGTTTAGTAGTTATTCAAATAAGAATAAAGAAAATTGTAACAAGGCAGCACATAAGAATAGAGTAATGTCAACAAAACACACTGTGATGGTAGCAAAATTGTCTGCACTTAAAACAGCCACATACATGTGCACAAACATTGAGCATATAAGAGCGAGGTTAGACACAAAGCAAAGCAAAGAAATGTGCAAAAAATGTTGTACAGGTATGTATGTAAGAATAGAAAACGCAAACCGCACCATTGCAATACATGAAGACAAACACCCGATGGTGTGAAAATAAAATTCTAATAAATGAGATCCGACACTGTGGTAATAACTAGCAAATTTTTATTTCAAAGTTTAGTAAAAACACGATATTTGTCAACACAGTTTAGATTTTAAAGTCATTCTTGGGTCAATCAATCTCCTGGTGGGCCTGTTTCTTCTTCCCCCGAATGCTTCTCTTGGTGCACTGCTTGGCGTATTTTTCATCTGGGGTTTCCCGCAGCAGCAACAAGCAGAAATCAGCTATCATAGTGGTGTTCCATCTTCCTTGGTACCTTCTCTCTGCGTCCTTGATGTCCTGGTGAAACCTTTCACCTTGTTCTTCACTGTACGCCCCCAAGTTTTCGGGAAAGTAGTTCACATGGGAGTGCAAGAAATGGACTTTCAGGCTCATGTTACAGCCATGTTCTTTGAAGGCATTGAGCATCCTGGCAACAATATCCTTATAGTTCTCATCCCGCCTGTTCCCCAAGAATTTGAGAACAACATCCTTGAAGGAATCCCAGGCTTCTTTTTCCTTCTCAGACATCGTTTCAGCGAATGCTCCATCTGAAATGAGTTTCCTTATATCAGGGCCAACAAACACTCCTTCCTTTAGCTTTGCTTCAGAAAGTCGTGGGAACTTTGAGCAAAGGTACCCAAAGCACTCACCATCTTTTGGAAGGGACTTGATGAATTGCTTAATGAGACCCAACTTAATGTGGAGAGGTGGTAATTGAATTTTATCACGAGGTACCAAGCTCTCATGAAGAACATTTCTCTCACCGGGTCTCAAATACTCCCGAATTGGCCAGTCTTTTTCCCCCAGTGTAGGTCGCGGGCCCGGCTATCCCACAAGCAAAGGAAGCAGGGATATTTGGTGAAACCGGATTGCTGCCCTAATAGCATGGATAGAATTTTAAAGTCTCCACAAATCATCCACTTATGCTCATCATAACGAATCTTCTGAAGAATCAGGGCCAAATTCTCGTATTTTTCTTGGAGAATAACAGAGTGAGCAATAGGAACTGAAGCGAATGTGTTGCCATTATGAAGAAGAACACCTTTTATGCTGTCTTTTGACGAATCAATGAACAGCCGCCATTCAGCAGGATCATACTTGAGTTTAAACTTTTCCATCACTCTGTATATATCGTTGCAAAATACCAAATCTTCCTCTTTGCTGAAATACTTCAAAAATTGTGTCTCGCGGTTGCGGTACCAATAAAAGTTGTTCCTGGTGACAATAGATTTTTCTGTTTAAGCCGAGAACCTAGCAGTTGGGCAGCATCTTTTGGGAGTCCTAAATCCCGGACTAAATCATTCAATTCAGCTTGAGAGAAAAGTTCAGGTTTCGGATCTGGTTCAATTTCAAACTCGGAAGTACTGGACTCATCGGGAAAAGCCATCTGATGAGTCTCATCATGATCAGAACCGTCCACACAAATATGATCCAAAGATTTTGGTGGTTCAGGCACAGGTACTTCGTTGCTATGAGGCATAGGCCTAATTGCTGAGGGAAGGTTGGGGTAACTTATTACGTTCTTATTTTTTAAGTTGTATCCCTTCACAATGCAAGAGCAAAAATAGCAGTCACTGCTGTGGTCTCTTTGTTCACGCCACATCATAGGTATTCCGAAATGAAATGCTTGTTTTTTACCTTTCATCCATAAGCGTAGATCTTCCTCACATGTCTTGCACACTTTGTGAGGAGCCCACGGTTTGTCTTGATCGCCTAACTTCAAACCGAAATAGGCGAAATATACTTTTTTAATAAATGCAGAAATGTTCCTCTGCCGCTTTTTCACGGTATATTCCCCACAAATAAAACAAAAACTGTCCGGAGAGTTGACGCAACCTCTGGCTCTGTGAGCCATCACAAATACACAGCACTGCAAACTGCAACTGTAGTGAACCACTTCGGAATAAAGCTGGATTACGACTGAGCAAACAAAAGGTAATAATGAACTTGCAAGAAACTGAAATTTGACAGGAACGTTCATGTCGCAACCACCGTGTTTGAGCGAGCGAACGAGGTGAGGCGAACAGGAAAGAACATAAAATGAAAATATCAAGAGGGAGTGTTTCTAGTTAGTTAACCATTACAACCTCTATTTTGGGCCAAGAAAATAAACTGCAGTCGGCTAAAAAGAAATTATGTGAACATTCCTTATATGGGTAAGAAATCTAATTTTGCAAGAAAACGTTACGTGATGGAACATTTTGGCTATTTTTCCTGGATTCAGCACCCCAAAATCTATAGGAATCAGTTGCAAAACTGGAGGCAGTTTTTTGGTAGTGTACCTGTGTTATTTGTTAAACCCTAATGCAATTTAGTAAAAGGTTCCCTAAGGTAAATTTCTATACTTGATGTGCTCTCACCGTCTCCTAATGCCTAATGCCATCAACTCTTACCAGATGTTACACACTCATGCTGTTAAAATGTGTATATTTGCTGCATATAGAATGTTAGTGTTTGGAGATATAGTTCATAGACTTCAGCACAGTAAATAGCCACTTATACTGTAAAGATTAAATTATGACATTGTTGTCTGCTCAAGTACCTCTAGGTTTTATTTCTTTCTATTTGAGAACAGATTATTTTTCTATCATTGTGCATTCGTGTTTTGTTTTTCATGCTTTCACGCTGTTTCTTTGCTGCTATTTAACCTTGACAGTTGAAGTAGGAGAGACGAAATCATCAGCTGGCAAAGAGGTGGAGGGATGTTGCTCTGCAGGGGTGGCCCAAGCTGTGCCCAGCTGTCTGTTTTCCCCAAAGGCATAAGCATTTTACAATTCTACTTTGAGAATGCACCCAAATGGTCCTGGACATGAGCCAGACTCATGTATCTTGTGTCACACTGCCTAGTGCTGCACTTAGTACCATGCCTTCCTTGGTAAACACTTATTAAACACAATTGTGAAATAAAGTAGGGTCAATTAATGCAAAGCTACTTTGGGACAAAATAGGAAATTTCATCTTAATGGCAATTTAAAGAAAATAGTTTCTTAAATATACTCAAGAGATCTGTCTTTTTTTGTTGTTAACGTAACAGAATATTTTTTGAGAATAGTATACAGCAGCTTACTTGTTAATATATTGTTGGAGAGAGGTGTAATTCGAAATGCAGCCACTGCTAATTTTAAAAAATGTCTTGGATGGAGGATTGAAGAAATTATATCGGAGAGTTTTTCTGGCTGGTGATGGTGAACAAACGTATCCCCTTCAGGCAGGTTTCTGCCATATAGAGAGAATATGATAGAACTATTGAGTCCTTTCCTCTCCGTTTAAAATTTTTTGAAAAAACTAGTCATATTTTGAATTGAAGTGACTGTTCAGGCAGACTGATGAAACTGCTCAAGGTTTAGGAGTATTAGGTTTGACCTTGATAATTTACTTTAGTTGATTGTTAGAGCTTTAATTTATGTGTATGAGACCCGGAGGTTTTTTTGCTTGGTGAGAACATATATGCCATACTGAGTCAGACCAAAGATCCATCAAGCCCAGTAGCCTGTTCCAGGCCAACCTAGGTCACAAACACCTTACCTGCCATGTTCCTAAGGATAGACAGATTCTGTGCGGCTTATCCTGGAAGTGGAGTGAAGGAGTAGCCTAATGGTTAGAGCCACATTCAAGTAACCAAAAGAGCAGGGTTTGATTCCCATTGGGGTTCCTTGTGACCTTTGGCAAGTTGCTTTACCTCCATTGCCTCAGAGAAAAAGGTCTGGCCATTTATGTCCAGTCATACCTTGCCAAAAAAATCCAGGGCTGCTGGGTCACCAGAAGTCAGCATTGATTTAATACAGTAGCAGTTAAAAAAAAAACACAAGAGTAAGCATTGGATTTCTCCAATTGTTTATAATAATGGTTTATAGACTTTTCCTCCTGGAACTTGTCCAAACCTCTTTTAAACCCAGTTACACTAACAGTTTTACTACATCTTCCAGCAACAAATACCAGAATTTGATTACTCGTAAAACATTTAGGAACTTGTTTGCCACAGTTATTAACTGTCCAGTCCTCAAATCATAGAGACATCCCCAGATCCATTTTAGAAAGCCAGGTATATTGATATCCCCAGTGCAAGTATGCCCATATAGCAAAGGGGCATAGTGGAGGTATGCCCTGGTCAGAGCAGTTCTGTGGAATCTGTGTGCTTCCAATTATCTGGTTTCAGCACTTGCCCAGTCACTCCCTCTGCTGAGACTTTTTTCCTACACTTCCCTCTCTGAGCACGAGCTGCTGATCCTCCATTTGTAGGTTCATCCTTGCTGAGAGTACCCTCATTGCAAACCTCGGCCAACTTTGTGTGCTCTGTTCAGGCATTTTCCTGCATCTGTTTACAACCTAGCTTGTTATTTATTGTTCTGTCTATAATTTATGTTTTGTCAATCTGTGTCCTATCTTCTGTCTGTCCTTTACCCAGCTCCTGCTCTCTGCAGTGCAGTGTCTC
This sequence comes from Ichthyophis bannanicus, assembly GCA_033557465.1. Classification (NCBI taxonomy): domain Eukaryota; kingdom Metazoa; phylum Chordata; class Amphibia; order Gymnophiona; family Ichthyophiidae; genus Ichthyophis; species Ichthyophis bannanicus. The sequence goes on from CM066036.1 coordinate 270,277,591, forward strand.
CCTTCTCAACAGTTTATTGCCTCTGTTCTCTGACTAGTACTATCTGACTGCACATTTAGGAGTGCTTTTTCTTTCTTTTCTTCTCCATCTCCTTATTCCTCTACAAGGCCTGTCTTGTAGGTATTTAGGGCCCGATATTGACTTTGGCAGGCTATGCGCCGCTATGGAGCACAGCCTTGCCCGCCAACCCTTAATCCCAGATATTCAATACCAGGGTCATATGCAGCCCCGGCATCGAATATCCAGGGATCACCATGCATGCCGGAAGCCACAGTAGCTAACTGGACAGCAGCGATATTAGATGATGCCTGGTTAGCTCCTGTGCCTAAAACCGTGTTAGTGTCATTGAATATCCTTCTTAGTGGCAGTTACATGGTTTACAGGGCTGTAAACCGTGCAACTGCCCCTCAAATATCGGGCCCTTGAAGTCTTATTTTTTTTACCTTACCTGAGTTTTACCAGGGCACTTCCTGTGGAATCTGCCTGCTTCCACTTACCTGCCTTCAGCATTTGCACTACAACTCTCCTAATCTGGCTGTGTTCAGAAGCTTTCCTCTCTGAGCACATGAACTGCTGACCCTCCATTGGAGGTTCCTGCTTGCTAAGAGTACCCTCGTTGCAAGCCTCTGCTAACTTTGTATGCAATGTTCAGGTATTTTCCTGTGCCTGTTTAGAACCTAACTTATTTTTTATTGATCTGTCTATATTTCTGTTTTGTCAGTGTGTCTCCTATCCTCTTGTTGTCCTTTACCCAGCTCCTACTCTCTGCAGTGCTATGTCTCTCTTCTCAATACTTTATTATTCACCGCCCCCCCCCCCCCCTCAGCCCAACCACCTCTGGCTTAGCATTCTTTTATAGCTTTGTTCATTGACGCAATTACTCAGGTGTTCCTGACCCCCCCAGGACTGTCTCCTCCCTTTCCACCTGTATCTCATTGATTTTCATTCTCTCTTCATCCTCTCCTATGGTTCCAAATCATTTTGTGTTCTTGATGTTAACTCTCCCTAATCTTTTCCCCCTCATTCTGCCAATTCCATGACCCTACTTCTCATTACTCTCTCCTTACTGTCCCCTCCTCCCCTACCATTTTGCCTTCTACATTATCATCTGCCCTTTGCCATTTTCTTCCTCTCATTCAGACATCTCAACTCTCATTGAGGGAACCTCACCCTCTCTTCTGTCATGCCACCTCCTGTCTCCCCCTGTTCTCTTCTACTTCTTCTTCTCTCATCTGGAGATGTTAACCCCAACCCTGGCACATCTAGACTTTTTTCTCACTCCTGATCAATACATTATATCCTTCTCCTTTCTCCTTCCTTTCTCCCTTTTTCATGCATACTATGGAATGCACATTCTGTCTCCAATAAACTTGCCTTCATTCATAACTACTTTATTTATAATACTCTGCATCTCCTGGATCTTGCTGAAATTTGGCTTCTCCCTGAAGATTCTGCTTCAGTCGCTGCCCTCTGTCACGGAGGCTACTTATTTTCCCATACACCTCAGCCCATTGGGCATGGTAGTGCTGAGTTCCTACTCTCTCATTTCTGCCAATTTCAGCCCCTCCTTCTGTTTCCATCTAATTCCTTTGCTTCCTTTGAAGTCCATTCCATCCACCATTTTCTCCGCTATCTCTCTGGGTAGCTTTCATTTATCGACCCCCCCCCCCCCCCCGAACAAGTCTACCTCTACCTCTCTCACCAACTTTGACTCTTGGTTCTCCTCCTTTCTGGATGAATCATCACCTTCCCTTATTCTTCTGGATTTAAACATTCACGTTTATGACCTTTCTGACCCTTATGCCTTAAAGCTCTTTTCCCTAACCTCCACATTCAACCTCCAATTATTCTTTACCACTCCTACTTACAAGCATGGCCACTGCCTTGACCTCATTTTCTCCTCCAACTGCTCACCCTCCAACGTTTCCACCTCAGTTTTGCCCTTATCTGACAATCACCTGCTAACCTTCACCCTTAAACACCCCCATCTTGGTCTTGCCCAATCTCCACCAACATGTTTAGGAATCTTCGCACTATCAACCCTTCAGCTCTCTCCACTGCTGTCTTATCTCTTTCCTCCACTGTCATCTGAGTCCATTAATGAGGCAGTATCCTCCTATAACACTATACTCTCCTCTGCCCTGAATGCACTTGCTCCTCCTATTCCATGTCTTGTGAAGCGTTTCGTACCCCAACCCTGGCTGTCCTCGACAACCCACTACCTAGATTCCTGTGCCTGCTCAGCTGAGCTCCTTTGGCTTAAATCACGTCCCTTGCTGACAATCTAAATTTTAAATTCATGCTAACTTCTTTCCAGTCAGCCATAGCACATACCAAGCAAGAGTATTATGTCCATCTGACTAACTTTTATCTCTGACCCTCTCCGTCTCTTTGCTATGCTCAACTCTCCCCTCAAGGTCCCTCCTCTCCCAATCCATCCTTCATTGTCTGCCCAGACCTTGGCTGACTAGTTCCATGACAAAGTCCAGAAGATTAACCTTGAATTTTCTGCAGGATCACCTCCACCTCATCTTCCCTCTCTTCAGTCCCAAATCCTTCCTTCATCTTTGGTCACCCTTTCTTCCTTTTCTGAAATCACAGAGGAGGAAACTGCTAATCTTCTCTCATCCTCCAAACTGACTACCTGCTCCTCTGATTCCTTCTCCACCCATCTACTAAGCTCTATCTTTTCCACCATCATCTCTTCCATCTGTCATATCCTTAACCTATCGCTTTCCACTGCAACTGTTCCTGTAGCCTTCAAACATGCTGTGGTTACTCCTCTCCTCACAAAGCCTTCACTAGCTCAATATGAGATAAGTAGGTAGGTAGCTAGTAAGGTCAATATGAGATAAGGTTTTAGGAACTTAGAAAGTGATAAGAATAAGTGAGATGGGTTTTATTTTATAGAGAGTAATAAGCAGTGAATAGCGATCCCCTGAGGAAACAACAATCATGAAACGCAATGGAGGCGCTGGAGGAGAGAGTCGGGCTCTAAAAGCGTGATGGGAGCTGGATGAAGAAAATTAAAATAGAAGCTAAGTATTCAATAGTTGTTGACTATTGAACTACTAGGGAGGTTCTACAATATGAATGACAACAACATTGAGATTTGGGTAATGAAACATAAAAGAAGAGCCCCATCCACTTTCACCATTTAACTGATGGTTTCGCTGAAGGTCATTGATGCTATTAGGCACTAATGTTGGACGTATTGTTGGCACTAATGTTGGACATATAAGTCTGAAAATGAGTGCCAACAAAGTCTGAGACCTTCAACGATAGTGCGAATAAGTGTTTAAAGTATTTGTGAGAGAGAGTAAAAAGAAGATTTTGGTTCCATATAGGTAGAATTCAGCGTTCCTGTTCATATTTGCTTTACCTATTGGTAATCGCTCAGAGAAAGACCATAATTAACTGTTAAGAGCTGGGTGGCCAGGGTTCAAATCACAGTGTGGGACTTTGTAATCTAAAGCTAGTCACTTAATTCTCCATCTTCTCTACACTCTCTGGATGTTTTAAGGTGAAAACAAACACTTTCCAGATGCTATTCATGCCTGGAGCAGGAATAAACATGAAGGTGCTTGCAGACGGCTCTGCTGCTTCTGGGATTGAACAAGGATGATACATCCATTGCCCCTCCCCAGGCACGCCTCAGCCACACCCTTGTGCCTATTTGAACATCCCTTTACTGAAAACGTCTGCGAATAGCATTTGTGGAATGGTTATTGAGGCGAGTCCATGTTTTCAGTGTCCAAACCATGATTTAGAATGACTCTTTTAGTGTTGATTTTCAATCTATTAACCAGATAAGAAACTGCATAAAGTCAGCCAAAAAGCAGGCCTAACATTATGAGACCGGGCTATCCGGATAATAGCTGAACGCTGCTTCTATTTGGAAGCCAGCACTGGTCACTTCTAAAACTGGATATTCAGTAGAAGATGCTAACTGAGCACTTTGGCTGATTATCTGGGTTCATTTTGCCCACAATGGTCGACATTTAAAAAAAATACAGGCTGAATATTGGTTCACTAGTGCCTGATTTTGCATTTTATATGCATAGGCATTCGGGGGGGGGGGGCAGAGTCAGAGAATAGGCAGAGTAAGTACGGGATTTTTTATTAAATATGGTGTTTATTTATTTACAAGGATTTATATACCGCTTTATCTTGAAATCAAAGCGGATTACATAGCAAACAAATCAAGTGGCTGGGTGTGTGGGTGTGGGCATGCAGTGAAAAATCGAGGCGTTTGTGTGTGTGTGAGTGGTGTGAGGAGGTTGATTACGTATTGAGCTATATACGGTGTGAGCTATGTACATGGACTATTTACATTTATACATTTTGTTTGGACAGTTCATGTGATGATATCATAGTGTTCTGTGAAGAGCGTCGTTTTTAGCATCTTCCGGACGTCTTTGAGGTCTTTTGTTAATTTCAGGTTGTCAGGGAGTGAGTTCCTTCGCGTGTAAACGGCCAGGGATAGTGCTCTTCTTGAAGTGTCTTTTCTTGTTTTAGCAAAGGGACTGGGTATGATGATAGTGTCTGATGTGCCTCGCCTTCTGGGTCTGATGCCTGGGTCCGGTCTGAAGAGGGGGTTTCCGTGATTAGGGTTATTGATGTTCATCATTGAGTTGTTCAATAAATAGGGTGGTTTTAAGTGTCATGAACACTTAAGTCGAAAGGGACATGTCTTTTTGTGGGGTGGTTAAAGTTGATTGGTGGTCTTCATTGGATTGTTAAATGAATAGGGTGGTTCTAAGTGGCTTCCGGAATTCTTTTATATCTGTTGTTGATTTTAGATTATCTGGGAGGGCATTCCAGATTGCAGGGGCAGCTAGAGAGAATGCTCCCATGGATGTGGATTTGTTTGCTCTTGTGTTATGTTCTTTCTTACTTTATCTTATTGAGACATTTGATATACCGCCCAGGTGATTGTATCAGAGTGGTGTACATTCAAAAATAAAAGGCAGAGAGAGACAAAGAGTGAAAGAAAAATGCCATCAATCGGATAGGACAGCAGCAGAACAGACAGAAAAAGACAAAAAAAAAAAAAGAAGAGCAGCGACACACAGAGAAGGGAAGGGGGAGTGGAACAGCACTTTAAAGCAAGGAAATGAGGCCTCGGTGCACAAAACTGAAGGGGATTAGTTCCAGAGTGTAGGGGCAAGGAAAAAGTAGGCGGAATGGTGGGTGAGTTCAAGGTGAGCATGGGCAGGGGATAATTGCACCTGCTTTGGAGAAGGAGTAAATAAATGTACAGTCAAACCTCGGTTTTCATGATTAATCCGTTCGAAAAAGTCTGACTAAAACCGAAACGTATGAAAACTGAAGCAATATTTACCATAAGAAATAATGTAAATCCAATTAATTCGTTCCAGACACCCAAAAATATTCACAAAAAATACATTTTATAGAGAATAAGTATATTTTTACATACAGAAAACAATGAGAAATAAATATAAATGACTAATGAAATGGATAAATGAACATTTAACATCACTGAAAGCAAGCTAAGTACAGTACTGTACAGTACAGTATGTTAGCATCTAGCCTTAGCCACCCCTGACAAGTTGCTGTGCCCAGCTCTCTTCGGAATCACATTGGATTCAGCCCATTAAAATACCTTTACTTTATCTGCTCAATGCTTCAGAATGGCAGAAAATCTTAATGATATAGCTTCAGACGTACCCTGCAAGAGAAAGAACTGCCTCCCACATTCATGCAACATCTCCTGCTTACGTTGACAGCTTTTCTTCCCTGCTACCTCCGAGCCTGAGGGGGCGCTCCAGAGAACGGGCAGGCGGTGGACGAGATCGGGGCCTTCCTCTCTGCGCAATCCTTGCCTCCCTAACTCTGACCAGGCTCGAGAATGTATTTCATTTACGTGCTCAGCTGGCTTTCGCTTCTCATCACGCTGGCGATCGGTGAGTCCGGGGGGGCAGTGCTGCCGGGACCGGGCAGGCGTTCTAGCAGTGTATACAGACCAGTGTGCAGCGCGAGGGTGTATGTATTTACAGTACTGTACTTTACGAAAACCGAGGCGATGTACGAGAACCGGGACAAAATCTCAGTCAAAAAAGACGTTGAAAACCGAAGCGATGTATGAGAACCGGGACAAAATCTCAGTCAAAAAAGACGTTGAAAACCGAAGCGATGTATGAGAACTGGGACAAAATCTCAGTCAAAAAAGACGTTGAAAACCGAAGCGTATGAAAACCGGGGCAAATGAAAACCGAGGTTTGACTGTACCTACTTTCCATAGGGTACGTCTATATAGGCACATATATTGCTTTGATAAAATAAAATGGATATCACAAACACCTAAAGGTATGGCAATAAAATTCCCTCATTGACTGAATATATATACCATAAATTATTATTACGTAAAATATTTGGACCAATGATGACACTGGACTTCTTAGGATTTCATACTAGAGGGCTTATTGGAGTCTAATTTTACTCACAATATTTGAGGTCCTTATTAGTATAAACATTTTTTGTATAATTTGTTTTTTTTCAGTGAATGAGGGCTTTGCTAAAATAGACACAACATATATGCCTTTCTTGCCTAGATGTACTGTTATAAAATTACCCTTCTACAGGCAAACCAGTACCGCTTTTTCCTTTAAGTGTTAACAAATGCAAGGAGTTATTGATTTTGTCTGTACATGTCTGGTAGTTTCTTTAAGTGCAAAATTAGCTAAAATTGTATTAGAATCATGCCCTAAGCAGAATGAGCAGGGTTGTTGTTTTTTTTTTTTTAAATTACATTCTTTTTAATCATACTGTTTGTTCCTTTTCAGATTCACTACATTATTTCCAAAGATCAGCCTGTATTTGATGACAGCTGGTGCTGGTACTTAAGTTTATGTGACGTGCAGCCACATTCATTCACTATCAGGCCCTTAGCTCTTAGCTGGTGAGTTGATAAGTGAGGCTTTAACACAAAGAACCTGTTTTTCATTTTCACTTTTAATATTCCAGTTCACCTAATCCAAGCTAAATTAATACATGCTTTCTATAGTCTTAATGAGAAAGGCAGTGCCTGGCCATTATATTTAAAATATCACTTATCTAGTAGTGCTTATTTGGCTCTGCAGTAATTGCACAGAAACTAAAGACATTAGCTTAGTTGTAAGGTGATGACCCTGAAGATGCTCTTTCTTTCTTTACACCGCCCCTTGTTTCCAGAGGCTACAGGGATAACTTAGTGGTTTATATCTCAGTAACATTTGTGTAAATGAGGAGCTCACCAGATCACCTCTCAGTTGACTTTTCCTTATGGCCTTTCATTGTGTATGAATTTAAATACTCCTCGTTAAGAACAGACAAGGTAAAGTATTAGCATATGACTGCATTTTAGGTGCCTACAAAGAGAAGCATACAGTTGTGGTCAACATTTTTGGCACCCTTGCATTTTAGGCATGTTGTGTACAATATCTTGAGAAATAATTGGAAATATTCCAATTGTATCTCATCATAATATTTTAATAGTATGTTGAAAGGTATACAACAAAAAGAAAGATGTCTGTGCAACTTAGACGTAGTCATTTCTGAGAAAAAAAATATGACGTGGACAGGATTAATGGCACCTTTCACTAATATTTTGTTGCACAATCCTTGGCAGTGATAGCCTCCAAATGTGTCTTGTAATCAATGTTCCCGCTAAGCTGCGCTGGGTCTGCCTCCAACATTCCTGCCGGCGGGGGGAGGTGCACAGGGTCTAACACACGCTGAAGCACCCTCGCAATGTTCTATTTAATCTGCGCCAGGTCCTCCACCGGCATTCCCACCGGTGGGGGGAGGGGCAGAGTGATCGATCACTCTGCACCTCCCCCCGCCGGCATGAATGTTGGCGGCGGACCCAGTGCAGCTTAGCAGGAACATTGTTTGATACCATCTGTAAGTTTCATACATCTGTCTGCTGGTAGTTTCTCCCACTCCAACTGTGATTTGTTCCAACTCATGAATGTTTCCAGGATTCCTTTTACCAATTGCAGATTTCAGCTCTTTCCGAAGTTTCTCAATTGGAATGAGATAGGATTCATTGGTGGCCAGTTTAAAACAGTCAATTTTTTTCCTTTTTAACCATTCTTTGGTACTTTTGGATATATGTTTTGGGTCATTATCCTGCTGGAGGACCCATGACCTTTGACCCAGATCTAGCTTTCTGACACTAGGTAGCACATTTTGCTCCAAAATATCTTGGTAGTCTTCTAACTTCATATTTCCTTTAATAGGTTCCAGGCCTCCAGTTCCTGAGGCAGCAAAACAGCCTCACAACATTATGGAACCTCGATCATATTGAACTGTAGGAAGGGTGGGTTTTTTTTCCTTATAAATTTCATTTCTTCACCTGTAAACGTATTGCTGATCTGCATTGCCAAAGAGCTCAAGTTTGGTTTCATCTGTCCACAGAAACCTTTACTAGAAGGAGTGTGGTTTATCAAGGTGGGTTTGGGCAAAGATCATGTGTGCCTTTTTATGTCTGTCTTTGAGCAGTGGGGTTCTCCTTCGCCTTTGCCCATGAAGTCCTTCTTTGTCTAGTATGAGCATATGGTGCAGGTTGAAACTACCCCTCCAGATTGCTCAAGGTCAGTCTTAAGCTCTTTGGATGTTGTATATGGTGTTTTTCCAACAGTTTGCACTAACCTTTGAAGACTTTGGATTCATTTTCATCTGCCCACCACTTACTGGGAGGTTCTTGACAGTTCCATGAGCAGAAAACGTCTTAATAGCATTGCAGACATTAGACTCAGGCATCCTAAGGTCTTTGGAGATGGCCTTGTATCTCTTTGATGTTTGGTGATAATGTTTTTTTCTGACAGTCTCAGGCAGCTCTCATTTTCACCATAGTGAAAATGGGACAGGGAGTGAATGTGGTCCTTTTAAACATTAGAGCCATCATTCATTGGTTGATTCAAGTCATGAGCATACTGATAGTTGATCATAGGTGTGTCTACTGTTCCTACAATGGGAATGTAGTTCTTCTCTGTTCAGTCTGATTTGAATTGTTTATAAGGGCGCCAATAATTATAACCTGGCAATGTCCCACTTTTTATACTATTTCCTACTATTTCCTTTTTAATTGATCTTGTTTTATTTGATTCTTGTGTCCAATATATGTGCATATATAGTCCAAAGCCATTTCACTGGCCACTTTTTTTTAAGAGTGCCAATAACTGTTGACTACAATTGTACATTCTTTAGGTTTTTGCTCCAAAGTATTCTATGATTAGATAGTCTCTGAATTCCGGAAAAAAAAACCCTTAAAGCCTATGAGCCCGATCCAGAAAGTCACACATCCAGGCAGCCCCAAGCAGGATGGGCCCATTAGGACCCGATTCTGTAATACAGGAACAAAACATTCCCGTGGCATACAGAATCGGCCCTGAGATGGCCCGGCGTGCCCCTGCAGACCCATGTGGATGTCTTCCCCGAAGACCCCCCCTGACTCCCGGAGCACTAACCCTCTGTTTCCCCACCACCCAACCCAAAGCTGGGCAACCAGGGCTAGGATCAGGCGATGGGGGCCTATCTGCCCCAGCCCCAACATCTGGGGAGGGGGGGTTCCAGTCCCAATTGCCCGATTAAAGCTACTTATTCAACATTTGAGGTGGAATAAGCAGCAAATTCCCTCTAACCCTGCAGGATGTACAGTGACATGACCTGAATCGGCCCTTATGTCCTGCTGCCTCAGTCCACCCCCACTCCACCCTCAGTCCACCCCCTTCCGCCTCCCACCAGCTCTCCCCATACTGTTGCTCTGGCCATGCGGGGAAAGTCAGAGGGGGAATACAGGCAGGACGGCTTGCAGGTCACCTCTCAGAATCAGGCCCTATGTCAATGGATCTTAAGTTGTCTGGGAGGGGATTCCAGATTGAGGGCACATATAGGAAGAAAGCTCTGTTGCAAGTGTATTGTTTGCTTTTCGTCTTTAAGATTGGGATGGTGAGGAGGTGTTGGCTGGTGAATCTTCTTGGTCTGTTGTCCAGTGTCTTGTTTATTAGTGGTTGTAGGCTTGTTGCAGAGAGGTTATGGAGTATCTTGAACCTGCAGATTATTGTTTTATATTTCATTCTAAGTATGATTGGCAGCCAGTGGAGGTGCCTTAGGATAGGTGTTATATGGTCAAACCTTGAGACCCTTGCGATTATGCGGGCAGCAGTATTTTGGGCAATTTGAAGAGGATGTAGAGTATGTTTTGGTAATCCTGGATATATTATGTTACAATAATCGAGGTGAGGTGTTATTGACTGGCACACCGAAATGAAATCATTGAGGTCAAGTAGAGGGCAGAGGTTTTGAAGTATTTTCATTTTGCGATATGCAGATTTCATGGTTCTTTTGATGTGCGATTGTAGAATAAAACCCATTTCACGTGTTATGTCCAGATGTTTTGCTTCACATTTTACTTCAAACTCTGTGCTGCATATGACTAGCTTTGGTGGTGGCATGAAAGTTGGGTCTATTGTTGTATGGAGGGCCATAAATGCCTGCAGTTTGAGAAGCAAAAAGCAAGGACCAAGGTACTTCAGATTCCTATAACTGCTCCTTATTCTGCTCCAACACTCCAATGATCGCTGTTGCTACTGGCCTGAGCTGCAAAATATTTCTCGACTGCCCCCACCCCCCTTCCCACTATTGGCAATAAGTTTCACAGCATTCTGAACCTATCAGTGCTGTCACTGCAAACACTGCTATCACCAGCCAAGGCTGAAAATGTAGCATCCTATTCTCTTCCCATGATCACTGCCATTGATGGCTGCAGAGGAGAAGAAATCTTCCTCCCCCCTCCCCCCAACCTGCACACTTTCTCCCTTTCAGGATTTAGTTATTGGGGGCCTGATATTGAGCTGGGCAGGCTATGTGTCCCACAGCATATAGCCTTGCACGCCGACACTTAACCCTGGATATTCAATGCTGGCATTGAATATCCAGAGATTACCGTACATGTTGAAAGCCGCTGTAGCTAAATGGACAGCAGCAATATTGCATGGTGCCCGGTTAGCTCCTGCGCTAAGATAGGTGAGGAAAACCCTTATTTATCTTTTAGACACAGGTCGCTAACCAGGCAGCATGCAATATTGCTGCTGCCTGGTTAGCAACAGTCTCTGCCTCCACTTCGCCCCGGAATACCCCCAACGTGCCCTGATGTTAACCAGATAGCATCAAGGCAGATAGGGGAGTTAAAAGTGGATATTCAATGGTACTAACTCTGTAAGTGCCTTTGAATATCCTCATTTAAGGCATTTACATAGTTTACTGGGCTGTAAACCGTGTAAATGCCTTTTGAAAAGTGAACCCTGGGAAAATATCAATTTTGAAAATGTGTATTTCTTACATCTTTGTATTTTGCTCAGTATGAGAGGAAATGCATTTCTATTTTTATTTATCCTGTTTTGTATTGCCCACAGAGACTGTGGCTTCTTGGAATTTCTATTTCTAAATTTGGTCATTTATTGTGTAATTGGTTAGGCCTCGTCTATGTTCTGTTTGTATGACTAAGTGAGGGATTATTCTAGCCTGTAGTTTCTATATGGGGACCCATAGCAGTTGGACTTATTTAACTTTCCAGTATTAAGGTGCATTGGTGTTCTGTATCTGCAATGCTGAATTTGCAAAGGTACAATCCTTGTTATTTGTATCATAAAATGTGGTGCACTTATGGTATAGAAGGTTTGCTACATAGGTTCTGAGTAGCTAATTTACAGGGCTATATGTTAAAGTTTTCAGCAGAATGGTTTTGTGTTGCTGTTACTGGGGTGATACCAGAATTTGTATAAATATACCCATATATAGACAGTACATATTTTGTATGGCAAGCAATAAAGGACTTAATGAACTTTATGAACTGTAATGAACAAGAAGCATGACATAAGGAAAGAAAGAAGATAATAAAGTTGAACTGAATTGTTGCATTGATTTTATACAGAGAATAAAATGACCTTAGTTTGAACTGCTGGATAGTGATATATAAGTGTTATGTAATGGTCCTGAAAAAGTAATTTTAGTGAGAGCACTAGGGAGTGGTGTATGTATTTGATGTGTTCTGTATAAGCATAAAGAGTTCCCTTATTTTAGTGTTGAAGAGTAGCCTAGTCGTTAGAGCACTGGCTTGGTAACCAAGCAACCTGGGTTCAATTCTCACTGGTACTCCTTTTGACATTAGGCAAGTCACTTAACCTTTCATTGCCTTGGAAGAAAGGCCTGGAAATCTATTTCCGGTCATACCACCAAGAAATTCCAGAAGCTGCTGGGTGGCCAGGAGTCAGCATTGACTCAAAAGCAAGCATTGCAAGCTATAAAGGGAAATGTCCTAATTCTGCTCTGTATAGAATCCAAAAGAATTTTTCATGCTGACTAAGTTTAGTGTGAATTTGTTTACCATTCAACCACATACTGAAAAGCACATTAGACCCAAATTTCTCATTGCTGAAATAAATGAAGACTAAGGGTATGTTTACTAAAACCCCGTTAGGTGCGCGCCGCACTAGTGTGCGAGATGCCATATAAGGAGTGGGCATTTCAGTCTGAAAAAGCAAACCGGGATTAATCATGCGCTAATGTGCGCTGTGCGCTCATGTGCGCTGCGCACATTAGCGCATGAGAAACTTGCGTGGGAAGCATAAGTAGCGCGCTGATGTGCACACACAGGAACAGAGCAACAGTACAATGATGAAGACACTGACCGATGATTCAGGGATCATGGGTTCAATCCCCCACTGTGCCCAATAAAGAAGGCTTGCTGAGGCATTACCTGTTAAAGGAAATATTGCAGTCTGCGGCATATTAATATTATTTTAATTACTGCTACTAGCAAACGCACTCTGAAAGCACTGTAACATAAGGCGCCCCATAAGGTACCCCAGAGGGCACATTTTAAAGTGCACTGTCCGCCAAGGCACCCTACAATGTTGCTTATAGGGCGCTTTATAGGGTGCCGTATGAGGTACCGCAAGGTCACAGCACTGTTTTTGATGCAGCACTGTGCAGTTTAAGGAATGAAAATCATAAGTAGGTGCGCTGACATGCAAGGAGGAGCAGCAGAGTAGCACATTGATTAACACACTGACCAATGATGCAGGCATCATGGGTTCAATCCCCCACTGTGCCTAATGAAGAAGGCTGGCTGAGGCATTATCTGTTATAGGTAATATTGCTGTAGGGGGCATTTTATTTTTATTTTAATTAGTGCTGCCAGCAAACACACCCTCAAAGTATTGTAACATAAGGTGCTGCATAAGACGCCTCATAGGGTACCCCAGAGGGCACATTTTAAAGTGCACTGTCCGCCATGGCACCCTACAATGTTGCTGAAAGGGTGGTCTATAGGGCGCCATATAGGGTGCTCTATGAGGCACAGCAAGGTCATAGCACTGTGTTTGATGGCAGCACTGTGCATTTAAACGCATGGAAATCTGAAGTAGGTGCGCTGACATGCAAGGAGGAACAGCAGTGTAGCACAATGGTTAAGGCACTGACTGCTGATACAGGGGTCATGAGTTTGCTCCCTAGTGTGCCTAATACGTACGGCTGGCTGAGGCATCAGCTTTGCAATGTATGTATTGTTTCCTGCAGCACTTTATTTGTATTTTATTAATTGCTGCCAGCAAACACGCCCTCACGTGCCGTAACTGAAGGTGCCGCATAAGGCACCCTATAAGGCACTCCATAGGGCACATTATAAAGTGCACTGTCCGCCACGGCACCCTAAAATGTCCCCTATAGGGCACCCTATAAGTCGCTCCACAGGATAACATATAGTGCACCTTATATGGACGGTAACCATAAGGTGCCCAATAGGGCGCCCTCTTAGGCACCTTATGGGTACAGTACGCTGAGAGTGTGTTTGCTGGCAGCAATAATGTACATTAAAAAGAGATAATGCTTTGGGCATCCCTATCAAATAACCCCACTGTGGGTTTGAACCCATGACCTCTGGCTCTACAGGCAGTGAAGTAACCAGTGGGCTACAGCTCTATAGCTGCTAGTAAGCCCCTGGCTGGCTGCAGAGTGACTGCACGTCACCACACAGACAGTCTGCTGTGGTCACCAGGATAGGGTTAGCCCACCCGTACCCATGATGCACTGCACATGCAAATCAGCTGTCCACAGATGAACACAAGATGGGGTATGCACCCCCAGAGCACCTCGGCCTGGTAGGGGGAACTGACCATGTGCACCCCCACAGCACCTCGTCCTGGTAGGGGGTACTGACCATGTGTGTTACTGGCACAGAGTAGCTACACACCGTCACATTGTGCGGGTACTGTGCTCACCCTGAGGGTGCAGTGAGGCGCCCAGCACCAGGTCCACAGCAACTTCCATAGCAGAAATAGGCCATGCTGCAGGTCCCCAGCAGTGCTAATGTGGGAGATAGGTAGTTTCTGCAGACACGCCTTGGATATATCTGTCTGTCTCAGTCAGGTGTAGCCCCTATGGACCCCTAGAAGGATTATGTAACACCACCTTTCTTCTCCAGGGCTGAGGGTGGCAAACAGGGTCTCCCATCAACAGATCCACACTCTACCTCCCTGCAGTGGTGGCAGTAGAGGGTACCATCAACCCCAGTCCTGCTGTGGAACAGACACCTACAGCACAGTCAATGCAGCTCTGTACACATCCATAACACAATAGCAGACAGACATTAGGCCTGTATATGCTAAGCTGCACCCCGCCACTATCTGATATTCTCCTGCAACAAGCCTTCAGCCACTGCACCCTTCAAGGCGCTCCATCAAGACACATACCAGCTGCAAACAGTCTGCTAGCTAGTCCATAGTGCATGTCTCTGTTGGAAATGCATGCACCCAGAACTGGGATGTCAGCATACACAACAAGCAGATAAGTCAGTGACTGGGCCCCAAAAGGAAACCCATAAATATCACATGAGAGAAATACTATATAGCACTATGGGGGTGCCTAGCCATGCCGTGGTCACTGCACAGTCAGGGTGTGAGTGATCTCCCAGCAGGACATGCTGTGGCCACCCTGTCTGTGTAGGTGGTGGCCGGGCACTACAATGTCCCAGCCATTGCCCTATGCCCTGTGCAGATGCATCCTGGCCAGGCCACCCTGTCCGGGCTATACCCATGGTACCTTGCTCCTCGTTATGCACATTGGCAGGCCAAAACTGGCAACAGTGCTGGCAGTGTGGGCTGTGGAGGGTGTTTGCAGCCACCACACACGGGATAGACAGACACACACTCCCACACCTATGCCCAGCATTGTGCTACTATAGAGGAGTTTAGCAGCCCTGGCCACCACACCAGTCCTGGGCACAGTACAGGCATGGATATGGTATGCAATACTGTTGGGGATCACTCCCCAGGGTGGTAAACACTGTCAGAGACCAGACCTGAAGCACACACCGCAGACATCAGAAAGATTGTTATGATGGAGCTAAATCAGCAAACTGTGCTTAACATAGGAATTGCTATCTGCCAGTACTCATAGCAAACGTTTGATAGCTGTGTACCGTATACCCAGGTGTAGGGTGGCATTGCTAAGGTATGCAAGTGCTATTATTGGGAGATGCATGCAGGGCCCAATGTCCTGCCTCTCCAGGAGGCATTGGCCAATGGGGCCTGTGGGTGTGGGTGTGGGTGTGTCTGCCCCTGTTGGCTGCTGCTTTACGGCAGAGGTTCCCAACTCTAGTCCTGGTGTGCCAAACACTGTTCGGGTTTTCATGCTGTCCCTCATGAATATGCATTAGATACATCTGCATACCATGGGGGTGGTGCATAGATATGCAGCACAGGCATCTTTATTAGAGGCAGCATGGAACCTGAATGGTGTTTGGCCCTCCAGGACTGCATTTGGGAGACTCTGCTCTAGGTAATACGCCTGTTTATGGTGTCTGTGCTCGGTGGGGTAAAATATAGGCGTATTAACCATGCGTATGTTCTCTGCAATAAAGGTTTGTCCTTACTATCACGGTTTAGTTGTGGGAAAAATATGTGGACTGGATTGGCAGTAGCCCCAGCTGGGCTTTGAACCTGTGACCTTCTGTTATTACACACACTGTCTGTGTGCACTGCACCACCGTGTTGCCACAGATATGCTGCATTCCCTGGGGAGTCCATGACTGTACATCTGACAGGGCCTGTTTGTTGCAGTGCACGGCACCCACCTGGACAGGGCTAGGCCATGGTCTGCTGTTGCCACCAGCTGCTGCCACCTCCACCACCAGTACTGCTCCATCCTTAGATTGGAGACAGCATAAACCCTGAAGGATTTGTGGCCCTCCAGGACTGCATTTGGGGGAATCTGCTCTAGGTAATGTGCATGTTTCTGGTGTCTGTGCTCTGTAGGGTAAAATAGAGGTGTTTGAGCCATGCTTATGTTCTCTGCAATAAAGGTTCGTCTTTACTATCACGATATAGTTGTGGGCAAAATATGGGGACTGGATTGGCAGGAGCCCCAGCTGGGGCTTGAACCTGTGACCTTCTGTCTCCAAACACACTGGTTGTGTGCACTGCACCACCGTGTTGCCACAGAGGCAGTGCATTCCCTGATGATACCATGACTGTTTGTCCGGCAGGGCCTGTCTGTTGCAGTGCATTGCACCCACCTACACAGGGCTAGGCCATGGTCTGCTCTGGGCAGCTGCCACTGCCCCCCTCCACCTCCAGTACCCCTGTGCCACCATGCTGACATGCCCTTCTGCTGGTGGTGCTGGTGGTATGCAGTCTCAGGCCATCCTGTGTGTGGGTAGGCAGCTGCCTATGGTGCGGGTTCTGGGGTAGGGGTGCCTGCATATCTGTCCGCACGTCCCCCAATCACCGCCTGCCAATGTTCTGTGCCCTTGGGGGTACCTGCTGGGTACTATCCCCTGTGACACTGTGCTAAACACTCTCGTGCCCATGTTAGGCCCTCATCAGTTGCTGTCTGGCTGCTGTTCAGTTTCAGCATTCGTAAGTGCCATCTAGGCATCTGCCTAGTCCGCACTGTGCCCCAGCTGCACCACAGCATGTGCCGCCTGCAACCCTCTGAATCCCCTTTCCCAGCATCTGTCCAGTTGCCCATTCCGACCTGCCCGCCCTGCTGTTGTGGAACATGTGCATGCCATAGGTAACCTGTCCAATGGAGAGGGAAACCCTGATCAGTGCTATTTCACTGTGGGATCATTCACCTTGTATGGGGACGGAGCGTAGACCCTTCTAAAATTCATATTTATTTTTTGAGGCTTTCTTGGGAGTGTTTTTTGATGTTTCCCATTACTATCACTATTGCCCAGCTTGATTATAATTTTTTTAAATTTTGTTGGGGTACTTTTCAATGTTTATTTGTACTTTTGTTCCGTGCACATGTATCACACTTATCACTGTTTTTTAGGTTTCCCTGGTTTTGCTGTACATTGCCGACAGAAATGGTTTCTCTTCCCTTTAAATCGGCTCTACCGCGAGGTTTTCACTCGCTGTATTTTTTTCCTTGAATTTCAGCCCCGCTACTGTGCGGGGAGCCTCTCACCTCCCACTCTCCACCCATTTACCCCTTCTCTCTGCCCCTGGGGAGCCTTCCTCCGCCCTCCGGGAGCCTTTCCACGCCTTTATCGCACATCAGCGTGCCGCGCACATGAGCGGGCACTTTAGTGTGGTGCGCACCTGTAACGCGAAATTAGCGTGCGCTAAGGTACCTTAGCGCACACTAATGTGCGCCGTGCACATTAGCGCGGTTTAGTAAACATACCCCTAAAACGTTTGTGCAAAAAATAAATGGCAATGGATTTGATTTCAATAACAATTTATAAAAAAAGGTGTAAATTCTATTAAGAATAGTTTATATTTCTCATGCATTATTTTTAATTACAATAAAGAGATTTTTTCCCATTTTGTTCAGCCACAGATTGTAGTGTTCAGTGTCGCAGACATGGATATGGTCTGTCAGGTATGTGTCACAATAGAATAAAGGTTGAGAGCCACTGCTGTAGAATGAATTCCAGATATTCCCACTGCCCTCCTTTGCATTCAAGGTCTTCTCAGAATAAAGAAGGATCTGCCATTTAGATTCGGAATTTCCTTGGGTATCTGTAAGTACTGTCATTCTTCCACAGGGGTTCTCCCCTCTTCTTCCTGAGACAGTATCTTTTCAAGGTTAGTGCCTACAGAGATTTGTTCTTTGTTGTTGTTAAGTGCCATTGAGTCGGAATCGACTCATGGCGACCCTCTGGATAGCTATCCTAAATTGTGTTTGGTCTTGAGTCAGGCGGCTCATTGTTGACAGACTGGTACCCGTAGTTGCTGTTACTGTAGCGATCCATCTCATTGCTGGCCTTCCTCTTTTGCGTTTACCTTCTATCTTCCCAAGCATGATGTCTTTCTCTAATGATCTCTCTCTTCGCATGATGTGTCCAAAGTATGAAAGTCGAAGTCTTGTCATCTGAGCTTCTAAAGAAAGCTTAGGTTTGATGTCCTCTAGAACTGACTGGTTTGTTCTTCGGGCAATCCATGGTATACACAGTATTCGCCGCCAGCACCATAATTCAAAGGCATCAATTTTCTTCTATCTTTGTCACTGTCCAGCTTTCACATCCATATGATGTTATTGAAAATACCATGGCTTGAACAAGTCAAATCTTTGTATGGAGAGAGACATCTCTGCTCTTGAGAATCTTATCTAGGTCTTTCATAGCCATTCTGCCAAGAGCAATGCGTCGTCTGATTTCTTGACTGCTTGTTGCTTCTTTATTGATAGTTGATCCAAGTAGGTTAAAGCTGTTCATGATTTCAATTTCTTCTCCTTCAACGATGAACCTGTTGATTATGCCAGTTGTCATGATCTTTGTCTTCTTTACATTAAGGTGCAGGCCCATTTTGAGACTATGTTCTTTGATTGTGAGAAGCAAATATTTCAGATCATCTTCACTTTCAGCCAGTAATGTGGTATCATCAGCATAGCGAAGGTTGTTGATGAGTCTTCCACCAATCTTCACACCTCTATTGCCTTCATACAATCCTGCTTCTCTGATGATTTGTTCTGCATATAAATTAAACAGGTAGGGGGAAAGTACTGTAACCCAAGGGTTAAAATTGGCGCTTGCGCTAAAGTGGGTGACTGGTTTGAATTGTTGTTAATTATACTTGATAGTTTGGAGTCCTGAGTGAATATTAATGTACTGGTTATTTAAATTGGACAAAGTTTTAGGTAATTTTATGGAGGTAAATGTATAACGCCTAAAAGAATGTATAAATTTAAAATTGGAAATAATAGAATATTTAAGTTAGATAAGCTGAATGGAATCATAGGTTTTGGATTACTTTGGAAAGATTTTAATGTGTAAACCTTCCAAATTAAGGTCTTGCCATTCACTTTAATGGGAAATTACAGTTGAAAAGAAAAAGGATTTTTCTTTGCAAAATTTAGAACATGCTTTAATGCCTAATCTACATATTCCTAAAGCATGCTTGTGATTGGTTAGCAGCTCTGCAATGTAGATAGATGTTGTCAGAAGAGTCATCATAACCTCGGCAACAGAAAAGTTATAGTTGAAAAGAAAGAAGAGCTTGAACAGTAACAGAAAACAGAAGTGTGTTGTGCTATGCCTGGAAAGATGTACTGTTTATGCCAGTAAAAAGGTACCAATAGATGAAAAATTGTTTTTGAGAGTGGAATTGCTGTTGGAACTATATGAAAATCAGGCAAAGTAAATGACAGCCCTGATTTTGTGTGGCACTAGACAATACTTATTGAGAAGTATTGCCAGGTAGTAAAGCAAGTCACACTGGTTGAAGATTCCATGAGGGCTCTCTGAAGGAGGGAGGCTGAGAGGAAGTGGCAGTGTCTGTGAGGAGTGCTTTGCTATTAAGTAGCTTATAGTATGTGGTGCCTGAAAATCTAAAGTGATAGGATACCTGCTGTGATACAGTAGCCGGTGTAGAGCCCATGATAATAGGTGAAAAAGAGGAATTTACCTTGGAGTCTGATAGGCAGCAAACACACTCATCTCACAGGAGGCAAAAGAGCAATAGAATACATTTACCACACACTAGTCCTGATGTAGCAGGAAGGTTAAAAGCTAATCAGGATCACCTGTCCATGAAAGCACAGGCAGCGTGCAAAGGACATTCTGATAAAAGCTGCTGGGTAAATCCAGGAGAGGCCAGTGGGGGCAGCGACCTGGGAGGAGTGAGCAACCAACCTGAGAGCAGACGTCACACAGAAGAAACCCTGCTGAATCAAGGAAGCAGTAGGTGTGGCATGGTAGCAGGAAGCAGCCGGGGAAAAACTTCTCAGGAATGTGGCCATAGCACTGCTCAGACTGCTGGTAGCTGGAGGTCCCAGGAAGGAGCTGTCTGTAGCCCAGAGAGAGGAGCCAGGACAACAGAGAGAAGGTGGGAACCTAGCTTGAAGAGAGAAAAAGCTAAGAACTCTGTTTTGTCTGGAGGGCCAGGGCATGGCATAAGAAGTAAAGTAAATGCTGGGAGTTATGACGTAATTCCACATTACTGTGGAGAAAAGGAAAGCCAGAGGGAAACTGCCACCATACCAGATATTCAAAACCCTGCTTGCCTAGAGCAGTTTCCTGATAAGCTGACCAGTGCCTCACAGAGAGGGTTTTACAATAAAAACAGCTATGAGGATTTTAACCCATCTGCAGCCCTGGAGGATTGTGAACTAATGCAGTGGGAAAATAATAGCTGTAACCTTGAACCCACATCAATGGACTGTATGTTATGTTTCTCTGATGATATTGAATCATTGTGCTAAACAAGTGGGCAGAAGCTCTGTAAAACTACCAAAGGAAAAGAATATATTTTTCTTTGAAGAAGCTGTTTTTGTTCCTGGTTTTTGTTGTATAAAAGGAGATCCTTAGGGGAGGGGAAATAAAGCACTATTCTTATTTTGCCTTAATTACTCGACTGCAGACTGTTATTGTGCTAGAAGGCAACGTGATCCTCAAGGCCCTAGGCGGATGCCTAATAGGGACTGGGAGAGGAGTCACAAATGGCGTAGTTTTTCGGATTATTCCTGGAGATTATACAGCAGGAACACAGCAGAGTGATGTTGCTGAAGAACAGGACGAGTATCACGGCTGGACACACCCAGAAGGTTCCAGAACCGGTGGAAAGGAAAAATACCTTCTCAGAGCGCGAATCTCCACCTGGCTCAGGTAATGAGTATTTGGGCACAGGCGGTGGGGGATTCCAGTGAGAAGGAGTGGTAAAAGGAAGAGAGACTAGGCACGAAAAATAGTAGTAGTGCCACACTTGGTGTTTGTTGTCTGTTTGTTTTGTAGTGTGCAAGCATGGAAATGGATCCCCAAGAAGTGCTTCGGTGGATGAGCCTACAATTCGAGAAACAGAGGGAGCTGGTGCAGCTGAGCCAAGAGCAAGCCACGGCAGCCTTACAGGCCCAGCAGAAGCCCCTGACAGAGTTGTTACAAGCTTTGCTGGCAGACCGGACAACGGAGAAAACACCAAAAGAACATTACTGTGGGGTTTGCCCACAGAACTGTGGGATATTGTCTTTTGGACAGTTATCTGAGGCCGATAACATAGATGACTTTGTGGAGGCTTTTGAAAGGGTAGCCCACAATGCAGGTTGGCCGAGCGAGCAATGGGCAGTTAGGCTGGCCACCTCCCTAACGGGAGAAGCCTTAGCAGCTTACAAGGCCATGCCCACTGCTCTGGCAACCAAATATGAAGAAGTTAAAAAAGCCATACGGGATAGGCTAGGCTTGACGCCTATGGTTTAGAGATGTATGCTGAGAGCCACCAAGCTCCAACCAGGTGAAACACCTAAGGCACTGTCCCAAAGGGTGCGTAGCCTGGTATGGAAATGGCTCGCTCCAGAAGGGAAGACCCTTGAGAGCATTATTGATACAATTGTGTTGGAACAATTTTCAGAGGCAGTTCCTGCCGAAGTGAGTTCCTTCTTAACTTTGCAAAACTGCCAAACCTCAACCAAAGCAGCTCACCTCATGGAACGGTTTATGTAGGCTGAGTTGGCCAGTAAACCACAGGGAGGCACTGGTAGCACGTTGGGTGTGGCAAATTTTGGTAAAGTAATTAAGGAGCCTAGGCTGTATGTTCCAAATGTAACTGAGTGTTTGCCTAAGAAAGAGGTTAAAGACGCACTGATAAAATGCTTTAAGTGCGGGAAAACGGGGTCATAGAAAAAAGGATTGTGTCTGGCAAACAGCACTGATCGGTGACAGAAAATGTATGCAAGAAGGATTCCATATAAATGTTGAAGTGCAAGGTGTGGTAGCTCAAGCATTGCTTGATTCAGGCGCGGACCAAAGTATGGTCTCGAGAAAGTTCTGGCGAACCCTACAAGCAAGCAATGGGTCCACACTGAGCCAACCAAAGGAGTAGCCAAGATACGCTGTATACATGGAGCATCTACCTGTTATCCTCTCTATAGCCTGGTAATAAAAGGGTTAGGAACGCGAAAGGAAGTTTTAGTTGCCCTAGTCCCCAAATTACCCTTTGATGTTGTGCTAGGTAGGGACTGGCCACCATTTGATATAAGGGATAAGGGAAGGCATACACATAAAAAGAGGTATGACCTCTGCTGGGTCCCCAGCCCAAGTAGCAGCAGCACAGCTTGAACCCCCGGAGGGAGATTCGGAGCCTCTAGAACGGGAAGGAGAACCCCCAGTCGAGGAGGATAGGCTGGCAGAGATGGGTCTAGGAGAGCTTCCCACGAGGGTGGAGACCGGGAAAGGCCCAGAACAAGAGGGTAAGCCAAAGGGGGAGGCTATGGTGACACTAGTTCCAAAGCCACTGTTTGCAAAAACTAGAAAGACAGGCCCGGATACAAAGGAGCCAGTGAAAGCGGAACTATCCGGTAAGGCGGGTTTTGTTTTAAAGTTCTGCAAAATGTCCCCTAATGCACGGAGCCCACAGAGGGCTATAGCCGCGGCTGCGGGGTATGTTCTCTTCAGTGCGGTGGAAGAGGTAGTGCCCAGGAGAGGAAAAGCGTTGATAGACACAGGGTTGCAAATAGAACTGCCTATGGGTTGCTATGGACGGATAGCCCCTCGTTCCGGGCTAGCCTCCAAGTACTTCACTGACGTTGGGGCAGGGGTTATAGACCCAGACTATAGGATATTACCGCCGGTTCATACCCCGATTCGCAGAGGAGAGTGCTGTCCTGACCAGTATGTTAAGGAAAAACGCTCCAAATAATATAAAGTGGACACCAGAGGCGGAGAGGACATTTGCATTGTTGAAGGAAAAACTATGCCAGGCCCCGGTGCTATATGGGGTGGATTTCAGGAAGCCTTTCATCCTCCAAACTGATGCCTCAGAGTCCGGATTGGGAGCAGTCCTCTCCCAGGAGTTTGAGGGTACAGAAAACCCGGTCATGTATATGAGTAGGAAGTTGTCCCAGGCAGAGGGCAACTACTCAACAATAGAAAAGGAGTGCTTGGCCATTAAGTGGGCAGTCGAGGGGCTTAGATTCTATCTCACGGGCTGTCACTGTGCTAATAATGGATCATGCACCTCTGAAGTGGTTAGGCACTATGAGGAACCATAACCCCCGCCTTACGCGCTGGCACTTGGCCCTGCAGGCATTTAATTTTACAGTACAGCACAGGGCGGGCAGATTACATCTCAATGCGGACGCCTTGTCTTGGATTCCGGGCTGTGAGAACGGCTGTTCCCCAGCCCATAATATCTTAAGGGGGGGGGAGGATATGTGATACAGTAGCCAGTGTAGAGCCCGTGATAATAGGTGAAAAAGAGGAATTTACCTTGGAGTCTGATAGGAAGCAAACACACTCAGCTCACAGGAGGCAAAAGAGAAATAGAATAAGTTTACCACACACTAGTCTTGACGTAGCAGGAAGGTTAAAAGCTAATCAGGATCACCTGTCCATGAAAGCACAGGCAGTGTGCAAAGGACATGAGGATAAAAGCTGCTGGGTAAATCCAGGAGAGGCCAGTGGGGGCAGCGACCTGGCAGGAGTGAGCAACCAGCCTGAGAGCAGACGTCACACAGAAGGAAGCCTGCTGAATCAAGGAAGCAGTAGGTCTGGCACGGTAGCAGGAAGCAGCTGGGGAAAAACTTCTCAGGAACGTGGCCATAGCACTGCTCAGACTGTTGGTAGCTGGAGGTCCCAGGAAGGAGCTGTCTGTAGCCCAGAGAGAGGAGCCAGGACAACAGAGAGAAGGTGGGAACCTAGCTTGAAGAGAGAAAAAGCTAAGAACTCTGTTTTGTCTGGAGGGCCAGGGCATGGCATAAGAAGTAAAGTAAATGCTGGGAGTTATGACGTAATTCCACATTACTGGGGAGAAAAGGAAAACCAGAGGGAAACTGCCACCATACCAGATATTCAAAACCCTGCTTGCCTAGAGCAGTTTCCTGATAAGCTGACCAGTGCCTCACAGAGAGGGTTTTACAATAAAAACAGCTATGAGGATTTTAACCCATCTGCAGCCCCGGAGGATTGTGAACTAATGCAGTGGGAAAATAATAGCTGTAACCTTGAACCCACACCAATGGACTGTACGTTATGTTTCTCTGATGATATTGAATCATTGTGCTAAACAAGTGGGCAAAAGCTCTGTAAAACTACCAAAGGAAAAGAATATTTTTTTTTTTGAAGAAGCTGTTTTTGTTCCTGGTTTTTGTTGTATAAAAGGAGATCCTTAGGGGAGGGGAAATAAAGCCCTATTCTTCTTTTGCCTTAATTACTCAACTGCAGACTGTTATTGTGCTAGAAGGCAACTTGATCCTCAAGGCCCTAGGCGGATGCCTAATAGGGACTGGGAGAGGAGTCACACTGCGCAGTAAGTGACTGATGTCATTGCGGAAGAGAAATATGCCTGGAGTCATATAAGGAAATAGATGAATGAAGGCATTGTCTTGGAAAAGTGAATTCCTAAATGAAGCTCTGTTCGTAATTAGGGAAAAACAGTAAAGATTAGGCTTTATTATTTAGGGACTTTAATTATATTTTGATTTATTTAGATAGTTAGGAATCTATACTGAATAATTTCACAGTGATTGTTCGCTAGTTGGTAAGCTAGATAGGGTTTTCTATTTTTGATTTGTTTAAAGCTTAGGTAGTAGGTTGGAGACTGAGAAGACTACCGTCAGCTGAGCAACAGTGTTGTTTCCATCAACAGGAGCTCCCATAAAACGAATTCCAAAGTCATCAAACTTAACAAGAAAATTCTACAGCTACAGATACCAAACAACTGCTGCAACTATGGAGAGTTAAGTGCTCGTAAAGACTGTGTTTTGTGAGAAAAAGGACAATTGATACATACCTGAGAATAGAAATTGATAGAAGTGCTGTTCTGAGGTTTTCTGTAGAGATAAAAGTTATACAAACGTTCAGGTTTTAAGAAACCAAACAAGTAAATTGTTATTTAGAAATTAGTAAGAAACAAAGAAAATAAATACTACTAGTTATCTGATATGTTGTTCAGAAATGTTAACCTTTGATAGACGAATCTCACACTTGATTTTTGTTTTTTTTGCATTTAATAGTGAAATGTTCTATAGTAAAATGAACAATAATTAGTAAAAAGCAAGATTTTGAATACAAAGTAAATTAAATCTGTTATTAAGTCTAACCATCTATAATAACAAATAAAATTGTTATACTTACCACTTGGAACTTGAGTTCTAAAAATCCTTTTAGTTTAATTCCTTCATTTTGCTTTGAGCAGTGAACGAGGTTAGTTTATTTTTGTGCCTTGTTGTCTGGGTTTGCGCCACTTCTTGGCCAAGACTACTACCATCATATCTAGGGGTGGAGGTGAACTCAGACACAGCAAGGTTACAGTATGCAGCCTTGTCTTACATCTTTGCTTGATGGACCCTTGTTCTGACCCAGTATAGCATTTCTTATTTTCATTAATTGGAATGAGATTGCAAAGGATCAGGCTTTCCTTTGAATAAAATAAAAGATTATGGGAAACCTTACCACTTTCACAAAAGAAGTGACAATCAGGGAACCAGGTTGACATTGTCCATGTAAAACAAGACTAGTGACTTCACCCTAACCAAAACAACTGAAAAGTTAAGGAAATGTCTAATAGAGAGCAAGCCAACATCTTTGCTGCCTCTCTCCATTGGCTGCAAATTTTTTCAAAGAGAAAAACCCGTCACCTATCATGTCCTTTCAGGCCACCCTGCACTGCACCTGCCATACCCCCTTTTCCAACCCTTCTTCGATAGTTAGGAAAAATAATGTACATTGAAAGCCAGTTATACTTTTATTGTGGATATAATGGACAATAATCAAAGTCATGATTTATGCTGGTAAAATGCTAGATTATCTGCCTTGATTATTGCTCTTTAAGGAGGTAATTTGGCATATATAACCTCTTATAAAATTCTGACTGGAGTAAAAGTACGCACTTTGACATGCTAGTAAGTACTTTGCTGATAGATGTGCATAGGATAGAGTTTGGGTGAAGCCTGGTGGAGTGTACAAGCATGCGCAGACTCCAATTTGAGTGCATACGTAAAAATCATAGTCATAGATATTTACACCAGTTCCAGTGCTGGTATAAATATACACACCTGAAATATATACAGGCAACGTTTTAAGTGGAAGGGTTGACTTTGGGCAACTCACTTAACTCTCCATTTCCTTCGGTACAAACTTAGGAGCCCTTTTACTAAAGTGTGCTAAGCATTTAAAGCACATTTTCATAAATGTTAATGAGCACGGGACTGTGGTAAATGTTACTGTGGGGGGGGGGGTGACAGTTCCCACGCACTGATTTGTGCATTAATTGCAAATTGTGCGTTAGGGTGTGGAAAGATACGGGAAACATTAGTTTTAGTGCTAAACGTATGTTAAGTGTAAATACCTAATGCACTTTAGTAAAAGGACCCCTTAGAGTGGAGGCACTCTAGGGAAAGGAAAGATGCATACTGTACCTGAATGTAACTCACCTTGAATTCTGAAAAGAGCATGAGTTAAATCGAATTCCCTTTCCCTTTCAGAGGAAACAGCTAATTAATCAGGTATCTACTTCTAATAAGACATACCTGCTTCTAGCTAGTGACCACCCATATTAACTCTGTCCCCACCCCCAAATTCAGGTTTGGCTACGTCACTAATCCAGACACATCTGCAAGATATATATACACTCACAGAGAACAAATATATCATACACAGATAGCTCCAGGGATCCTAAAAAACACCTGTTTAAGTTATTGTGTAATTTATCTATGATAATCAATTATCTAATAGTTTCATTTTTATGTTGCATGTTTTCTTGTAAGTAAATAATGACATTTTTATATATTGTATAATTTTGCAAGGTTTTTTGTTTTTGCTTTTCAGAATTGTTTTTGTACCTTATCTATTTTCACTCTTAGATTTAATTGATATACATGGTTGGCTATATAGAAATGTGCCTTCTTTTTTCTATTAAATTGGTCAGACTTGTTGTCAATGAAAGGAATCTTGCAGTCTTCCATGAGGCTAATGGGGAAGCATTCTGCAATTTGCTAGGAACTGAGCCTAACCCAAAGTAAATGGGAAGCAGTTAATTATGTCCCAGAAGACAGGATGGTAAAACTCATCAAAAATGTTTACATTGTGAAAAATTGTTGTGTACAGAACATTTCTCAGTAGTTTATAGAAAGCATCCTGCTAAATAGATTGCTTACTTCATATTTTATCTATTTATAGCTTCAAAAGTTTTGCTGTAGCTATTTCTCCATTGCTTATACATGGGGATCTGAAGAACTCAGCACCTGTATTCTATGATGTATTATATTTTATTTATTTTTATTTATTTATTTAATTCTCTTATATACCGCGCTATTCTGCATCAGTGCAGTTTACATTGAACAAACTGAAATTACATTGAACAGGGCATTATAACTTGGAGATAACTGTTTTACAGGGAACATGGGCTATGGAGGGTTAAGTGGCTTGCCCAAGACCACAAGGAGCACCTGTGGGACTAGAAACCCCAGTCATATATATTAGGGAGATTCATTTATGGTAAAAAAAAAAAATGTGTTCTCCTGTCTATCTACCAGTCATATTTCCAGCAGTTGTTTGGTTTCCTTAGCAAGGTCCAACACTGTGCCTGGGGTTATCCCCATATAATGAGAAGATAAAAAGCTGTTGCAGGGTCTGTCTTTTGCTCTCATGCTGGGCTAGCTCAATCATTATGTGGACTAGTCAGTGTCATATGGCAGAACCTTCTGGAGGGAAGGCAAAGCAAAACAACCAGGCAAACTAGGCAGTTTACTAGAGGCTGACCCTCTGGGGGAACTCCTGGCTGCTGCTATCACCCCTCTCTGGGACTGACAGCAATGGAAATAGCTGAAAACAGCCCCTCAGAGCTTACCTTCAAGCTTTGGCGCTACCAAGTTGTTTGCTTCTACCCTTCTCTGATTCTCAATGCCGACTTCCTGGCTGAAGCTTGAAGGTAAGCTCCTCGTGACTGTTTGTGGCTATTGATGCTTCTGTCGGTCTTGTAGAAGGACAGAAGCCATGGCAAAGGGTGCCATGGGGGCTACCTAGTGTAACTCTCCTTTATTTATTCATATGTGTCCCTTCCACTCTGCTCAGGATTTTATAGAGGTAGGCTTGATAGGAGAATTTTATTTCAGATTTGGGAGGCAAGTTTTGTATACCATGACAGTAATGAACCCCACTCCTAAGCCAGGGTATAGTAACATAGTATGTGACGGCAGATAAAGGCCATTATGGTCCATATAGTCTGCCCAGTAAGGTGGCTAGAATAGGTGTATCCGCTGCTCCATGCAGGTCATCCCCCTCTAATTGTTGAAGTATAAAAGATATTTACGTTTATTTTGATTTTATCCACTGTGTCTCTGTGTATGATCTCGCTCTGAGATGCTTGCAATAGTATTTGCATCATGCCAAAGAGAGCCACCTCGTAGAGTTCATAAGATGTCACATGTATAGGGATGAGATTCACCTAGCATGCCTCATCTCTTTACGCCAGCCCTGCAAAGAGATCATCCAGGCCCAAATTTAGGCATAGACAAAGTAGGCAATGGCATTCAGTGCCAGCTTCTGAGAAGCACTAGAACACTGCCATCCTTGCTATGCCTCAGTCTGGGCTGGTCGTGAAGCAGTACAACGGCAACAGCAATGGCAGCAGCAATATGCCTATTAAGCTTCAGCACAGGACAGGGAAACCCTCACGCTCCATATAGGATCTATGATGCTGCACTATTCCTCCCACACATGTGAGAGAAGGGGCGGAGCACCATAGGGGCTGGCCATAGCACAAGGATTTGCTTGCCCTGCGCTAAAACCTTGAGAGGTGAGAGGGTAGGCCACATCCTTTCCCCCTCTTCCCATTGGCAGAAGGCAAGCTTGGGGCTTTGAAGGGAAGAAATGGAGCACCTCCCCCTTATTGCCTATGGGCACACAGAAGATAAATCCGTCAATGGAACCATCAGCAAATGCATTTACTCAGATAAATGATTTTTGGAATTTCCCTTATTCCCTTTATAACAAGTTACTTATACATGAAGGCCAAGTAGGCACCTATATCTAGTTATAAAAACATACAGGTTTCTATGTGTCTATATTAAATACGAGGCATAAACTGGCAGAAAAAGAGGTTAGATTGATTCTGTGACATTTACGCACGCTCAAGAACTTCACTGGTGGGGTTATATACTGTAGAGTGTGGGAGTGCGATGCAAATGTTCCTCATGACTGGCTAAATTGGAACATATTTTGGGGTTGAACTATTAGGTCAACAATGTCCAGTAGTTTGGCAAAGTCCTTATATTTTATTGCACATCATGCTATATGGACTCCAGTACACATGTTCAGAGCTGGATTAAGAACGTCAAATAAATGTTGGCATTGCTTGGGTATTACTGGGACCTTAACTCACATTCTTTTCCAGTGTGCATATATTAAGACTTTATTGGATGGGGTCTGGGAATATGTGTCCAACATTCTGAGATTGCATTCTAATATTACTATGCAAATAGTGTTATTTCGTTCTTTGTGCCTGCAAACGAGCTTGACTAAAAATGACAAGATATTATTTGATATAATGATCTCGATCGCTGTTCAGCATGTGCTACGCAGCTGGAAAGGTCTTTCCTCTTTGAGCACAACCTTCTGGTGGCATGCATTGTGTAGGAGCAGGAAATTGAAAGGCCCTGCATTGGTCTCATTCAATTGCATTTGAAAAGTTGAACAAATTTGGAAGTTGTTAGCTAGTCGTTTCTCAAATAATTATCCATCGCAGTATGTTGGTGTTGCTTGATGACATTCTCTGCCTTTTTATAGGGGCGGGGAGGGGGGGAACACTTTCATGTAATTGTATTTGTATTAATGTATTGTAACGATCGAAAATCTGAAAATAAATTTTGAAGATTCTTGGGGAAAAAAGAGTAGGAATAAATGCTTGCACATCAAGTACACATAAATGTATGTTACAAAATAAACTCATAAATCACAATATCATTGTACTGCATCCAGATGCCACCCCAAACATGCCTGCATCCATACTGCATCACATTACACATCTTCTTGTCACCGTGAATACGTTTATGTGCATAACCCCTAGGGAAATGTTATTATTGCCATTTTACACTCATAAAATAGGATTTTAGGAATGGGAAACGTTTATAAAATAGCCCCATGGAAGATTATATAACAGATTGTCTAAGTTAACACATCGGGAAGGATATTCAGCAGTAGCGGCCATATAAAGCACCTAGCCATCACCACTGAACTTGAAACCTGTATATTCAATGCCGAGGCCATATCTGGGCACCAGCATTGACTATCTGGATCCATAGCAGCGAAGCTAAATGTGCAGCAGCGATATTCAGCCACTGGCCAGTTACGGTAGCTTCTGCAGCAAAAGTTAGACCAGCCTTTAAGGTGCTTAGGGATAACCAGGCAGTGGATGAATGTTGCTGTTGCCCAGTTATCACCAGGTGCCACCTCCACTGCACTCCAGAACGCTCCAATGATAGTACCACTGAATATCCCATTTGCCACGATTAACAGTTAGCAGGTCTGCTACCCACTTTAATCACTCTGAATATCAGCCCCATCAATTCTAAGCCTCTTTTGTAAAGACAAATGAAACAATTATAGTATTTTATAATCTTCATGCGTACTTGACCCTTGCCCAAATGTCACTCTTGTGAATGCCTACTGGCACACTATCAAGTCAAAGGGGCATGTTTACTAAAATGCATTATTCGGTATCATGGTGTTTAGCGTGCGGTAAGAGCATCATGCTAAAAAGTAGCATGGGTTGGGGGTGGAGCTAGCTGCGATCCAGGATGGCCACATAACCATATTGCTCAGTGGCTACTTGCAGAGAATACCAGCTGCCTTCTCCTCTTGACATCCACTGAGACCCTTTGAGATCCCTGAATAAGTCTCTGCTCATGGCTGCACTAAAACCCGCCAATTTGGACTATGCAGTGGTGACCGCAATGGGAACAAAAGAGTCCAAACAAAAACCACCATATCCCATCAAAATGGTGCCCTTAAAGGACTCTGACAATGGTATCAAGGAGATATTGTGGGAGATACGACAAGTGAAAGACATCGTAGCAACTAATGGCGACATGCTTAATCCGGTACAAGCAGAACTGGCAGAAGTAAAAAAGAATTTAAATTCTTTAAACGCTGCATGTGACTGCCATGGAGGAAACAGAGTCATGAGATCCAACTGTAACAGACCCGTGCACAGACCAAGCGCCTATCATAGCTCAAGCGCCAGCTAGAAGATAAAAATATTAGGTCACACTGGAACAATATTTGTATTCTCGGGATTCCTGAAGAAACAGAGGGCAAAGATGATATAATGTATCTGGAAGATATTTTACCTAAACTTTTACAATTAGATTTGAGATACCCATTTGAAATAGAATGGGCCCACACGGTCCCTTCACATCATGCGGCCTCACAAAACTACCCGCAGCCTATGGTACTGAAATTATTACGATACCCATTTATTTTGCAGATTTTACAGGCAGCCCAGGTTAAAAGTCCAGTGCATCATGAGGAATCTAAATCAATGTTCTTTCTGGATTTGAATAAAATGATGATTGACTGGAGAAAGTAGTTATTGGCCATGAGGCCACAGCTACAGCGATTACAGGTGAAATATGGCCTTTTTTATCCAGCTGGACTTTGTATCAAACTATTCAACCAGCCATGTGTATTTGAAGATCCACATCGAATAAGCTCTGTATTACACCCAGAAAGTATATATGTTCTAAATTAAGACTACAATTATAACTGTGAAACTTACAAAAGTTTTTTTTGTCGGTAGCTGCGTGGTCTCAGTATCTCCGGGCTGAAATCAGAAGTTCTGATTCATTAAGTTTTGAAGATCCAGACACATTGAGACAATACTTGGTGGAGTTGGACAAAATGGGCACACATTGACTTTTTATGTATTTAATTTTGTGTGTCCTTGCTCAGTGAGAGAGCATTTTGTTTTTTGATGTTCACAAGGTGGTTGCTCCTACGAGTGGAGAAGCACTGACCACATAATGGACAATTTATTGTTTAGCTATGCACCACTGGTTGTCCCCTTGTGTATTCTTGCTCTGATAAGGGGAGAAGGTTGTAAGATGTGCTATTGTGGATGTGTGCATATACTGTGAGAGGTTGGAAGTAGGATTGTGGGTATAGTAGCAGGGTCCTGGGGGAATGGGGGTGGGTATTACACTCTTTAACAGGTTGGGCCCATCTTATTTATTTATATTCTCTTATATACTGTGCTATTCTGCATCAGTGCAGTTTACATTGAACAACTGAAATTACATTGAACAGGGCATTATAACTTGGAGATAACTATTTTACAGGGAACATGGGCTGTGGAGGGTTAAGTGGCTTGCCCAAGACCACAAGGAGCACCTGTGGGACTAGTAACCCCAGTCCTTCTGACCCAAGGTTGCTGTCCTCTAGTGGGATTTGAACCCCTGACCTTCCAGCCTGAAGTACCTTGCTCCAACCACTAGGCCACTCCTCCACTCTTGTTTTTTCTTTCTGCAGTTGGACTCCCCACTAGCTGCAAACATGATGTCTTGCTTTGGGTGGTTTGCTTATGTCCTCTGGCTCAATGGGACCGGATTTAAGGTCCCGATTGTTACTGCTATTTCTAGCTTTTATATAAGATGGCTTGGAGATCTGGTTTCAAAACTTGGGACAATCAGTAATATGGCTGCTATGTGTTCAGTAAGATCCCTGCTGAGGTCCCTAGACTGCGACCTATAAATTGTGATGGCTTCTCTACTTAAAATACTGTCCCTTAACAATATTTTAAGTAGAGAAGCCATCACAATGTATAGGCATTAGACATCCAGCAAAGAGAAAAAAAGATTTTATTATACTGCTAGAAGGAGGGAGTGGACATTATTTATCTTCAAGAGACTCATCTCACTCTTGCAGATTCAGAAACAATGGGAATGGGGCAATATCAACTAATAGGCTGTTTTCTGGCTATGCAAAAAGAGAGAGAAGTGTGCATTTTGATCTGAAGGGCTCTAACCCCCATGGTTTTGCAAACTAGAATTGACTT
Organism: Ichthyophis bannanicus; assembly: GCA_033557465.1. Lineage (NCBI taxonomy): Eukaryota > Metazoa > Chordata > Amphibia > Gymnophiona > Ichthyophiidae > Ichthyophis > Ichthyophis bannanicus. Next base: position 270,311,082 of record CM066036.1, read on the forward strand.
AGGAGGACACTGGGCAAAACCCACAGTTCAAATTGGCCAACAATTTATGATTTTATTCACAGTTTATGGCCCTAATGGTGATTTTTATTTATTTTATTTATTTATTTAACTGCATTTATATCCCGCTTTTCACCGGGTCAAAGCGGTGTAACATATAAGGGTGGGGAGAATTAAGTATCAGGGTGGGGCCATCACCAGGTGGGCTACATTGATGATTTCAACATAAGATGATTTCAACATTTCAACATAATCCTGGCTTTTATGAATCTATTGCTAAAGAGGTTATTGACTCACCATCACTTCTGGTTATCCTAGGAGGAAATTTTAACCTTGTTTTTGACCCTCTTCTAGATAGACAAACTCTGCAAACACTGCGCACCAGGAAAGCTCCAGGCATATTGTGTCCTTTACTAACAACCACTAGCTTAGTGGACCCATGGAAACCCCATCAGTAAAGACTATACCTTTTATTCCATACCCCACTATTCGCACTCGAGAATTGATTTTTTTCTTTTTTTCTAAAACTTTAGTGCCCAAATTGCTTTCTGTGTCTATAAAAGGCATAATGGTCTCTGATCATGCACCAATAGAGTTAGTAGTCCAACACACACAACTTCCCGCAGCTCCTTTGACCTGGCGGTTTAATAGACAACTTTTTGGGGATGCACTGTTTGTTACAAAGATTAAGCAATCTATCAGGACCTATTTTGAGAACAATGCAATAGAGGACACATAAGGGTGTGTGTGGTGGGAGGCCTTTAAGGCCTTCATGCGAGGGCAAATCACGAGTTACGCTATAGGGTACTCTAAGAAGTGTAACCAACAACTCTGGTTGCTAGAAGGTAAGATTAGAGGGGCATGACTCCTGGCCCGGGGACTGGATCCAACTTCATTACTTCAGCTCCAAAAATTGAGATATCAATACAACACCCTTCTTAGAAAGGAAGTTGACCAACATCTTTTGACACAAAACAGCCGCTATCATATGGGGAATAACAGAGCAGGGCACCTCTTGGCTGGCTTACTTAAAAACTCAGGTGGTGGTAAAACAGATAGCAGAGATATGAGGGTAGCAAGATCAACTACTCACACAGGATGTGGATATTCTACATCGATTTAGGGACTTTTATGAGCACCTCTATAGCTCTGAGTCAGTGGAGAACAGGGGATGATTCGTAGAATTGCTCGGAGATATATTCAGACCCATGTTTTCAGAGCAAGTGGCCCTGTTGGATGAGGACATACAAATTGAGGAAATCCAATCGCACTGAATCAGATGGCCATAGCAAAGGCAGCAGGGCCTGAAGGGCTGCCCATGGAATTTTACAAAACATTTCATGAAGATGTAGCCTCTCCCTTGCGGACATAATTTGATATGTTGGCAAATCATTTGACATAGGTTGTATCCTTTGCAGAGGCCACAATAGAAAGTTTGGAAAAATCTGGTAGGGACCCTCAGAGGGCTGAGAATTATCAGCCTATATCATTACTTAATGCGGATTATAAAATTTACGCTAAAATTGTAGCTGTCGGTTAAATAAGGTCATACCTCTGCCGATCCACCCAGATCAGTGCGGGTTCACAGCTGGTTGGTCCTGAGTCACATACTAACCCTGGAGGAAGGCCCAGACTATCCATTATGCATGCATATCATGCATTCCACCCAGCTCCATATGGCATACTCTAACAGCAAGCTCACCCCAGCTACAAACAGCAACGCCGGTCTGTAAACCTGAACCCTGCACTGCATAAGAAACACCACCCCATGCTAATGTTCCAAGCTCACACTGAAAAGGTACTAATCAACGCAGCCCATGCGATGTACTATTGTTTTGCCCGTTTAAGATACAATATAACCTGCTAGCATCCTATTTTATTACTGCATCATCTCAGTATAGCATCATATCTGTTTGTATCTGCTCAGCATAATTTAAATATAGTCAATATCCTAGCGTATGCAATCTATACCCTGAGGACTCGATCTACACAGATTCCCCTACCGTTCCAGCTGAATTTTGCATTTTTGTATAATAGGTCCTCTTTACTGAAGTGTCTCATCACTGTACTGTGTCTCATTACTTCACTGCACTGTCCCAGTATCGCACTTCACTGCATCATAGCTACAGTGTCTCACACACAATCACAATCCTCAAAATGGCCCTCCAAGTCGCTGCCATTCTTAGATTTTACCTCCTTACTCACTGGCTTGGAACCTCCCAGGCCCTTTATACGTCACATAGCAAGATTCCAGTCTTGAACAGCCATGGAAAAAGATGGTATGGTCCCCCATACTCCCACCCAGGAAGTGACACTTACACGCGTCGCTCCCACCTGATACATGTAGCACTCCAATTATCCAAAACACCCATCCAGGAAAAACCTTTGAGCTGCCGACCCCTAAAATGTGCCATCATCAACGCGCGTTCTATTCGCAAAAAATGGCCTGTTGTCCTAGACACAATCTCCCTTTATGACCTAGAGATTCTTATGATCACGGAAACCTGGCTATCATCAGAGGACAACGTCCTCCTCAACCAACTACTACCCCCCAATTTCTCCATACACACGAGACATAGGGAAAACCAAAAAGGAGGAGGGATGCTCATAATCACCAAATCAGACCTCAACTTCCACATATCAGACTCCTCTAGCACAAACAGCCTGGACATTCTCTCCAATGCAAACCAGCAATGCTCCCTCAACTTGTTATACAGAACACCATCTACTTCTCCAGATGACCTCCCAACCATTATTGACCTTGCAGCCAACACCCTCACTCCCAATAAACCAAATTGGATAATGGGTGACTTCAATCTCCCATCTTTACCCCAAAGACACGCAAATGCCTTCCTCGGTGCAATGGAAGACCTGGGACTCAAGCAAATCATCAATGAACCCACACATATAAAGGGGAATATTCTTGATTTGGTATTTGTTCCGCAGCCAATCTTGGAACAAAACCACAATCTTCCAACATCAGTCGTTGATGTACCCTGGTCGGACCACAAATTGATTATTATCCAGATACCCATCAACAATGACCAGCTGAACAGAAGCCGAACTACGAACAACACCTCACGAACGGCCACAAGAAGCTTTCGCCCATTCAACAGGGAACACATCCTATCTGAGACCCAATCACTCCTCAACAAAACCACGCCGGACCTTGATGAACTAATCTCTTCCTGGAACTCTAACCTGCTTGCCATCTCACAACGCCCGAACCCCAAGAACACAGCAAGGATAAAAAGAAGCTCTGCCCCATGGTTCTCCCCTGAGCTGCGATCTTCTCTTACTCAACTACGCAGACTTGAGCGCCGATGGCGACGATCGCTCTCCACTGAAGAACAGACCGCCTACCGAACCCACCTTTCAATATACCGAGAAACAATCACAACCAAAATGAGACAATATCACACTGACACCCTGAAGAGATCTCTGAATAAACCACTTGACCTCTTCAACTTGGTCAAATCCCTCTCAAAGGAACCGTCTCCCGAACAACACAGTGAGATTCACCCACAAAAATTTACTGATTACCTGCAATCCAAGATCGTGCAAACTAACAAGGTTTCAGCAGTCCCGTATCAAGAACCAATGGGCCTATCCCCACTAAACAAATTTTCCACACCATCCACTAAATGTATTGAGAACACCATAGCATCTCTCAATACTTCCACTGCGCAGACTGACCCATGCCCAGCTTTTTGGATTAAGGAGCTACGTGATGTGTTCAGCCCTTTCATCGCAAATATAATGAACCTCTCCTTCACAACAGGATATTTCCCCACAACACTCAAGCAGACTTCCAATAGGCCACTATTGAAAAACCCCAAGCTAGACCCTCAAAAGGTCGATTCTTATAGGCCAATAGCTAGTATTCCCCTCTTAGCTCAGATAATTGAGAAAGAAGCACAACGGCAAATTCAAGATCACATAGACACCGCAGCTCCCCTAGATAGCTGCCAACATGGGTTCAGAGAATATCATGGGGTCGAGACACTACTCACTAGCCTATTCAATGATATCATCACAGGCATTGACAACATCTAACAAGGTTTTGTGCTCATCTTCCTAGACATCGCCGTGGCGTTCGACTCCGTGAGTCACGAAATTCTCCTCGGAAGACTGAAAGAGAAGGGCGTCTGCAACACTGCACTAGGATGGTGTAAATCCTATCTGGATGGAAGATGGCAATATGTGAAGTCCGGGTCAGAAGAGTCAAAACACTTCCATCAAAAACAAGGGGTACCTCAAGGCTCCTCGTTATCTTCCTTACTATTCAATATTTACATGCAGCCCATCTGCAACATCATAAGATCATTCAACGTGAACTGTTTGATATACGCAGATGACATTCTCTTATACATGCCGTTCTCCACAGCTCACATGGATCTGGCACCGCTTATAGACTGTTTCAATGCGGTCTCAGTGTGGCTCCAATCACAGAACCTACGCATTCAACATAAAAAAACAGAGGTGCTTTTCATCACCAGAAACCCCAACTTTACTCCCCCATCATATGTCAGTGTCAAGGAAGCTGACTTACAAACTAAACAAACAATAAGATACCTTGGGATTACTTTGGACCAATGTCTCGATATGAAGCACCACATAAGCAACATAGTCAAAGCCGTTTACTTCAAAATCCGCACACTCAAGCATCTACGCTCCCTGTTGGACCCAGACGATTTCCGGACCATATACCAAGCGCTAATCCTGCCACACTTTGACTTTGCAAACGTCATTTTACAAGGTCTCCCCCAATCCACACTAACCCCATTACAGTTGGCCATGAATGCCGCAGCAAGGGTCCTCTACGGAGCCTCCAGAAGTGACCACGTGACTCCCATTCTCAAACAGCTTCACTGGCTACCTATCCATGGGAGGATCATCTTTAAAACCCTACTCCTATCATTCAAGGCAATCAAAGGTATTTCATCCTCCTCACTAACAGAACTTATTCACATGGTCCCCCCCAACAGATCCAGAAGAGCAACAGCCGTAAACCTTCTAACAACCCCAAAGGCATTGACAAAGTGCAACCTGACAACCACAAACAGGGCGTTCCGTTTCTATGTCCCCAAATGCTGGAATGCTCTACCCCTTGACATTAGGGCCATTGCCGACCTATATCAGTTCAGGAAGGCACTCAAATACCACCTTTTCCTCCAATACTACCCAACCAGCAATTGAACCTAGATATCCCCTCTGAAGAAATGACCCACTCTAGAAAGGTCCCTTACGTTCGTTATGTGATTGCTACCTAACCTTGTTCCGTGTAAATATCTCATGTATATAGTTCACCCCTGTTATCCAAGTTTACAACCCTGTTCAATGTAAAACCAAACAGCTTGTTGTTATGGTCGTTGTGTTATGATGTAAACCGCGCTGATACCGAATAGCGCGGTATATACGAAATTGTAATAAATAAAAAAAATAAATAAATAAAAAATTAGCTGGCCTTTCACTTGATGCAGAGATGGTCTTCGACAGATTGCAGTGGCCATTCCTGTTCCAAGTTCTTGAATGGTATGGCATCGGGCATAAGTTTATTGGTATGATTCATAATATGTATGAAGCCCCCATGGGTAGGATATGTGTCAGCTCATCTCTGTTACAGGCCTTCTCTTTAAGGAGGGGCACCCAACAGGGGTGTCCCTTGTAACCACTCCATTTCAGTCTGGCACTAGAGCCTCTTATGCTCCTTCTACGCCAAAACTTGGCTATCAGGGCCTTCTGGTTGGGTGATCAGCACGTTAAATTCCCCACATACGTGTTATTTGTAGAACCTAGATCATCTATTGGGGCTCATGGAACAATATTCCCTGTTGTTGGGGTATGAGATTAATTGGAATAAGTCCATTGCTTTTCCCTTGAACACCAAAGCAGGAAGAGAGGACCTCCTATCATATCAATTTCAATGGGAAGCTGACTCCTTTAAATATCTAGGAGTCCAATACAGTACCTCTTTGTCAACTACTGTAATGCATAATACTATGGAATACCTGGAACTTCTCCGGACTCTTGCTACCAGGTGGTTACCTCAATATCTTACGTGGTGGAGGTGACTGTAATCAATAAAAATGCTGTTGGTGTTAGGAATGATTCCCAGGTTATTCCCGGACACCTTCTATCAGCAGGTGGAAAAAACCCTGATACAATTTCTATGGAAAAATAAAATCCCACAAACTGCTCTCTGAAAGTTACAATTGGCCAAAGAGGATGGGAGTGTGGTACAATTTCTCAATATTAAGTTGTATCACCAATCCTTTCTTCTTAGATAAGGGGATACAGTGGTACAAGGAATCGGAAGACTCCTAAGCCAGCATGGTGGTATATGGAGAGACAGATGGTCTCATCTCCTCCACTATATTTAGCGATTGGAATGACTCATGAGGGCCTTAAAAGAATCTTGCCAGTTTTGGTGGTGACCCAACAGGACTGTGCTGTATTATCATATATGATTGAAACTCTTACACCATATGCAAAGGATTTGCCTATATGGTGAATTCTTCCTTTAAAATTAATAAGCACCCTTTCAATTGGCATGATTGGCAGCAGTGCGGTATCGGGATATTGGGTCAACTTTGGACCCCGACTTCCTTTAAACATTGTGTGTACTTACAATAGGAATATGCTCTCCCTGCAAGACACCATTTCCAATACCTTCAGCTCCAACATTGCTTACTGAAAGTTATTGTCAGTCCCCAGCAGATACCAGAGGAGTGGCCTTTCCTGGTTAAAATGAAGACTTTAGTGGAAAAGGGAGGGAGGGTCTCTATCTTTTATAAGTGTCTTAAGGAGGAGCAAAGTAGACACTGAACAGATCGTGTATAGGAGGGGGAACTAGGTGAGCTCTTAACCAGACAACAGTGGAACTGCTTCTGGGGGTCCTTACCTTGGGTCTTCAGATTGGCCTCCCTTACGCAAATGATGCTTTTCCTAGCACACTGAGCATACATTACACCGGTCATATTAGCTAAGTGGAATCCTCAGCAGGGTAATAGATGCTGATCCTGTTTGGACTCTACAGGTACTCTCTCACACCTGTTATTTGACTGTTTAACTGTGCAGCCATATTGGCAACAGGTATGGCGTAGAATCTCTTTCATTTTACATCTGATGGAGACTTTAAATTTCTGTATTGTGATTTATAAATCACTTGCAGGTCCCCAGTCTCTTCAGATGGAGGACAGAGAGCCATTTGATTTTATGCTTAGTGTAGGGCTTCAATTAGTAATTAAAAACTGGAAAGCTCCATCTCCACCAGATTTTTGTCAATGGTGGAATACTCTTTGTCTCTATAGGAGATATGAACTAGCTTACTATGCTACCTAAGACAGACAGAGAGGTACATAGACGAGACCTACAGGGATATAGTCCTGAAGTCCCACCTCCAGTCTGGCAGCATCCCTGTTGCCATGGAGGAGAGAGGTCACGTGACAGGAGAGCATCACCCTGGTGTGGCAGGAAGTGATCCTGTAACTAGGACCTGTCCTCCAGGTGATGTAAACCCCTCTCGCACCGAGGAGGTTTCTCCAGGGCCAAGTGCCCATGCGGGAAGGGTTAGGACAGCAGTTATAGTTGGTGATTCGATCATTAGGCATGTAGATAGCTGGGTGGCTGGTGGACGTGAGGATCGCCTGGTAACATGCCTGCCTGGTGCGAAGGTAGCGGACCTCACACGCCACCTAGATAAGGTCTTAGATAGTGCTGGGGAGGAGTCTGCTGTCTTGGTACATGTTGGTACCAATGACATAGGAAAATGTGGTAGGGAGGTTCTGGAAGATACCCATGTCTACCAATAGCCAAATTAATATGAATAAAATACAGTCTCTAAAATGCTTGTATGCAAATGCTAGAAGTCTACAAAACAAGATGGGAGAGTTAGAATATATAGCACTAAACGAGAGGTTAGATATGATTGGAATATCAGAGACATGGTGGAAGGAGGACAACCAGTGGGACACTGTGATACCTGGGTACAAACTATATCGAAATGATAGAGCTGATCAAATTGGTGGAGGGGTTGCGCTCTATGTTAGAGAGGGCATTGAGTCAGAAAGGATTAAAGTTTTGCAAGAAACAAAATTTGCTGTAGAATCTCTATGGATTGAAATTCCATGTAAAAAGGGGAAGGCGATGGCAGTGGGGGTGTACTATCGTCCGCCTGGCCAGAATGAACAAATGGATGATGAAATGCTCAAAGAAATCAAGGAAGCTAGCAAAAGTTACAGTGCAGTAATAATAATGGGTGATTTCAATTACCCCGGCATCGACTGGGTCAGTGTCACAACAGGACATGCTAGGGAGATAAAGTTCCTAGATGAAATAAATGACTGCTTCTTGGAGCAGCTGGTTCATGAACCGACCAGAGGGGAAGCAATATTAGACCTAGTCCTTAGTGGAACACCAGATGTAGTGCAAGAGATAAGGGTGTTGGGGCCACTTGGCAATAGTGATCATAGCATGATCGCCTTTGATTTAATTAGTGGAGGAGGGATAGTAAGGAAATCCACAGTACTACCCTTTAACTTTCGAAAGGGAGACTATGATAGAATGAGGAAAACAGTTAAGAAAAAACTAAAAGGAGCAGTTGCAAAGGTTAAAGACGTACATCAAGCTTGGGTGTTGTTGAAAAATACTATCTTGGAATCCCAGACCAGCTGTATTCCACGCTTTAAGAAAAGTGGAAGGAAGTCCAAAAAATTGCCAGCATGGTTTAAAGCTGAGGTCAGAGAGGCTGTTGTTGCCAAAAAAGCATCTTTCAAGAAATGGAAAAAAGAGCCAAATGATGAAACCTGGAAACAGCACAAGCACTGGCAAGTCAAATGCAAGGCATTGATAAGGCAGGCAAAGAGAGAATTTGAGAAGAAGCTTGCTGCGGAAGCAAAAACGCGAAATAAAGACCTTTTCAAGTACATTCGTAGCAAAAAACCCGTGAGAGAGTCAGTTGGTCCATTAGATGATAAAGGGGTTAAAGGAGCACTAAGAGGCGACAAGGCGATAGCGGAGAGACTGAATGAATTCTTTGCTTCGGTCTTTACTGAGGAAGATGTAGGGATGTTACCCACGGCTGAAGTGGTATTTAAAGGTGTGGAAGAATTGAAGGAAATATCGATACATCGGGAAGATGTCCTACAACTATTAGATAAACTGAAGAGTAGCAAATCACCTGGGCCGGATGGTATACATCCAAGGGTGTTAAAAGAACTGAAATTTGAGATTGCAGACCTGCTATCAGTAATCTGTGAACTATCATTAAAATCATCTCTAATACCTGAGGATTGGAGGATCGCCAATGTAACACCAATTTTTAAAAAGGGTTCGAGGGGTGATCCGGGAAACTACAGACCGGTGAGCCTGACATCAGTACCGGGAAAAATGGTAGAAACCATCATAAAGAATAAAATTACTCAGCATATAGATAGTCATGACCTAATGGGAGACAGCCAACATGGCTTTAGACAAGGAAGATCTTGTCTTACTAATCTGTTATGTTTTTTTGAAGGAGTGAATAAACAGGTGGACAAAGGTGAGTCGGTTGATATTGTGTATCTGGACTTTCAGAAAGCCTTTGACAAGGTCCCTCATGAGAGACTTTTGGCAAAACTAAAGAGTCATGGGATAGGAGGCAGTGTACTACTGTGGATCAGGAACTGGTTAAAAGATAGAAAGCAGAGGGTAGGGCTAAATGGCCAATTTTCCCAATGGAGAAAGGTGAATAGTGGTGTACCCCAGGGATCTGTGCTGGGTCCGCTGCTTTTTGACATATTCATAAATGACCTGGAAAGTGGAATAACGAGTGAGGTTATCAAATTTGCTGATGACACAAAACTATTTAAAGTTGTTAAAACCCAGGAGGATTGTGGAAAATTGCAAGAGGATCTTGATAAATTGGAAGACTGGGCATCAAAATGGCAGATGAAATTTAATGTGGAGAAGTGCAAGGTTATGCACCTAGGGAAGAACAACCCAAACTATGGTTACACGATGCAAGGTTCCACATTAGGAACCACCACCCAAGAAAAAGATTTAGGCGTCCTTGTGGATACCATGTTAAAACCCTCGGCCCAGTGTGCAGCGGCGGCCAAGAGAGCAAATAGAATGCTAGGTATGATAAGGAAAGGAATGGAAAATAAAACAAAAGATATTATAATGCCTCTATATCGTTCCATGGTGAGACCGCATCTTGAATATTGTGTGCAATTCTGGTCGCCATATCTTAAAAAGGATATAGCAATTTTAGAAAAGGTTCAGAGAAGAGCCACCAAAATGGTAAAGGGGATGGAAGGCTACTCCTATGAAGAAAGGCTAAAAAGGTTGGGGCTCTTTAACCTGGAAAAGAGACGGCTGAGGGGAGATATGATAGAAGTCTATAAATTAATGAACGGAGTGGAACGGGTAAACGTAGATCGATTGTTTACCTTATCAGAATATAGAAAGACTAGGGGACATGCAATGAAGCTACAGGGTAAACTATTTAAGACTAATAAAAGAAAATATTTTTTCACTCAACGTGTAATCAAACTCTGGAATTTGTTACCGGAGGATGTAGTAAAGGCTGTTAGTGTAGCTGGGTTTTAAAAAAGGTTTGGACAAGTTCCTGGAGGAAAGGTCCATAAACCATTATTAAGAAGGGACCCAGGATATCAATGCTTGAACCAATACAAGCATTGTGGAACCTGTGTTCCTTGGGGAAACTGCTAGGTACGTATGACCTAGATTGGCCACTGTTGGAAACAGAATACTGGGCTTGATGGACCTTGGTCTGACCCAGTATGGCATATCTTATGTTCTTATGTTCTATGTATCCGCAGGAGACCATTGTACTAAGTGGAATACCCTAACTTCTTTTATCTCTGAACCCACCTAAGGTGATGTTCTTTTAGTTGTGCTCTTTATATGGATAGATAACATTATTTGCACAGGATGAGCCAGGGAACATTGGGGAGGGGGGGCAGTTCTCTTCTATTTCTAGACAGTTGTTATTATAATTGGTGATGTGTTTGTTTATATATGTGGCACTGGAAAATTCTTGAAAATACAGATGCAAAAATAAAACTAATTAAATATAGCATGGGCCCCTGCACTAAACATCCCATGCTAACCAGGTAATGTGTGATGGAATGGGTAAGTGGGTAGGCTGGGGGAGGAATAGAAGGCAAGTCACAGCTCACAGCTAGTGTGGGCATTCGTAGCTGACGTTAATTGTGCTTGCTGCCCTTAGTACCAGTGTACCAGTGCCAGCTTCTGCAGTGCTGTGTTTTTGCTCCATTCTATCTGCAGGGGGATGAATGCACATGCCCCATGAAGCTAACACAGCCCCCCCCCCCCCACCTGCCAGTAACACAGCCCACAAATGCATTACCAGCAGAGGCTTTAGTAAACATGCCCCAAAGTACATGCTTTTACACCAGTTTGAATTTTAGAAGAGCTCATTTATTTATGCAAATATATGCCCACTTATGCATAAAAACAACTTTATATAATTACTACCATAAAGTGTGCAGTGCGGTATTTGTATACATATATACACACACATACACACACACACACAAAAGACTGGACGCAGCAATACCAGGCTCATGCAGGCCCATCTTGAGCTTACCCTTCCTAGCTAAGATAATCGAGAAAGCAGTCCAAATGCAGCTGCAGGACAACGTCGACACACATGCTCCTCTTGACCAACAACAGCACGGATTTGGAACCAACCATAGTGTTCAATATCTTTCTTTTTTAAACTTTTATTTATGCAAGTTTCAAACAACATACCGAAGTAAATAACACTTGAAAGGAAAAAAGACAAGGTCGGAAAACCATGCAATTCAGTAGCCCTATATTGATTTTCCAGCGACTCGACTTTCATTTTATGTCCAGTCAGATCTTTAAATACAGAAGTAAATTGCTCTTCCAACTGCACAACCTTTTTATCGATAATAGACACTTGGGACTTCACAGCAACCACGGTCTCTTGACACTTCTGAACAGCCCCAGCATTGTCACAAATAAGCTGCAAAGTAGTATTAGTTTGAGAAACCAAGCACTCACCAAGTTTTGTTAAGGCCATCCAAATAGAATCCAGAGTGATCTGATCTAGATGTTGCAAAGAGAAGGGGGCCATAGCAAATTGCTCAGTCAAAAAAGCTGAACCTCCAGGCTTGCCCGAGACAGAAGAAAATTCTTGAGAATCGCTCAGCCCTGCTCCTTGATCCAATCCTGCGACCGCAGATGCTGACCCCAGCAAAAAATCCTCTGCAGCAATTGACTTGACCACACTCCCTCCTGTTGGAGACACAGCTTTCTCTACTTTGGGTCCAGGGCCCCAAGGGAGCTCAGGTTCAAATTTTTGGTGGAAAAAGCAGGTAGAAGCTGCAGCTCCAGAGTGAGATCGCACTCTGAGGAAGACACTGGACTACCCAGTCCCAGACACAAGCGGGTTACCTCCAGTTTCTCCCCAATGTTCTCCATGAAGCTGGACATAGAAATCCATCGGCCCAGTCACCGAGGTAAAAGCTGAAGGAGACTGCAATGGGTGGGGAAGGTTCCCCTGTAGCTTCCCCTTTTGCTTAGGCATAGCAGAAAAAAACAGCCGAAGCAGCCAGCAGATCAAGCAGCCATCTTGGATCTCGGCTTCAGTGTCAAATATCTTATCACCATGTTGTTAATTTCTTTCGAGTCGGTGTCGGCTCATGGTGACCCTCTGGATAGTTGTCCTAAACTGTGTTCAGTCTTCAGTCAGGCTTCATTGTTGACAAACTGGCACCCATAGCTGCTGTTATTGTATCAATCCATCTCATTGCTGGCCTTCCTCTTTTGCATTGACCTTCTACCTTCCCAAGCATGATGTCTTTCTCTGATGATCTCTTTCTTCACATGATGTGTCCAAAGTATGAAAGTCGAAGTCTTGTCATCTGAGCTTTTAAAGAAAGCTTAAGTTTGATCTCCTCTAATACTGACTGGTTTCTTCTTCAGGCAGTCCATGGTATACACAGAATTTGTTGCCAGCACCATAATTAAAAGGCATCAATTTTCTTCCTGTCCATCTTTTTCACTGTCCAACTTTTACTATGACATTATTGGAAATACCATGACTTGAACAAGTCAAATCTTTGTATGGAGAGAGATCTCTGCTCTTGAGAATCTTGTCTAGATCTTTCATAGCCATTCTGCCAAGAGCAATGCGTCTGAATTCATGACTGCTTGTTGCTTCTTTATTCATAGCTGATCCAAGTAGATTAATGTTGTCCACTATTTAAAATTTCTTCTCCATCGGGAGCAAGCAGAGAGACGCTGAAGGAGTCGGAGCCTGTGATCTGCTCTGGGACTGCTGCTGGTTCGCTGGTGTGTGCAGGGGTTTCTGTGCCTCTGAGGATCGGGCAGGCGCGCCCAGGGCACCCTCCTACCCGGCGGGATCCACGGACCTTTTAAATCCATCTACCTCTGGGATGACTCTTCGGAGCAAGCAGAGAGACGCTGAAGGAGTCGGAGCCTGTGATCTGCTCTGGGACTGCTGCTGGTTTGCTGGTGTGTGCAGGGGTTTCTGTGCCTCTGAGGATCGGGCAGGCGCACCCAGGGCACCCTCCTACCCGGCGGGGTCCACGGACCTTTTAAATCCATCTACCTCTGGGGTGACTCTTCGGAGCAAGCAGAGAGACGCTGAAGGAGTCGGAGCCTATGATCTGCTCTGGGACTGCTGCTGGTTCGCTGGTGTGTGCAGGGGTTTCTGTGCCTCTGAGGATCGGGCAGGCACGCCCGGGGCACCCTCCTACCCGGCGGGGTCCACGGACCTTTTAAATCCATCTACCTCTGGGATGACTCTTCGGAGCAAGCAGAGAGACGCTGAAGGAGTCGGAGCCTGTGATCTGCTCTGGGACTGCTGCTGGTTTGCTGGTGTGTGCAGGGGTTTCTGTGCCTCTGAGGATCAGGCAGGCGCACCCGGGGCACCCTCCTACCCGGCGGGGTCCTTTGGTTTTTTCCTTATTTATTTTCGTTAGTTTTTGACCGCGGAGCGTGTCCGCGGGGTATGGCTCAAAGGGGCGTGATCTAAGGGGATAGACTGGCCCCTTGAGCGCCCCTTTGGCACCACTGCGACGTCTGCGGGGTATTGTGTTTCCACCCTGTAGTATAGTGCTATGGGGAAGCGAAAGGCAAAGGGGGTGAATAGGGGTCCGGAGGCCAGTACCGGTGATAAACCGGTCGGACCTCTTGACAAACATTTTGCTCCTTTCCCCCTTGCGCAGTCCTCCCCAGATGGGGTCTCCCTAAGTTCTGGTGGGAGAACCCCCCCCCTCCCTTACCGCTACCGCTTCAAGTGCAGTGTTTGCCTGGCGAGTCTTCAGAAACTGCAAGTATATCCAAAATTAATGTTACTTTTCCTTTGCCAGTACAACTTGCTGCCTCAGGCAGATTATTGGAGCTCACTCCCAAGCTCCCCGAAGGGGAGATTACTTTAAAAGATATTTGGGGTGCTTTGCAATCTATAGACAAGAAAATGTCCCTAATGTTAAATGCATTATGTGTATTTTCTCAGGAAGCTATCGTTTCTTTTCGACAGCTCGATGAGAAGGTTACTTCAACTGATAGGGCTGTAGGAAAGTTGAGTTCCCAGGTAAATCTGCTTTCAGCGGCTAGTGCCGCCGCTGTCAAAGATTCATTGATACTGTACTCTAAAGTGGAAGCCTTGGAGAACTCGTCCCGATCTTGTAATCTTCGTTTTTTAAATTTCCCTCACTCTTCATTGTTATCCGCTAGAATTCTCCTTGATAAGTATTTCAAGTAAATATTGAATTTCTCAGATTCTATTGCTATTTCTCATGCTTATTATCTTTTAGCAAGTACTAAACGTGTTAATACTGAAGAGGGGGGCTTGGATGAGATTGTTCCTCCTATATCTGATTTGACTGCTTTTCTTGAAGACTCCTCAGACACAATTTCTACTAGGTCCACATTAATGGTCATGCTACCTTCTGTGGATCTTAAGCAGCGCATTTTGCGTGCATTCTTTAAAACTAAGACGGCCAGATTTTGTGGGCAATCTATAAATATCTTTCCTGATATTTCTCGTGAGACGCAACTCTGAAGGCGTCAATTCCTTCAGCTGAAACCTAGGGTTTTAGCGTTGGGAGCGACGTTTTTTCTTCGGTTCCCTTGTAAATGTGTGGTAAATTATGAGGGGGATTCTTTTGTTTTTGTAGATGTCTCACATTTAGAGAAATTTATTGTAGATCGTGTAGGTACAGGGTAAGGGAACTATATCTGGGTATTTATGGATCCTTCTAATTTGTTGACTTATGAATGGCCTTGTTTTCTGAAATTATCATTGTATATAATATTATCTCTGCCTATCTCTCTTGATGTGGACTACATCCGTTATAATGCATTTCTTTATATTATGCTCTGTTTTGTTTTTTTGATGATTTGCTTTATTTTCTGTGATATTGTATTTCACTGAAAACCAATAAAAAAAAAATTCTTCTTCATCAACGATGAACATATTGATTTTGACAGTTGTCTTGATCTTTGTTTTCTTTACTTTAAGATGCAGGTCCATTTTAAGACTATATTCCTTGATCTTGAGAAGCAAATGTTTCAGATCATCTTCACTTTTGGCCAGTAATGTGGTATCATCATCATAGCGAAGGTTGTTGATGAGTCTCCCACCAATCTTCACATCTCTGTTGTCTTCATTCAGTCCTGCTTCTCTGATTATTTGTTCTACATATAAATGAAACAGGTAGGGGGAAAGTATGCAGCCTTGTTGTACACCTTTGCTGATTTTAAACCATTCTGTTTCTCCTTGTTCCATTCAAATTGTTGCTTCTTGATCAATGTAAAGGTTGCGCAAGTGAATTATCAGGTGTTCTGGTCTACCCATGCTTCTTAACGTGGCCCAGAGTTTCTCATGGTTTACACAGTCAAAATCCTTGATGTAGTCAATAAACACATATAGATAGCCTTTTGGTATTCTTTAGTCTTTTCAAGGATCCATCTCACATCCGCGATGATGTCTCTTGTTTCTTGCCTTTTCCTGAACGCTACTTGCACTTCAGGTAGTTCTCGTTCCAGGTATGGTTGTAATCTCTGCTGAATAATCTTGAGTAGAATCTCGCTAGCATGTGGGATCAGAGCGATTGCGCGATGATTTCAACAGTCAGTTGGATCACCTTTCTTTAGTATTGGTAAAAACACAGATCTTTTCCAGTTAGTTGGCCATGATGTTGTCTTCCAAATTTCCCGGCAGAGCCTTGTAAGTATGGTAACAGTTGCATCAGATTGCTGAAATACTACCATGGGAATGCTATCATTGCCTGGTGCTTTGTTCTTTGATAAGGCTTTCAATGCTGCTTCGACTTCTTCCTTCATCACCAATGGTTCCTGATCATAAGGTATGGGTTGAAAAGGTTGTTGGTTCACTTGATCTTTATCATATAAAAACTCTGTATATTCTTTCCACCTTTTCTTGATCTTCTCGACATCATCCAACATGGATCCCTGAGCATCTTGTAACATTCCAATTCGAGGCTGGACTTTTTTCTTTAACTCTCATAGCTTTAGGAATGCCAATCTTTTTCTTCCTCTAAAAGTTTCTGTTTCTATTTCCTTGCATGCATCGTTGTAATACTTCTCCTTGTCTTGTCTTGCTGCATGTTGGAAATCTCTGTTGAGTTCTGTGATTGCCTCTCTTTCTCCTCTGGCTTTAGCTTCTCTGTGTTTCTGAGCAATTTTCAGAGTTTCTTCAGTCATCCATTTTGGCTCTTTTTGCTTTTTCACCTTTTGTAGAGATTTCTCACTTTCTTCCAACACAACCTTCTTGATGTCATCCCTTAACTCTTCAGGAGCTTTGTCATTTGTATCTAAAGCAGCAAATCAATTTTGCAGGCAGTTTTTAAATTCCGGTGGTATATTCTCAAGGTCATATTTTGCTACATTCATGAGTGGCTTGCTCTTTTTCAACTTTAGCTTGATTTTGCATACTAGTAGTTGTGATCTGTATCACAATCAGCTCCAGATTTTGTCTTTGTTGATGTGTTAGAGCTTGTCCATCGTAGTCAATTTGATTTTTGAACAATCCATTGGGTGAAGCCCATTTGTACAATCGCCACTTGTGTTGTTAGAAGAAGATGTTTGAGATGAATAGATTGTTGGTCTTGCAGAATTCTATCAATCTTTCTCCAGCTTCATTTCTGTTGCCAAGTCCATATTTTCCAACTATTTTGCCGCCTTCTTTGTTGCCAACTTTTGCGTTCCAGTCACCCATGACTATCAGGATATCCTGTTTGATGTTCTGACAATTTCAGCTTGTACTTTTTCGTAGAACTCATCGATGTCATTCTCTTCTGCAGCTGTTGTTGGGAAATATACTTGAATTATAGTTGTGTTGTGTCGCACCCCCTCTGGCCAAGCGGTAGCTACTGGTATTGCAAGGCTCTGGAGGGTGGTAGTTGTGCCTTCACTGATATAAACCACAAAACACTTCTTTCCAAATTAAAGGGTTTTATTCCCCGTCCCTTGAGGGTACTTTATCTTCAGGAACATAAATCAAATGCCTTGCTTGAACATGTAACATAAAGTAACAAAAGCGAACAGAACTTGCTTCCTTCAGCTTCCAAAACAATAAATAAATGAAAAGAACAAAACAGCTTAAATATTTCAATATGGTTCTTTCTCCTGTAGCTGACAGCACAGCTTATATCTGCTTCACTTAGAGAGAGCTGCAGCCTGTTGCTTATAACACTAAAGCTATGACACAAACTAATTACTTATCTGAGAGAGAACTCAGGTTCAATCAAGGTCAAAGAGCAGTCCATCAATTCTGGCATATCATATTCTTCTGCATTTTGATATTCCATTAACTCCGGCTGACTGGAAGGTTCATTCTGTACCTCAGCAATAACGTGGGGGAATGGCTGGTTAACCTCGTCAGGCAGGAAGTTCTTCTCTTCCTTAGAGCTAGTGTCTCTCTGGGAATTACCATGTATTCTAGAGTTGAGCTTTTCAGGGCACTGCCCCTGCTGGTATTTTAGAATATAGCTCAACTCCTGGTTTGCTCTGCTAGTGGGATAATTAAGGGAATTTCTCTGCCGGTTCAGGCTTCTCTTTTGTAACCCAGCTGAGCTAGATTGGAGAGCTCGTGACGGAGTTTCACAGGGAGCTGTGAGCTTACAATGGCTACAAAACTCTTCAGCTTTATCTGGTAAGTAAAACCTTTTTCTTCTAGGGTTTTTAAAACCAGAAGAAGGGATATTTTCAGCCTCTAGATAGTGGGACCTTGTATGCCTATTTCCATACCTCCAGGGTTGTCTTCTTTCATATGGCAAATCACTCTTGCATTCACTCTGTGCACTGGAACCTGCAACTGCAGTCTTCTTGCGTCTCTCTGGCTCAAACACACTATCTGGCTGTTGATATCTCTCTGCTTCACTCAGGTCTTCGGTTCCCCTCTGACCTTCACGCTGGCTCTCTAGCTGCTCCAAAGCCTCATTGTCACTCTCTCTTACATTCTCATACCTGCTCCATGCTTCCCAGGGTTTTAGCTGCCTTTGCTGTATTTTCTCAGAGTGTGTCTGTGGCTGCTTCAGCTCCTCTCTCTCTCTCTCTTTGATTGTCTGGGAGCCTATTTTATCCCAGTGTTTTCTTGCTCCACCCCCACCCAGCTGAACCCTGTCAGGTGAAGTGAATTCCCTTCCTGTGCTGGCTGGGTGTGTCCTCATTGGGCTTTTGCACGTGTTTCTAGGTTGCTCATGGTAACCATCTGACATTTCCTTGTTTACCCTGTCACTTTTCCTGTGCTCCTTTATGCTGAACTGCATTTTATCGGGTTGTTCGGGGTCTGCACTGTTACAGTTGATAGGCATTCCTTGTAGATGAATAGAAATTAAGCTTTCACTAACTGCATTATATTTCATTACAGTTCTTGCAAGTTTGTTCTTAATTATAAATGCAACACCATTTCTTCTTTGTCTTTCATTTCCAGCATAGTAAGCCCTGTGATCATCTGATGCAAAGTGCCCGAATGCCAGTCCATTTCAATTCGCTGACACCCAGCAGATCAAGTTGTACACGTTCCATTTCATTCTTGAGCATCTCCACTTCCCTTGGTTCATGCATCATACGTTCCATGTTCCAATATATAAGACATCTTTGCAGCTTCTGACTCTCATTTCATGTGCAGCTATATCAGCAGTCAGACATCCTGAGGGCTTTGATCCAACCACATCATAAATGCTGACTTTACTCTGAAACGTCTTCAACTCTTCCCCAGTAGCCATCCGACCTGGGGGTCTCATCTTCCAGTATTATAGTGCAATTTGTTTTGTTGTGACTATCCATTGGGTTTTTGTGGCACGATATGGAAGCAGATTGCCGGGCCTTTCTTCTGCGCAGTTTATTTATTTATTTATTTATTTATTTAATTGGATTTCTATACCGCCTTATCATACAATCAAAGCGGTCTTACAAACAAAGATATTAAGAGTATTAGTGAGAAAATGTAAAGAAATAAAAGTTAAAGTTATGGTATAATGTGTTAGAGTGAGTTGCATTATCTACATAGTGAGCTATACTATAATGTGAGCTATTATACAATATGTATATGATTTACATTCCAGACAAATTAAGTTAGTTAATTGCATGACCGTAGTGTTCTATAAACAAAGATGTTTTCAGTTGCTTTCTAAAGTCATTGATGTCCTGAGCTGCTCTCAGCTCATTAGGTAGAGAGTTCCAGATGGAAGGTGCAGCAAAAGAGAAAGTCCTTTCAGAGGTGTCTTTACGTGTTTTTCTGACATCATTTGATAAGCTGATTCTGTTGTCAGATCCTCTTCTTCTAGGTCTGTTGCTAATATCTGACTGTATGAGATATGTCAGGCTTTCTGCAGAATATTGTTGTTTTATCTTGAAAATATAAATTATAGTTTTATATTTTACACGTGAAGCTATAGGTAACCAGTGAAGCTCTTTCAAGATGGGAGTTATATGTTCTCTACTTGATAGACCAAAAATTATACGTGCAGCAGTATTCTGCGCCAGTTGTAAAGGCTTAAGTGCTTGCTTAGATAAACCCAGATATATTGGATTACAGAAATCAAGTAATGGAGTAATCAATGCTTGACAAACATTTCTGAAGTGAACAGTATCAAGAAGCGGCCTTAGTCTTTTGATGAGCTTCATTCTGTAATAAGCGCTTTTAATTGTCTTATTTATGTGTGATCTGAGATTCAACTCATTATCCAGAGTAACTCCAAGATATTTCACTTCTGATTTAATAGGAATAGTTGAGTTATCTATTTTGATGTCAGGAGGATGCGCAAAATTATGGTTACGAGAAATAAATAACGCCTCTGTTTTGCTAAAATTAATTTCCATGTTGTTTGTTTTACACCAGTTGGACATTTCTGAGAGACATTCTGTAATGCCCGAGAAATCAGGGTTCTCAATAGTGATAGTTGTGAAAATCATAATATCATCAGCATAGATTGTATACTTAATTCCACTTTTCAAAGGAATTTTGCATATTGGTTGCATATAAATATTGAAAAGGAGCGATGAAAGTGCAGATCCTTGTGGTACACCTTGTATTACTCTTATGGGCATAGAGGTTTTTTCCCCTATCTTTACTTGTAAAAATCTCTCTGTCAAATAGGAATGGAACCATTTTAAAGTGACCCCATGTAGACCAATCTCCTCTAATCTATTTAATAATCTATTGTGATTTACTGAGTCGAATGCTGCAGAGATGTCTATAAAAATCATTATAATACCTTTCTTAATGTCATCAATGGTGCGGAGTATGCAGTCAAAAAGATAAATCATTAAAGTTTCAACTCCATGGTTTGGGCGAAAACCATGTTGGTTAATATCTAGGGGTGCATGAACATCAATGTGTTCTTGAAGTTGAAGTTGCACTATCTTCTCTATGATCTTTGCTAAAAAGGGTATGCTGGAAATTGGCCGGTAGGCTGCTGGATTATTCTTGTCTAGCGTTGTTTTCTTCGGAATTGGTCTAACAGTTGCAAGCTTAAGTTGCTCTGGTAAAATACCTTGAGAGAGGGAATTTTGCACAATGTTTTGTATGATGTGAATAAAATTTGACTTTGTAGACTTGATCCACGATACAGGACATGGGTCAGTGGGAGAAGTGCATGTGTTTATAGAAGAAATAATGTGCAAGAGTTGCTCCTTTGATGGAAAGGAGAATTTTTCCCAAACCCTGGAATTTGAGACTGATTTTAAGTTAAGTCTTTCTGTAGCTTTTGTCTTAGAGTGGAATTTTTCCTTAATATAGTCCGCATACTTTTGCGGTTCAATTTGAGCTTCCCCTTCTGTTTTTTGCTCCTTTGTTAAAGATTTTACAATTTCAAACAGTTCTCTAGGTTTGTTGATGGAATTATTTATTATATTTGTATGGTATTCTTTCTTAGAGTTTTTAATATGCTCATCGTATATTTTTGTTTATTTAAGTAAAGCAGCCTTAATTCTGTCACCTTATTCCTTCTCCACTTACGCTCAATTCTTCTGAGCTCTCTTTTCGTCAAACGTATAGCTGTAGAATACCATGGCTTGTGATGTTGCTTATTAATCCTTGCTTCCCTTGGTCTCATGTCTGTCATTCTGGCTGCATTAGAAATTATGTGATACCATTCTATTACTTGTGTCTCTAATTTCACTGAATCTGCAGATAGATGAGGTAAAGTATCTTGTATAAAAGCATCTTTGTTAAATTTTTTGAACCGTCTGTGATAGCATTTGTGGTCTAGGTTCATATCATTTTTTGTTTGTAATAAAATTTCTATTCTAACTATGTAGTGATCTGTCCAAGGAACTGGGGTGATGGTAAGAGTTGAAATTAGACCATCTAAGGTTAATTCATTTGAAACAAAGATGAGGTCAGGCGAGTAGCCATATGTGTGTGTAGGTGCATTAACTACACAGGTACACTACCAAAAAACTGCCTCCAGTTTTGCAACTGATTCCTATAGATTTTGGGGTGCTGAATCCAGGAAAAATAGCCAAAATGTTCCATCACGTCACGTTTTCTTGCAAAATTAGATTTCTTACCCATATAAGGAATGTTCACATAATTTCTTTTTAGCCGACTGCAGTTTATTTTCTTGGCCCAAAATAGAGGTTGTAATGGTTAACTAACTAGAAACACTCCCTCATGATATTTTAGAGTGTTTTGTATTCATTTTATACATTAACAGGACAATTGGGAGGCGGGGGGCTAAATACAGTACTCGCGCTGGCGCATGTTCTTTCCTGTTCGCCTCGCCTCGTTCGCTCGCTCAAACACGGTGGTTGCGACATGAACGTTCCTGTCAAATTTCAGTTTCTTGCAAGTTCATTATTACCTTTTGTTTGCTCAGTCGTAATCCAGCTTTATTCCGAAGTGGTTCACTATAGTTGTAGTTTGCAGTGCTGTGTATTTGTGATGGCTCACAGAGCCAGAGGTTGCGTCAACTCTCCGGACAGTTTTTGTTTTATTTGTGGGGAATATACCGTGAAAAAGCGGCAGAGGAGCATTTCTGCATTTATTAAAAAAGTATATTTCGTCTATTTCGGTTTGAAGTTAGGCGATCAAGACAAACCGTGGGCTCCTCACAAAGTGTGCAAGACATGTGAGGAAGATCTACGCTTATGGATGAAAGGTAAAAAACAAGCATTTCGTTTCGGAATACCTATGATGTGGCGTGAACAAAGAGACCACAGCAGTGACTGCTATTTTTGCTCTTGCATTGTGAAGGGATACAACTTAAAAAAGAAGAACGTAATAAGTTACCCCAACCTTCCCTCAGTAATTAGGCCTATGCCTCATAGCAACGAAGTACCTGTGCCTGAACCACCAAAATCTTTGGATCATATTTGTGTGGACGGTTCTGATCATGATGAGACTCATCAGATGGCTTTTCCTGATGAGTCCAGTACTTCCGAGTTTGAAACTGAACCAGATCCGAAATCTGAACTTTTCTCTCAAGCTGAATTGAATGATTTAGTCCGGGATTTAGGACTCCCAAAAGATGCTGCCCAACTGCTAGGTTCTCGGCTTAAACAGAAAAATCTATTGTCACCAGGAACAACTTTTTATTGGTACCGCAACCGCGAGACACAATTTTTGAAGTATTTCAGCAAAGAGGAAGATTTGGTATTTTACAACGATATATACGGAGTGATGGAAAAGTTTAAACTCAAGTATGATCCTGCTGAATGGCGGCTGTTCATTGATTTGTCAAAAGACAGCATAAAAGGTGTTCTTCTTCATAATGGCAACACATTCGCTTCAGTTCCTATTGCTCACTCTGTTATTCTCCAAGAAAAATACGAGAATTTGGCCCTGATTCTTCAGAAGATTCGTTATGATGAGCATAAGCGGATGATTTCTGGAGACTTTAAAATTCTATCCATGCTATTAGGGCAGCAATCCGGTTTCACCAAATATCCCTGCTTCCTTTGCTTGTGGGATAGCCGGGCCCGCGACCTACACTGGGGGAAAAAAGACTGGCCAATTCGGGAGTATTTGAGACCCGGTGAGGAAAATGTTCTTCATGAGAGCTTGGTACCTCGTGATAAAATTCTATTACTACCTCTCCACATTAAGTTGGGTCTCATTAAGCAATTCAAGTCCCTTCCAAAAGATGGTGAGTGCTTTCGGTACCTTTGCTCAAAGTTCCCCCGACTTTCTGAAGCAAAGCTAAAGGAAGGAGTGTTTGTTGGCCCTGATATAAGGAAACTCATTTCAGATGGAGCATTCGCTGAAACGATGTCTGAGAAGGAAAAAGAAGCCTGGGATTCCTTCAAGGATGTTGTTCTCAAATTCTTGGGGAACAGGCGGGATGAGAACTATAAGGATATTGTTGCCAGGATGCTCAATGCCTTCAAAGAACAAGGCTGTAACATGAGCCTGAAAGTCCATTTCTTGCACTCCCATGTGAACTACTTTCCCGAAAACTTGGGGGCGTACAGTGAAGAACAAGGTGAAAGGTTTCACCAGGACATCAAGGATGCAGAGAGAAGGTACCAAGGAAGATGGAACACCACTATGATGGCTGATTTCTGCTGGTTGCTGCTGCGGGAAACCCCAGATGAAAAATACGCCAAGCAGCGCACCAAGAGAAGCATTCGGGGGAAGAAGAAACGGGCCCACCAGGAGATTGATTGACCCAAGAATGACTTTAAAATCTAAACTGTGTTGACAAATATCTCATTTATTAGAATTTTATTTTCACACCATCGGGTGTTTGTCTTCATATATTGCAATGGTGCGGTTTGCATTTTCTATTCTTACATACATACCTGTACAACATTTTTTGCACATTTCTTTGCTTTGCTTTGTGTCTAACCTCGCTCTTATATGCTCAATGTTTGTGCACATGTATGTGGCTGTTTTAAGTGCAGACAATTTTGCTACCATCACAGTGTGTTTTGTTGACATTATTCTTATGTGCTGCCTTGTTACAATTTTCTTTATTCTTATTTGAATAACTACTAAACAATTAGTATAAAGAATTCATCCAAGAAACTTTTATCTCGATCGCACTCAATCTGAAACGTTCACCTCAAACTGCTAACCCAATGTAGCAAAAAATCTGTGCGTGATGGAGCAAATTGGTTACCAGATTTGGATTCAGCATACCAAAAAACGTAAAAATCAATCGAAACATTAGAGGCAGTTTAAAAAAAATTTTTTTTAGTGTACCTGTGTAATTTGTGTGAAATGTAGTGAGTCCATTGCTTGAAGGAATGACTCAGAGTCTCTACGGTTAATTGATTTAAGGTTGAAGTCACCTAGCACTATTGAGGGTTTGTATGGGGAAGTGATTGAACAGATAGTGTCCAGCGTTGAGGCAAGTTCATCAGAAGATGCTTTTGGTGCTCTATAATGCAAACTAATTGCCATGTGCTTGTTCTCAATGTTAATGGAATTACATTGTGGCGATTCTAAGATACATTGTACTCTGAATCTTAAACTCTTTTTTGCAATTATAAGTACTCCTCCTCCACGTTTGATTGAACGAGAGCTGCTATAAGCAAAGTAAGATTCTGGGACAAGCTGATTGAGAATTACATTATCAGTAGGATTTAACCAAGATTCTGTGATGCAGAGCACATCAGGTTGAGCGTCATCTATATGATCAACTATAGTTTGGACCTTGTTGCATACGGATCTACAATTTATTAATTCAATTGTAGTTAGTTTATCTGTATTTTGTAAAGCTTGATTTACTTTTGCTTCGAAATGAGGTCTTTCATTTGAATGCAATTGCCTCTTTGAACTAGAGTTTAAGTTTAGTGTTGTTGCTGTTGTCACAGAAATGTGATCCTCCGCTCCCAACACTGTCCCATTCTGCTGCTGCCCAGATGGGTGGTTTGTCTTGGTCTGGGACCTCAGCTGAGACCTGTTCATCTTGGGAAACCCTGCCAGTAGTTAAAATACCTATAGCTTGGCCCTCAGCATCACTGATGCACACAAGCCCTCACAGCATGACAAGCTGCAAACCAAGTGAGGGATTGAGAGTATAAGCAAGTTTTGTTGTTGTTTTTTTACCTATAGTGGTAAATGCATTTTTGTATGAAAACTTTTTCTCTTGACTAGGGGTTAATCAAACCTGTCTGGGAAATCACTGGAAGTTTGCTAGATGAAAATGTATAAAGTCTGAGATAACCTAGACTGATTAAAACTGTATTTACAAATTATATTTGCATAGGCCAAATAATCTAAAGCAATAAGACAGTACTAGCTAATCACTCTACTTGATGAGAATGTCAGTTCAATGATAAACCAATATTATTTCTGGATTGTATATTTTTCTGTAATCCTCTGGGGTGTCTCATTGGAAAAGTGTAATTCAAAATCCTGAATTTCATTGCAGTATGTAGTACATATATAAATCAGCACTAGCAAATTCAGTGTATACACCAAATTAAAAAGGAAAAAGGATTTGTTTAAAATGTATCCCTACTCTGCATGATAAAATTGTAACATTAATTCCCTCTCTTTATTTTTTCATAGCTATATTCATCAATGCTTAACTGAAAGTATAGAGAACCTGCCAAATTGTATTTGGATAGATTTTATAACTATAAATAAGTAAAAATCTATTAGTACTTCTAATGCACATGTGAGTTCTTGCAAAGATGAACAAAGTAAGCTTTCTTTGATACTGCTCAAAAAAGTCCTCACAGAGATTTCATCTCTACTTTATGCAAATACAGTGTCAAGTCTTCAGAAGAATGCTTGCTTGGGTAGAAATACAGTAGCTTCCTTATCATATATTATCTTCTGGAGATGTACAAAAGAATTTCTCCTGTTGTCTGAAGACACTGCCTGCCAGTCCAATTTAAAGACAAAGAATCTTTCGGCTGACTCAGAGGTCTAGAGGTTCATTCAAGTAGTCATCATGTCTAGAGATTTCATTGGTGGTTGTGGTGCATGTGTGCTCAAAGAGTTATTTTTATATAAGATTATACTGCTCTTTATTTAGAATGTTAATTATGCTTTGAAGACTTTTAATGCTATTACAGGAACATTATTTATAGTCGGGGAGAGTTGAAATATGTCGTGTATTAAGAGAGTAGGGTATACAGCTCTTCTAAAAATAATACACTGAATGAAACATAGGGGGATTGTTGGGAAGAAGTGGGTTGAAGCCCACTTCATACCGTATTCAGAAGCCATCCTCATGGCCTAACAGAGTGACCGGAAGCAAAATCCTAACTAAATGTGACCATTGTTTTATTTCTGGGCAGATTTCAGAGCACAGACTGCAGAGAATTGCAGAATTCCTGGCAGTAGGCAAAGGACAGGACATATAGAAAGCAGGAAATATGCCCATCACAGACTAGACAGGGGGAGGGAAAAGAGAGGTAGAAATAAAGTAAAGACAAGCTGTTAGGGAATTGATATCACAAACTCCAGTTATTTGTGGAAGTCTGAAAAGTCTGAAATTGCTTGCACAGGAAACAAACAGCTAGATCAACCAATAAGAATATAGTATAGCAAAAAGTCCCCAGTAATGCAAAATAATGTATATAAGGACAGCACTAGATATCATTGGTTGGGGGAGGGAGAAAAACAAACATGATTCATACTCTTCCACCCTCTGGCTCAGGCAAACTATATTGTTTAAGAAAAATAATGCTGCATTTTGCTTTTTGGCTAAGATTGTAACTGATTGGACATAATAAGATCTGATTTCCTTCCTGACCAAGTGTCTTAGTCTGATTGGAGCAGAGCAAGGTTATTCTTATATCTTTGGGGTACAAACACAGTAGCCTTAGTCTACCAAAATCCCCAAGAGGATCAATATTTTAAGCCAATTATTGCATCATGACCTCATATGTAGTGTTTTTTTAGTTGCTTCTGGTTACATATACACCTTTCTGTGTGAACAGGGCCGGCCTGTGCACTAGGCAAACTAAGGGGCTTGTTTACAAAGCCGCGGTAGCGGTTTGCGATCGTAATCGGAGCCGCGGCCCCATTGATTTCAATGGGGCCGCGGCTGCGATCGCGATCGCGAACCACTACCGCGGCTTTGTAAACAAGCCCCTAAGTGGTTGTCTAGGGCTGACATCCTGGGTGTCACGGTGATCGCTGCCTCTTCTAAGTGGCAACTAGGCCTTAGACAGTTCCAATGTGCTGCCCCACCACACCGTGAGCTGTTGCCACGCTGCCACCAATGTCCAGCCTCTCACCTGGGGTTGATGGGCGGCACAGCGATCACCTCTTTGAAGCACATGGGTGTGCACACTTATATCCTGCCACTCCTGCCCCCTCCAATAAGGGGGCATAAGCAATAGGCCAAGAGTATGCTCATGCACTTTAAAGCCTGCCGCAGCTTCAAAGAGGTGATC
The DNA here is from genome assembly GCA_033557465.1 of Ichthyophis bannanicus. Classification (NCBI taxonomy): domain Eukaryota; kingdom Metazoa; phylum Chordata; class Amphibia; order Gymnophiona; family Ichthyophiidae; genus Ichthyophis; species Ichthyophis bannanicus. The sequence goes on from CM066036.1 coordinate 270,338,934, forward strand.
GCCATGCCACCCATCAACACCAGGTGAGAGGCTGGATGTTGGGAGTGGCACAATGACGGCACATGGCATGCATTGAGGGTGGCACATTGGGCCTGCCTAGGGCAGCAAGAACCCTTGGACTGGCCCTGTATGTAAACACATGGCATAATGGGCTATATGTATAAAAGCTATGCATACCTGGGAACACGGGGTTAGGGGAGATCCATGGGCACTACAGACACTTAACCATTCCTTACCTCAGGCAGCAGATTGCCTTCAGCCACCTCTGGCTCAGTATCCCACTCCCATCTGCCTAATTCACCTCCTGCAGGTGCAGCTCAACACAGCTGAGGCAAACTGAATTTAAAATACTTGCAAAATGAAATCAAACTTAGCAAGGTTAAAATAATTTCACAGTCAACTGAAATGTAACCTTAGCTACCCATGGAGCATGCTTAAAAATATGTGCTACCCAGTAGAATGGGATTTAGTGCACAGTAAAAAGTAGTGTGGGCCCCCTCCCCCACACTAAAACTTCCATACTGCCTTGGTAGTATGCATCTGGATAGTGACTGGGCAGGATGGGGATGTCCCCCTCTCAGCACTGCTAGCATAGGTATTTGCAGCCTGCACTGCCAGAACTCTGTGCAAGTGGAGTCCATTTCTGAAAGGGCCACATCCGGGCTGTCCGGACGGCCCTGAGCAGGATGGCCCATTAGGACCTGATTCTGTACCATGAGAACAAAATGTTACTGTGGCACGGCACGGCCCGGCCAAGAATCGGGCCCGAGGACGGCCCGGCATGCCCCTGCATGCCTGCGGGGATGTCCTCCCTGCAGGCTCCCCTGACTCAGACCCCCTCTTCCCTATCACCTGTTCCACAGCTGGTCAGCCAGGGCCTGGATAGGAAGGCGGGCCCCCCCCCCCCTGCACCCAGCCCCAATCACTGGATCAGTGCTGATTATTCCACCTTTGAGGTGGAATAATCGACACATCCCCTCTGACCCTACAGAGCGCACAGGGCCATAACCTGAATTGGCCCTGTATGTCCTGCCGCCTCAGCCCTCCCCTGCTCTGCCCAGACCCCGCCCCCAACTGTCTCTCTCCGCCTTGTTGCTCTAGACATGCAGGAAGAGCTGGTGGGGGAATCGGGGCAAGCTGTGATTCAGAATCGGGCTCATAGTGTGGATAAAACTGAAACCACCTCAGAGGGTACATTGTTCCTGTGGGGATTTTACAATGTGACCTGTGGTAGTTGCAGGAGGACAGCTGTACATGCCCCCTACAGTTAGCAGAAAGTCCCATGCCGATAACCTGGCCCATCTCTGCGTTAGCAGCATGAGGCTTCGTAAACACGCTCCCATTATTTATTTATTTATTTAACGTTTCTTTTATACTGCTATTCATAATATCATAGCGCTTTACATAGAACTCAACTATATAGTACATAGGACATTGAATAGGACACAGAGCATGGAACATTTCTTTATACAACAATTATCCTTCAACCTTAGTAATCTATTATAATCACACTGTTTGTAGCATTGCATATTCTTCTCTCTTATAAGAACATAAGAACATAAGATATGCCATACTGGGTCAGACCAAGGTCCATCAAGCCCAGCATTCTGTTTCCAACAGTGGCCAATCTAGATCATACGTACCTAGCAGTTTCCCTAAGGGACACAGGTTCCACAATGCTTGTACTGGTTCAAGCATTGGTATCCTGGGTACCTTCTTAATAATGGTTTATGGACCTTTCCTCCAGGAACTTGTCCAAACCTTTTTTAAACCCAGCTACACTAACAGCCTTTACTACATCCTCCGGTAACAAATTCCAGAGTTTGATTACACGTTGAGTGAAAAAATATTTTCTTTTATTAGTCTTAAATAGTTTACCCTGTAGCTTCATTGCATGTCCCCTAGTCTTTCCATATTCTGATAAGGTAAACAATCGATCTACGTTTACCCGTTCCACTCCGTTCATTAATTTATAGACTTCTATCATATCTCCCCTCAGCCGTCTCTTCTCCAGGCTAAAGAGCCCCAACCTTTTTAGCCTTTCTTCATAGGAGTAGCCTTCCATCCCCTTTACCATTTTGGTGGCTCTTCTCTGAACCTTTTCTAAAATCGCTATATCCTTTTTAAGATACGGCGACCAGAATTGCACACAATATTCAAGGTGCGGTCTCACCATGGAACGATATAGAGGCATTATAATATCTTTTGTTTTATTTTCCATTCCTTTCCTTATCATACCTAGCATTCTATTTGCTCTCTTGGCCGCCGCTGCACACTGGGCCAAGGGTTTTAACAAGGTATCCACAATGACGCCTAAATCTTTTTCCTGGGTGGTGGTTCCTAATGTGGAACCTTGCATCGTGTAACCATAGTTTGGGTTGTTCATCCCTAGGTGCATAACCTTGCACTTCTCCACATTAAATTTCATCTGCCATTTTGATGCCCAGTCTTCCAATTTATCAAGATCCTCTTGCAATTTTCCACAATCCTCCTGGGTTTTAACAACTTTAAATAGTTTTGTGTCATCTGCAAATTTGATAAACTCACTTGTTATTCCACTTTCCAGGTCATTTATGAATATGTCAAAAAGCAGCGGACCCAGCACAGATCCCTGGGGTACACCACTATTCACCTTTCTCCATTGGGAAAATTGGCCATTTAGCCCTACCCTCTGCTTTCTATCTTTTAACCAGTTCCTGATCCACAGTAGTACACTGCCTCCTATCCCATGACTCTTTAGTTTTGCCAAAAGTCTCTCATGAGGGACTTTGTCAAAGGCTTTCTGAAAGTCCAGATACACAATATCAACCGACTCACCTTTGTCCACCTGTTTATTCACTCCTTCAAAAAAACATAACAGATTAGTAAGACAAGATCTTCCTTGTCTAAAGCCATGTTGGCTGTCTCCCATTAGGTCGTGACTATCTACATGCTGAGTAATTTTATTCTTTATGATGGTTTCTACCATTTTTCCCGGTACTGATGTCAGGCTCACTGGTCTGTAGTTTCCTGGATCACCCCTCGAACCCTTTTTAAAAATTGGTGTTACATTGGCGATCCTCCAATCCTCAGGTATTAGAGATGATTTTAATGATAGTTCACAGATTACTGATAGCAGGTCTGCAATCTCAAATTTCAGTTCTTTCAACACCCTTGGATGTATACCATCCGGCCCAGGTGATTTGCTACTCTTCAGTTTATCTAATAGTTGTAAGACATCTTCCCGATGTATCGATATTTCCTTCAATTCTTCCACACCTTTAAATACCACTTCAGTCATGGGTAACATCCCTACATCTTCCTCAGTAAAGACCGAAGCAAAGAATTCATTCAGTCTCTCCGCTATCGCCTTGTCGCCTCTTAGTGCTCCATTAACCCCTTTATCATCTAATGGTCCAACTGACTCTCTCACAGGTTTTTTGCTACGAATGTACTTGAAAAGGTCTTTATTTCGCGTTTTTGCTTCCGCAGCAAGCTTCTTCTCAAATTCTCTCTTTGCCTGCCTTATCAATGCCTTACATTTGACTTGCCAGTGCTTGTGCTGTTTCCAGGTTTCATCGTTTGGCTCTTTTTTCCATTTCCTGAAAGATGCTTTTTTGGCAACAACAGCCTCTCTGACCTGACCTTTAAACCATGCTGGCAGTTTTTTGGACTTCCTTCCACTTTTCTTAAAGCGTGGAATACAGCTGGTCTGGGCTTCCAAGATAGTATTTTTCAACAACACCCAAGCTTGATGTACGTCTTTAACCTTTGCAACTGCTCCTTTTAGTTTTTTCTTAACTGTTTTCCTCATTTTATCATAGTCTCCCTTTCGAAAGTTAAAGGGTAGTACTGTGGATTTCCTTACTATCCCTCCTCCACTAATTAAATCAAAGGTGATCATGCTATGATCACTATTGCCAAGTGGCCCCAACACCCTTATCTCTTGCACTACATCTGGTGTTCCACTAAGGACTAGGTCTAATATTGCTTCCCCTCTGGTCGGTTCATGAACCAGCTGCTCCAAGAAGCAGTCATTTATTTCATCTAGGAACTTTATCTCCCTAGCATGTCCTGTTGTGACACTGACCCAGTCGATGCCGGGGTAATTGAAATCACCCATTATTATTACTGCACTGTAACCTTTGCTAGCTTTCTTGATTTCTTTGAGCATTTCATCATCCATTTGTTCATTCTGGCCAGGCGGACGATAGTACACCCCCACTGCCATCGCCTTCCCCTTTTTACATGGAATTTCAATCCATAGAGATTCTACAGCAAATTTTGTTTCTTGCAAAACTTTAATCCTTTCTGACTCAATGCCCTCTCTAACATAGAGCGCAACCCCTCCACCAATTAGGTCAGCTCTATCATTACGATATAGTTTGTACCCAGGTATCACAGTGTCCCACTGGTTGTCCTCTTTCCACCATGTCTCTGATATTCCAATCATATCTAACCTCTCGTTTAGTGCTATATATTCTAACTCTCCCATCTTGTTTTGTAGACTTCTAGCATTTGCATACAAGCATTTTAGAGACTGTATTTTATTCATATTAATTTGGCTATTGGTAGACATGGGTAATTTGGGATCTGTCTGCTCCATACTATAGGGCATTTGGGCTACTTTACTCTTTTTTGGAACCTCTCTGCTTTTTGTAGTATCCTTCAAGGATACATTCTTCCGAACCATGCGCTCTTGGGCGACTGTCGGCTTTCCCCTATTATCTAGTTTAAAAGCTGCTCTATCTCCTTTTTAAAGGTTAATGCCAGCAGCCTGGTTCCATCCCGGTTAAGGTGAAGCCCATCCCTTCGGAAGAGCCCCTCCTTTCCACAGAATGTTCCCCAGTTCCTAACAAATCCGAACCCCTCATCTCTGCACCATTGTCTCATCCACGCATTGAGACTCCGGAGCTCTGCCTGCCTTTTGGGTCCTGCGCGTGGAACGGGAAGCATTTCGGAGAACGCTACCCTGGAAGTTCTGGATTTCAACTTCCTACCTAAAAGCCTAAATTTAGCTTCCAGAACCTCCCTACCACATTTTCCTATGTCATTGATACCGACATGTACCAAGACAGCAGACTCCTCCCCAGCACTATCTAAGACCTTATCTAGGTGGCATGTGAGGTCCGCTACCTTCGCACCAGGCAGGCATGTTACCAGGCGATCCTCACGTCTTCTTCTCCTATACTGTGTTCTCCTTATACTTGGTATAGGTTTATTGCAAGATCTCCTCCCATCCCTTTTCAGTGTTCTGATGGTCTTGATAAATCAAAGCTTTTTTGACATTGTGTATTTATGCAAAAAACACTGGAGTTTGACTGAGTTGTGGTTTGTGTGCTTGAGAGGTAATGTGTATGTAGGGGTGGGGATAGGGGACTAGAATTTTTTTTATTTCTGTTTTTAATTTTCAGTCTCTGTTTTTTATTTGAACAGTTTTGAATTTTATTAAATTTAAAAAAAAATTGGCTGGAATGAAACATGTTTTTACATTAGGGTAAATTTCATACTACATGGGCTACTTTGACAAAAAATTCCCCGGGCCACAAGGTTCCTACAATCCGTCCATGGTAAGCATATAGTTTAATGTGTTCATGAACATACCATATGATATTGTGTGCAAGAGCTGAATTATGAATCACTCAAATCCTTTAAGAATAGCTGTGACATCACCTCACAGCACAAAAAATGTATCAGAAAATATCTTTAGCTCTCAGAGTCTTCTGTCACACAGTAGGTTGTTACTTCAGAGCCATCTAAGTCCAAATATCATGCTTTCCAAAACCACCACAAGCTGGGGTTGGAAAAGCATATTACTCTTTAATGGGAACAACAACATGTTTGTTTGAGATTTTTTTAAATCTTATTTTTCTTAAATAATTTGATTTTCAATTCATGATCTAGCATTTGTGTATTCTTATCCTAAAGTTCATAACTAACTTACGGTGCTTGGGCAGTAAGTTTACTCCCAGCCAGATAATTCACACAGCGATCATGGTATACTTTTTCAGAGTAAACTAAGGGGTATGTTTGCTAAATGGCGGTAGCTGCTTCCATGTGACAGCGGAGACGCAGCCCCATTGAAATCAATGGGGTCGCAGCTCTGATATCTCACAGAAGCCGCTACTGCCACTTAGTAAACATACCCCTAAACTTCTTTACTGGGCAAATGACTATTTCTAACCATGATGATAATGTTGCATAAAATCATTGCATTTCCAACTGGGAAATCAGATTTGACTGTAAATGAGTAAAATCCTCCTGCCTGCTGAGTCTATCTCAAGGGTGATTTGTTCACTCTCCAGGGATTAAAGAAGCCAGCTGTGCTTTTCCTACAGCATGTTTTGCCATATGATCCATGGAGATCCTATCTGGAGGGACTAGTTGTCAGACCTTATTGTTGGTGATACAATCACATAATGGATATACCTACTTGTCATCACACAGTCATTCATAGTAATCTAATTCTTCTTGCAAGCATTTGTATATTTATCCTACTATGTGTAGTATTTTTTGATTCAACAATATGTTTATTAAACTCTTTATATGCTACCTTTTTAATAAAGACAACGTGGTTTATAAAAAACTAAAAAACAATATGCTACTATGAGGACAGGCAGACAAGAATATTAAAAACCATTGCATGATTAATATCATGCAATAGTTTTAATCTTCATATTCATAACACTACTAGTACTATTTATCATTTGTATAGCACTACAAGGCGTTTGCTGCACTGTGCATGTACAAGCAGGAGAGAGTCCCTGCTCATCAGAGCTTACAATCTAATTAAAACAGACCACACAACAATTGATGACTAGGTGAATTCAAGGGGAATTCTCTTATCACTCCTTACACCCCTCCTCGGGAACTCCACTTCTCTGGCAATTCCCTTTTATCTCTTACCATCTCTGCCACTGCCAACTCTAGACGTCATTCATTCCATCTTACTGCTCCATATATTTGGAACAAATTACCCAAGTTAGTACACCAGGATCCTTCTCTGACCCTTTTCAAATCCAAGCTAAAACCCCACTTCTTTGAGGCTGCATTTGGATCTTGGTCTCCCTATTCTCCTGCTTATCAACTATCTTTATTTTGCCATTCTCCTTGCCCTAGTCCCCAGTTGTTGCGTGGTCTGTCTTAATTAGATTGTAACCTCTGATGATTGTCTCCTACTTGTACATGTACAGCACTACATATGCCTTGTAGCACTATACAGATGATAAATAATAGTAGTAGTAGCATTAATAGGACTCAGTTAATGATCCTGCCCCTTGTCATTCTCCTCCTTTCAACCAGTTCCTAGACAGCAACAGACTCCAAAAAGAGGAGAACTTATTTTTCTTAATATCTTCTGTGTTTTATTGCTTATAGGATCATGATTCTATACCTAAGCTAGATTACTTCATTGAGAGTTTTGCAGTTCCAAATGAAAACACAGAAGCTTACTCTTATTTCTGTTGCTCCTCTTACTTCTTGTTTATCCATTTGAGTAATAGTATGGAATGAGGATACCTCTGGAGTTTGGAGCAAAGCACTTCTGCAGTGACTGAGGCTTCCTTTTTCCTATAGTTCTTGTGTTCATAGCATTCCCAACTGGCCCAAGGAGCAAAAGCGAGAACTTGGGACTGAACCTATTTCTCCTGCCCAAAATTTAAATGCGCTGACAGTAGGCCATTGGTTCAGCAGTTCATTCTTATGCCCATTATTACCCAATTGCAGCTGAGAGAAGCGTTCTCATAGCGCATTGACCAAAGTTGTGGTCTTAGTGTTCCATACAGCTATCGTGTCTGGATAGCGGGTGGCATAGTCCATTACCAACAGGATGTATTTGTTGCCATGGGGGGGGGGGCTCCAATGGTCCCACCAAATCCATCGCAGTCCTTTTAAATGGGGTCTCAAAAATGGGCATTGGCAGTTGAGGTGCAGGTCTAACCTTTGCCAGTCTATTCAACTGGCAGGTGGGGCAGGACTGGCAAAAGACCTGTCAATGTCTATGGAGCCCCGGCCAGTAAAACTAAGTTAAAATGCACTCTTGGGTTTTCTCTAGCCCCAGGTGCCCACCCAATGGATGATTAGGGGCAAAGTCCATTACATGCCATCAGTATGGTTGGGAGACTACCAACTGCTCTACCCCTTCTCCCTCTATCATTCCCCTGGCAACCCTATACAATAGATCTTGTCGCACCAAGAAATAGGGAAAGCTCCTCTGGGAAGGTCTAGGTTACCTACCAGGCCCCCCTCCATTAGGGATGCTTCCATAAAACCACACTTGTGGGAGGTCATAATGTTTGTATCCATTGGTTCCTCCATTGCCATGGGGCACACATAGGTATAGTGGTACTTGCCCCCACACATGAAGAAAATGAAATAGCCCCTATGGATACTCAGGATGTTAGGGACCATGGAGGCCTTGGTGCGGGGGCTGTCAAAGGCTCAAGTTCTCCTGGCTGAGCTCTATAAAATCCTTCTGCTATTTCCACAGCACTTTCCAGAGTCAATTTAGAGAACTGGTGCACCCACTATTTCAGTGTTTCCCAACCCAGTCCTACGGGGCACACCGGCCAGTCAGGTTTTCGGGATATCCCTAATGACTATGCATGAGATATATATGCATTAGAGATATCCTGCCAACCTGACTGGTTTGTGGCCCTCCAGGGCTGGATTTGGAGACCCCTGCCTTACACCTCTGTCATTTAAGATTGTGAGTGGGCAAGGTGCAGATGTCCTAGACATCTAAAGGGTATATAGAATGTGACACATTCCTCCTCGATTCTCACCACCACCAAAATATTGTCTATTAGACAACTTTTTGGTGGTGGTGAGAATCGAGGAGGCATGTGTCACATTCTATATACCCTTTCGATGTCTAGGACATCTGCACCTTGCCCACTCACAATCTTAAATGACAGAGGTGTAAGGCAGGGGTCTCCAAATCCAGCCCTGGAGGGCCACAAACCAGTCAGGTTGGCAGGATATCTCTAATGCATATATATCTCATGCATAGTCATTAGGGATATCCCGAAAACCTGACTGGCCGGTGTGCCCCGTAGGACTGGGTTGGGAAACACTGCTTATCTCATAGGGGAGGTCAAGTCCTCTAGAAATTGTTCCAACAAAACAATCTTGGCCACCTCCACTCTGGTCTTCTCCTCTTGTTGTACCATCTCCAGGCAATCTCTTTCAGTCTATAGAAGAAATTCCATGGGTGTCCTTTAGGCTCCAGAGCTTCTTTTCTGTGCACCCAGCTTGCTTCAATATGGCGGTCTTTACTGCACTATAGGAGGCTCGACCATCAGGGCTTCCTGGAAGGTGGCTTGACTGTTTCCAGTCAGCAAGTTTCCTAGATATGTGGTCTACATCGTCTCCGGCCACCCTGCCAGCTGGGCTGTCCATTCAAAATTTACTAGGAAGTGGTCCGGGTCCTCACCCTCCACCATTTTAGGAAGGGGTGGTACTGGGGGTGGGGCTGCCATCCTTGAAGCACCTGGGAGACTTGCGCTAGAAAACCCTGCTGCATTTCCATGGATTTCTGTAGTGCTTGTTGTTGCTACACCCCTTGGACTTGCAAAATGTCCTGTAGCAGTTGCTGCGCTTGCTGTCCCTCCACTAGAGCATGCTGCAGCTGCTGCTGTTGTCGCTGCATTTGCTGTTGCAGCTGTCCCTCCACTAGAGCCTGGAGTAATCTCTCCATTTTGGTATAATTATTCTTTCCAACCCAGCTGGGGTAGGAAAAAGAAAACAAAACTCCTGCCTATCCGGCTTCTAATTAAACTGAAGTTCCTTTCCTAACTGCAGCAGGGCTAACTCCTTTAGCCATGTACCAAAAAATCTCCTCTTCCTTTCTTCTTCTTCCCTGTGCTGTGGAGAGGTCACAGCCCAGGAGGTGTGTGGGTTTTTCTTCTGTCACTGAGTTAAGAAGAGGATCCCACCACTGCCACCATATGTGATAGATGTGACCAGAGTAAGACATGATGTAGGACTCCACAGCCAAGAGAGGTTTTAAAGAAAATATATTTTATTTGGGAAACCAGCATCCAGACAACTGCCCCTAGGCTTTTGCCCCAGTTGTAAGCAGTCCTTAATCACTCTCAACAGGGCTACTCTGCTGAATAGCTGAACACTACTCCAGCACAGAGGGCAAATCCAAACAAACTGCTTCTCAAAGTTTCCTCACTTCGGGCAGCACAGCCCAACAAAAAGTCTCTCCAACCAATCAGAACTCCGACAGAAAGGCTGAGCAGACAGTAATAAAGTTCAAATGCTTCCTAACTCCACAGCAGGCTCTCCTTTACAGATAAGTAGTCTTCAGGTATGCTCCAGAACCCAAGGTTCTCTCTCCCCTCCCCGGTCTTCTGCTTCCTGGTTTAAACCCTGGGGCTGGGCCACACTCTCCCCAGGCATTCTCCAGCCTTTTCTCTTAAAGGGACATGGTTTTAAGCTCTTACCAGAGTAATACCTTACTGGTTCTGACCTAGCTGGGGAGAGTCCCTGCAGGGGATGGGGAGCTTCCCATATACTCCATCACAGGGCCCTTTTACTAAAGTGCACTAAACAGTAAATGTGCATTTTTGTGCATGGTAACTGCCTGCTTGGGCCCACGCAACTGTTACTACAGGGGCATGACAGTTACCACACACTGATTTGCACAGTGCCACTTTGGCATTAGGGTGCTGAATGGGCAGAGTAGGGGGTGCAGAGTGGACATAGTGAGCACATTACAGTTAGCATGAGGGGACATATCAGGCACTGTCAGCATTGCCATTAGCCACCTGAATAGTGAAGATAGCGTGCCATGTGTTACAGTACTCATCCATGAATTAACTATCAGGAAATGCTGGTCCCACCCCCTGACAGTTACCATGGAAGCTTTGCATGTAAAGCATGTTAATTTTTGCACAAATGCACGTTAGGTGAAAAAACTAACACACTGTAGTAAAAAGGCCCCTCACATGTATAGGTGTCTATTTTGTAACTTATACAAATAACATTTAAGAGCCAGATTTTGTTAAACTATACTTTCAAGAGGAACCAGTTAAGGAGCTGAGTTCTAGAAATGCCAAAAATTCAAGGTGTAGATGTTTTTAAGGCCATAGAGAAGCACCATTGCCCCCTCACACACTCCTCAAAAACCTGGTCCAAATGAGCAGTTAGCTCACAGTTACACATGTTTCTCAGGAGATGTAGAGTAAATGCCGAAAAGCACATTTTTTGAACTATATATGTACTTGCCTTGTGAAATGAGAAGTGCATGTATATTTTAAAAGTCCATCCACCTCATGCCCACACCACGCCCAGAATATGCCCCCTACAAATCTGTGCATGCTGCTGATATACACATGTAAGCAGCAGTCTTTCTAAAATCGTTGCTTACACATATTTTCTATTTACCCATGTACACTAGCTTTTTGTACATGAAACAGCAGCTAGCCCTTCTAAAATGACCAGCTTAGGTACCTGTGTTAGGAGCCCATCCCTAAAAATGAATAGTGGGCACCTAGCTTACTTCCGCCGACCCATTCCCAACCCTGACACCATCCACTTTTTAAGTCCTTAAATCTAGGATCTTAGTGAAAACAAGTGACTATGATTTTAGGTTCCAGTAGGAAGTGATTTTAATTTAGGAATATCCAGATGCACAACCTTTTAATTAGGTACTTAGAATTTTTGAATATCGACCTGTGACTTATCCAAAGGTACTTATGGCCTGAAAATTCTGTGCTCTAATCATTTAATAAAACATCATTCTGTGCTGTACCTTCAAATGCCCCCTGCTACTTTGTACAGCTACCTCTGTGACTTTGCAAGCTACAGTAAATATTGTGGTCACTCATAAGACATGTTTAGGAGCCAAAAGATCTAGACAGTATACCCTAGAGTGCACTTCTGCAGCAATGGCATCTGGATTCGAAAATATAATTTTCTTTCTGATGTTTTCTGAAGGATTTATTGCTTCTCCAGGTCTAATGCAAGATTAACTTGACTCTGGGCAATCTCTCTCCTCTAATCACCATTTCCCTTTGATTCATCCTTCATTGTGAGATGAAGGTGAAGCATGAGCTAACATCTCCTTTACCTGTATTGGGTTTTCCTGGCTCCCAGTGCAGAATATTCTGTTGCTTCAGGAGTCTCCTGAGTGCACTGTAAGTAGAGTTTCAATGGGCTGGAAACCCATGCTTCAGTGAGTACTCGAGAATGTTACTGGCCTCAGCAGATCATTCACTTTTTTTTTTTCATTTTGTTTCTAAGTTCTGTTTTTATGTTGGCAAAATTACTAGCACTGAGTTCCATTCACCTCTACAACTGTCCTTCAATTAACATAATTCTTATTATAAAGATGTCAATGTTTTGTTTTGTTTTTAATTTTCATAAATGCTGCAATTTAGTAAGCATTGCTTCTGGGCTGACTTACCATTTAAGCATGCCACTGTGTGCAGACTTGATTGTAACAGCAAGGCAGGCAAAGCGAAATTAACAATTCTGGAAAGTCGAATCTGTATGAGGAAATTTTCTTAAACAGGACATACCTGCAAATACTACTACTACTACCACTAATAATCATTTATATAGCACAACAAGGCATATGCACTGCTGTACAAACATATAAAGAAGACAGTCCCTGCTTGTAGAGCTTACAACCTAATCAAGAAAGACAGAACAATACAAGAGAAATAAGGGATTAGGATCCAAATGCGGCCTCAAAGAGGTAAGCTTTTAGCATGGATTTGATGAGGGGGAGAGAAGAGATTTGATGTAAAGATAGAAGTTTTTCCAAGCATAAGGAGCAGAAAGGTGAAAAGATCAAAGTCTGGAGTTTGCAGAAGAAGAAAAGGGCATAGAGAGAAGAAAGCCAGAAGAGGAACAAAGCTCATAAGGAGGGGTGTAGGGAGCAAGAAGAGAGGAAAGGTAATGAGGGACAGTGGAGTGAATGCATTTATATGATAGAAGGAGAAATTTGAATTGGATACGGAAATGGAAGGGAAGCCACTGAACTGATTTTAGAAGAGGTTATATGAGTGTATCGGGGCTGGCAGAAGATTAGCCATGCAGCAGAGTTCTGGATAAATTGATGAGGAGAGAGATGACACTGAGGAAGACCTGCAAGAAGGAAGTTGCAATAGTTACCATAGCATATGCACAAATATTGCATTTGTTATTTTCTAATATACTGGGTGTTTACAAACTTTAGGTTCTATGGAGGTTATTTTAGAAGAGATGAATGTGAAACAGATATCCCAAAAAGCCAACATAGATGTCGGGAAAGCAGGGACATGCAGAAGACAATTTTAGAACCAGGCAAATCTGCATGTTCCAGGTCTTGTCACATCCAAGTATGGATACCCTGGGGTGGGCGAGTCTGTGGGCATGGGAAAGCATTCTGGATGTGCTGGGTGAGGTATCGAAATGTCCCCTTCTACTTCTGCTATAAATCATGAATAGGTAAGGGATTTGTTGTCTATGCTGACCATGGGTTGTGATTGTCTTTGGAAGAGCTTGTACTGGAGAGAGATTGGGGTGCTTATAGTTGGTGTCTATCAAGAAATCTTTGTGTTGATTCTCATGTCTCCACTGTGCATACTTCTCTCCCCAGCAGTACCCACTGTCAGGAGCGGCTCTATAATGAGGCCAAGTGAGGCTGTGGCCTCAGGCGGCAACTTTTTGGGGGAGGCAAAAAAAGCCCCCCAAAAATACTGCCTCAATCAGCTTTCAAAGTTTTAAAAAAAAGCACTGGAAAAGTTGCTGCCTCTGCTTCTCAGCAGCAGCAGAATCAACCTCCCGCCCCCCCCCCTCTTCCCACTGCCACGGAGGAGCCCTGCCGGCACCCCGGCTCAACTTGGCAGAGCTGCGAGAAAGAAGAGTGTTTCCCTTCTTTCCCTTGGCTCTGTTAAAGTTGAGCCCGCCAGCACACTGAGGGTTGGGAGCATTTCCTTGCTTCCATTTAGCTGAAAGAATGTTCTAACAGCTGTGTGTGATGCCCAACCTGTATCACTAAGACTTTCTTCCTGGTGAATATTCTGGTTTTAAACTTTCAAAGACTACTTATGTATTCACACTGAATCCCCAAGGTACAGGAGCGGCAGGGATCTTCCCCAAGGGGGCTTGGACCGGCTGAGAGATCTGGTAATGGGTTGGGTTGGGCTGGGCTGGGCTGGGCTGGGCTGGGGAGCATGGAAGTAGTCTGATTGAGGGGATTAAGACTTCTAATGGGCTGATGGGGGGTGGGGGGGGCTAGGACTGTAGAGAATTGTTGGATACTTTTTATTTGTACCACGTGACCTGAAATGAGAGATAAAGTGGAACCAATGCAGAGAAGCTGCAGCAGGTCACTCACACAAGGATTTAAAGTTTTTCTTGTCTCTGCTTGCTGGCTGGGAAAGATAAACTGAGGATATAAAATACTATGCAATGTGCATCCCATAGTATCATACTTAACTGTATTTTTTTATTATTAATATTAATCGTGTGAACTTGTCAAGTAGTTTTATAAATATTCACATATATTGATATATGTATCTATGCAAAAAGTAATTAAGAGAATGTCCTGCTGCCTGTTTAGCTTTAGAAAATAGTTCTTTAAATCAGCATCTAGAGCTGAGTGTTTTGATGTTGCTGATCATGCCTGTAACTCCAGCTCATTTTTATGTTGGGGTGGTGTATTTATTTAGTTCCATTTCGCTTCGTGTTTCATCAAAAGAAGTTTAAATTCCACACTTTGAGGATGTTGAAGAGTAATGAAACATCTATAAAATAAATTAATTTGTAATCATGGAAAGATAAAAAGGGTTTATTAGATCTGAGCAGTCCTTGTAAGGATCAAGCCTTGTATCTGATTCTGGCTCAATTTGTGTTTCCAAAGGTTGATGAAGAGAGGAAGGAAGAATGATGAGGAAGGAGGGAGGAGAAGAAACAAAGGAAGGAGTAAGTAGAAGAAAGGAGATGGATAAAAGGAGAGAAGAAGAAAAGGAAATGGACGAAAAGGAGAGGACAAGGAGGTAGGCTTCTGGAGAGGAGGAAGAGAGAAGAGGGATAGAAAAAGGGAGGAAGGTAAGAGAAAAGATAAGATAAGAGAGAAGAGATGAAAGGAGAGGAAATGGAGGCAGTGCAAGAGAAAAAGATGGAAGTAACAGACTGAAGACAAGAGAGAACCTGATAAAAATCTCATCAGTCAATATTCAAAAGGACTTGTATGTTTAGTGGCCTTTGCTAAATATATACGTTCTCTATGCATGGATTTTCAGTGGCAGTATGTGGATAGTGCCTCTAAAAATCCCTCTAACTGCTGCAGCTCTGTCCAGTTCTAGGGAAGAGTTAGGGCAGATCATGGGTAGAATGACTAGCTATATGGATAGTGGTGATATTCTGCTGCACTGCATGTGAACTCTGACTTCTTAGGGTTTCAGTTTAATTTTTGTCTACGTATTTTTATTTTAGGTTGTAGTCACTTATTCTGTACTCGGTGAGGGTCTGGGTTCTGAGTATATAACTGAGGCTAGGTGTTCTGTTAACATGGAGTTTGTACATAGGGATCTATACTGTACTGTAGTAATTTGACTTATTGAGCTTTTCAAATAGGTATATGGATGTTCTAGGGCCTGCTGCAGTATTTATAGTGCTGCTTTTTTCTGGGTAAGTCCCTTGTATGAGTTTTGGAAGTTTGTGTAAGTGGCTTTTCATTAATCAAATTTAATGTTTTATTATTATGTTTGTTTTATTGTAACATCTGTTATACTAAATTGCATGTGTATGTTTAGAAGCCATCTAGGATTTTAGATGGGTGGTATATACATTTAAAAATAAAGTATACTAAATTTATGCACATGATACCGCAGTGAGTCTCTGCACATGACCCTGCATCACTGGGAGATAGAGGAAAGCAGAAACCTCAGATTTGGACCTTTATGATCAGGGAATAAAATGGTCAGACAACAAAGTTCAAAGAGAATTTTATTTTCAATGGGGGTCATTCTGAGGCACAAATAGTGGGGATGGACGTCCCAACCGGACGTCTATTTCCACTATTCGTGCCGGCTCCTGTCCCTGTATAACTTCCCCGCCGGTTGTGCGGGGAAGTTATACGGGGGCAGGGAAGGGGCGGATAGTAGGCGGTCGCTGGCCCTGTATATACAGATCCATTTCTAATGTCGACCCTGTACGTCCAGGGCTGGCGAAATGGCCGGGGAAGTTATTCCATCCCTGAGGTGGAATAACTTCCCTGGACATTTCACTTTTGCTGCTCCAGGGGGCGGAAGGGTCTGGGGAGGGAGCAGTGTTAATTCTCCGCAGCCTAACCCTGGCCTTAGGAGGCAGGATCGGGGGTCGGGCTGCGGGGAATTAACATTTTGGGCAGGCGGCTGACATTGCGACTTTTAAATAGAGCCGCGGTGCCATGGCAACATGACTTTATGGCACGGGGCTCCATTTAAAAGCCCTGGCTGAGTTAGCTGGGCAGTGCCTGCATGTGCATGCTTGTTTGCGATTCTGATCCCGTGGGGCTAGACATGCCCCACGGGATCAGAATCGCGATCTCCTTTGTACGTCCAGGTCAGCCCGGACATACAAAGGAGATGTATGTTGGGATTGGAATCGGGCCCAATGTAATTATCTGACTTGGTGCTTTCTTTATATTTTATACAGTACATGGAAATGCATTTCTTTCTATTCTGGTATTGCACTGTATGCAGAATCTGGCTTCTTGGGGCTGCAGTTTAATTTTTATCTATATGTGTTTATTTTTAGGTTATGGTCACTTATTCTGTATTTGGTGAGGGTCTGTGTTCTGAGTGTGTGACCAAGACCAGGTGTTCTATTAACATGGAGTTTGTATGCAGGGATCTGTACTGTAATCTGAATAGTTCAGCTTTTCAAATAGGTGTATGGCTGTTCCGGGGCCCACTGTAGTATTTACAGTGAAGCTTTTTTTGGATGGCTCGTTATGTGAGTTTTGGAAGTTGACGCTGATATGGTATGGTATGCTTGATTTGTTCTATAGATTCTCAGTAACTTTGTTGTAGAGTTTTGTTTTAGTTCACAATATGCCTGGTACTGGAGAATGTTGGTGGTGGTTGTTAGTGAGATGATCAGAATCAGATTTTATTTTTAAGATATTGAGTTCTGTGGATGAATGTCCTGGTTCTGCTCTGCAGCCCCTGGTTGAAGGGGGTTCTATGGATGCAAAATAAATATTCAAAAAGAAAAAGCAAGAACTATAACACGGTTTATAATAACAAAATAAAAATGAGTTATAATTTAGTTTTATAAACTGTACTGTGGTTCTCGCTCTTTTAGTTCCTTGGTATGCAAACATCTTGCATTTCCTCCATATAATCTAATCGGCTTTTTGGTTTGGTTCAGTCCCTGACTGGAGTTTTGAGAAAGGCCCCCCTCTCTCTATGGGGGGGAGGGGGGCACCATCTCATCCTTTGCCTCAGGCAGCAGATCACCTTGAGCCGCCCCTGCCCACTGTACCCCGTTAATACCCACTATCCGACCCCAAGACCAAAACTACCCCAAGCCCCATGGTCCTCCTTGCTCTGTAGTTGTGCATTCCCTTGTGCTCCCCTACAGCCCATGTGTAGCAGGCTCTGCCTTTTTTTGCCCATGCTGTGACACTGTGAGCATGGGTGTGCCTGTGTGTGTTGGTTTGCTGGAGAGGAAGTGTGTTCTTGGCTTTTGATGGGTCTGAGTATTGGTGTGTTTTTGTCATAGTCTATTTGCCTGTGTTTCAGTATCTCACAGAGCACAGTGGTTGGTGGTTGTATATCAAGGGTGTTAATGATGGGATTTAAAGGGTTTTGGTGGTGGGATCTCAAGAGTGGTGGTAGGTTTAAATCATGGATACTGAGACTGTCTGGTTTGCACTGGTACTGCAGGAGGAGGCCCACAGGGAGCACAGGAGGGAGAGAAAAAGATAAGGAGGGAGAGATAAGGAAGCTATATACTAGCTATGTCTAGAGCTGGATCCCCTCCTCTACTCCTCCACAGATAGAGGCCAGCTCATTCCTGTGCATCTGAAGATAACCACAACTCTTGCATTCTTGGCTGTTGGCAGCTTCCAATCACTGCAGACTGCCATGGCAGGACTCAGCCAGTCAGTGATGTCCCAATGCATAGCCAAATTCTTGGCAACCTTTCTCACCAGAAAAGCAGACTACATAGCCTTCCCCACCATGTTGTAGTTCCACAAGGTTATATGTTTCCCTGCAGTCCTGGGTGTCATTGACTGCCTACATGCAGATCTCCGGCCCCCAAGAGGGAAAGAAGCTACCTACCAAAATAAGAAGCTTTCCACTGAGTGAATATGCAGGTGGTCTGCAATGCCCAGGGTGAAATTTATTTATATTTTCTTATATACCATGCTATTCTGCATCAGTGTGGTTTACATTGAACAAACTGAAATTACATTGAACAGGGCATTATAACTTGGAGATAACTATTTTGCAGGGAACATGGGCTATGGAGGGTTAAGTGGCTTGCCCAAGACCACAAGGAGCACCTGTGAGACTAGAAACCCCAGTCCTTCCGGCCCAAGGTTGCTGTCCTCTAGTGGGATTTGAACCCCCGACCTTCTAGCCTGAAGTACCTTGCCCCAACCACTAGGCCACTCCTCCACTCCTGGATAACTGCTATCTTTCCATACTTCCCAGGATCGTGCCATTATTCATATATCCAGTGCATTTTTTCTAGCAAAAATGGTGCTGGTACTCATATGCAGAGCTCTTTCCTTAATACACAAAGAATATGGGCGAATTTTAGCAGACAATAAAAAAAGGTGCCGATACTCAGTACCACCAAGTATCGCCTCAAAAAATGCCCTGCATATGCCCTCACACACCCGGGCATATATGATCGCTTTACCAGCAGAGACATCACCAGAGATTGTCTCCAATGTAAGCAGGCAGAGAACTAAGGGAATATGAAAAGTAACAATGAGCAGACTCAGAATAATGTCCCTGCAGCATGCACCACTAGAGAGTAAGTGCCAGTACTCTCTCATTGGACAGAGTGATAGACAGTGCACCTGGAGAGCCAGATACAAATTCCACCACTAGTCCATGCATCCAAGTGGCAGAGGACTCTCTAAAACCATTCTCTTGGCAGCAAGTGAAAGAACAGGATCACATGTCATCAGTGCAGAGAAGAGGGCAGCCAAGAACAGACTCCAGATGCACAGTAGGGGAGTATAGGCAGCCACTTAGTCACAAGATTTTGGGTTTGGGGGACACATGCTGGCAGGAGCCACAGCTCTGAAGGTGAAAAATGGCCATTTGCCAGTTGCACAGTCTAAATTATTCCACTGTATTCTCCTGTCAGATGCAGTCTCTCCCACTGAGGATATCCCTAGCATTGTGTCACAGCACATTTCCAAATGCCAATGTATGCCAACTGCCTGCTGTAGAGAGAGAAGGATGCAGTTATGTCAGGAGTGATGGATGAATGTCTGCAACATCACTCATGAGGAGGGGGAGGGGATATACTGTAAGGACATGGTTGGTATAATCCATAGATTTTATTTTTTTTATTTATTTATTTATTAGCAAGACTTGATATACCGCCCATACCGAAGTGTCAGGGCGGTGTACAATAATAAACAAGGAGGCTACTAGAAGAATAAAGGAGGAAAGGAACACCATTGGGTTGACAGGAAAGCACTAGTGTGAGGGAGAGAGAAAGATAGGAAAAGAGCGAAGTTTAACAAAATAGCAGGCTGATTGCTGAGGGGAGGAAGGGACAAAGGGAAGGGAGAGGGGGTGGTGTATGGCATCAGAATCATCACGTGGCTACATGGAGGTCGAAAGCCTGGGAGAAGAGATGGGTTTTAAGAAGAGCTTTGAAGCGAGGGAATGAAGATTCGGTGCAGAGCGGGTGAGGTTAGAGAATGCCATAGGGCAGGACTCAGAAAGAAGAACGCAGAGTGATGAGTGAGTTTGAGGTGTGCTTGGGATGGGTAAGGAAGAAAATGGTGATTACTATGGGTGGACCGGAGGAAGCGAGAAGCAGGCTGGTGGTAAATAAGATCAGACAAATATTGGGGAGAACCCGTGTGAAGAACTTTGTGGGTAGTGATGAGGTACTTATAAATGAATTTGAATTTAATGGGGAGTCAGTGGAGAGAGAGAAGGCAAGGAGTGATGTGGTTGAAAGAGGAGGAGTGAGTGACTAGACGGGCGGTGGTGTTTTGGATGAGTTGAAGTCGACGGAGCTGGTAGGTGGGAAGGCCGGCGAAAATTGAGTTACAATAGTCCAAACGGGACATTACAAGGGAGAGAACCAGGGTGGTGAGGGAGGGGGCAGAGAAGTAGGGCCGGAGGGATCTAATTAAAGACAAAGAGGAATCAAGGGTGACACCAAGGTAACTGAGTGTGGAAACAAGAGGAATAGAGAGGGAAGACATTGTGGGAGCTAGAGTGGGAGGAGTGGCAACAAAGGAGAACCAAATAGCAGAGGACTTAGAGGGATTGACACAAAGGAAATTATCAGAGAACCAGGTGGCAATGAGATCAAGACAAGCATTGAGGGCAGAGAGGTCCGGAGTTGTAGAGCTGGTGTGGTGAATGAGGAGAATGTCATCAGCGTAGATGTAAGAGGGAATACCGGTTTGTTGAATAAGGAGGGCGAGAGGAGCAAGGAAGATATTGAACAGTAGAGGAGCAAGGATGGATCCTTGAGGAACACCACAGTGCAGGGGGAAAGAGGAAGAGAGATTGGGGCCTGAGTGAACAGCGAAGGTGCGTAACGAAAGGAACGAACGAAACCAATGCAAAACAGTGGTCGACGACATCAAAAGCGGCAGAAAGATCCAAGGAGACAGCGTTAGACAGATCACCACGGTCGTGAGAGCGGTGAAGTTCACTAAGGAGAGCTAGAAGAATAATTTCAGTGCTGTGGCCAGTCCTGAAGCCGGATTGACGAGGGTGAAGGGAGAGGGTAGTGTCAAGATGTGCTGAAAGCTGCGTGAAAACCAATTTTTCAAGAACCTTGGAAAGAAAGGGGAGATTTGAGACGGGCCACCAATTGGCGTGGAGAGTGGGGTCAAGAGTGGAGGGAGGAGTAGCCTAGTGGTTGGGGCAAGGTACTTCAGGCCGGAAGGTCGGGGGTTCAAATCCCACTAGAGGACAGCAACCTTGGGCTGGAAGGACTGGGGTTTCTAGTCCCACAGATACTCCTTGTGGTCTTGGGCAAGCCACTTAACCCTCCATTGCCCATGTTCCCTGTAAGTATTAGTGTATGTGTCTCATATCCCTGCGTGTTAAATGTATCCCCCAATTGTGTTGTGACCGCTTTGATTGAAGGATAAGGCGGTATACAAAACTGTCTAAATTAATAAATAAAAATAATGAGTGGGCTTCTTCAGAAGTGGGCGAACCATGGCATGTTTCCAACGAGTAGGAAAACTGCCAGAGGTAAGACTCGAATTGATTATGGCCAGGACATATGGAAGAAGTGTGAGAGAGGGATCGAGGAGCCAGGTGGAGGGGAGGGGATCTAGTGGACAGGTCATTTTGTGAGACGAAGAGATTACCTTAATGAGCTTGGCAGAAGTGACAGGACGGAAAGAGTGCCAAGTGTGGGGGAAGATACTGGACGGGGGGGGGGGGGAGATATAGTGGTGGGAACAGAAGGGGAGGGAAGAGGGGAGAGAGGGGGGGACAGTGATGAAAGGAAGAGTGGAGAGGCTGGATCTTATCAACAAAAAAGGAGGCAAGACTTGTTGGACTAGGGGCAGCGGGAGGGAGCGCTGACGAGGGAGGGAGAGTCATGGGGGAAGACAGCGAATGAAGCACCTGATAAAGCGACGAGAGGAGTTAGAAGAAGAAGCAATAAGGTCTGAGTAATAAGTCCGTTTGGCCTCAGTGATCATAGCACAGTACCAGTGGTGTTTGTAGCGAAAGGAGGCTAGGGAGGTAGCAGAGGGGTGTTTACGCCAACAGCGCTCGGTACGCTGAAGGTATAGACCCGGATGATACCAGGGATGGCGAGACATAGAACGGTAGGGAATGGGACGGAGGGGAGCCAGTGTATCGAGGGCAGCAGTAAGGGTGGAGGACCAGGAATCGACCTGCTGATCCACAGGGAGGGAGAAAAATTCTGAGAAGAGAGAGTTGGCTGAAGGAAAACCCTGTGGAGGACCATGGATCAGAAGCTGCGTGCGGTAGGGCCTATCAAACAGTGCAGCATAGATATCAAGGGCTAAGAGACAGCTATGTCCACAACCATGACCACTCATCCCCTATGTCCTATCTACCAATTTCTCTTGTAGGTAGCAGAGGATATCCTCTAAGGAGCTGGCTCGGAGGCATCCAGGAGTGAGGCAGAAGAGTGATGTAATTGATGCCACAGAACCACCAGAGCTACCACAGAACAAATGCTTGGACAGCTGAAGACCCGTTTCAGGTGCCTTGGCAGATATGGAGTAGAGCTATTATACATCCCAACGAGGGGGTTTCAAATCTTCATGGCATGCAACATCTTGCACAACTTTGTGCTGATGAGGCTACAACTCATGCCACCTGAAGACCAAACAGCTGAGACAGATAAGTTGGAGTCATCACCTAGCTAAGAGGAGACTGGATTTAGTTAATGCCTTTTCTGAGAAGGTCATGGAGTAGCTATATAGGCAAGGCCTGAAAGCTAGAAATGAGCTAATTAAGAGACATTTTGTATGATGGCAAGTGTTTTATTACAATCATGATCACCAAAACACAACATAAGAACATAAGATATGCCGTATTGGGTCAGACCAAAGGTCCATCAAGCCCAGTAGTCTGTTTTTAACAATGCAAAATAGTATTTTTGCGTTCAATATAACATACTGGGGAATGCATCCAAAAAGTGTGAATCTCTATTGTATCCTTTTTCTGTTTGTTCAATTACATTATTTTCATAAAATCTATATTTAACGGCTACTGGGTGGTCTCAGACTTACAGTAGCATCTATCCCATAGACTGAAACATCAAAAATGGGAAAAGATGTGCTAAATAGCATCAACGACCTCCTCAGTAGCTAGCAGCAGTATATCAATATGACCAGCCTCATGTAAATCAACTTAGATCTTCTTATAGATGTAATTCAATCTGTAAAAAGCTGTCATATAACTTAAAGGACTCTTCATTTCAACAGTCCGTAGCACTTATCTTTACTGCTGTGAGTATTAGTGAAACTCTTAACTGATCCCAATTCTTAACTGATCCCTGATCCCGACGCCTCCCCCCAGCGCCTTGGAGCGTTTCTCCTGATAAGGTTCTTCAGGGGATTTAGTATGGATCCTGTGAACAAACGAAATACAGCTAAGATATGTTTGCCCAGTTTAACTCTACCCCAAATGTTGTCAAAATCCAATAAAATACATCAATCAGGACCAAATCCATTCAGGTACTTACAAACATGCTGCCCGCGTCAGAAACAAACCGTTTCAACTTTACATTCTCCCGAGGCACTTCACCTAGCCTTAACGAAAAGACGCCGCGCATGCGATCTACTGCCATTGAAAATGTTTTTAAAGGCAAGACTCTAAATGACATCACTGGCTCCTCCTTTGTATTATCATTATAATGTATCTTTAAAGATAATACAAAGATAATACAAAGGAGGAGCCAGTGACGTTATTTAGAGTCTTGCCTTTAAAAACATTTTCTACAATAAGTTTAAAATGTTCTACATTGTAGCTTCATTCAGTATCCCCTTGTCTTTCTACTTTTCAAAGGAGTAAACAACCGATCTATGTTTACCCATTCCATTCCACTCATTATTTAAAAAACTTCCATCATATCTCCCCTCAGCCATCTCTTTTAAAGTGGAAGACTGTCTCTTATGTATATGTGCAGTGCTGCGTATACATTGTGGTGCTATACAAATGATAAACAGTGATAACCTTTTAAACCTTTCTCCATAGGAGTATTCTATCCCCCTTATCATTTTGGTCACTCTTCTCTGTACCTTTCTAATTCTGCTATATTCTTTATAAGTTCAGAGGTACTGTCACCCATCCTTTCCCATCACCAAGCCCACAGCACACACATACTACATGTCACAGCCCATCATCTACTTCTCCTTCTCATTCATACCCACCTGTCTCATCCATTACACTAATCCACAGCCCCCACTCTTGCAGCACAACAGCAATGTTTACTACAGTCACCAATGACCCCTAACTCCCTACATTCTTCATGGCTCACTGTGTCCTCCCTCACCAAAGCATCCAATCCAACATATTAGAAAAAAGAAAAAGCCTATAGGTGGCACTAGAAATGTCATGGTGTAAGGATCGGCCTCATACTCTGCCTCCTGCCATGATGCCTGGCAAGCTAGGATGCATGCCTTCCACTACGCCTATCCCTTCCCTGTGTGCATCCACCCCTTTAACCCTGCTCTAGGCTGGATTGGAGGTTCTGGGAAGGGGTGGTGGTAGAGGACACAGCAGTGCTGCTGCTGGAAATCGATGTCACCCTCTCCTCATCCTCCCTTGTTTGTTACTGTGGAAGTCAGGGAAGCATGGTGCTGGATTGAAGGAAAGGGGTGGAGCTCCCAGCATGTTGGCTGATGGAGTATTGTGCTGTATGATATGGCTGGCTGATAGCTGTCTGCCACCTCTGCTACTGGATGGAAGTGCAGAAAGCAGATGGTGAGCTGATTGTATAGCAGTGGTGCCTAAAATACTGACTGGAGGCTGCACATTGATGGAGGATGACATATACTGTCTCAAAGTCTCCCTCAGGTTCTGGCAGAATCCTCACATTTCCTCTAAGAAGGCTTGAGTTTAATCCCTGTGCTACCTATGCACCTCCAGGTATTGACTTATGATGTTGAGCTGCTCCTACCATATCTAGAGTTAGCACTCTGCTGCAGCAGCCTTTCCTCATAGTGCATTAACTGTTGGTTCTGCCAGTTGGTGGGATGATTACCATCCTCCAGCACTGACCTTTGCAGAAAGGGGAAGGTGCATGGCATTATCACTAATGTGTTCCTCCCCATCCATCTCCTTTTCCATGTCATCTTGGGATGGATGTTCCTCTGATGTTTTATGGATGACCACGGACTCCTCAGCAGTGTCTGTCTGTGCTTCTGGGATGACCTTATCACTAAGCTGTCTTCATTCCTGGTGCCATCTGCAGCATTACCAGTATTCTCAGCATTTGCAGGTTTGGAGTAAGAGGTCATAGTAACTGACTTTGATGCACCTATCCTGCCATATGCCCATGACATCAATGCAATTTTTGTCATAGTGCAGATGTCTTGCCGTTTCAACAGCCCCTAAGTGCAGAAAAAGTTTAGGACAAGGTAAAGGACTATTGCCAGGGTACTTGAGAAAGTACCAGAGATGTGTAGGTGACATAGCCCGTGCAGCTTGAGGGGGAAGGGGAATGGAAGATTTCTGCTGGTAATCCTGTGTATACTGCCACTGTAAAGCCATTCAGCTTTCTCCACCCAGACATGGTTCCAGGCACTGTAGTTCCCCCACCATCGGGGTGTGTAAGTGAGTCGGTACAGGATGTGAAGGACATAAAAATATCCATATCCCAAATGGCCTGTTCATGGAGACATTCATGTAATATACATGTAGACAGACCCAATTCCAGAACCAGTCACATGCACATCCTCACTGACTACTGGTATGTCAAGAATGGCTATGAGTTTTACAGTTCTTGAGAGATCACTGCATGCATTCCACGTCATTACTTTTGCCATTGCTTCCCTTCATGGGACCTTCTAGCATTGTGGGCCCCATGGTCAGCAGCTCCTGTGTGCATACAAATGCTCTTATGAGTAGTTGTGGCAGCTATATGTATCAGGGGCTATATGTATATGTGGCTATATGTATATGTGGTGTTCTCTGCAAATATGTAATACTGATATTAAACTCAAGGCAACTTTTGTACACATCCTTCTGCAATGCTGAGCTTCCTCTTGATGGCAGCCATTGAGAGGATGGTTGGTGGGAATCCCCAGGGACTATTGGAACCCATGCCAAAACACTCTGCATAAACTAGGTGATTGTGGGGTTTCCTGTCCTGAGTTCTCAAATTGTAGGACATAGGAACACACATGCCTGTATATCTGAGGGACATTGCAAGAGATACATATGTTGCTTTTGCATGTAAATGTTGTGACCATCACATGGGATGGACCTGCTTGTTGGCTATAGCACCATATATGTCACTAGAATAAAACACTAAGGGGGTCATTCTGCATCACGAATATTGGGGATTTACATCATGTCTGGATGTAAAGGATCCCCATACATATGGTGGTGTTGTACGGGGAGCCTGTGACGGGGCAGAAGGGGGCGATCTGGAGGCAGAGTAAGGGCAGACTGTGACCCCGGATGTACAGAGCTGATTCTGAGGTCATCCCTGTACATCGGGGCTTGACCTGTTAGATGGGGGATATATTCCACCTCAATGGGTCAGGCTGTGGGGGAAAGGAAGTTTTCAGAAGTGGCCGGTGATCGCAGCCCCTGAATAGAACCACGGTGCCATGGAGACGGGATGCCATGGCACTGCGGCTCCATTCAGGAGCCTGGCTGAGTTAGCTGGGTAGCAGGATGTATGGCCGATCAGAATTGGGACCCAGCCTGTACGTCCAAGCCAGTAGACCCGATTCTGTTCCCGCGGGCACATCTAGCCCTGTAGGATCAGAATCAGCTGCTACTGCTGTACAACCTGATTTTGACCGGCGTACAGGGGCAGGACATCTACTACTGAAATGGCCTCTACATGATCTGTTCAAAATCCCATTTACACCACCAGCCTTCAAGCAATATAATATAAGCAATATAATATTTTTGTCAGAATATTGCAACAAAGGCTGCTCTCAACAAGCTGTCCTTCTTATCAGTCCTTTTTAATCTTTTTAAATAATAGTGATCATGAAAACACTGATATTTTAACAGTAATTTTAAATGATCACTATTATTTAAAAAGATTAAAAAGGACTGATAAGAAGGATAGCTTGTTGAGAGCAGCTTTTGTTACAATATTCCGACAAAAATATTATATTGCTTGAAAGCTGGTGGTGTATATGGGATTTTGAACAGGTTCCTTAGTGAGAACAGATCCATTGTGTGATTGGACTAGAATAAAACAGACATACATCTAGTGCCATATGTAGGAGTCAACCTTTGATGGTGGATCTGTGTCCCTCCCACATTTCTCATGCCTGGGTTGTAATATGCACAGTAGATCAAGTAACTAGTCTGCTTCTGGCTTTGTATGTATATCCAGATGACATGCTATCTGTTGCTGGTGAGCCGGTTGATATAGTCTATCTGAATTTTCAGAAAGCCTTTGACAAGGTCCCTCATGAGAGACTCTTGGCCAAACTAAAAAGTCATGGGATTGAAGGCAGTGTAGTTGTGGATCAGGAACTTGTCAAAAGATAAAAAGTAGAGAGTAGGGCTAAATGGTCAATTTTCTTATTGAAGAAAGATGAATAATGGAGTACACAGGGATCTGTGCTGGGTCCGCTGCTTTTTAACATATTCATAAATGACCTGGAAATAGGAATAATGAGTGAGGTGATCAAATTTGCAGATGACACAAAATTATTCAAAGTTGTTAAAACGCAAGAGAATTGTGAAGAGGACCTTTATAAATGGGAAGACTGGACATCCAAATGGCAGATGAAATTTAATGTGAACAAGTGCAAAGTTATGCACCTAGGAAAGAATAACCCAAACTATGGTTACATGATGCACCACCCAGGAAAAAGATTTAGGTGTCATCTTGGATAATACGGTGAAATCCCCCATCCAGAGTGCAGCAGTAGCTAATAAAGCAAATAGAATTCTAGGAATCATAAGGAAAGGAATGGAGAATAAAACAAAGGATATTATAATGCCTCTGTATCGTTCCATGATACGATCGCACCTCAAATTTTGTGTGCAATTCTGGTCGCCATATCTTAAAAAGGAGTGGAGGAGTGGACTAGTGGCTGGGGCAAGGTACTTCAGGCCAGAAGGTCAGGGGTTCAAATCCCACTAGAGGACAGCAACCTTGGGCCAGAAGGACTGGGGTTTCTAGTCCCACAGGTGCTCCTTGTGGTCTTGGGCAAGCCACTTAACCCTCCATAGCCCATGTTTAATTTATTTTATTTATTTAGCTGCATTTATATCCCGCTTTTCACCGGGTCAAAGCGGTTGGGGGATACATTTAACACGAGGGGATATGAGACACATACACTAATACTTACAGGGAACATGGGCAATGGAGGGTTAAGTGGCTTGCCCATGTTCCCTGTAAAATAGTTATCTCCAAGTTATAATGCCCTGTTCAATGTAATTTCAGTTTGTTCAATGTAAACCACATTGATGCAGAATAGTGCAGAATATAAGAGAATGTAAATAAATAAATATTGCAGAATTAGAAAAGGTACAGGGAAGAACCACCAAAATGGTAAAGGCAAGTCATAAGAGGTTGGGGCTTTTCAACTTAGAAAAGAGACAGCTGAGCAGGGATATGATAGAGGTCTATAAATTAATGAATGGAATGGAATGGATAAACATAGACTGGTTGTTTACGTCGTCAAAAAGTAGAAAGACTAGAGGACACACAATAAAGCTTCTATGTAAGCCATCTGAGAACTAATGAGAAAACATTTTTTACTCAACGCGTAATCAAACTCTGGGAATTGTTATCAGAGGATATAGTAAAAGCTGTTAGTGTAGTTGAGTTTAAAAAAGGTTTGGACGAGTTCTTGAAGGAAAGGTTCAGGGTCAGCGCTACCCAGTAAGTCGGGTAAGCGCCTCAGCAGGGCGTCGGTGGCGGAGGAGTGCTGTCGCTAGCTGCCTGCCATCCATCGCTTTAAAAAAGAAAGCAGCCACAGGAACATATATCTGTTCCCGCAATGCTGCTAACTTTTAAACTGCTGGGTCACGGAGTTTCTAATAGCAAGAATAAGCATTTCCAGTTTCTCGTAAGAAACAAGAAATGCTTATTATTGCCTTTAGAAACTCTGCGACCCAGCAGTTTAAAAGTTAGCAGAGCCGTGGGCTGGAAGGTGGCTGGGTAACAGGAGGGGGGTTGGAAGAGAACTGACAGGTGGGAAGGTGGGGGCTAGAAGGGAGCTCACATGGAGGGTTGGAAGGGAGCGGAAAAGAGGGGAAGGAGGATGCTGGAAGGAAGGTGGGGGCTTGAAGGGAGCTGACACCCAGGGATGGTACTGGAAGGCAGATGGACAGAGGAGAGAGTGACTGAAAGGGAACTGATTCTGGAGGGGGCAATGGGACTGGAAGTTCGCTGATACCTGGGATGGTATTTGGACGAAAGGGCTGGACAATGGAAAAGGAGGAGGACTAAAAGGGAATAGACACCAGTGGCGGTGCTGGGAATGCAAGGGGGTTGACACTGGGAGGGGAGGCTGTAAAGGAGGCTGATACTGGGGAGGGTTACTGGGACTAGAAAAAGGCTGATGGAAGAAAATGAAGAAACCAAAAGGAGAGACAAGAAATGGCAGATGGACCATAGAAAAAGAGCTAAGAGAAGACAGAGGAAAACAGAAACCTCAGATCGGGACCAGCATGATCAAAAATCATCAGAGAAGAAAGGTAGAAAAAATAATTTTATTTTCAATTTAGTGATTGGACTTTGCGCTATCGTGTTATTTCAAACAGCATGAGGAACTGCCTTTCTGGTGTGACACCGCATGCGGAGTCTGGCTTCTTGGGATTTCATTCTAATTTTTGCCTACATATTTTTATTTTTACTTTAGGTTGTGGTCACTTATTCTGTACTTGGTGAGGGTGTGTGCTCTGAGTGTGTGACCAAGGCCAGGAGTTCTGTTAACAAGGAGTTTGTGCGTAGAGAACTGTACTGTAGTAATTTGACTTGTAAAGCTTTTCAAATAGGTGTATGGATGTTTTGGGGCCCATTGCAATATTTGTAGTGCTGCTTTTTTCTGGATAGGCCCTTTATTGTATGAGTTTTGGAAGTGTATGCTGGTATGGTATGGTATGGTAAAGATTTGACTTTGTAGATTTTCTGTGACTTTTGCAGTGTTTTATATTTGTTCACAATATACCTGGTACTGAAGAATGTTTGTTGTTGTTAGTGAGATGTCCAGAATCAGATTTTATTTTTTATTTTTTTGGACTATCACAGCCTGTTTGTGTGATGCTAAGTATTTACTGCTAAGTATTTTTATTTTTGCTATGCATTTGCTCTTTTGCTGCAATTTTCATACAACACTGGATTTGAAGGAGAAATACTAATATCGCTTGAAAAGAGTTCACAAAGCAGTTTTGGGAAAAAGGAGGGTAGGGTGCAGCCAATATTAATAATAATGAGGGAGGGTTGCCAATTTATAGCTTGCAGGGTGTCACTAGAAACCTGAGCATTGGTCCTGGAAAGGTCCATAAACCACTATTAAAAAGGACCCAGGAAATCCACTTCTTACCTCAGGATGAGCATTGTGGAAAGCTGTGTGCCCTTTTGGAAACCTGCTAGGTACTTGTGACCTGGATTGGTCACTGTTGGAAAGAGGATACTGTGCTTGATGGACCTTGGTCTAACCCAGTATGGTATTTCTTAGGTTCTTATATTCTTAAGTATAAATAACCTCACAGAGAGACATTTTTATCCCCCCCCCCCCAATTGATATGTTTATTTACAAAAGCAGTGTTTATATATGTACAAATCTTTACCTAAATAGAGCCCCCCCTCCCCCAATGTTCTGAGGGAATAAAGGCAGAGACAGATGCCATCAACCACTGTACTACCTCTTATAGGGCATGTATCTCTGAGCTTTTTCCCTTCAGGTGCTCCACTATGAGGTCCAGGGCCTACATGATAGCACCAAAACCCTGCTGCATCTCCTGACAGATGGCCTGGAGATGTAGCAGGACCTCTGGCTCATCTAGGCTCTGGAGAGGGGGGGGGGGGGGTCATGGTGGTATTCCTGCTGCATTAGTACAGATAGGCCATGCTGTGCCGTACCCTTTGCCCTTCCTTCCTACCTCCTCTCCTACCCCACCCAGCCTTCACCAGGGAACTCTATCACACATGGCTCCTGCACCTGATGCCACAGCTGTGCCCACAGAAATACCACATACCTTGACACTCCTGTTGCTCCCTCCATAAGCGCTAAAGGAAATGTGGCCTCTTGCATCTGATGGCCCTAAAACATATTTTTAGGGCCTTCATATCCCACCATATCCAGTAACTCCTGTGGGAAAGGGAAATAAAAGACTTGCTAACTGGAGCCATCCTGCAACTATGACATACCCTGTCATCCATCTCTTACACTCTGTGTGTCATCCACTGATTACTTAAGCCCTGAGATCACATTGCCTGGTATGCTATAGCTTGTTCATGGATCTCATCCTATGTGGTGCATTCTGTGGTCGCATGTTTTTTCTGTCTATGTTGGATTAATCTACGGGCTCCCTTATGGTGCAAAGTGAGAAATCCAAGTGTTCACAGTTGTGGTTGTGACCTGTTCCTTGCCTGGCCAACCTCCTTTCTTGGTTTCTGTTAATAGCTATGCCCTTAAAGCCTTCTTTGAACCCATGGACCCAGTACACAACTGTGCTATGTTCTGGGGTCTGCTATTACCTTTCCCCTTAACCACAGAGCTAGTATACCTTGTTCTCCCACTTTGTGTACTGTGTAACCACTGCAACTAGCACTTTCATTGCCACTATCTGTTCACAGATCCCTAACTATTTGTGGCCGTTGAGCATTCCCAGTCGTCACTGTGCCAAGGTCGAGAAGGGTGCACTGTTCCCTCTTCCTACCTGTCCCCAACCTTTTGCACTTATATTTAGTCCAGAGCCTAGGCACTTCTGTGTCCATTCTATTTTCACCACTTACTGAGCAAGGGTCTGGCGGATCCACTACCAAATCCTTTGTATCTCATGGTAGGTGGTGTTGTGTTCCTGCGATAGGTATTGCTTCATGCTCTATGACCACTTGGTAGAGCTTCCTGGTCTCAGCCCCGGAGAAATTGGATTGGAACGTAGCCATCTCTAGTTCCTCTCGCCATATCTTCATGTTGTGCCTCTGCATGCCAGTATGTATATGTGTAATTGATGTGGGCATGCATGTCCACATCCCCATTTCTGCAAACATGCCCCTGTATGGCTGCACATGCAGATGGCAGTCTTGGGTACAATTTCCAACTTCACAGACCTTCGTAGGGTGATTTCAGACAGAGCCTGCATTTTCACAGTTCAGGTACTGAAAATGGCTCCTTTAACACCACATCCTTGTTTGCATGTTCCCCCCACTAGTAGCACTTCCTTTTTAAAATCTCACATCACATGTAATACCATACGGATAGAAGCTAATTCAGAGCCCTGCACGTCCGGGCCATCTGGACATCCAGAAAATGGATGGGGCACATTTATACCAAATTCTGCAAAGTGCATGGCATTCAGAGCAGTGAGACAGACAGCATGTTGCCCATTTCCACCGCTCCATGCTCCTGCTGGTGTGCCAGTGTCATGGCGTCCCATAGTCATGGCACTGGGATGCCCAACAGGAGCAGGCAATGCCTGACAGCGGAATTGCTCTCATTTCCCCATTCCTGACCCTAGACAAGGGCAACTGGGGCTGGGATCAGGCAGCAGGGGCTCACCTGCAGCTGCTCCGTGTCTGTGGAGGGTCTACATACTCCAATCGCTGCTTCTCCTGGGACATATTCTACCTCTGAGGTGTAACAAATCAGACGTTTATCTTGCCCCCGCTGGATGTACAGAGGCCTGCCCTGAATGACCTCCATATGTCTGAGTTGCAGGCCATGCTCCTGCTCTGTCCTTATTCTGCCCATGTGTTCCCTCCCCTCCTGCCCTCATCCAGTGCTCCCTGCACAATGGCCCTGTATGCGCGGGGTGCAAAAGGAGCTGAATACGATTCTGACCCTGAACAGGTGTTGGACGTCAGTCCCAGGCATCCAATCCCGCTAATCTTGCAACAGAATGCCCCCCCCCCTCCATACTGTAATTAAAGGAGGCATGCTCCCATTGATGTGGACTTTACCATCACTTTTACCTTAAGTTTATTATTGTCTTTATCTTTTGTATACTACTTCATGATGGTTTTCTTAGAATAAAACAAAATGGAGGCATGCTCTGGGCATGGGATGATCAATCCTTACTATCAATACACATATTCCTGGGATAATTTCCCCAGTGGAATTTACACCTGATATAATTTAGGTATAACACCCAGCTAAGTTTTCATTGGGACCTGGGGTTTGAAGGAGTGCTTGAGAGGGGAATTGTGCTCACTGACATAGCATTCAAAATAACTAATCACAGCAAATAGTTGGCATTTTACAGAATGACTCCTCAATTATCTTCCTGTGGACATGCAGGTTTCTAAAATCTGCGCCTCATACATATAAGTAGCAAAATCTTATGTGCTGTGCATGTAGTGATATTTACTGTATATGTATACTGTAAATCGCCTGGTGATATCGCTCTTCCTTGTGAATGTGGTCATTTATAAAACGTGTTCCCTCTTATACATTGCTTCACATATACATGCTTTTTTGTGATGATATAAGTATTTGATAAAAGGCTCAGCCTCTGCCAAGCCTTTTTGTAAAATACTAGTTTTGATTTTAATCACATGGATCTAAACATCCATTTTCTTACCTACATGCTCTATACAACGTTATCCTTCATGTGTGCTAAGGGGAAAAAAATCCCTCCTTTGGTCTGCAATGACAAACTGCAACTGCATGGATTATGGCAAAGTAGATAATTCTGTTTAACTGCAGTTAGATAATTCTGTTTAACTGCAGTTACATGTATACTTTTAATTATACATGAAACAACCAGATTTGCAAACACAATGTACTCACATAAATTGTATTTGATTATTAGGTTGCTACATCATTGAGGGGGTCATTTTAGATGCACTGACATGGACCATGATAACTGTTGGGGGGAATTTCCAGCATGTCCCCTTCCAGTTACTACAGTGAAAAGCACCTCACTGCACTAAAACTACAATCGCAATTAATGAGGATTCACGTACAACTACCCATTGAGGTGGCAGTAAGTCTACACTTGCTAACTGTGACAGCTAGTGTGCTATTTACCCCCACACTAACTGCAGTCACTCTCCACCCCTAGCCTGCCCAGTCCCTGCTCTTTTTCATGCTACTTAGTTAGTGCAGGATTCTTACGGCACTGGCTGCTTTAACATGTGGTAGCAATTACTGAAGCCCTGTGTTGTTTAGCAGTGCACTTTAGTAAACATGCCCCAAAATGTATGAGGATCAAATATACCAAGCACATGCTAAAATTCAAGAACTACTCTACTACTTCAAGATACCATAGGCCAGTCAATCAATTTTTAGTTCACATTTGAAAATCTTGACCCCACTTCTGAGTTAACAAGGGCAATAGATTTAATTTGTTAAGGAGCATGCACACTAACCATAAGCGTAGGGTTTGCCATACACTAAGGGCCCAATTTGTGCCTTCTCTGCCCGCGTCTATCTTCCCCGCCTGTTGTGCGGGGAAGTTAGACGGGGGCAGGGAAGGGGTGGAGTCTGGGAAGTCGCTGGTCCTGGACGTACAGGGCCGATTCTAATATCGGCCCTGTACATCCAGGCCCGGCGACATGTGCGGGGAAGTTATTCCACCTCTGAGGTGGAATAACTTCCCTGGACATGTTTTTTCTGTTCTGCCAGGGCACGGATGGGGCAGGGGGGTCTTAAGAGGCCAGATCGGGGGGTCGGGCTGCGGGGAATGAGCACATTTGTCCAGTGGCCGGCATTGCGGCTTCTAAATAGAGCCGTGGTGCCACAGCTCCATTTAAAAGCCCTGACTGAATTAGTCAGGCAGGTCATGTACATGCAGGCCAGATGGAATTGCAGTCCCAGTCTGCAAATACATGACTGTTCATTATTCTGATCCTGCGGGGCTAGATGTGCCCTGTGCGATCTGAATTGCGATCCCCTCTGTACATCCGGCTCAGACCGGATGTACAGAGGGGATCTACGTCCAGAACAGAATAAGCCTGAAAGGGTGCTGTGCTAAGTCCCATGCTGAAAGTCCCACGTTAAGCAGTTAGCATGTTATTGGGTCCTGAGCAGGCTCAGGGCTAAATGTGGATGTTGATGGCACTTCACGGTTAGCGCATGTGTTATGATCATGCACTAACTGTGAATGTTACTTTTAGCACAGGTCACGTAATGCCATCTCAGTGGATGCTAGCCACAAGGGGATGGATACACACACCCTGAAATATTAGCATGGGCCTTTGCACTAATTTGGTGGCACAATCACGTGCTACCAGCATGCCTGTTAATAAACACGCCCTTAAATCTTAAAAAAATGACTAAAAAGAGAAAAAGACATCAAAGTTGGTATGTGTGATCACCTTAATTACCAAAACAGTCATCATTTGTTTTGTCTCTTGTATTTGCCAGTTCCTTATCATATTTATGCCAAAAATCATCCAAAATATATTTTGACTTTTTTATATTTCTTTCTGAAAAGTTTCCTCACAATGGAAGTGGTTTTGTTGTTACAGTGACCTGAAAAAATCTGTTTGAAATTGATATAAGGAGTTTTGATTTATACCTCAAAGTAGTTACTTTAAGAAGCCAAAAACATTGATGTCAGGTTAAACAGGTGTAATGACTACAGCAAAGGTCTAATGTGTGACTCCTAAAACACCATACCATCAAGCTAAGTATTTCAACACACTTTTGTTAGAAGTAAGTGTTTACCTGTTTTTAAGATTATTAATATGTGTGTGGTGATGGGTTTTGAAGAAACTTTTCAAAACAAGATTTACAAATATCAGAATACATGTTAGATGTCTCATAAATATAATAAAGGAATGGTATATGACATGAGAAGAGACAAATGTTTGTTTATGATTATTAACTTTACATACCGCTAAACAATAACATCAAAGCGGTTTACATAGCATATACAGAAAACCAAGTGGCAGAAAGGAGGAAAGGAAGTTATAATAGTGGATAGGAAAGCAAACCAGCAGAATCATACGATGAGACAGAAAGGAGGAGAGAGAAAGGTAGGGAGAGGGAGGGTAAGATTACACAGAGGGGTCAGGGAGGTCAAAAGCAAGGGCAAAAAGGTGGGTTTTGAGACTGTTCTTGAAGGTGGTATGCTGTTGCTCAAGCCGGATGGAGGAGGGTAGGGAGTTCCAGAGGGCGGGACCAATGAAGAAAAAAGCAGAGGAGCGTGTAGACTGGAGGTGAGCACAAGAGGGGGAAGGGAGATGTAGACCATTGAGATGCAAAGATCGTAAGGAGCGCGCAGGGGTATGGAAGTGTACGAGATCAGCCAAATACTGGGGGGAGTGGGTGTAGAGGACGCGATGGACAAGTACAAGAATTTTGAAGTGGATGTGGAATTTAACAGGAAGTCAGTGAAGAAGGATAAGTAGGAGTGTGATGTGATTGCGTGGAGAAGAATGGAAAATGAGTCGGGCGGCAATGTTTTGAATGCGTTGGAGGCGGTGAAGTTGCATGGAAGGGAGACCAGCTAGAACGGAATTACAGAAGTCGATACGGGACATAACCAGGTATAAGAGAAGGGTAGTAAGTGCCTGTGCGGTAAGGAAGGGCCGGATAGCGCGAATTTGACAGAGGAAGAAAAATGAAGTTTTGGAAACGTGAGAGATGTGATCTCGAAAAGATAGGTTAGAGTCAAAGAAAACGCCCAAGTAGTGAAATGAGGAGACTAGGGGGATGGGAGAACCAGAGAAATAAGGGGACACTTGGGGGGGAATATTACCACGAGAGAACCAGATGTCAAGGGTTTTTGTGAGGTTAAGGTGCAAACAGTGGGTGGTAAGCCAGTCAGCAATGGCTGTGAGGCAGGAGTTAAGAGGGGAGAGATCAGGATGGAGGGGGGAGGTATGATGCAGGAGAACCAGGTCATCGGCATAATAGAAAGCAGAAATCCCATGTTGTTGAACCAGTAAAGCAAGAGGTGTGAGGAAGATATTTAAGAGAAGGGGGGCCCAAAACTGAGCCTTGAGGGACACCACAGAGAAGGGGAAAAGGCTTGAAGGAAGATAGAGGGGTAGATGAGGAAAGAACGGAGTAAGATCTGGAGGAGAGAAAGGAGTGGAACTAGTGAAGAACCGTGCTGCAAAGACCCGCCTCCCATAGGCGGGCCAGAAGAAGGGAGTGGTTAACGAGATCAAAGGCGTCAGAAAGATCCAAAGAGACCGCCACCGAGAGATCACCGCGGTCATGAGCTGTGTGGAGTTTGTTCAAAAAACCCAAGAGAACCGTTTCAACACTGTGGCCATGTCCTCGTTAACTCCAAAGTGGGTTTGATTTTGCATTGTGAACCAAAAAAACAATGGCTTTTCCTGTGGTATTTTGTAGTAGAGTATTTTCTTGGGGACAACTATAGTCTTGCAAGAGTTCAAGAGCAAAACAGGATACTTTTTATCCTGTTTGTTTACTAAGGCTAGTATCATAAGATCAGCCTACAGGAAATGCTGTCCATGAGTTTTCTGCTTGTTCACAGCACCAGCATAAGGAGGAATAATAAGGACTAAAGCTATGCATGTAAAAAAGGTTAATTTTTTAACTTTTCTCCCTATGTTTAGCATGTTGTCACTTTGAGGGTCATTTTAAAAAGTTTGCTCATGATTTGGATGTCTGAAGATGTGCACGTGGACATCAAAATCACAGACACCTCTCCATTGCCTTTCCACAAATGACGTTCACAGACATCTCCACTGCAGGTACATCTAAGTAGGCATGGGGGTGTGGCCAGGAATAGCAATGTACTTACAAGTCTCTGTTCAATCTCAGAAAGGTCTGCAGACATGTCAGTGTTTATACTGCTCCAGGCACACACAAGCATCAGGAAAGTGCTTGTTTTCACCTTAAAATATCCAGAGAGTAAAGAAAAGAATAGAGAAATAAGTGACTAGCCTTAGATCACAAAGGCCCACAGTGGGTTTTGAACCCTGACTGTTCTGCTCATAAGGCATTACTCTACCCATTATCCTATTAGACCTTGTGATGCTGCAAAAACTATCCTGGGGACATCAATATAGAACATTTGATACACATGCATATCAGGCAGGTCCATGATTCTGAAATTGCGACTGAACTTGCACGTGCCTGCTTTTTTTTCAGACATTCTGGCTTTGACGTCCCAGATTGCACTTGGACATCCCATTGTGAAATGTGCCTCTTTGTTTCACACATTTACTGTACTTTAATCAGCATAAAACATGCTAATTCATAGGTTAACATGTTAAATTGATTTAGTGTACATCAAATTTATTAATGCATGTTAACAAACCTATGCATGCTGAACACATCCCGAGCAGGGACAACAACACAAACTCTGGCTTCTCCTCTCTGCAGCTCAGGCTGTGCAAATTGTGGCATGTGCAGCTCTGCTAGGAATTCTGCACAATCATACACAGGCACATCATAGTGGGAACAGTGATATGAAATGGCATCTCTTTGAGCAGTAATAATTTCAGCTAAATGATATTTACTATAACCATTGATCAGTCTTTCGCATTACTCATGAGGAATTTTGGTCTATTTTTCCATAAAGAATTGTTTCAGCTATGACATTTAAGGGTTGACCAGTTCATGCATGAACAACTTACTCCAGGATTTACGTTGGTCCTTTGATTTGGTCAATCCAAAACAAAATCTCTTCTTCCACCTTTCTGTATTATATTTAACTTGAATATTTAGGATTATTGTCTCGTTGTGTAAATCACTTTTGGTTCAGCTTCATCTCCTGTTTGTATGGCCTGACATTCTCCTTTGGGATAACAGAATAATTTGTACCTCCACCACCATGCTTGACAGTCTATATGAGGTTCTTACTTTGAAAGGAAGTATTTCATTTTGTCAAACAAAACATTTGTTATGGTGACCAAAAAAGTTCAACTTTTGACTCATCTACACAGACAACATTATTCCAGAAATCTTGTGGGTCATCCAGATGTTCCCTAGTAACCTGAGACAAGCAACAATGCCATTTTAGAGAATCTTGTATCTTCCTAGTTACCGTATCATCCTGTGAACATCATTCCCATTCAGTTTTTTTCTGACAGTTAACATAAACCATCACATTAGCCCCTGCAAAAGGGACCTGCAGATCTTTAGATGTTAGTCTAGGGTTCTTTGTAACTTTGTGGATGATTTTCCAGTTTGCTCTTAGGATGATCTTGGCAGGATGGCACATCCTGGGTAGACGCACTATAAGCTTCAATATTTCCCCTTTGTCAACTCTTGTCTGAGAATGGATGGATGATGCCCAAAATGTTTATAAATGGTTTTATAACCCTGTTCAGACAGAAAAGGATCACTATTCTTTTTCGTGGGTCTTCTGAAATTTCTTTTGATCATGGTATGGTGAGTTCCCACTAGCTTTTATGGTGAAGATCAAACTCAAAACGTTTTGGGCCTTAATATGGGACAGGAAGCGCAAACTCAGTTGTACTGATTTACTCCATGGGGTGGTTCACTTGTTACCCAATTATTTAAACACCTTATTCCAATTAGCCAATTAATTATGTTAAGGAAACTAGGAATTCACTAGGAATTCAAGGGGTATGTTTACTAAAATGTGCTAATGGTTAGCATGAGCCAACTGTAGTAACCATTAATGCAAGAAAAAATGCAGTCATGCTAAAGATCACATGTTAACTATAGCATGGGTTGGGATGGAAATTAGATGGGTTAGTGATATAGTGTGGGCTGTGACTGCAATCGTGGTTGCACAGGTGTTAATTTGCCCGCATTCACCATCAATGTCACAGTTAGTATGGGCACCCCTCATTGGGTGGTGATAACTGTACATGGAGTAATTATAGCAAACAGCTTAGTGTGTGGATAGCGCTGGATGCATACTAACTGCACGGGGACATGATGTGCATGCCCCCATTGGTTGGCATGTGTCTGGTACCTCCCCCATGCTAGGTTTTGGGACTGAACATGCGATAAACTATCATGTATTAGCAAACATGCCCCTCGGCATGTCACACAGTGGTTACAATATGAATTAGGGGTCTTTTAATAAAAGTGCAGTAATGATTTTGAACCTGTCATGTGGAATATATCAAAATTCCTTGTGGTAGTTGCAAAACCTGTGTGGTATCTGCAGGAGGAGTGGCACAGGGCAGGGCATTATCACACTGGGCTATGTTCCCTGCATTGGTAGGTAGTATGTGTACTCCTGCGCTGCCTGCTGATGTAGGGAATGCAGTCAAAAGGGAGGGATCAGGGTGAAGACAGAGTTGTTCTGTCTTTCTCGATATGCAGCAGTGGCATGGCACCCCCTACAGCCCTTCTTGGAGCTTTCTCTGATGGACAAATGGTGCCGGTGTCACAAATCATAAGATTCTTGGCATCAACACAAGGCCTTTCAAACACCCCCATCAACAGCATTCCATTCCTAGGGATAAACAGTCTAAGGGACTGTCCAATCCCCCCAACCCAATCATCGAACATCCGGGCTAGCCAGCAGGACCCCTCAGACCTCCCCCTGACACCTGGCCCTTACAGGGCCATCCCTGATGGTCCAGTGGTATATAGTGATCCCCTTCCACCTCTGTCCCGCCTTTCATCTCTAGGGGGTAGCAGCATGAGACAGGCATCATTTTGGAAGGCGCCTGAGATGGAGGCAAGATGGGGATGCTGATTGCTCTTGCCCCATACACCGCTGGAACACCAGGGATGACCAAATAAGGATGAGTGTCTTAGAGGAATCCAGGGGGCCTGGATGGCTAGCCAGGATGATCCATGATGGAGTCGGTGGGGACCCAGACAATACCACCGTACAGCCTAACCCTAAAGGTTGTGCACTGTCCAAAGGGTAGATACTGAAGGGGGGGGGGACGTTTGAAAAATCTTGTATTGGTGTCATGGATCTTCTGATATGCAGCACCAGCACTATTTGTCCATTGGGGGGCCCGAGGTGGGCTGTGGGGTGGTGCCATGCTACCGCTGCCATGTGCAGGGGCACCACTGATGACTCAACTGCACCTAATGCAGTTTCTTACACACTGGCTGTCAATGGTTGCCATGCCTTCTTCCCACCCCGATCTGTTCACTCTCCATGTGAAATACTGATAGCATGGAAAATTGCCGCACTACCTACATTTTGCCTGCATTAGCTGTCAATGTAGCTTGTTAGCACAGGCTGTCTGCCATATTGACAGCTAATATGGTTTAGTAAACATGCCTCATAGTTTTGTGGGGCATAATTGTATAACAGGGTACCTAGGAAAGAGAAGGATAAACGTACATATGTTGTTCCATTTTTATAAAGGTGCTCATATAGAAGAAACTAATTTCAACAATTTTTTCATAATATAGGGAAGTCTTGATGTATTATTTATTATATAGTGATTGATAAGAGGGTTCCCTTATCAATCACTGGGTGATTAATATTTGACTGGCATTTACTTTTATTGACCACGGGCACAGCATGGGCCCACACTTTGAATTTTACTAAAGGTTAAGCTGATGCTATTTTAGCAGGAGACTTCTTGTTTCAGCGGGTGCAACAGAGATGCATTTACTAAAGTGGACAGAATTGGAAGCATTAAAGAAAGTTAACTCGTATACAGTTTCATTATGCAGTATTAGGAGAATACTATGGAGCACAACGTATCCCTCGGGGGATTGAGGATCCTGAAAGAACCTTGAACTTTTGTAGTGGGCAAAGATTTTTTACTGAAGTGGAATCAGCAAGAAGGTGCAGTCACACAAGCTGAGTGGCTTTTCCACACAGTTGCAAAGAGGATTAATGATTTTCTTTGGATACAAATGCAAATATAAAAATTAGAGGTACAGAGGCAAATTATGAAAATAATGGATGTTTTGGCTGGAAAAAAGAGACCAATACGTGATGCCTCTCTCCTTTTATATAAAAATTAGTAGAGTTGGAGATTGCCAGTGACTGGGTAGCAGTGATATTGGACCACTACCCGGTTAGAAATCCGTGCCTAAAACTAGGTGATCTTTTGGGTCGCCGAGTTCTAGCCATGGATGCTAACCAGGTAGCGGTCCAATATCACCACTACCTGGTTAGGCTCTGTGGGTGATTACACTCGGCACCAAACCCGGATATTCTATGCCGTCACTGTGGAATTGAATATCCGGGTTTAGCGATCAGTGGGCAGGGCTATATGCCGATGCGGCACATAGCTCGCCCAAATGAATATCGGGCTGTTAAATGCTGGCACTTACTGTACATCTGCAGGTTGCAACATCTGCCACTTACACGTGTCAGTGCTGGCATTTACATGTGCAGAGCCCATTTGGAGCCTGCGTCAGAAGCCCTATGAGAAGAGACTTGAAGACCTAAACATGTACACTCTGGAGGAGAGGAGGGATAGAGGAGATATGATTCAGACCTTTAAATACTTAAAGGAAAATAATGAACAAACAAACCTCTTCCAAAGACAGAGAAGCTGCAAAACTAGAGGGCATAACATGAAGCTACAAGGGGGTAAACTGAAAGGCAATGTCAGGAAATACTTTTTCACTGAAAGTTGGTGGATGCTTGGAATGCCCTCCCAATGGAAGTGGTGGAGGCAAACACAGTGACGGAGTTCAAAATGGTATGGGACAGACATAGTGGATCCCTTTACAGCAACCTCACCACTGCGCTACAACCACAAAGACATATCTCTGCACCACCATAAACACAGACTGGAATACATTCAATGAAACCTCAAAAGAAGAGATATCTTCCACCATCTCCTGTCTGAACACCACTACCTCCCTGCTAGACCCCAGCCCTACGGAATGGATAAAGAAAACCAAGGAAGACCTGAGTGTCCCATTAGCCCACATCATAAACGAATCCTTTAAACAAGGATACATACCAGATGCCCTCAAAACATCAATCATTCGACCAACCATAAAGAAGAACAACCTGGACCCCCTGGACCCTACCTCCTACAGACCAGTTGCAAGCCTCCCCCTCGCCACCAAGATAATAGAAAAGATAGTCCAACGCCAACTTCAAGATCATCTGGACACCAACGACATACTTGACCCGCAGCAACACGGTTTCCGGCCACTACATGGAGTCGAGACCCTCATGACCATTCTAATGAACACTCTCATCATTGGAACCAAAGAGAAACAATCAGGATACATCCTGATATTCCTAGATATATCAGCGACTTTTGACACAATCTCCCATGAAATCCTCATACGCAGACTACAATCAATTGGAATCAAAGACACTGTACTCCAATGGTTCAGATCCTATCTAACAAACAGACAGCAACGGATCCGCACCTTCTCCACAACCTCGCCTCCCTACCAACAACTTCAAGGAGTACCCCAAGGATCCACCCTATCAGCCATGTTGTTCAATATATATCTCCGTCCGCTATGCTCAATCATACGCACCCACAACATCAACTTCCACATATACGCAGACGACATAATGCTCTACGCACCGATTACAACCACCAACCCAAAAAACGACCAGCTATCAGCCTGCTTCACCGACGTGGCCAACTGGCTACAGGAGAACAATCTATCCATCAACATAAAGAAAACCGAAGCCCTCATAGTGACAAAAGAACCGGACTTCAAACCACCTACCCACCTCAACATGGGAACCACGCAAATCCAAATCCAGCCCCAAATAAGATATCTAGGGGTCATCATTGACCAAGCTCTCACCTTTAAACAACAAATCAACAAAACCGCTGGGAC
Organism: Ichthyophis bannanicus; assembly: GCA_033557465.1. NCBI lineage: Eukaryota > Metazoa > Chordata > Amphibia > Gymnophiona > Ichthyophiidae > Ichthyophis > Ichthyophis bannanicus. The sequence goes on from CM066036.1 coordinate 270,382,573, forward strand.
GATATTCCACAAAGCTAAAACTGTTCAACGCCTCCGACCCCTCCTAGAACCTCATGACTTCAGGACAGTAATGCAAGCTGTGACACTCCCCCATCTGGATTTCTGCAACATAATCTACCATGGACTTCCTGCCTCACACACCAACCCCCTCCGAACTGCCTTAAATACTACAGCAAGGATTATTCAGAATGCAAAAAAACGGGACCACATCACCCCAATCCTAAGAGACCTCCACTTCCTTCCAATACAAGCAAGAATCAAGTACAAAGCTATCCTACTCATCCACAAGACTATCCACCAAACACGGAACACCTCACTCCACCCCCTACTGCCTCGCCCATCCCACAACAGATCAACCAGACATTCCTCCAATAACTCTATCGTCGTCCCCCACAAAAGAACCAAATCCACACAACGGACCTGCAACAGAGCCTTCGAACTTTATGCTCCATCCATCTGGAACTCTCTACCAAACCATATCAGGAACAACGCTGACGTCACATTATTTAAGAAACAGCTGAAGACAATCCTATTCCGTGAACATCTCTGAGCAGAAATACCACCCTATCCGCATGATCTAATACCTAGATTCAGCAGAAGCATACATGTCTATGTCTACCCAAATCATTAATTGTTGCCCCTTGGTGATGGCCCCACCCTAAAAAAAAATTACCCTCCCTTATGTTATATGTTACACTGCTTTGACCCGGTGAAAAGCGGTATATAAATGCAGTTAAATAAATAAATAAAATAAATAAACAAGAAAATATCAAAATAAACTGAATCATCAAATTCCTTAACAAATAGGGGTGTATCAAATTCCTCAACAAATAAGGGTGTCCTACATGGGGTGGTGGGTTCACCCCTGGGCAAAGACATGGGGAGGGGTGGCCTGCACGGAGCGGCAGGTGTACCTACTCTTGACATTGTGCTGGGCAGACTAGATGGACCATACTGGTCTTTATCTGCCGTCATTTACTATGTTACTATGTATGCCTCCATAAAACATATATTTTCCCCATGGCCTTACTGTATATGTATTTTCTGTGAGGCTCCACATTCAGTGAGTCTTTTGTAAAATAGGCTCCAAATTGTGAATGTCCTGACATAGACTTCCTTTTTCTGATATAGACAAGCTATACAAAACAGGGCTTCTCATGAAGTAAATTTTTAATTCACTGTTTAATTTTTTGACAAGTTCATGCTAAAACTGTCTATGCATGAATTTTACTGCATAGGCCTTCACAGCATCAGGTCACTGTTTTAAGGCATACCGAGAGAAATTGATGTCTTTAATGAGAAATAGACCGTATAGGAAGAAGAGGTTGAATTGCAGGTTCAACTTCTCTGAATGCAAAACATGGGGTCAAGGAGGTCATTTTGGAAAGATTATTTGGCATTTACATGTGTAAAAACCTATTTACCTGTGTGAACGGGCGCTTTTAGAAAAGTCACTACTTACATTTCTACGTGTGCAGCATGCATGGATTTCAAGTGAGCTGGGGGAGGACTTTTAAAATATATTTTTACTTCTATTTTACAAGGGAAATGCATGTCTATTTAAAAAAAATTGGGACAAGCAGTGGGTTTCCTGGGTCCCCTTTAATAATGGTATATGGACCTTTCCTCCAGGAACTTGTCCAAACCTTTTTTCAACCCAGCTACACTAACAGCTTTTAGTACATCCTCCAGTAACAAATTCCAGTTTAATTATGCGTTGAGTGAAAAAATATTTTCTTTTGTTAGCCTTATATGGGTTACACTGTAGATTCATTGCATGTCCTCTAGTCTTTCTACATTTATAGACCTCTATCATATCGCCCCTCAGCTTTCTCTTATCCAGGTTGAAGAGCCTTACCCCTATGAGGAGAGGCTAAAAAAGTTATCCTTCCATCCCCTTTATCATTTTGGTGGCTTTTCTCTGTACCTTTTCTAAATAACACCATATCCTTTTTAAGATATGGCGACCAGGATTGCACACAATATTCAAGGTGTGGTTGCACCATGGAACGATACAGAGGCATTATAATATCCTTTGTTTTATTTTCCATTCCTTTCCTTATGATACCTAGCATTCTATTTGCTCTCTTGGCTGCCACTGCACACTGGGCAGAGGGTTTCAACATGTAATCCCCAATGACGCCTAAAGCTTTTTCCTGGGCGGTGGTTCCTAATGTGGAACCTTGCATCATGTAACCATAGTCGAAGTCTTGTCACTTGAGTTTCTAAAGAAAACTTAGGTTTGTTCTCCTCTAGTACCAACTGAATTGTTCTTCAGAAAGTTCATGGTTTATACAGTATTCTTCGCCAATATGTGCCAGCAAATACACATGCACTCCTGCAGTTCCTTGGGATAAATGTTGCTGCATGGTGCGACTGCACCTTGAATATTGTGTGCAATTCTGGCTGCCATATCTTAAAAAGGATATAGCAGAATTTAAAAAAGGTACAGAGAAGAGTGACCAAAATGAAAAAAAGGCTTAACAGATTAGGGCTCTTCAGCTTGCAAAAGAGACAGCTGAGGGGTGATAAAATAGTGAGTGAAGTGTAACGGGTAAACGTAGATTGGTTGTTTAATGTAATGTGTGCCTTCGAGTCAGTCCTGACTCCTGACGACCCAGAAGATCCTGGGTTTTCTTGGCAGCTTCACCGGAAGTAGATTGCCAGGCCTTTCTTCCGAGGCAATGGAGGGTTAAGTGACTTGCCCAAGGCCACAAGGAGTGCTAATGGGAACTGAACCCTGGTTGCTTGGTTACCAAGCCAGTGTTCCAACCACTAGGCTACTCCTCCACTCCTGATTGGTTGTTTACTCCTTCAAAAAGTAGAAAGACTAGGGGACACACCACAACGCTACAATGTAGCACATTTTTTTTATTTTATAATTATCAAATTTGAAAGTACAGCAAGAAAGTAACTGCTTACAGAACTGAGCCAAAAGGAAATAGTGCACAATACACCAGGAAATAGTAACAAAACTACCAGCTGATTAGTCCACAATACAAGAGGATGTGGATACACATAGAGATATACACAAAAGGAAGAAGAAACTAGGAAAAAAAGAACAACAGGCCCCCCAAGCTCAGTCCTTCATGAGAGTGTAGACCCACTTCTCAAAGGGGGGGGGGGGGGAGGGAGAGGGTTAACAATAGTCCTTGGAGGAAATAAAAGCAGTTAAATGCCTAGGTTCAAAAAACATATATCTATTGCCCTGACAAAGTACTAAGCATTTACAAGGATAACGTAATCTAAAACTAGCCCCAAGCTGAAGTACTTGGGTTCAGAGCAATAGAAATTGTCTCCTATGCCTCTGTGTACTCCTAGCAACAGTTCATAAATGGGATATCTCTATATTTGAAAAATGTCAGAAGCCAATCGCAATCAACATCCAGGGCCAATTGCACCAACAAAGTAGGTTTCTGCACCCCTTCCTCCGCTGTATGCTCAAGAATGTCTGTAATGTTCAAAAGGTCCATGCCAGAGGCTTGTACCCCATCAGAGGAAACCTTTCCTTGTATAATATAATACACACTAGAAGTTGGTGGGATAGACTGCTCAGGGACGTTTACACATTCAGACAAATATTCCTTAAAAATCTCATAGGGGGGAAAGGCAACAGACTTGGGAAAGTTCTTACGTCGATCAACATTCTTCAGATTTTCCATTTTCAGTTGCATGCCATATTATTCTTCACTAGAGCCACATTCTGCAACTCTAGAGCCTCAGTTTTCAAATCCTCAGCTCCAGACCTCTTTTCCAAAGAATCCAGGTCTGAACGGCAGCACACCAATCTGCAGAGAACTGTGTTGTATACTGTGTCAAATTCTGGGAAAGCAAATTAACAGATGCCTGGAGACCTTGAATGGTTTCCTACACATTCTGCAAGATAATTTCCAGTGGACAGGGAGAGGAAACCCCTGGCGAAACTATAGGCAGAAAAGCACTCACAGTCACAGTTGCAGAGGAAATAGACACAGGACTCTCCCCTCCTCGCAAACGACGTCCCGCGAGGTTTTCCAAAGCTGGGACCATTGCCATGGCTTCACCACCAGCTTCTCCTGCTGCTCTCTCACTCCCTATCAGGGTTGCACTGCCAAGGGCCCAGCAACAACTCTCCCTCCGGTAGATAGAGAAACCACCTCTGAAGAGCATGAAGAGATCTCCGATACAGTGACAAGCTCAGGCAAGGCACCACCAGAGGTATCTAACAGCGCGGGAGTCTCCGAAGCAAAAAAGGAGGTAATGGGAGGCTGCATCGGCATTGATGTTACTCCAGGGCCTGGACCAAAGACCTTAGCCAGGGCAACCCGGGTTTTTGCCTTATGTTTACCCATTCTCAGGGAAGCAATCCTCCCTCACGCCTGTATGCTGCCGCCATCTTACCACACCCCCTTCTCCTAGCACATTTAAGACTAATCAGAGAAAATATTTTTTCGCTAAAGTCTGGAATTGTTGCCAGAGGATGTAGTAAATGCTGTTAGCATAGCTGGGTTTAAAAGAGGTTTGGATGAGTTCCTTTGGGAAAAGTCCATTAACCATTATTAAAGTGAACCGGAGAAATCCACTGCTTGCCCTTGGGATAAGCAGCATGGAATCTGTCTACCTTTTGGGAACAGACAGTATGGCATATCTTATGTTCTTATATACTGACTTAGTCATTCCTTTTCTGAGCTACCAAATATTCCATGCGAAATGGAGTTCTGAATGTCTGCTAAAGTGTGATTTTTACATGTAAAAGTTTACTCTGGGATGGTTCATTTGCAAAAATCACAAAACATTGGCATATGTTGGTTGTGATAATAAAATGATATGGTATAGGTAAACTACAGTATGTGTACAACTTGGTGGTAGTTATCCTCTTAGATGTGTTAATGTTAGGTCTAAATTGTAGATAAAAATAAATCTGGTGAATACAATAAAAATATGGAACCCAAAAAGTAGCTCAAAACCTAAATATTAATCAGAAATAATTTAGCATTGGGTCACTATTCAAACATCATAGTCTGCCTTTTTTTGAAAACACTGGCCTTGGCGTTTGAATATTTTATTTATATTCAGCATCACTATGTGGATCGCGAATGCTGTTGTAGAGACTAGAGAATGCTGCAGGCTCTTTGGATAGCAATGGCATTCAGCTGCTGTCTATATAGCTATACGGTTTAGGTTAGGATAGTCTTTTTACCATCCTAAAATAAACTGCATAGCTCCATGGATAATGGCTGAATATTGCCGACTATCCTTACGATTAAGTGGACCACCCACACTCTGCCCTGGCACTGTCTGGAGAGTGCCAGGGCTGTCTGCAATAATTTTCAGCAAAACTATACAGATAGAGCTAGTGGAAATTCATAGATATGGCTCTTATCCATTTAGTGGGTGCTACTATAAAAATAAGTCTTCTTAAATGTCTAGCTACATGTAGTTTATCGGCAGTACTTTGTTGTACTCTGCACTGCTATATAAAGGATACAGGTTTGATTTCCAGGCCCAGCTTTCTGTTCTGAGTCAAAATGCAGAATGGTGACTCCTATTGGTCAGACTCATAGAACATGCATACCAGGTTCCACTGTGACACTGACTAAGGACCATTGCTGCAACCTCTGAGCAAAGTAGCAGGTTATAGGTGGGGGGGGGGGGGGGGTAGAAAACCATGGCTGTAGTAAGTGAATTCTTCTAGTGTAGCCCAATGGAAGCCAATTTTAAATGAGCTGGAAGCCCGAAAGTTAAAGCAGAAACTATGAGCCAAAAATAATAATAATAATAATAATATAGCAATGAGATTTTGTATTCAGCATATGCCAGTGAATATGTCATTTTCTAATATTGCAATACAGTAACATCAGGGACAAATGGATGGAGTTTAGAAGCTAAGCTCCTTCTCTTTTAAAGGATGCAATATTTCCCCACTAAGCCTTAGTTGAACAGTAAATCAGAATTTGTTTCCATTTGGTACAAAGCACTTAATTTTTTTAAATGTCAGATCATTACAGGAAACTAGGATTAAACGTGTAGAGAAGTACTTGAGAAAGAGTTATGATTTCATTCTAATTATTCTGAATCTGTAGCAAAAGGATTCTTCTGCAACTATTAGGATGCCCTGTTCTGCAATCATTTGCTTTAAGATTATAGTATAATGTAATTTGTTTCTGAATTACATTATGCTCTTAGAAGAAAAAAGGCCCTGGAAACTGGTGAGCAGTGCTGCAAATATAGCAAGTTCGATCTAAATATGCTGGAATATTGCAAGGCACTGGCTTCTAAGCTTTCAATGAGGAACAGTCATTGAATTGTACAGAATTTAGGAGTTCCGTCAGATTTATCTGAGGACAATATAACATGGCCAAACCCCTTCTGAGAGGGGACAGCCAGATAGATGGCATTAGTGTGGGGGGAAGGAGGATACGGGGAACAGCTGGTTGGGTGAAAGGGATCAGGTGTGTAATGTAGAGCTCAGGGATGGGCAAAATAGATGGTTAGTTTGGGTGGTTAGCTGTTGGGATGTGTGGTGGTGAGGTTTGCATTTCCTGCCCCCCTCCATCCTTTACCTGGGTGAAGGAAGAAATGGATATGGGTAGGCCTAGACGGATGGGAGTATTGTATGTCTCAGCTGAGAATGAGAGGTGAGGTTTAGAGGGTCCTAGATTTTAACCATGGAGTTGGCGAATATAGGGGGAAAAGGGCTAGTAGAAAGGGAAAAAGAAGCTGGTGGGTACATGGCTTGACATCACCACAGGCTAGTAGTGGGGTAGGTTTTTTGGAACATCACCATAGCTAGATTGGCACCTACTAGCCAGTTGGCCAAGTACAATTGTGGAAACAGTATAATAGTGCAGTGAAGATCTGGGGAAGTTCAGATGGCCTCTTCTTTCACAATGGGAGAGTCATGCACCACAAGTTACTGTCTGCCCAGGTTGATGATTTTCCCGCCAATCCCTCACTGGTGAAGTTGGTACCCTTAGGCAGCAACTGGCTATGTAGCAGCATTTGCGCATTCCAGTGCATCACGTACCATCTGCTCATGCAGGGAGAGCTGCTGGTGAATGGGTTTCCCCTAGCAGCAACTGAATTGAGCAGGAGAAGTGACATAATGGCAGGCCTTCATTCCTGTTACATGGGCAGTCATAATACAGTCTAGGGAACCCTGAGAGCATAATTAATTAACAACCAAAATCATGAGCGGACTATGTATAGAAGCTGTGCATTGTGCCAGGAGATAGTGACACACTGGGTCAGCAATGGCATGGAAGGGCTATCTCGGCATATGTCATCTATGTGCTGAAATGCCATGCCACACTCACCTTGCGACTGTGATACCCTCAAGCTTCCAAGGCTGCATCCCCAGAGATGGACTCCTCAGGCACAGCTGCAAGAAGATGGCACTCTAGATCTGTTAGGGCAGGAGTCTTTGAGCCTGAAGGTGGTGCAGCAGCCTTCTTCTTGGCATGGCACGTCGTGTCTCTCCATTTCCTCTTTAAATCCTCAATGTCTCTGTTTCTGTGGTAGATGACATTCAGGCACAAGCAGATGCCCTGCTATTGCTTCTGGTACACATTGTACTGGGAATTGTCCACATCAAAAAGAATTTGGTGTTTATCCAGCACCTCCTGTAGAAGCCTTTCTAGCTCTCCTGGACACAAGGTTTCCTTCCTTGATGACTTCTTCACTTTCTGGGCCATGGCATCAAGTCTGCTGTTCAGTTTCCCACGGCATTTTAAAATTGAAATCCAAGACGTACAGCTGCACAATTGGAGATGTTGAAGAGGGCGGAGCCTGGACATCCTGTATTTGTATGTTCTGACTTTTAGATTAGCCCACACATGGAGATGTCTGCAGTGACTGGACATCCCTAAAGGCAATATCAAACCAGCTCTCAGATGCTCAAAGGTATAGTACTTTCAGGCATTTTCTTTAAATGGATTAATTTTACGGATACCATGACAGTCAAGAACCTCACTTCTAAGCCAGGGTATGTGGAGTGTGATCTTAGTCTTGCAAATTTACTGTTAATGCTCGGTGCAATACTTGCATTGTGCCAAAGGGCTTCCTTCTGGCATTCGTAAGATGTAACAGGTATGGGTCGCTTATCAAGATGTGCCTGGAAATTCTTCATGAAGCCTGTCACCCCCAGTACAATGGGAAAGATTTCTGTATCTTTATGCCACAGTTCCTTAATCTCTGACTGCATTTCTTGATACTTTAGGATCTTCTGCCTCTCCACGCGAATCACAGAATAATCACTCGGTACCGACACTTATCAATGCTGTTCTGTTATTCTTCTCCTTTACAACTATGTCAGGTTTCCTGGCATCCAGTTTCTTATCCATCAGAATGGGAATGTCCTGGGTGATCATTACCTCTTCATTCTCTGTTATTCTTTTAGGGTCACGATCCCAGTGCATTTCAGGGACAGTGATGTTGTTGTGTTTACAGAGCTTACAATGGAGGAGGTGTGCTACATTATTGTGTCTTTCTTTATAGAAATTTTCCACTTTGGAGTATATATGCACTTCCTTGTGATGGGTATTCTGGATGAAAGTTTTGCTTTTGATAATCATCTGGCTGATAGACATACAAGTACATGATGCAGTCTGTGCACAGAAATCATGTTTTGCATTCATATGCCATTGTTGCAGCAGTGACATTCCTGATCTGTACATGCCGAACTGCATGGTGTGCTATATTAAGGTGATGATGTGGAGTTTACTCTTTTGACTCCTAAGTGCAGTCATCCAGTGGTATGTATGGTTGCCTTTAGATGTCATGGGCATCCCAGTATAGCACTTTGTGTTGACATAGACAGCCAACACACAATGTGTGACCTTATTATGTCTGTACTGCAACATCATTTCTCTTGCCATGACAGTAAGTAGATAGGCATAAACAAGGAAGTGTCACATCTCAATCATGGTCATTCTGAGATGGCATAGTGTCACACTAGGGTCTTTTCTTTTTATTTAGATGGTGAGGCATTACATACCATCTTTGGACCATGGACAATGAGGGTGGAGGGGCACATACATATCATGGTGAAGGATTAATGGCATGCATCCATCGCAAGAGTCTGGATGTGGGCGCCTCGGAAGGCACAATCCATCATAGACATGCATTTGAACAGCATAAAGATAAGTTCAAGTCTACCCTATGAATATTTGATGAGGCTACATAGGGACAATATAGTGATGCAGTTCATGTACCTGACAAAATGTATGAAACAATAGACCAATGAAACTAGGGTTGAGGTGAGAGTGAATGTGGCAGACTGTAGCCCTGACAACATCAGGAATGTGTCAGACCCTGTGACCTATGCATATGTGTGCCCTTGCCATGGACACAGTATAGTGGTGGTATGGCATTCTATGATACCTAACCCAATAAGTACATATGCTGACAGAATGATTTCTAACAAACAGAACATATTTATTTACATTGGCACATATGGTAATACAGCCAAATGACCACCAACAGATGAAGAAGACCTGCTGCATCTCCTTATGAATGTCCTGGAGAAGAAGCAGGACCTCTGGTTCATCAAGGGCCAGAGGAATATTATAGTGGGCCATGTGATGGTCACACACTGAAGGATAATGCTGCACTATAAGAGAAACATGTGTAGCTGCAGCATGGCCCTCTGAGCATCCCATCATTTCCCTACCCTCACCCACCTGAGTAGTACTGTTCTCCCCCTTTGTCATAGCCTTCCCCCCAAACAATACCACCCACCCCTCCCTCTCCAAGCGTTTAATTCCCCCACAAAGGACCCTCCACATTCCCCTGCAGCTCCTCCATTGGGGGAGGGGAGAGTTGGCCATGCAGCGAGTGGCACAGATTGTTGCCTACATCACACAGCAGGAGCACATCAGTATTCTGTGGCTCATTAGCGGAGTCCATACTGCCATGGGTCTCCTTGGCAATGTCTGTTACCATCTCTGTTTTTGAAGAGAAATCAATAATGAAGCAATGGCTGTTGCTGTTTCCAGAACTTCCTGGCTCCCCCAGACCCTTCATGTGAGTGGCAACATCTGGGGATTACATCTCTGCAGGGGTATAAAGGTTTCTCCTCCTTTTCCTCCCACTCTTCCTCTCCATGTGGAATTGGAGCTGCCAATCCCTCTTGTGCCTCCTCACATGCATCATTGTCATCTTCTTCCTTATTATCTCTTGTCTCCATCTCTGCCACCACACATCTGCTGCCACTACTACAGCTCTAAACAACATATTGGAGGTATGATGTTAAATTGAACAGAAATGTGCAGTATGGTCTCACTTGTCATTTCTGCATCTGCATCCCGCAACGTTACCATTCACCTTACACCCTTGGAAAACTCAATGCACTATGCGGCTCCCCACATTGCAGTAGACATGTGGTGGTCTGTTCTATTTTGCAGCATCCCCTGCCTACTTAGCCAACCATAGGAAAGAATAAGTGTTGCCCAAGCAAATGGCACTGACAGATGATTGACTGTACTTGTTATGCAACAATTACACTATTTATACCCACAGCAAGCATGTAGATCCTTTGGAAGCTTCCTGCAGTACTTCACAGTAGGCCTACTATGCCTACATGAATCTGCACAGTCTCACTCTCATTGTACTCTCTCTTCAGGTATGCTCTCACATACGTCACGCAAATAACACTTTGTAATCTTCACCCTAGTGTTTCAGTGGATACTTGCATGCCACGGTTGCTAAATTTATGTACATATTGTCACGAGGTCAGCCCTCCACCTAGGGCTAAGAGGGCTGGTCTGCCATGATGTCCTTTAATCAGAAAGTGAGACCACACCTTTCTGCTTTTGCAATGCCTCTTGGGAGTTGTAGTCCCTTTTAGATTTCTGATAAAGGAATAGTTATGAATCGAGTGTTTAAGGCAAAATGACAAGAAATGTATTCCCCTCACATTAGGACTTAGTGTAGAACAAAATAGGAGAGTGTCCAGGTGTTTGCTTGAGGATTATTTACAACAAAATAAGGTAGCTGCTTTTCACACTCTGGCTCCAAAACGTGCTGTGCCTTTTCTAAGTAACAAAGATGGGAAAACCAAACAGCTTCTTTTGGCAAAGTAAAATAACTTCTTTTCCTTTGCTGTTTCACAGTTCTTTAACTCAAAGACTTAACACAGTGACTCAATATCATCGGCTAAGCAAAGCGTGCAATCCATTGGAACTTCAGCTATGTCATTAACATTAGAGTCCGTTTGCATATCTTCCAGCTCAGGATTTACTGAGCTTGGCTGCCAGCTGTTACTACTGTGTTTAAGGTAACCTCCCTCTGCAAACTTGGGGGTTTCCCCTGTATACAATTCTAGACAGCAAGGGTTTGAAATACCTGTGGCTTTGGAACTTCTTCTCTGGCTCTCATCTAGTTCCTTCCAGTTATAAGGAAATGCTCTGTAACTCTCCGTTTGTAATTCCTGACTAGAGCCACCCTCTGGCTCTCTGTTCCAGGTAGAGCTTCTTAACCTCCCTGCTTTGGTGCTGGGTCTCCACTTGTGCAAACTCTGAAGCCTTTCCTCAGGCAGTAAGGACTGAAGAGCTCCCTGATCTCTCTGCCCAGGCTGGTTCCTGGCAACAGGTTGTGTCTTCCCATCTTCTAGTCTGCCGGCTTCTCTCCCAGAACTGCAGGTAGGTTCTTTGCCAAATCTCCCATTCTCTAGGGTTCCTGAGCCTCTCCAACCACGTCTCCCAGGAGCTCTTTCCTCTTGCTCCCTCTCTGGCTTCCTTCCTTGCTTCTCTTGTTGTCCTCACTGCTCCTCCTTTGCTACCAACCAGCGTTTATATTTCTGTTCCCTGAGGCTTGGCTCTGCCTTTCTGACCAGGTGTGAATGATCAAGCTCCAGGCTTGCTGCTACATCAGAGCTTGGGCGTGTCAGCTCAGTTCCTATCTCCCTCTGTTTGTCTTTCTCTTGTAAACAGTGAGCTATGTGTGCTGGCTGACTGTCAGTTTTAAAGGTAACCTTTTCCTTTCTTTCTATTTCCATGGGCTCTATAGGGGCTTCTACATCACAATATGGGCAACTCATGTGGTCTTTGCTTCAAAAAATTGTGTCTGGCCCCCTTGTAATCTGTGACTGATACTGCCCTGTTGTCCAGCTAACATGTGGTCTGTGCCAACATTGCTGCACTATGCACTTGGCACTGTGTGTACAATGATGCTGCAGATCTCCCCACAGTGCTGCATGGGCTGAACCCTCAACTAAATGCCATTTTGGGCCCTCCCAACCCAATCTCCTTTATACAGAGCATTTGTGGCAGCTCTCATGGCACAAACAGTTATGGTCAACATTATTCGCTCACTTGTAGTTCAACCCCTTTATGTCCAATATCTCCTAAAAAAGTGGCCAGTGAAATGGCTTTGAAGTATATATGCACACATATTTAACACATAAAAGAATCACATAAAACAAAAACAATTAAAAAAGGAAATAGTAGGAAATAGTATGGACATGATTATTGGCACTCATAAACAATTCCAATCAGTTTGAACAGAAGAACCACATTCCCATTTGCAGTCAAATTAAACATACTTGTGATCAATTATCAGTACTCACATGACTTGAATCAACCAATGAATAATGGCGCTAATGTTTAAAATGGCCACGCTGACTCCCTGTTCTATTTTCACAATGTTGAAGACAAGAGAGCTGCCTGAGACTGTCATAAAAGCCATTATCACCAAACATCTAATTTCAAAGGCGTACAAGACCATCTCTAAAGACCTTGGAATTCCCATGTCTAAGGTTTGTAATGTTATTAAGAAGTTCTCTGCTCAGAGAACTGTCAAGAACCTTCCAGGACATGGTGGGAAGAGGAAAATTAATCCAAGAAGTCTTCGAAGATTAGTGCAAACTGTTGGAAAAACACCACATACAACATACAAAGAGCTTAAGACTGACCTTGAACAATCTGGAGTGGTGGTTTCAACCCACACCATATGCCATGCACTAAATAATGAAAGATTTCATGGGTGAAGGCCAAGGAAGACCCCACTGCTCAAAGGCAGAAATAAAAAAGCATGCTGATCTTTGCCCAAACCCACCTTGAGAAATCACAATCCTTTTGGGAAAATGTTCTGTGGACAGATGAAAGCAAATGAGTTCTTTGGCAATGCAGGCCCAGCGATACATTTAAAGGTGAAGAAATTAAGTTTATAAGGAAAACACCACCCTTCCTACAGTTAAATATTGTGGAGGCTCCACAATATTGTGGGGCTGTTTTGCTGCCTCAGGAACTGGAGGCCTGGAACATATTAAAGGAATTATGAAGACTACTGCCACCCACCCACTACCTGGGCCTTGAGGGTTTCCAGGTTGGAGTGGCTTTTGGTGCCCTTCAGGGGTGAAGTACTACTATTTGACCCTAGGAATTCTGGGTAATGTAGTCCTGAGCCTCCTGAAGGATGGAGATTGTAGTTGTAGCTCGAGCAGTCAAAGGCAGGCAAAGAAAATTTATTTTTAAGAGGTTTATTTCCAACGCTTTGCAGTTCAGTGCAAACAGACGCAAAAGAAAATTATGGCACATTCACAAAAGATGGGAAAACCAAAATATACAGGGTTTGCAATGCTGGGCTAGCTTTCACTTAGCTTATTTAGTGTTCCTTTTTAGACTCACATTCAGGTAATCATGTGACTCTTCCATGAACTGAAACTAAATTCTTCTTACAACAGCAAAGCTTCTCAGCTCCAGGAAATGATTCCACTTATTAAACTTTCATAAGCTTTTTCACCCTGGTAACAGATAAGTTAATCTTCTATCATATTCTTTTCATATAATTTTAAAGCATTCAATCAAGATTCTTTTCAATAGTACAAGTAGAGCAATCCATGGGTAAATCTTGTTCTGTTGAGGGCAGGGAAATATCTAACGGCATCTCTTCTTCACAGCTATTGGCATGCTGTGTTAGATTAACAGGAGAGACTGCCTTTTTCTCTAAGAATTCCCTAAACTCTGCGAGAAGCAATTCAGCCCGCTTGTGTCCTTTGCTAAGCTGATGTCTTTCTTCTGCTTCAGGCAAATGTTTATTTAAGATATCTAGCTCGTGGTAATTGGCTATGCTGTTTTTGTCAGCACAACAGTTCTCCGTGTGAGTAAAACCCCTCCCCCACTTATCCTTAAAAGTAAGTGTTGGGTTTTCCTTTAACAGTTCAACTCGCTCTGGAGAGTTTCTGAACAGACAATTAAAACTAGAAATGTCAGCTTTACCTTGGCTCAAGTCTTCCAAATAAGCCTCAGCACTTTTCCTTCTATTGGCTTTCAGGCTGTAAGCTCCAGCTGGCTTATTAGTGTCTCTTATGCTGCTCAAGTGTATATCAGGCTGAACAAATCTGCCATAGTTCTGTCTGTCGTTGTTCTGGCTTTTAAAACTATTCTTCCAGCTTTCTTGCTTCCTAGTATCACAGTTGCTAGCTCCTTCAACCCCACTTCGTACCTTGTGTTGAGAGTGTCTCCCGGGTGAATCTTTACCCCACTGGTTACGGCTCCAAGGTCCTGCTTGGTTCTCAGGTAGCTCAGGCTGTAGTTCTAGGTCTCTCAGTGCTTCTGAGTCCTTCCTTCCATAGAAGTCTCTCAGTGCCTCTGAGTCTCCTAGTAACTCCCTTCATGACTCCAAACTGCTTCTCTGTGGATCCCTGCTTCTCTGTGGATCCCAGCTGTTCCTTGTCACATGCTTCTCCAACTGTTTCTGTTTCCACTTCGGTTTCTCTTCTGGTTTCTGTTCCAGTTTCTCCTCCTGTTTCTGTGTTCTAACGGCCTGCGTATTTAACAAGCTCCTACTGTTTTGCACTGCCCACCTCCTGCTTGGGCATGCCCAATCAGTGACCTGACCTGTCCCCTCCCTTAAGGTGAGGTGTGGTTCCTGATCAGCTGCGTGTTTTTTTCCTTCTGAAGAGAAAATCCTGCTTTTCAGTGCAGTACCACTTTTCTCCACCAGATCTCCGTCTATCTCCATTGCTTCTTGAGAGGCTTCTACGTCACACTACCAAGGTATTTTGGAGAAGAATGTGCTATCTAATGCCACAAAGCTAAGTCTGGGATCACAGGTCATAGGTCCTCCAGCAGGACAAGGACCCAAAACACATCCAAAATTACAAAAGAATGGTTAAAAAGAAACAAATGGATTGTGGCCAGCTATGAGTCCTGATCTTAATCCAATCAAGAAGCTTTCGAAAGAGCTGAAATCTGCCATTGGTAAAAGGCATCCTGGAAACATTCATGAGCTGGAACAAATTGCAGTTGAAGAGTAGGAGAAACTAACAGCAGTCAAATGTACAAAACTTATAGATGGCTACAAGAAATGTTTGGAGGTTGTCATCACTGCCAAGGATTGTGCAACCAAATATTAGTGAATGGTGCCATTAATCCTGTCCAGGTCATATTTTGTTTTTTTCTCAGAAATTACTACATTTAAGTTGCACAGACAGCTTTATATTTTTGTTGAATACCTTTGAATATACTATTAAAATATTATGGTGACATACAGTTGGAATATTTGATATTGTGTATTTGATATTGTGTATCTGGACTTTCAGAAAGCCTTTGACAAGGTCCCTCATCAGAGACTTTTGGCAAAACTAAAGAGTCATGGGATAGGAGGCAGTGTACTATTGTGGATCAGGAACTGGTTAAAAGATAGAAAGCAGAGGGTTGGGCTAAATGGCCAATTTTCCCAATGGAGAAAGGTGAATAGTGGTGTACCCCAGGGATCTGTGCTGGGTCCGCTGCTTTTTGACATATTCATAAATGACCTGGAAAGTGGAATAACGAGTGAGGTTATCAAATTTGCAGATGACACAAAACTATTTAAAGTTGTTAAACCCCAAGAGGATTGTGGAAAATTGCAAGAGGATCTTGATAAATTGGAAGACTGGGCATCAAAATGGCAGATGAAATTTAATGTGGACAAGTGCAAGGTTATGCACCTAGGGAAGAATAACCCAAACTATGGTTACACGATGCAAGATTCCACATTAGGAACCACCACCCAGGAAAAAGATTTAGGCATCATTGTGGATACCATGTTAAAACCCTCGTCCCAGTGTGCAGCAGCGGCCAAGAGAGCAAATAGGATGTTAGGTATGATAAGGAAAGGAATGGAAAATAAAACAAAAGATATTATAATGCCTCTATATCATTCCATGGTGAGACCGCACCTTGAATATTGTGTGCAATTCTGGTCGCCGTATCTTAAAAAGGATATAGCGATTTTAGAAAAGGTTCAGAGAAGAGCCACCAAAATGGTAAAGGGGATGGAAGGATACTCCTATGAAGAAAGGCTAAAAAGGTTAGGGCTCTTTAACCTGGAAAAGAGACGGCTGAGGGGAGATATGATTGAAGTCTATAAATTAATGAACGGAGTGGAACGGGTAAACATAGATCGATTGTTTACCTTATCAGAATATAGAAAGACTAGGGGACATGCAATGAAGCTACAGGGTAAACTATTTAAGACTAATAAAAGAAAATATTTTTTCACTCAACGTGTAATCAAACTCTGGAATTTGTTACCGGAGGATGTAGTAAAGGCTGTTAGTGTAGCTGGGTTTAAAAAAGGTTTGGACAAGTTCCTGGAGGAAAGGTCCATAAACCATTATTAAGAAGGTACCCAGGATATCAATACTTGAACCAATACAAGCATTGTGGAACCTGTGTCCCTTGGGGAAACAGCTAGGTACATATGACCTAGATTGGCCACTGTTGGAAACAGAATACTGGGCTTGATGGACCTTGGTCTGACCCAGTATGGCATATCTTATGTTCTTATGTTCTTATATTTCCAATTATTTCTCAAGATATTGTACACAGCATACCTAAAATGCAAGGGTGCCAATAATGTTGACCACAGCTGTACCTTGTTGCTCATGGATCTGGGCTTGGAGGTGCTGCAGAAATTTAGGGTGATCCCTACGAATGGCTCAGTAGCGGCATTTCAGGGCCTCTACTTCCAACGTATATGGTATATCCTGTGGGAAATTGCAATACAAGACATTAGATGGCAGAAAACAACATGCTCTAGCATCCCTCTGATGCCCTACATGCGACACCCGCAACTTAATTATGATGCAAGCGTTGATCGTGATGGTTGATATGCCTGGAGCATGGTTTGAACCTGTAAAACTCATATCCCTCTACGCCAGCTCCGCTAGATATATCCTACTCTCCAGTTGTGTTATCTGTCTTAACTGTTGTTGTCTGTCTTGACTAGATTGTACACTATTGTAAGCAGGAACTTTCTCCTACATGTTTCTGTACAATGCTGAATGTGTCTTGTAGAGCTATACAAATGATAGGTAGTAGTAATAATAGTAGAGGTCTATGCTGTTGGCACTCCTGTGTGTGTCGCTTTCTACAGTTCTTTCAGTTGGTGGTTGTGCTGAGCATGAACTCTGGTTCACAGTATTAAAATTCATAGCTTACAATATTCAATTTCTCCCCATAACAGCAGATGGCATTCTTTCATACTCAAAACCAAACACGGTTCTCCCATGGCCTGCCATTTGGTGGATCCACCACATTTGCTGTATGTTACTCTCTCTACTCTAGTAGCTGCTCATGTGAGGTCATTCACCAGTGTCATGACTCACTATAGAGCTATGCACGGCCCATGGATGTGGTAAGATTGGGTGTAGTGTACACCAACAGACTCCCTCCTATTATAGGGCCAGTCTAGTGTGCTAGCACATAAGAATATAAGAACATAAGATATGCCATACTGGGTCAGACCAAGGTCCATCAAGCCCAGTATCCTGTTTCCAACAGTGGCCAATCTAGGTAATACGTACCTAGCAGTTTCCCCAAAACACACAGGTTCCACAATTCTTGTACTGGGTCAAGCATTGATATCCTGGGTCCCTTCTTAATAATGGTTTATGGATCTTTCCTCCAGGAACGTGTCCAAACCTTTTTTAAACCCAGATACACTAACAGCCTTTACTACTTCCTCCGGTAACAAATTCCAGGGTTTGATTACACGTTGAGTGAAAAAATATTTTCTTTTATTAGTCTTAAATAGTTTACCCTGTAGCTTCATTGCATGTCCCCTAGTCTTTCTATATTCTGATATCGTAAACAATCGATCTACGTTTACCCATTCCACTCCGTTCATTAATTTATAGACTTCTATCATATCTCCCCTCAGTCATCTCTTTCCATTTTAAAGAGCCCTAACCTTTTTAGCCTTTCTTCATAGGAGTATCCTTCTATTCCCTTTACCAGCACCTGTGGCCAGTACCTTCTGGTAGGTGCTCCCTCCCTTTCACACATTTTGATGGCCCATCCTCAGTTTATAACCCCACATCACACATTGTGTCCGGTGGTCTGTGCAGTTAGGAGAGTTGGAAGTTCAGAAACACTTTCGCTTGCGCACTGGCCAACTTTGTTATGTGTACCATTGGGTAACATTTGTAAGCACACCACCTGCATCTTACCACTCTCCCATGACATCCTGACCTATCTTTCCTCACAGCCCATTCCCTGTCACCATCCCTCTGCTCCCACATTCATACTACTATGCAACCTACCACAATAGAGTGACCCATTGCTATTTACATGGCAAGGGTCCAGTGGATCCATCACTATATTGCTTGTGTCTGGCGATAATGTGTCCTGTGGCCCTGTGCAGATACAGCACCTCCTTGCACTCTATGACAAGGTGGCAGAGCCTCTGGGTCTCCGCATGCAAGAAATGCAGTTTACATGTTGCTATTTCTGCCTTGAATGCATGTGTCCTTATGCTGCCAATGTGCCTAACAGTATGTACATGCATACAGTACAACATGGATCGACATCCATGACCCCATTTCTGTGAACGGGTACATACACATCATTGCCACTGCATTTTTCATGCCTTGACTGTCCTGTGTCCTGTCCATGCTCATTCTTGTGCCTTTCCAGATGCGCAGCTACTGATTTTAGACCTTTCTTAGACATTCAGGCACCCATTTCTACAATCATCTACATTTTTGAATGGCTTTATATGTACGTTCCTACGGGTGCCTGAATGTCCTTTCTAAAATAACACTCATAAAGCACAGGTCCTATGAGCAGGGACTGTCTCTTACATGTCTCTTTAAAGTGCTGTGTATGCCTTGTGGTGTACAAACAACAAAACTGCAACAATTAAGTAGCATAGCACAATGTCCAAAATATCCCTTATAACCCCAAAATCAGAACTGAGCCACTCGGTGGACTGGAAATAACAGGGAACAACATGGGGTTTCACAGAACCAAGATGAGGTCCTGCAAGGAACTGAGGAGGTACCTGCTGATGGCCTGGATGTTGTTGTGACCCTACTTGGAGGTGAGTTGCCCTAGTAAACCCCTTAGAGAGGGAAGTGCTGATCCTGAAGGGGATAGTGGGTGTGTCCTTCACTTCAATTGGTTCTGCTTCTTCAAAAAAAGTTTATTTGGAGGATATATGGTTGGTATTACTAAGACTGCAAAAGTTCTTCTTGAATCTATTTCCAAAAGTACTGAATTCTCTGAGGATATGATTGCCAAGATAATAGACCAGGACTCAAGGATGGTCAAATGGAGCAACAGATGGGGATGGTATAGGCCGGGACAAGTTCAAACTTTTCAGGCTGCTGTTCGATCCTGTATTAAAGACAACATATTGTTCCATGCCAAGCTTGAAGCTTAGGAAAATCAGATGCAGAGTAATAATATTTGCCTGCTTAATTTTTCCTGCATCCATTTTCTCATGCCTTAGGAACTTTGGAAAATGTATCTGAGGTATTGTTTGAAGATGTCTCAGGGTAAAAGTATTGTGATCTCTAAGACGTTTTATGCCTTTCAGGGGAAGCACAAAGTGGTTGAAAGAGGAGAGGCATAGGATAGCATTGTATCTGCTGACAGTTTAGATATAGCAGCATTCCTTGATTCCTCAGATAATAACATTTCCTCTAGGGCTTAACCTGCTGGTGACCCTGGTCTCTGACAAGGAAAAGAGCCTAATCTTTCATAATTATTTCAGAAATAAACATGTTTCCTTTTCTGGCTAGAAAGTCACTTTGTTTCCTAACGTGGCAAAGGAGACCCATTGAGAGCTTTTCTCTAATTAAAACAGCAGGTCATGGGTTACGGGGGTATGTTTTTTCTGAAGTTCCCCTGCAAATGTTTGATTGGCCATATGGGGAACAATATCTTTTTTGACGCTACACATCTGGAAGACTTCCTCAAAGATAAAAATGTTTGAAATAATATTGCTTGTAGGGTGGGATTAGTGGGGTGATCTGGATTTAATAGAGTTCTAAATTGGAATGGATCATCATTATAGTAATATTATTTTGTATTTGTATTTGTTTCATATTATATTTCCCCCTGTCATGTGGGCTGGATAGGATATTTTTATTGCTTCTTATGTATTTTTATCTTTGTTAATTTCAATTATCCTGAGATTTCTTGATAGAGTTATTGTAAAATTTGGAAAATTAAAAAGTAAATAACAATCAATATTTTCCCCAGTCTCAGCCAGAAACCTCTGTAATTCTTTTAAGTACTTTTAGGCCTCATGGTGACCTTCCTCAGCAATGGACTACTGGAAAAATGGCCTGTTGAGACAATGTTTTGGTGGTACCAATCTGTTTCTACTTCTTTGCAGCCCCTACCTTGTGGAATAACCTTCCTTCCCATGTTTGTCTGGAACCCAGTTATACAAAATTTAAGACCTTTCTGAATTTTTTTTTTGTTTGTGCAGACATTTGGGATCGAGCTGTGCCCCAGGACTACCAGGATATGTCTACCTGAAAACTTTTCTATTTACTTTCCTTCCAAAAATTGGAATTCTCTTCCTTCACCTCTTATTTTTATTCAAAGGTTGGTATATCTAACAGAATAAACCAAAAAACATAAACCACGATGAACCTATAAAACTGAAAAATATTCAAATACATCAGTATTTTCTTATAGCCTTCCCCAAATCTGTACTTTTGAATAAATTTATAAGCAGCTCTATGTTCAGCTTGTTTAAACCGTGCCTTCATGTAATGAAAAAAAGCTTGATTTTTCATCCACAAATATTTAAATCAACCAAATTGCTATGATTCAACACAGGAAGCCTCTTTTTTAACTTATTATGAGCCTTATAAGGTAATTTTTAGATAGGGAGCTAATTTGGGTTTGGTATGACAAAGGACATGAAGATATATGAAAGCAAGAGAGTTTGGTTTCTTACTCAATTATCTTTTTAATATTACTACTGTATGATTGTTCCTTTACATTGAAAGTGTTGAACATATTGTGTAGATCCATTTTTTAGATAGTGGAATGAGGAAAATGTACACAGATATGGGGACTTCCACATAGCATTGTCTCATCTTTTGACACTCCCATAATTATTGATATACAGTAGCTTTAATCTTCCAAGCAAATATAAAAATAGGTTTGGAGGAGTAGTGTAATGGTTAGAGCACTGGCTTAGTAACCAAGAGACCAGCATTTGATTCCCACTAGTACCCTTGAGCAAATCTCTTAATTCTCCATTGCTTTTCCAAAGAAAAGCCTGGCAATCTACTTTCAGTCACACTGCTAGGAAAACCCAGGAGCTGCTGGGTTGCTGGGAGTCATCATTGACTCAAAGGCACACATTCATATCTTTCAAGATGGTTAAAGACCATCACCTTGTAGATTAGAACTGATAATTAATCAATTTTCAAACTCTTGGGCATGTGTATTGAAAGGTTTTCTCTCATTTTGTGTTTATAGGAAAAATGTTTAGTTCATCGGGTCCATGAGAATAACAAATGGTACTGTATGATATGTTCTGAGATCATTTCCATCCTAAATTAGTAGTAAGGGGATTTTGTTGACTTCAATAAATCATCAGAGAAAAATATTCAGTTGTTTACCAATGTCAGTTAAATCCATAGATGCCAATATTGTAGGTACAACACTATTTATAATTATATAGTATAATGAAGCCTAGAGCTGCCATGGGAAAAGAGGATTTGGAAGCTGCTATAGAAAGAGAGAAAAAGAAAATATGTCCTGTCAGTCACGCTAATAGCAATAAAGGTAAGCAAGTATAATCACTCTGAGGCCAATGTACTGAGTAGCACAAAGGATTGCAGATGTGATATTGCAAGTTAAAACTCAAATAGCAGGTGATCCCATTTGCAGCATTGTGATGCACATATCTCACTGGGTCCTCCACCTGTGATGCCCAAGTGGAGACCATTGAGATAGGGATTCTTGTCTGTAAAGATTCAGATAGGGCCCGATTCTGTGCCACAAATAGTGGGCATGGATGTCCCAAAGGGGATGTCCATCCCCACTATTCATGCCTTCTCTGCCCGTGTCTACCTTCCCTTCTGGTTGTGTGGGGAAGTTAGACCGGAGCGGAGAAGGGGCAGGGAAGGGGTAGAGTCTGGGCAGTCGCTGTATGCACCTACCTCCTGGAATGCCCTCCCCCCCCCCCCCCCCACTATCAGAGCTATCAAGGTCATCTCCCAATTTAGGAAGGCCCTTAAACATCATCTCTTCCTACAGTACTACACTGACCAAGGTCACTCCCCACAGCAAACCACGCCCAGCGACCCACATCAACAAGCCATCAGTTGCAACCAAGTAAGACAGAAACCGAGCATGTCGGACACCGAACCTCCCGACAAATAGTAACCCTTCTCACACTAATATCAGCCAACATGCAGCTTAGCCGATAGGCACTGTGAGTCCTTTCCAAATGTATGCTGTAATTTACCTATATATAGTTGTATATAATGACCCTGTTATTATTACCTGTACATATACCCTTGTTATATTGTAAATCATGTTATCTGTACATATACCCACGTTATATTGTAAATCCAGGGCAGATCCTCTGTGCTGGACGGTTGTGTTTTGATGTAAACCGCACTGATGCAGAAGAGCGCGGTATATAAGAAAGTTAAATAAATAACATGTCTGGGTTGGGTCCATCACATCTGCTCCTTTCCACCAACAACAAGGTGTTCCACAAGGCTCCTCTCTATCTGCGCTGCTATTCAATATCTACATGCAGCCGATATGCGACATCATCCGCTCCTTCGATATCTCTTCTCTAATTTATGCAGATGACGTCCTGCTGTTTACGCCATTCAAAGTCAATCACCCTGATTTCACCAACCTTGTCAACTGCTTCAACGCAATCACTGACTGGCTACAAACTCAAAATCTCCGCATAAACTTCAAGAAAACCGAAGTTCTGTTCGTCTCAAGAAACAAAACATTCTCTCCTCCATCTTCCCTAAAAGTAAGAGATGCGGAGCTTCCAAGTAAACTCTCCATACGCTACCTAGGGTTTACTCTGGACCAGCATTTTGACTTTAAGGAGCACATACGAAACATAACCAGGACCATATATAATAAAATCAGAACACTAAGGCACCTTAGACCCATGCTACCCCCTAATGATTTCCGAACCTTTTTCCAGGCCCTCATTCTACCACATTTTGATTATGCAAATGTAATCCTGTATGGTCTCCCCAAGAACACCCTCAACGCACTGCAACTCGCGATGAACGCGGCAGCTCGTGTTCTCTGTGGTCTTGCCAGAACTGACCATATCACCCCGGTACTCAAGGAACTCCACTGGCTTCCAATATACTGCAGGTTAACATACAAAATTCTTCTCATTATATTCAAGATCATCAATAATATAGCCCCCACGGCACTCATTGACCTCATCACCCCTACGCCGAAAAACAGAATGAGGAGGACAATAACAGACAACACTTTGATCATCCCTAAAGACTCCATTAAGTGCACCCAAACAACTAGGAGAAGAGCTTTCACCTTCTACGCCCCAAAATGCTGGAACGATCTCCCACCTGAAATAAGATCGATCAAAGACCTCATTCAGTTCCGGAAGGCAATCAAACACCACATATTCCTGCTACACTTTCCACAAGCTTCCACTCCGCCCCCGATCAATCATCTGCTAACCCCACAAACTGCCCATTCACCACACAAACAAAGAGGTCTCAAGCAATGTTCCCTCTAATTTTCTGTAGGCTGTGTGCGCATAAAATATCAGCTGTGCAGCTTTTCAAGGAAGGTTAAATTTTTGTGCGCCACATTACGACACTCGGAGTTATATACTTTAAAATTTGACTACACGTCAGAATACAGTATGTACACCACATTGATTGCACTAGAAAATATTGTAGAACTTGTGAAAACCATAAATACACAACAACTTTTAAATTTTAAGACGTCTATGTTGTTTTCTATCAGAATCAGAACTGTAATTTTTGTGCGCTCTGTTGTAAAGTATGTGCGCTCACTCGGCGAGGTGTGTGCGCGCGCACACGCGCACAGCTTAGAGGGAACAGTGGTCTCAAGAAATAGTTGCCCCGTCTATCGTTTTTCGTGACATTACTGGCCAAATCATAATCTTATGCCCTATGTTAATATGTATATAGTTACCCTGTATTGATCCAAGTTTTATCCCCTGTTACAATGTAAGCACAAGACAGTTTCGACTGAATTGAGCAACCTTTGTTAAATGTAAACCGCACTGATAATAAATAGCGCGGTATATAAAAGTTGTTAAATAAATAAATAAATAATTTCCAAGACTGCATCTCGACCCCCAACCTCGACACAATATAAGACAGAATACCTCAAAACAATGGTACACACATGACACACAAGTACTAAAAAGACATTTGAGGAAACTAGAACGTATTTGGTGCACATCAAAAACAACAGAAAATAGAACAAATTACATGACAGCACTATCAACATTCCATCAACATATAAACAACATAAAGAAAGAATATCACAATAAGCTCCTTATTAAATCTCTAAACAAACCAAGGGAGCTATTTGCAATTGTAAAATCACTAACAAATCAATCAAAAGACAACTCTGAGTTGCAAGCCATCTCCCCAAAGGTTCTAGCAGACCATTACATGATGAAACTAAACTCCCCGAATGACCTCACCTACCAGCCCTACCTTAACATGGCGACTTACACTGAAATTTGGCCAGAGTTCTATCAGGCTTCCCTTGAACCACTGAAAAAGATAATCTCAATTAATACAACAATATCCAGCATTGATCCATGCCGTCACCTGGATTAAAGCTGCCTGTGATGAGCTAGCACCCATCATCCTAACGATGGTCAACCTGTCCCTCACCCATGGACAAATGCCTAGAGACCTTAAACAGGCAATTATATGTCCCATACTAAAACAAAAAACACGACAAAAAATGCCCCTCATCTTACAGACTGATCTCCAGTCTGACATTCCTGGCTAAAATCATTGAGAAAATTGTCCATAATCAACTTCAAGACCATACTGAACAGCATGCTCCTCTAGATGACCATCAGTATGGTTTTAGGCCATTCTACAGTGCAGAAACACTGTTACTAGCACTATTCAATAACCTCATAAAAGGAATTTGGATTCCAATCAGGCATTCATATTAATATTTATTGACATTGCAGTGCCCATTGATTCTGTTAGCCATAGCTTACTAATCCAAAGACTACAACAAATTGGCTTATATGACACTACCTTAAAATGATTTACATCATATCTAACAGACCGTTCACAACAAGTTAGAATCAACCAGCGCTGTTCTAGCACGTCCCTCAAGGATCTGCCCTATCTGCCCTATTGTTTAATATATATATCCAGCCACTATGCCAAATAATAAAAAAATTCCAAGTAGAATATGCCATCTATGCTGATGACATAATGCTATACCTTCCATTTAACACATCTAGACCCATTCTGAAATCTCACTGTCTTAACATAAACTACAAAAAACAGAAGCATTATTCATAACTAGAAATCAAAACTTCTCTCCACCTACCACCATTGAAATTAATGAAGCGATGTTTGGAGTAAAAGAAGAGGTAAAATACCTGGGAGTCACAATTTTAAATCCCATATTAAACTTAACACACAAGCCATATATAACAAAATTAGAATGATACAGCACCTGAAACCACTACTGCAAAGTAATGAATTTAGAACAGTACTACAGGCCATGATATTCCCACACCTAGACTACTGTAATAGTCTACTGTACTGATTACCTAACAAACCCTACACAGCCTCCAAATGGCCCAACATATGGCTGCATGCATTATCTACAACTCACACCACTCAGAACACGTTACATCAATACTATATGCGCCTCACTGGTTAACAATTCATAGCAAAATAAAATATAAGATACGCTTAAAAGTGGTCATAATTATCAGAAACATAGCTCCCTCAACTCTAACACATTTAATTAGGATAACGATCGTCAATGAAGAGGTCAAATGATAAATACATTGGGGGTATATTCTGAGGCACAAATAACGGAGATGGATGTCCCAAAGGGACGTTCATCCCCGCTGTTTGTGCCGGCTCCTGCCCCTGTATAACTTCTCCGCCGGTTGTACCTTTCACTCTCCACTGCAACTGTCCCAGTTGACTTCAAACATGCTATTGTCACACCTCTCAAGAAACCCTCACTCAATCCCACCTGCCCTTCTAACTATCGACTCATCTCCCTCCTTTCCTTCATTTCTAAACTACTAGAACGAGCAGGCCACCGCTGCTGCCTCAACTTCCTCACCTCCCATGACTTCTTGGACCCACTATAATCAGGCTTCCGGCCCCTACACTCCACTGAAACGGCCCTTACAAAAGTCTCCAATGACTTGCTCCAGGCTAAATCTAAGGGACTGTACTCTGTCCTCATCCTTCTCGACCTCTCCGCGGCCTTTGATATTGTTGACCACAATCTTCTCCTTAATACCCTCTCCTCGCTTGGCTTCAAGGACTCCATGCTATCCTGGTTCTCCTCCTACCTCTCCCATCACTGGTTTGTGAGGGCTAGCTGGAGGAGGGTGTGGCCAACTGGGGGAGGAAGACAATTGTGAAATAAGGAATGAGACTGGTGAGGAAAAGAGGGATGCGGGAGAGATTGGACGATGATAGTGTGGAAGAATTAGAGAGGGAGAGAGACTGGAAGGTAATGCAGGGTGGGGATGAGAGACTTGGCAATGATAGGGTGGGAGAAGGAGAGAAGGAGAGAGGGAGAGAGAGACTAGATGATGGATCATTAAGTGCCTGATTCCCTTTAGATATGGAATGGGAAAACAGTCTTGGTAAATCAGCCTCTAAAGGAGATACAAGTAAAACTTGGAGGGGATCTTCCCCCCTATTCAGCTTTCGTAAAGATGGTGGGGTGGGTGCCAGGGAGTTCTCAACCTCTGCTTCCTAAATTTTGGGTTGGCTCAAAAATTGGAAGAAAATTAGTCAAGGCCTGTGCTATAATTTATGAGACTTTGGCCAGGAGAGAAGAGCAGCTAGGCCACAGAGCACGAGGTACCTGTGGCAAGACATCTTTTTGTTAGGTTTGTCGCCCTGCTTCCGTGGGTAGGGAGGAGGTGGATCCTCCTCTTGGCCGGCACCTGGGGTGGCTGGCACCCACCATCCCACTTTTGTTATGCCACCGAGTAGAAAGTTCACTTTATAAAAGGGCTTATTTTCTGTTTGTTTGTTTAGGTTGTTTTACAAAATATGGTGGCCCTGTAGCTCTTAATCAATGATTAAATTTTGTGGGTATTTTTGGTCTCCAGTAGTTTGATTTCTATGCCTTTTATATTATACCTGTCCAGCAATCCTTTACCTATTACTGACATCCCCTTTGCCTCAGAGCCATAGCCAGGTGCATCTTAGCAGTCATTTACCCTTAAAGAAGTCCTTCAACACGAGTATGAATTCCATCAGTAAACTTGCAATTATGATCTTTGCAGCTTTCCGGGTAACAACCATTCTTTAATTTGGGACTCATGCAGGAAAGAGAAGAATTTTTTCTAAGTCCTGGCCTTATACCACATTTCCGCAGTAATAATGTGGACATCTGTGAGAAGCACTGAAAACATACACGGGCCTTTCCTGAATACGCTTTATACTTCTCCGTGGCTGACCATGACCCTGTTCCGCCCCTTCTGGGCACATTCTGAGATCCCCATGCTAGCACCATGGACATACACAACAGCAGTGTTTCAGAATATGGTTGTGGTTTTTCAGCACATAAACATCCCCGCCACACTCACAAACCCCTTATTCATGTTATGGAATGACCTCCAAAGTATTCTGCTATATATGAATGGAAGTATCATTTTTAGTAAAGGTGTGGTGGCACTGGAACCACACAAAATATGCAGCAGGTATTTCACTTCTTGGAGTACAATGAATCAACAGGATACATGTTACAGTTCAGGAAGCAGTGCAGTTTGTATAGCCCCCTGCACCTATGTACAAGTTAAAATGGACTGTGGGCGCCCGGGCAAGTATTTACAAAACTAAAAGCACTTTAAGCTCTGGCCCCCTGCATCTATGTACAAGTTAAAATGGGCTTTGGGAGCCCTAGCATGCAATTATTTACAAGACAAAAAGCACTTAAAAACACTTCTCTAAAACACCCTCCTACTCCTCCTTTGAGATCTTCATGACACCTATAAATCTATAACTGATTTTTCTACCTTCCGGACCGAACTCAAAACATTTCTCTTCATCGAGCATTTTGGCATTTATAAGGAACATATAAATCATGACCCAACATAAAAGCCAGAAGCCCATTCAATATAAGTGAATATGATCCCCCACCCCCTCGCTACATTACATAACAAAGAATTGATAGGTACAAAATAAACCCTATACATACATTCAGTAAAATACCTCATACAAAACAGCTAAATCAATGCTAAATTAAGAAACCAGTGAAATTAAGAAAGTAGTTAAGTAATGTACTCATTAAGATTCAATGACATCTGGAACTGTAAATAAGTTCTCAAAAGAATTATATCAACTAATCATGTATATATTTATGATTTAATACATCTACATCTGTTACCTTTAATTGTTCAACGTGTTATAATGTAATACTGTTGTTTATAATGTAAACTGCCCTGATTGCACAATAGGGTGGTATAAAAGATATATAAAGAAATAAAATAAACAAATAAATACCTGCTCCTGGGCATGAATACTCGTAATAATCAGAAAAGGGCTCATTTAGGCAACCTAACACCTGTGGAGAGAAGAAAGCCCTTTCCTTTCCCCAATACTTTTCTCTGTGCCAAAATTACATGTAGATATATGAAGAGATCATTTTCATGGCTGCTCAACCGCTACACATCTCCATTTGCAAAATGGCAGACCAGGACATGTACATGTTTTTCAGATAGATGTGCCCGTTCTGAAATACCATCGTGGGCATATTTATGTCACCCAAACTGCCGCCACAATTAAAAACAATCCTTCATTGAAAAAGTGCACAGGCAGGAAAATGAGTTCCAAAACCACTACTAGATATGTAAGAGAAAAAGGATCTCAGAGGCTGTCGAGCTGAGTGTCATAGGCATAAAGTTTCCAATCCCTGGACATACGCGTGCTATATCAACAATCCCAAAAAAACTCTGTGATTGGCACAAAAATGCGCTCAAGAAAACATTTTAAATGGATATATACCAGTTTTTACAATATGTGTTAATTGTTAAATGTTTTATTATTATCAAATGATAATTAATATATACTAGATAATTTCAATGAAAACGCCTTTCAGCCCCACACAACATGTGCTACCGCTCTCCAACTACTAGCAGAGCATTACTTTACCAACCATATAGGTTATTACAAGTTCTATACATGGCACCAAAATCACTTACCTTGCAGACACAAATATATATATATATTTATATTTATATATATATACATGTGAGGATACCCGAACTGCCGCCGCTATATCGGACACATGCATGTTTCTAAAATCAGTTGAAAACTTGCATGTGCCTGAACCATTACTCTGCACATTCACTTTAATTTTTGTTTTCCAGAGAAATGTATATTTAGGGTGGAGACAGGCCAATTTTAGAATACACTTACATGTGCCCACCTTCTCTGCTGCCCCTCTTATGGAATTTCAGACGTTCTGACATTGACATCTCAAATTGCACCAACGCAACCTTTCCAAAATATGCCTTCACGTATGGGAAGGAATAACAACATACTTTGCAAAGAGTAGCAATAGAACATTATTGCAGGGATTCATGATAACTGCATATAGGAACAATGCAGCAATTTATAAATCATAGAAAAGAGAGACTAACTAATGTCTGAAAAATCAGAAAAAGCAATGAAGTACAGGGTGGTATGCAGCAGCATTTGTGCTCCTTCTCAGAGGAGTCTGATTATCAGGGCCGGATTTACCTATACGCCATGTACGCCATGGCGTAGGGCCCACAGCTGGCAAGGGCCCACAAAAATGGAACAAGTTAGGCTTTTTTTAAAAAATAAAATTAAAAAAAAAACCTGCTGGCTGCCGCCGCGGGGCCCCCTCTGCTGCCGCGGCAGCATGGACTGACCCGCGGGGGCCACCTCTGCAAGCTCGATCCCTCCCTCCGTGCCTCCCTCCCTCCCTCCGTGCAGGCTGTGAGAGGCGCGAAGGCAGACTGTCTCCCTCGCGTCTCTGTTAAGCCCGCAGGCTCCTGCGGGCTTAACAGAGACACGAGGGAGACAGTCTGCCTTCGCGCCTCTCACAGCCTGCACGGAGGGAGGGAGGGACCGAGTGAGCGACCGAGCAAGCTTGCAGAGATGGCCCCCGCGGGTCAGTCCATGCTGCCGTGGCAGCAGAGGGGGCCCCGCGGCGGCAGCCAGCAGGTTTTTTTTTTAAATTAAATTTTACTTTAGGCCGGGGGGGGGGTAGGACTGGTAATGGGCTGTTGGGGGGGTTTAGAACTGGTAATGGGCTTTGGGGGGGGTTAAGACTGGTAATGGGCTGTGGGCTGATGGGGGCTGTCTGGTAATGGGCTATGGGGGGGCTAGGACTGGAAAGGGGCTGGGGGGTTAAGACTGGAGGTGGGCTGATGGGGTTAGGACTGGTAATGGGCTGTGGGCTGATGGGGGGGTTAGGACTGGCAATGGGCTATGGGGGGCTGACTGGAAATGGGTTGATGGGGTTAGGACTGGAAGTGGGCTGATGTGGGGTAAGGACTGGTAATGGGTTATAGGGGTCTCTTAAACTGACAATGGGGTGAGGGGGGTTTAGGACTGTAAGTGGGTTGATGGGGGGCTAGGACTGGTATTGGGTTGGGGGGTTGCTAGGACTGGAAATGGGCTGATGGGTGGCTAGGACTGGAAATGGGCTGATGCAGGGACTAGAAGAGAATGGATGCTGGGTGAGGCTGGAACTAGAAGGGAGCTGATGTTGGGGGAGGATTAGAATGGGATGGGACTGGAAGAGTAAAATGGAGAAGGGAAAAATATTTTGTGTGGGAGGGATAAAAAATCTACAATTGGCTGGGTATTGGGAGAGTAAGTGGGGATTGAGGATGGAGGGGTAAAATTTGAGTGGATGAAATAGGAATGAGGAAAGAGCAAAAGGAGAAAGATTAGTATGTTAAAGCAGATGTAGAGAGAGAATGGAAAAAAACTAGAAGAGAGAAGAAAGGACAAATGGACAGCAGACGATGGAGAGTTAGCAGAAGACAGAAAGAAACCAGAAGAAAGTGGCTGGAGCAATTGCAGCTGAAAAAAATGCACAAAAGGTAGAAAAATATCTCTTTATTTTGAATTTATTAATTGGAATATGTCAGTTCTGGTAAATGTGCATCATTAACGTCTGCGCTTTGTTTAGTACAAGAGCAAATTAATGTATAGTTTTATTTCTACAGTGTTGTACATTCCAAGTTTGACTTTTGGGATTCCCAGTTTAATTATTGTCTTCCTGTTTCTAAATTGTGATTACTTGTTTGGTGATGGTCTATGTTCTGCATGTGTAACTGAGCTGAGGTGTTCTGTTTATATAATTCCTATTTGACATTGCCACTTGTTCTCTTTCCCCAGTAGGTCATGTATTGTTGTTCTCTGAAATGTATTGGTTTAATATTTGCAGTGTTGCCTTTTGATTGGTAGAGTATGGTGCTTTGTGAGTCCTGGTAGTGCTGTTAGGATACGGCGGGTTTGCTATGGGTTCTAAATGGGCAGTGTTTGTAGTAGTTCCTAATGTGTCTGGCAGTTGGCACTGGATTATAGTAATGTAGAAATCTTTTAGTCGTTCTTTATCCATACACTCATTAAGAGGCACGTTTACTAAAAGTTAGTATATGGTAACATTATGCAAATATTTATGCAAATGAGGCCCCTTATGCAAATGAGGCCCCGCACCCCCCTTGGGCCGCCCCTGCTGGGGGCCCACAATTTTTGTTGGCGTAGGGCCTTACTCAAGGTAAATCCAGCCCTGCTGATTATAGTGCAATATCGTGCCATTGTGTGTACTTTTGTGCTGGTTGGTATTCTATAAGAGGAAATTAACATGCTTAAACTTCTACACACAAACGTAATGACTATATAAATTACCTCCATAATGTCCAATAACACTTATATACATATAATATGTAATCTGTTTGATGGTAGTTGCTTCTTTGAATATCAATCATGGTGGTCCTTCCTCTCACCTCAGTGTAATGTCTCAATAAGGTATACTTAGGAGTTTCTGTTCATTAGATTCTGTTTCATCAGGGCAGTTACTGTAGTTCTTTATACTGTCCTGTCCTACTCTCTTGTTTGTGTTCTTCTTATATTTATGAGACTCCTTTTCATGGTCACATTGTTGCCTTACTGGCTCCTCCAGGGCACCCTTCTTCCTAATCCTCTGCCACACAAAGACATTACAGCAGATTGAGTGAGCACCCCTCATTGATACAGTACAAATGCCTCCCACATTATCACTCCACTTACAGTCTAACATATAGGATACATATGGATATGACATGTCCATCAGCTCTTACGCTTCCTTCCATCCATCACCTGAAATGTGACTCAAGGGCTCCCTTATTCTGTGATAAGGTGACTGCCATTTTCAGGTGTTAAGATGCAAGCTTGGAACCTTAATGTCCGGTGTCCGATTAGCGCCCAATATGTGGAGCCAAGTGCCCTTACCACCGGCACGCCTACTCCTTGCACGGGCCTTTACCGCACAATAACACCGTTACTGCTGCTGTTAATGCTTGCTAACTGGTGCACCCTTAGTGCTCTTTAGTAAACATATCCCATAGTGAATACGTAGGTATCTGGTATTTGCATATCAAACTTTGGAATTTGTGATCAAAGGATGTAGTAAAAACTATTAGTCTAGCTGGGATGAAAAGAGGTTTGGATAAGCTCCTGGAGGAAAAGTCCATTAACAGCTATTAAAGTGAACTGGGAAATCCACTGCTCACCCCTTGGATAAGCAGCAAGGAATATGTCTACCTTCTGGGAACATGACAGGTACTTATGACCTGGGCTGGCCACTGTTGGAAACAGGATATTGGTTTGACCCAGTATGGAAAATCTTATGTTCTTAAATATTATTAAATGTTTTTCAGTTAGGAATGGTACTCTGTGCTGTTTGTTAAAATAAAGAGGGGAGGAGAGTGAGAGGGGAGGAGCAGTGGCATTTTAAATCCCAACTGCCAGCTGCAGACAGGTCAGCGATTCTACCATCAATCTCCTGTAATCAGAGCTAAACATTCTCTGCTGACTGCAACCCAATCGGGGCTCTGAGAGGGGAGGAGCAGTGGCGTTTTAAATCCCAACTGCCAGCTGCAGACAGGTCAGCGATTCTACCATCAATCTCCTGTAATCAGAGCTAAACATTCTCTGCTGACTGCAACCCAATCGGGGCTCTGAGAGGGGAGGAGCAGTGGCGTTTTAAATCCCAACTGCCAGCTGCAGACAGGTCAGCGATTCTACCATCAATCTCCTGTAATCAGAGCTAAACATTCTCTGCTGACTGCAACCCAATCGGGGCTCTGAGAGGGGAGGAGCAGTGGCGTTTTAAATCCCAACTGCCAGCTGCAGACAGGTCAGCGATTCTACCATCAATCTCCTGTAATCAGAGCTAAACATTCTCTGCTGACTGCAACCCAATCGGAGCTCTGAGAGGGAGGAGCAGTGGCGTTTTAAATCCCAACTGCCAGCTGCAGACAGGTCAGCGATTCTACCATCAATCTCCTGTAATCAGAGCTAAACATTCTCTGCTGACTGCAACCCAATCGGGGCTCTGAGAGGGGAGGAGCAGTGGCGTTTTAAATCCCAACTGCCAGCTGCAGACAGGTCAGCGATTCTACCATCAATCTCCTGTAATCAGAGCTAAACATTCTCTGCTGACTGCAACCCAATCGGGGCTCTGAGAGGGGAGGAGCAGTGACGTTTTAAATCCCAACTGCCAGCTGCAGACAGGTCAGCGATTCTACCATCAATCTCCTGTAATCAGAGCTAAACATTCTCTGCTGACTGCAACCCAATCGGGGCTCTGAGAGGGGAGGAGCAGTGGCGTTTTAAATCCCAACTGCCAGCTGCAGACAGGTCAGCGATTCTACCATCAATCTCCTGTAATCAGAGCTAAACATTCTCTGCTGACTGCAACCCAATCGGAGCTCTGAGAGGGGAGGAGCAGTGGCGTTTTAAATCCCAACTGCCAGCTGCAGACAGGTCAGCGATTCTACCATCAATCTCCTGTAATCAGAGCTAAACATTCTCTGCTGACTGCAACCCAATCGGGGCTCTGAGAGGGGAGGAGCAGTGGCGTTTTAAATACCAACTGCCAGCTGCAGACAGGTCAGCGATTCTACCATCAATCTCCTGTAATCAGAGCTAAACATTCTCTGCTGACTGCAACCCAATCGGGGCTCTGAGAGGGGAGGAGCAGTGGCGTTTTAAATACCAACTGCCAGCTGCAGACAGGTCAGCGATTCTACCATCAATCTCCTGTAATCAGAGCTAAACATTCTCTGCTGACTGCAACCCAATCGGGACTCTGAGAGGGGAGGAGCAGTGGCGTTTTAAATCCCAACTGCCAGCTGCAGACAGGTCAGCGATTCTACCATCAATCTCCTGTAATCAGAGTTAAACATTCTCTGCTGACTGCAACCCAATCGGGGCTCTGAGAGGGGAGGAGCAGTGGCGTTTTAAATACCAACTGCCAGCTGCAGACAGGTCAGCGATTCTACCATCAATCTCCTGTAATCAGAGCTAAACATTCTCTGCTGACTGCAACCCAATCGGGGCTCTGAGAGGGGAGGAGCAGTGGCGTTTTAAATCCCAACTGCCAGCTGCAGACAGGTCAGCGATTCTACCATCAATCTCCTGTAATCAGAGCTAAACATTCTCTGCTGACTGCAACCCAATCGGGGCTCTGAGAGGGAAGGAGCAGTGGCATTTTAAATCCCAACTGCCAGCTGCAGACAGGTCAGCGATTCTACCATCAATCTCCTGTAATCAGAGCTAAACATTCTCTGCTGACTGCAACCCAATCGGGGCTCTGAGAGGGGAGGAGCAGTGGCGTTTTAAATCCCAACTGCCAGCTGCAGACAGGTCAGCGATTTTACCATCAATCTCCTGTAATCAGAGCTAAACATTCTCTGCTGACTGCAACCCAATCGGGGCTCTGAGAGGGGAGGAGCAGTGGCGTTTTAAATCCCAACTGCCAGCTGCAGACAGGTCAGCGATTCTACCATCAATCTCCTGTAATCAGAGCTAAACATTCTCTGCTGACTGCAACCCAATCGGGGCTCTGAGAGGGGAGGAGCAGTGGCGTTTTAAATACCAACTGCCAGCTGCAGACAGGTCAGCGATTCTACCATCAATCTCCTGTAATCAGAGCTAAACATTCTCTACTGACTGCAACCCAATCGGGGCTCTGAGAGGGGAGGAGCAGTGGCGTTTTAAATACCAACAGCCAGCTGCAGACAGGTCAGCGATTCTACCATCAATCTCCTGTAATCAGAGCTAAACATTCTCTGCTGACTGCAACCCAATCGGGGCTCTGAGAGGGGAGGAGCAGTGGCGTTTTAAATACCAACTGCCAGCTGCAGACAGGTCAGCGATTCTACAATCAATCTCCTGTAATCAGAGCTAAACATTCTCTGCTGACTGCAACCCAATCGGGGCTCTGAGAGGGGAGGAGCAGTGGCGTTTTAAATACCAACTGCCAGCTGCAGACAGGTCAGCGATTCTACCATCAATCTCCTGTAATCACAGCTAAACATTCTCTGCTGACTGCAACCCAATCGGGGCTCTGAGAGGGGAGGAGCAGTGGCGTTTTAAATACCAACTGCCAGCTGCAGACAGGTCAGCGATTCTACCATCAATCTCCTGTAATCAGAGCTAAACATTCTCTGCTGACTGCAACCCAATCGGGGCTCTGAGAGGGGAGGAGCAGTGGCGCTTTAAATACCAACTGCCAGCTGACAGGCCCACGCCTGTCGGGCCCGCGCCTGAGGGCCTCGCCAGAGGGCCCTTTGGCGCGGCCCTTAGGCGGAGACCGTAGAAGGAGACCACCGCCCATCAAGCTAACCCCTCCAACATTGTGTAAATTAATGTTACAACCTCAAAATCGCAAGTAACCATTGTAATATCCTTGTATACAAACAAAATTGTCTCTTAATCCACCTAAATATAAGTACTATAATTTATTTAAATACCCTTTCAATATATCCTCTCCTTCTACAACTATTAAGTTATCTTTATATATACATTCCAGTAACTACAGAGTTAAGCACTATTATTTGTTATATGTACTTATTCAACCTGTCAACTGTAATTATCCTGTTATCACTGAAACACTGTTAACTATGTCATAGTTCCTCATTCATCCTATAAGCTTCAGTTAACCTCCTGTTACCACATATCACTGTAATACTGTAATAGTGTTTTAGCTTTTAGCTTTTCATCCATCCTGTATGCTCCAATCAGCCTGCTATCACTGTATTCACTAATTTTACATTTAAATTTCACTTACACATACAATATGGCCTTACTCTACATTATAACGTTTACCTTCTACCTTATCACTATAGGAATATGTAATGTTACCAGCCTACACACTAGCTATAATAGAATACCAACAATCCATAATCACAGAAGAAAGTGGTCTGATACTCCCTTCTACAATTCTAGAGTATCTACCCAAAATTCCCACCATCATCTGTTACTCATCTCATTACAAAACACCACAAAAAAGAAACAAGTAGGAAATCCAATTCCCCAATATCTGAAATGTGCATTAATAAATGCCCGATCCATACGCAAGAAATGGCCTATCATCTCTGACATAATTTCATTACATAGCCTTGACCTTCTCCTAATCACTGAGACATGGCTTTCTTGTGCTGACAATGTATTAATCAACCAATTTTTTCCTTCTAATTTTTCTATACATACATGTCATAGAAGTGGCAAGAGGGGAGGTGGTGTTCTAGCCATCACCAAATCTGACCTTCATTTCAACCTTAAAGAAGCAACAAGCTCATCACTCCTAGATACTTTTACAATAGCAAATAAATGTTGTTCTTTCACTTTACTATACCGCTCTCCTTCTTCCAATTCTGATTCTCTATCTATGATAATTGACTTGGCCTCCAATACACAAAACCCCCACATAGCAAGTTGGGTGCTAGGAGACTTTAATCTCCCTTCTCTCCAAGACTCCCATGTAACAGCTTTTCTTGAAGCTCTACAAGTTTTGGGGTATAATCAATTAATTAAAGATCCAACCCATATTAAAGGTGGTATATTAGATCTAATATTTACAACTGAAACAACCGCCAATTTACCATCTATCTTGGATCTATCAATCAACCCAGTTCCATGGTCAGATCACAAACTAATTATATTCAAGGCTAGATGTAACCAAAAGGATGAAAGAGGAATAAACGACCATCCTAGTACCCCTCTGAGAAGATTCAAGCCATTTGACAAAGACCTAATCCTAAAAACAACACTTCCACTAACCAACTTACCAGAGTGCAGCATTGATGATTTAGTTTCTAATTGGAATAGTACTTTCAGTTCGATTGCCACATGTCCGTCGACCAACAAACTACAAAGCAAGCGACACTCTGCTATATGGTACTCATCTGAGCTGAAGGCCTCGCGCACAACCCTAAGGAAACTTGAAAGACGATGGCGACACTCACACTCTGAAGTTGACAGAGCTGTATATATCCAACATCTCACATCTCATCGCATGGCAGTTACTGAATCAATGAGACGTCACCATGCAGTCACTTTAAAAAGATCTCTGAACAAACCTCATGACCTGTTTGCCATAGTTAAGCGTTTGACAAATGAACCTGCCTCACAACTTAAATATGAAATCCACCCTCAAATATTTGCTAACTATCTACAATCCAAACTCTGCCAAATTGACAATAACTCGGCTCCTAACATAGTCCTAGATCCAGTAGATCAAACTCTACTCACTATCTTCTCAATACCATCTAAACGACAAATCGAAGACACCATTGCTTGCATAAACATGACCACCGCTCATACTGATCCTTGCCCTGCGTTCTGGATCAAAGATCTACGAGCTGATCTCAGTCCCATCATATCCAGACTCATGATTCAATCATTTACAACAGGAACTTTCCCTCGTACCCTTAAGCAAACATCCATAAGGCCATTACTAAAAAACAACAAACTTGACCCTCTTAAACCAGAATCATATAGACCTATTTCAAGTATTCCATTACTAGCAAAAATTTTGGAAAAAGAAGTACAAAAACAAATTCAGGATCATATAGATCTTAACGCCCCACTGGACTCATGCCAGCACGGTTTCAGAGAATTCCACGGTGTGGAAACGCTTCTAACTACTCTGTTCAGCAGCTTATTATCAGGAATTGATAACATCCGCCAAGGGTTCGTCCTTGTTTTTCTTGATATCGCAGCCGCTTTTGATTCTGTTAGCCATGAACGCCTCCTTGAGCGTCTCAAAGGGAAGGGAATTACTGATAAAGCACTTGAGTGGTGTAGATCCTACCTTTCTGACAGATGGCAACAAGTACGATCCAACGATACTTCATCAGATCAGTTTCATCAAAAACAAGGGGTCCCTCAAGGCTCATCCCTTTCCGCCCTTATGTTTAATATATACATGCAGCCTATCTGTAACCTGATTCGATCCTTTAGAGTTAACTGCATGATATACGCGGATGATGTACTTTTATATTTTCCTTTTACAACTGAGAACCCTGATCTCAATCCATTAACTAACTGCATAAATGAAGTATCCAACTGGCTACAATCCCAAAATCTAAGGATCCAACACAAGAAAACGGAGGTGTTATTTATTACACGTAACCAAAATTTCACTGCTCCATCCTTTTTGAAAGTGAATGATGCTAACCTCCAGACCAAGACCACCATCAGATACCTCGGTGTCACTTTAGACCAGAAATTAGATATGAAAGCACATATTAGTAATATTGTAAGAGCGGTATATCACAAAATACGCTCCCTTAGACACCTTCGATCCTTGCTAGAGCCAGACGATTTTAGAACCATCTATCAGGCGCTAATCATACCTCATTTTGATTATGCGAACTCAATTTTACAAGGTCTTCCACAAACCACCTTACACCCACTTCAAATGGCTATGAATGCTGCAGCTAGAGTCCTTCATGGAGCTTCCCGGAAAGACCATATCTCACCTATTCTAAAACATCTTCATTGGCTCCCAATTCAAAGTAGACTCACTTTCAAAATTTTACTAATTACATTCAAAGCCTTCAAAGAACTCTCATCTTCATCAATATCAGACTTGATCCAAACACCACCCCTCAATAGAGACAGAAGGTCAGTAACACTTAATACTCTGTTAGTCCCTAAATCAATATCACAGTGTACCAAAACTACTTCAGACAGGGCCTTTTTATTCTGTGCACCAAGGTGTTGGAATAGCCTTCCTCAAAACATCCGAGCAATACCAGACCTTTTGCAGTTTCGCAAAGCTTTGAAACACTACCTCTTCCTTTTATCTTATCCAGTAAACAATAAAGACATCTCAACCAACCCACAGACCTTCCACTCATACACATACAATACAGATACCCCACAGACCACATACACACAAAACTGAAGCCATGATGATATTATGACTATGTTTATTAATTATATACCCTGTTATCCGAGTTATATTCTCCTGTTTTCTGTAAACACAAAGTACTGTTGAATTGTGTATCTCACTGTTTTTTGTGAACCGCGCTGATGCTTAATAGTGCGGTATATAAGAGTCTATAAATAAATAAATAAAACTTTGGAATTTGTGATCAAAGGATGTAGTAAAAACTATTAGTCTAGCTGGGATGAAAAGAGGTTTGGATAAGCTCCTGGAGGAAAAGTCCATTAACAGCTATTAAAGTGAACTGGGAAATCCACTGCTCACCCCTTGGATAAGCAGCAAGGAATATGTCTACCTTCTGGGAACATGACAGGTACTTATGACCTGGACTGGCCACTGTTGGAAACAGGATATTGGTCTGACCCAGTATGGAAAATCTTATGTTCTTAAATATTATTAAATGTTTTTCAGTTAGGAATGGTACTCTGTGCTGTTTGTTAAAATAAAGAGTTCTAAGGTGATAAATGAGGAGGTTTCAGGATGGCAGTAGGGCTGACCCTTCCATTGAGCAAGAATGTTGTTTGCACAGGGCCCCGTGCTTCACGGAGTCCCATGCAAACTTCATTCCGCAGGGTTTACAGGGTTGGCTTCAGAGGGAGCCGGGGATGCGAAAGGCCTTGGCTCGCCTCTGCACAGCGCTGGAGTGAAGAGCATCCTGTTCCTTCACTCGCGCTGTGTTCACGTGAAGCCCACTGAGTGCCAGGAAACAGGAAATGACCTTTAACCTTTCCCGGTACTCAGCAGGCTTCACGTGAACACAGCATGAGTAAAGCAGCACACTGCTCTTCACTCCAGTGCTGTGCAAAGGTAAGCTGGGGCTCCTGGCATTCTCGGTTCCCTCATAAGCTGCTCAGACAGGTGAGGGGCTCTTCAGGGTGGGAGTGGGGGCTAGGATAGGACTGCAAATGGCT
Organism: Ichthyophis bannanicus; assembly: GCA_033557465.1. Classification (NCBI taxonomy): domain Eukaryota; kingdom Metazoa; phylum Chordata; class Amphibia; order Gymnophiona; family Ichthyophiidae; genus Ichthyophis; species Ichthyophis bannanicus. The sequence continues at coordinate 270,423,413 of CM066036.1, forward strand.
GATAGGGGGCTAGGAATGGAAATGGGCTGATGGGGGCAAGGATAGAACTGGAAATGGGCTGATGCGGGGATTGGACTGGAAATGGGCTGATAGGAAGCTGGGATAGGACTGGAGATGGCTGAGGGGGGGCTAGGAATGGAAATAGGTTGATGGGGTGGGGCAAGGATAGGACTGGAAATAGACTGATGTAGGTCTTGGACTAGAAATGGGCTGATAGGAAGCTGGGATAGGACTGGAAATGGCTGATGGGGGGGGCTAGGATTGGAAATGGGCTGATGCAGGGGGATGGGGTAATGTGACTAGAAGGGAGCGGATGCTGCGTGGGGCTGGAACTAGAAGGGAGCTGATGTGGGGGAGGACTAGAAGGGGATGGAGCTGGGGGGGGGGGGTGAGGATGGAGAAGGGAAAAATATTTTGTGTGGGAGGGAAGAAAAGAAAAGAAAAATCTATGATTAGCCAGATATTGGGAGAGTAAGTGGGGATTGAGGATGAAAGGATGAAATTTGAGTGGATGAAAAAGAAATAAAGAAATGGAGGAAAGAGCAAAAGGGGAAGATCAGTATGTTAGAGCAGATGTAGAGAGAGAATAGAAAAAAACTAGAAGAGAGAAGAAAGGACAAATGGACAGTAAACAATGGAGAGTTAGCCGAAGACACAAAGAAACCAGAAGAAAGTGACTGGAGCACCTGCAACTGAAAAATAAAATGCCCAAAAAACAAAATGTAGAAAATTAATTTGTAGTTTTATTTCTCCAGTGTTGTTGTACATTCCAAGTTTGGCTTTTGGGGTTCCCAGTTTAATTATTGTCTTTCTATTTCTAAATTGTGATCCCTTGTTCTTTGTTTGGTGACGATCTATGTTCTGCATGTGTAACTGAGCTGAGGTATTCTGTTTACGTAGTTTCTATTTGACAGTGCCACTTGTTTTCTTTCCCCAATAGGAGATATATTGGTATTTTGTGAGATGTATTGGTTTAATATTTGCAGTGTTGCATTTTTGATAGGTAGGGTTTGGTGCTTTGTAAGTCCTGGTAGTGCTGTTATGATGTGGCAGGTTTGCTATGGATTCTGAATGGGAAGTGTTTATTGTACTTCCTAATGTGCCTGGTGGTTGTTCCTGGAGTATAGTAATGTAGAAATCTGGTAATCTTTCTTTATCCAGACACTCATTAAGAAGCATGTTTACTATAAGTTAGCGCAAATTAACGTTATGAAAATATTTTATGCAAATGACGCCCTGCAATGAGTCTCCGCACATGGCCCCACACCACCCTTAGGCCATCCCTGAATGGCAGGTACATAAGAACATAAGATATGTCATACTGGGTCAGACCAAGGTCCATCAAGCCCAGTATCCTGTTTCCAACAATGGCCAATCTAGGTCACAAATACCTAGCAGTTTCCCCAAATGATACAGGTTTCTCAATGTTTGTATTGGGTCAAGCAGTGATATCCTCGGTCCCTTTTAATAATGGTTTAGGGACCTTTCCTCCAGGAACTTGTCTAAACCTTTTTTAAACCCAGCTACACTAACAGATTTTACTACATCCTCCGGTAACAAATTCCAGAGCTTGATTACACGTTGAGTGAAAAAATATTTTCTTAGTCTTAAATAGCTTACCCTGTAACTTCATTGCTTGTCCCCTAGTCTTTTTATATTCTGATGATGTAAACAATCGATCTACATTTACCCGTTCCATTCCATTCATTAATTTATAGACCTCTATCATATCTCCCCTCAGCCATCTCTTTTCCATGTTGAAGAGCCCTAACCTTTTTAGCCTCTCTTCATAGGAGTATCCTACCATCCCCTTTACCATTTTGGTGGCTCTTCTCTGTACCTTTCTAATAATGCTATATCATTTTTAAGATACGGCGACCAGAGCTGTACACAATATTCAAAGTGTGGTCGCACCATGGAATGATACAGAGGCATTATAATATCCTTTGTTTTATTTTCCATCCCTTTCCTTATGATATCAAGCTTTTTATTAGTTCTGTTCGCCACCGCTGCACATTGGGCGGAGGGTGTTAACATGTTATCCACAATGATGCCTAAATCTGTTTCCTGGGTGGTGGTACCCAATGTGGAACCTTGCATTGTGTAGCCATAGTTTGTGTTGTTCTTTCCTATGTGCATAACTTTGCACTTGTCCACATTAAATTTCATCTGCCATCTGGATGTCCAGTCTTCCAATTTATCAAGATCCTCTTGTAATTTCCCACAACCCTTTTGTGTTTTAACAACTTTAAATAGTTTTGTGTCTTCTGCAAATTTAATAACCTCACTCGTTATTCCCTTTTCTAGGTCATTTATGAATATGTCAAAAAGCAGCGGACCCAGCAGAGATATCTGAGGTACTCCACTATTCACCTTTTTCCATTTGGAAAATTGGCCATGTAGCCCTACCCTCTGCTTACTATATTTTTACCAGTTCTTGATTCACAATACTACACTGCCTCCTCGCCCATGACTTTTTAGTTTTGCCAAAAGTCTCTGATGAGGGATATTGTCAAAGGCTTTCTGAAAGTCCAGATACACTATATCAACCGACTCACCTTTGTCTATCTGTTTATTCACATCTTCAAAAAAACATAACATATTAGTAAGACATGATCTTCCTTGTCTAAAGTCATGTTGACTGTCTCCCATTAAGCAATGACTATCTACATGTTGAGTCATTTTGTTCTTTATGATGGCTTTTACCATTTTTCCTGGTACTGATGTGAGGCTCACCGGTCTGTAGTTTCCCGGATCACTCCTGGAACCCTTTTTAAAAATTGGTGTTACATTGGCACTCCTCCAGTCTTCAGGTATTACAGATTATTTTAATGATAGTTCACAGATTACTAATAGCAGGTCTGCAATCTCATACTTCAGTTCTTTCAACACCTTTGGATGTATACCATCTGGTCCAGGTGATTTGCTACTCTTCAGTTTATCAAATAGTTGTAATACATCTTCCCGGTGTATCAATATTTCTTTCAATTCTTCCGCAGTATCACCTTTAAATACCACTTCAGTCATGGGTAACATCCCTACATCTTCCTTAGTAAAGACCAAAGCAAAGAATTAATTCAGCTCTCCACTATAGCCTTATCCCCTCTTACTGCCCTTTTTACCCCTCAATTTCCCCATTTCCTAACAAATGTAATAGTCCAACTGACTCTCTCACAGGTTTTTTGCTACAAATGTACTTGAAAAAGTCTTTATTACACATTTTTGCTTCAACAGCAAGTTTCTTCCCAAATTCTCCCTTTGCCTGTCTTATCAATGCCTTGCCTTTGCCTGTCTTATCAATGCCTTGCCAGTGCTTGTGCTGTTTCCCATTTTCGTCATTTGGCTCTTTTTTCTATTTCCTGAAAGATGCTTTTTTGGCAACAATCACCTCTCTGACCTCACCTTTAAACCATGCTGGCAGTTTTTTGGACTTTCTTCCACTTTTCTTAAAGCATGGAATACAGCTGGTCTGGGCTTCCAAGATAGTATTTTTAAACAACACCCAAGCTTGATATAAGTCTTTAACCTTTGCAACTGCTCCTTTTAGTTTTTTCCTATTTCCTTCATTTTATCATAGTCTCCCTTTTGAAAGTTAAAAGGTAGTACTGTGGATTTCCTTACTATTCCTCCTCCATTAATTAAATCAAACGTGATCATGCTATGATCACTATTGCCAACTGGCCCCAACACCCTTATCTCTTGCACCAGATCTGGTGTTCCACTAAGGACTAAGTCCAAAATGACTTCCCCTCTGGTAGGTTCATGAACCAGCTTCTCCAAGAAGCAGTCATTTATTTCATCTAGAAGCTTTATCTCCCTAGCATGTCCTGCCATGACACTGACCCAGTCAATACCGGGGTAATTGACATCATCCATTATTATTAGTTTTGAACTTTTGTTAGCTTTCCTGATGTCTTTGAGTCTTTCATCATACATTTGTTCATTCTGGCCAGGTGGTAAATAGTACAACCCCACTGCCATTGTCTTCCCCTTTTTATATGGAATTTCAATCCATAGAGATTCTACAGTGAATTTTGTTTCCTGAAAAACTTTAATCTTTTGTGACTCAATGCCCTCTCTAACATAGAGCGCAACCCCTCCACCAATTTGATCAGCTCTATCATTATGATATAGTTTGTAGCCAGGTATCACAGTGTCCAGTTGGTTGTCCTCGTTCCACCATGTCTCTGAGATACCAATCATATCTAACTTCTCATTTAGTGCTATATATTCTAACTCTCCCATCTTTTTTTTGAGACTTCTAGCATTTGCATACAAGCATTTTAGAGACTGTATTTTATTCATATTAATCTGGTTAGCGGTAGGCAGGGGTAATTTGGAATCTTTAAGCTGTCTGCTCTGTACTCAAAGGCATTTGGGCTATCTTTGTCTTTATTGGAACCTCTCTTCTGATGTGCCCTAACTTCATTTTTTTGGTAGTTTCCTTCAAGGATACATTGTTCTGAACCATGCACTCTCGGGCTACTTTCGGTTCTCCCCTATTATCTAGTTTAAAAGCTGCTCTATCTCCTTTTTAAAGGTTAATGCCAGTAGCCCAGTTCCATCCTGGTTAAGGTGAAGCCCATCCCTTTGGAAGAGACACTCCTTTCCCCAGAATGTTCCCCATTTCCTAACAAATCCAAAACCCTCATCCTTGCACCATTGTCTCATCCATGCATTGAGACTCCGGAGCTCTGCCTGCTTTTTGGGTCCTTCGCGTGGAACGGGAAGCATTTCGGAGAACTCTACCCTGGAAGTTCTGGATTTCAACGTCCTACCTAAAAGCCTAAATTTGGCCTCCAGAACTTCCCTACCACATTTTCCTATGTCATTGGTACAGACATGTACCAAGACAACAGAATCCTCCCCAGCACTATCTAAGACCTTGTCTAGGTGGTGTGTGAGGCCCGCTGCATGTTAGGCGGTGTCCTGGCAGTCAGTATTTCTCATTTTTTTCCCTGATATCTTACCTCTTATGGATCAGAAGCATATGGGGAAACAGTAGCCACTAGCCAAGAAGTCATCCACATCCCAGAGACCAATGAACTCTCTTGTGTGGCCTGACACATTGTAAAATCCTCCAGTGCACTCGCTGGGAGGAGGAGCAGAAGACACCCCTCCTAGCTCTACTGAGCACAATACAACTCTGAGCCCGGAGGTCCGGATACCCCCAGAGATGCCCCCAGAATGTAATGCCAGAGGATCAAAAGCTGGCGCACTCACAGTTGTTTGGCTGTAACCAGCAGTTGCAGCATTGACTGGTGTTGGGGCTGCTCCCATGGAGCCAGGAGAAGCAGCAGCTGTGATCGAGTGCCTGTGATGCAAGAAAGCAGGTACCAAGAGGTGCATTAAGCATTGGTTTCCACTATGGTATTGGCTGAAAGTCCAGGAGCATCTGGCAGGCAAGAGGCTCTCGGTGAAGGATGATATTGTGGTCTTAAGCTGTTATTGGTAACACCCAAGCAACTTAACTTTGAAACATTGTGGGAAGGCCTGAGGACCTTGGAATGTTTGTTATCTGTTCAGTTGTCTTCTGTGAGTGAAAAATTGAATGATATTCAGAATATAGTAGAAGAGCAAAAATTGCTAACTGGTTCATAGCAGGAGAGAGTGAGGAAAATTAAACAGAAAATTGTTGGTTTTAAGGAAAGCTGCTTTTAAAGAAAGACTCCACAGCTATACATCATAAGGTGGAAGCTCTGTAAAATGCAGTTTGGAAGTGTAACCTTCTATTATTAAATTTTCCTCAAGTACCTACTATTTCTCCTATGGAAATGTTTAAAAAGTATGCCACATCAATACTGAAAATTCCACTGGAGTCCATTCCCCCACTATCTAGGCCTTTTTATCTTCCATCTGCTAGAACGGGGATGCAATTGAACCAATACTGAATATTCAATTGTCCTTTGAATCTCTTGACTGCATTACTGGAGAAGTCTGCCTTGGACTCTATAACTACGGCTACGTTATTGATACTCATTGCCCTAGATCAGTGGTTCTCAACTCAGTCCTCTAGGACCCCCAGACCAGTCAGGTTTTCAGGATATACAGGATCCTGATCGTGATTGGCTTCTCAGGCCCTTGTAAATCAGCTAGCCATTGCCACTGAACTTTTAACCTGGATCTTCAATGCTAGGGGCTATATCTGCCTCAGTCAGATAGTGCCACAGCTTACCTGGCAGCAGCAATCTTCGTCACCGTTGGATAATCAGCTAGTGACTGAATATCACCGCTAGCCAGTTATCCTTGGGTGCTGCCTCCGTTTCATCCCTGGAATGCCCCGATGCACCCGGGGATATTCAGCAGCACTAAATGCATTAATACCACTGAATATCCCGGTCACCAGGATTAACACGGTTAACAGGTCTGCTAACTGCATTAATCACTATGAATATCAGCCCCATAATATATACAGACAAAAAAGAACTTCATTCTAATGATAGGAAGGAAGGTGAAGGGGTAGCAATAGACACTTGCTGGTTCCCCTTGGTGTGCATGGCAGTTAAAACGTGAAGGAATTATTCACTGAGGGATGGAGAATAAAAGAGAGAATATTAGAATGCCTCTACACTGATCCATGGTATGACCATATCTCGAGTACTAAGGGGTATGTTTACTAAACTGCGGTATTGACATTCGCGTTAGGTTCCGCGGTAAAGGTAGAGATTCCCATATAAAGGCGTGGGTGTTGCATCGTTACAGCAAGCTGTAGCAGCTAACGCGCGTTACAAGGCACCTTAGACTAACGAGCATTACAAGGCGCCTTGTAAGGTGCCTTGTAAGGAGCCCAGTAAGGTGCAATGTAAGGTGCCTTATAAGGTGCCTAGTAAGGTGCCCTGTTAGGTGCCTCATAAGGCGCTCTATAGGGCCTCCTAGGCTAAGCGCCATATTAGGCACCCTTGGACAAGGCACCGCAGAAGGCACCCTGGGCTATGGAATCATAGGTTAAGGTGGCCTAACAAGATTATGGTGTCCTAGGTTAGTGTGCCCTAGGGACTGCAAGTTGCCTCAGGATGACATGCATGACCTGTGCGGAACAGAGACAGATGTAGCCCTAACACTAGATAGAGCACTCAGGAAAGGCAATGAACAAATGAGTGAAGGAGGGAGAGCTGGGAGCTGCTGGATCTGCCATATCTGCGGGCATCCCATGTGCCTGCCATTACTGATGACAAACATGGTGGGGCAGCTGTACCACAGCACAGGGTGTTGGCAATGTAAAGTACCGGAAAAACAGTTGATGGCAGATGATGGGAATACGTGTCCCCCAGTGGAGGCGGAGGTGGCAGGATAGTTACAATGATGGGTGGACAGAGGAGTGGTGGTGCCATGCAGATCAGGCACAGGTGAGGCAAGCATGAAGAGGCGCAATGCAGGAAAGGGTAGCAGTGCATGACATGGGGTAGCAGCCTGCACTGGCAGACAGGACTCTACACAGCTGACAGACGCAGATAGATGGACCGAGGGAATGTTGGGAATTGTGGCGAGGGTATTATGGGTGGAAGCACAGATCTGCAAAAATATGACCTCTACAGGCATGCACACTATTTGAGTAGGACAGGCATGAGAGCAGGGAACAATGAGGAACTGAACCCATGAACACTGCCAAGAATGGCATTGTATTAACCAGTAGGCTATACCTCCATGGTGTATATCACAGCAATGTCTGGGTACAGAAGGACTGCAGGTCACCACACACACTGTCTGCTCTGAGTGCCAAGATAAGGTCACCCCACCAGTACCCATGATGCAATGCACATGCTGAATAGCAGCCTACAGCTGATCACCAAATGGGGTCTGCACCTCTCCGGTACCTCAGCTTGGAAAGACAAACTGACAGTGCATGATACTGGCACAGAGTAGCTGCAGACCATGCCATTGTGCAGGTTCTGTGTTCACCCTGAGGGATAGGATGGGTGCCCAGCACTAGGTCCGCAGTACATGTGGTGCTAGAGATAGGTCCTGCTGTACATCCCCATCACTACCAGTGTGTGACAGGTGTTCCTTGCAGTGCAGCCAAAGGTAATTTGCTGTCCGTCTGTATCCTGCAGTCACAAGTGGCCCTGTGGGACCAGACACCAACCAGATTGGTGTGTACCCCGTGTTAGGGTCTGGCTGACATGGGCAGCTGTTAGCAGGGCAGAGGGGTTCCTAGAATTGCATGAAGTGTGTGTGTAGCAGTGCCTTTATAGGTCACAGTGGTATACACTACATACCCCAAAGGGCCCACTGCACCCTGTTTGTAGGTAAAGAACAGGTGCCCCTGCCTCGGGGAAGCAACCTCCATCCTGTTTGTATGAGGCAGCCCTCCAAGGTTGGTGGGCCAGAGCCATACCTATGACTGGGGCAGTGGCAGGCCAGCAACAATGCTGGGGTTAGGTCTGGAAAACCCCAACTGCCTCCCCCCACTGTCTGCCAGTCACCAGCAGACAGCACAGTCAGACTGTACCTTATAGGTGTTCTGACCATGCACAGTCTAACTGCAGACAGTCCACCAGCCAGTCTATAGTGCACGCTCACAGAGAAACTATGTGCAGAAAGCAGGCATCTCAGTGATTGGGACCCCAGCACTGAGAAACACTAATATATCACTGGAGGCAGATAGTGTAGAGTGCTATGTGGGAACCTAGACCTGCCATGGTCACTGCTCTATCAGAGTGAGTGCCCTCCCAGCATGCCATGCTGTGGCCACCCTGTCCATGCATGTGGTGGTCAGGCACTACAGTGTCCCAGCCATTGCCCCATACCATGTGAAGATGCATCCTGGCCAATCTGCCCTGTCCAGGCCATACCCAAAATAACTTGCTCCTCATTATGCACCTATTCAGGCTAACGCTGGTAACAGTGGGACATTTTGGGCCCAGTGAAGGGTGGGCAGCCACGGAACAATGGATATACATACACACATGCTCACTCCTATTGCAGCATTGTACAAAGATAGGGGTGGTTGGCAACCCTGCCCGCCACACTGGTCCTGATCACAGTGCCGACATTGCTAAACTGTGCATGGGGTAGTAGTAGTGCTCTGGTGATACCCAGCTCAATGCTGGGGCCAACAGCCTGACTCTCCATGCATCTTTGGATTGTAGAGCCTTTGTGGGTGGGTGTTTGTACCCCTGTTCACCGCTGCTTTAGGCTTTGCACATGTTGCTGTTGTATCTGCATTGCAGGGTAAGACATAGGGACATGCTCTGCAGGAACCACAGCTGGGGCTTGGACCTGTGACCCTCTGCTTCTGGACACACTGGCTGGGTGTACTGCACCACACTGTTGCCACAGATGCACAGTATTCCCTGGGGCTATCTGTACTTTTCCTCAGCCAGACTTTATATGTTGCACTGCACACCTCATACTGTGCAGGGCATGGCTTAGGTCCACTGCAGGGAGGTGGCACTGCCGCCTCCAGCACGGGCACACCCCCCCCCCCCCCCGCCAAGCTGACATGACCATTTGCTGTCGGTGCTGGTAGTGCGCAGTCTCAGGCCATCCATTGTGTAGGTACACACCCGCCTAGGGAGCGGATCCCAGGGTGGGGGAGCATACATGGACATCCTCGCATCCCCCCCATCACTGCCTATCAATATTATGTCCCTTCCACATGGGGGCGGGATGGCTGGGGGGATGTCAGGTCAGTGCCCTAGCAACTATTGGCTAGGGTGAACCAGGTAGATATAGGTGAATTGTGTTTATCCTTGGTCAGCTGCTGTCTTGCTGATTTCCGGTTTCTGTATTCCTATGTGCCACCTAGGTGCCCGCCTGGTCCACCCTGTGCCCCAGCTGCCCATGCTACATGTCCCGCCTGCGGCCCCCTATGCCCCATTTGCACCATCGCCATAGTGGTCATTCATACTTTGGCACTATGGTGTTGCTGAAAATGGAGCACTACTATCACATTTCTTGGGCTCCCTGCCTAGGCTGTACATTGTTGACACTTAAATGGTTTCTCTCTCCTGCAAATGTGCATCTAATGGCAGGTTTTCATTCGCGGTAGGATTCAGCCCTTCATTTCAGCGCATTAGTGTGAAAGGAGCCTCTGCCCGCCCACTCTCCACCCATTGACCCCTTCTCTCCACCCTTTCTCCACCTTCTGCGGTGTTTACCGCGGCCGCAGACATTAACGATCGTTAAGTAACGTTAATGCACATTAACGTTACATACCGTGCGTTAACGTTACCTAACGATTGTTAATGTTACATAACGCGCGGTATGTAACGTTACTGCAGTTTAGTAAACATACCCCTAAGTATAGTTCTGGTCATCCCATCTCAAAAGAGATATCAGAACATAGAACATAGCATATGCCATACTGGTTCAGACCAAAAGTCCCTCAAACCCAGTATCCTGTTTCCAATAGTGGCCAATTCAGAACTAGAAAAGGTATTGGGAAGGACAACCAAAATGAGAAAGAGGATGGGATGACTTCACTGTTAGGAAAGGCTAAACAGATTAGAGCAATTCAGCTTGGACAGGAGGTGATAGGGGTCCATAAAATCATGAGTAAGGTACGTAAAAAGGGAATGCTTATTTACCCTTTCAAATAGTAATAAGGTGAGGGGACACTCTATGGAACTAATAACACATTTAAAACAAATTTCAGAAAGCATTTATTCAGTCAACATACAATTATACCGTGGAATTTATTTCTGGAAAGCATGGCCAAGAAAGTTAGCATGGTTTAGTTTAAAAAGTTTCTTTAATGAGTTCCTGGCTGTTATCCATTTAGGTTTGGGGAAGCCATTGCTTATCTTTGGGTGTGAGCAAAAAGGAATTGATTACCCCCTGGAATCCTGCTGGGCACCTGTAACTTATAGGGATGTGCATTTCTTAGCATGCCTTAAAATTTCAGGGCCGATATTCGGCAGAAGCAGCCAATGCTGTTAAAGCAGCTGGTCATAGCTGCTTTAACTTAGACCCAAATATTCAATGCAGGGTCATATCTGGCCAATGGCATTGAATATCCAGATTGGCCAGATAATGCTGAAGCTAAATTGGCAACGGCAATATTCAGCCGCTGCCCGGTTAGCTAAAGCGGCTAAAGTTAGGACAGCCTTTACAGTATTCTTCCTAACTTTAGCTGCTTTAAGGTAACTGGGCAGTTGCTATCCAGTCTGCTAACTGTGTTATTTGCTTTGAATATGCACCCCTTGGTGTGTGCAAAGTTAATTTAACCTATGGATTATGCATGTACAATTGATTTGCAAGTGTCAAAATATCTAACGGGTTCACAAGCTTTATTAAGAGGGAAGGTGTAAAACAAACCAAAAAATCAACAGATATGGTGGGAAAAATACTAATTTTCCAAAAATAAACTAAAAATATTGGGGATTGATAGTCAGCAACAGTGGCTAGGTGCTTTTAAAGCGCCTAGCTGCGACTACTTTAAATTAACTTCAATATTCAGTGCCAGAATTCATCTGGAGTCTGACAGTGAATATCTGGGTTCACTGAGCAGCAGTGTCGCTATCAGATTAGCGGCAGTATTAAACCATTAACCGAATAGCAGAAACCTGTCAGCACAGTTATTGAGATGATCTAACTTTGACTGGTTTAGCTGTCTGGTTAGCAGCTGAGTATTGCCTTTGACCCTCTAGTCCGCTCACAGACTGCCTGGTTTTAAGCAGGCATTTTTTGTGCAGTCTGTGGGGATATTCAGTGTGCACTCACCATTTACTGCCACTGCATATTGGGACTTGCTAACCAACTAAAACACTGAATATGCCTCCCCCCTTTATGCTTCTGCACATCCCTTGTGAACTGGATTGGCCACTGAGTTAGGATACATATCTTCTGGATTGTACTTGGTGTGACTTGTGGAAGAGAATAGCAACATAATCATTCAACAAAACCAAACATTTTCTGTTTTCAAGACTTTTTATAATACTTTAGTGTCCAATAGATTTAAAAGACGAGGGTGTTTGCTTGTGATTTCATACAGTAAATGGCATATATTTTCTCAATGCCGTATAAATACACTGCATTGGTGCTGTAGAGGAGTAGAAATAGGCACTCCAATTGAAAAGTTCATATTCTGGAGATGACATAAAAACATGTTTCATGGAGGCAGAGTATGGCTGAGGGTGTGTGTGTGTGAGGGGGAGGGGTGATACTGAGTCAGCAAACGGATGAAGGCAGTGATAACTAGAGGGGAGCTGAGTGCATGTAGGGGTTATAAGTGTCAAGAGGATTAAGTGAGCAAGTACATGGATGTAGGTCCAAATACAGTGGGGTGCAAAAGTCTGGAATCACTTGTGAGTTTTGCGTTTTTCGTACTTTCTAACAATATTTTTAAATTTTGCGTTAGCCCAGCATATTCATCTTTCTACCACATTAAAAGGGATACATTTGGCCATTAGAGTTAACTTTTTTGCATTCCTTGCTTCCAATTTAAATACTTTACAGACACTGGGAGATAGCTACTGCGATTTTTGTGGATCCTGCGTCAAAACTGGATCAAGATTATCCAATATGCACACGTTATTTCTGACCAATCAGGAGGCTGGTTTCACTAACCAATCACAATGCAGATATATAGCCAACAGTGCAGCTATAAAAACGCACGGAATTTTTGAATTTCATACGCTTTCTGGATCGACCATGAAGATGACTCGGACCCTGACGTTGTAGGAGCGTGTTTGTGTGTCCTTTATGAGCGAGGAAGGATTTTCAAGCCATCAGATAGCCAGGAAAGTTGGCTGCAGTCAGAGCCTTGTTGTTAAGATTGTACAGAAGAAGAAAGAAACAGGTTCAGTGGTGGACAAGTCTCGTTCAGGTCGTCCACGTGCATCAACATCATGCCAGGACCGCGCACTACAACTCATTTCACTGACTAATCGCAAGTTGACCTCTCCTCAGCTACTTCGAGAGTGGTCAGACAAGAGTGAGGTCAGTGTCAGATCATCAACAGTTCATCTCCGGTGCCTGCAGTTTGGTCTCCGGAGCTGCAAAGCACAGAATAAGCCACTGATGACTGACATACAAAGGCGCAACCGTATCGTGTGGGCGAGAAAGCACTCAACCTAGTTGACTGAAATGTGGGAAAAGGTGCTATACAGCGATGAAAGCACCTTCTGCCTGTTTGGTAACCAGGCCCACACCTATATGAGGAGATTTCCTGGAGACGAATTCAAGCCTGAGTGTCTCAACCTCACTGTGAAGCATCCTTTGAAGGTCATGGTCTGGGGCTGCATGGCTGCCAGTGGTGTTGGACATCTTCACATTGTTGATGGAATGGTCAACGGGGCCAAGTACATCACCATACTGCAAAAGTGCATGGTGCCATCAGCACACCAGCTGTTTCCTGGCCAGTTCCTGTTCCAAGATGACAATGCACCCTGCCATTGCTCCAGACAGGTGATCAGCTGGAAGCAGTGGAACAACATCAAGTCAATAGACTGGCCTGCCCAGTCTCCAGATCTGAATCCAATTGAACCTGTGGCACAAGGTGGCCTTGGAAATATCCAAGAGGCATCCGATATCAAAGCATGAGCTGACTGAGTCACTCATTGCAGCTTGGAACTGCATTGTCACCAACGATCACCTTGTCAGACTGGTTCATTCAATGCCGACAAGGTGCAGTCAGGTGATCAAGAACAAAGGGTGGACCATCAAATACTGAGCTATCACTGACACATAAAAATGGCCTATTTCAAGGCCACATACATTAATTTGAAGGAAACCTGGCGTGCATCCATAATATTTTAAAGCATACTTACAATAATATATCGTTGGACAACGATGTACATTACGCAGTTTTCACAGAAAATTTATCAACAGGACAACTATGGGGAACAAACTCAGAAAATAAGGGCCACACCAATACTAAAAGTTGGTCCTAATAGCCAAATCTATCACTTATCATGAGATACACAGAAAAAGCCACTGGGAGGTAAAAGAAATTAAGATATAAGGTCACAAATTTGAAAAAAACGTCAAATTTGTAAGTGATTCCAGACTTTTGCACACCACTGTAAGTGGGTGATAAATGGCAGAGGAGCTGAATAAGTGAGTGGATGGTGAAGTGATGAGTGGCCGGAGTTGATTGAGAGTGGATGGGGGATTATGAGTGGTGGTGGTGGTGGGGGAGGCTCAGTGAGTGACTAAAGGGGGATTATAAGTAGTGGTGGGGACTGACTGAGTGGATGTGGGGGGGGGGAGGAGAGCAGGAACATCTGCCGACTCTTTTACTTCTGCTGCTGCAGATTTGGCCCATCATTAGTTAGGGGACGTGCAGGACTCTTCCATTATCTTTTACTCCCACTGCCAGCTCCCACTCTTGAGCTTCATATATCTGAAAATGAATAGTTCTGCCTGCACACAGCTATACATACAGACAGTCAGACAGACAGAGGGATTGAGCCTTGATAATAGGTAGCACCACCTATTACTGAGGATTTGATATACTGCCCTTCAAGAGTTGCATCAGTGCTTAAGTTTATTAAAAAAAGCATAAGTAAAATACTGCCCACCTTGAAGCACATAGCAACCAGAAATAGTATCATGAAAACAGGCTGTAATATGGATTGCCAGCATTCTATAGAAATTGGAACTGTGGTTATCAATGACATCACTGTTAAACACAATGGATATCTTCCATTGAATTCTATTTTAAATGTTTCACAAAAGCTAGAAAAGTGAAAAATAAATTAATTTGTAGGCAGTTTATTTCCCTTCACAGAAGATATGATAACTATCTAAAATGAAAACAGTTCTTTTTAAAGCACTTTTCCATAAGTCACAAAATAATAGAATTCCCTGACTGGACCTGGCCTATTGTTCCCTTTTCTATCTCTCTTTTTAGAATTTGTCATGCACTGTCCTTGGACTGAAAGAGCTAATATTGTTTCCATACCAAAGGTGACTGAATGCAAGCTTCAAAATAGCTATGACTCTGAAATGTGTGGGGATTGTGATTGGATTAAAAGAGTAAACATAATGTCTAGCATTCCAATTATTACTGATGAATAAACTGCAATGAATTTGCACTTGTGTTTTAAGGTACATCTTATCAAATGTCCTTCACATTAGAATATATAGTCAGTTTGAGCAAGCATGTTTTAAAAGGCCTTACTGTAATGCATGCTCTCCAACTGTATTTCTTTAACCCACATAGAAAACATTTTTTAGATCACATAGTAACATAGTAATATGGTATATGATGGCAGATAAAGACCAGCATGGTCCAATAGTCTGCCCAGCAAGGTGGCAAGAGTAGGTGTGCCCGCTGCCCCGGGCAGGTCACCCCTCTCCATGCCTTTGTTTATTTATTGATTTATTTAATGTATTTTATATACCGCTTTTCAATTTTATCAAAGCGGCTTACAATGAAACATAACGAAGTTACATAGAATGGTACAGTAGCGACTATTTATATTGAACAATTAACGATCAAAATTAATTACAACGAGCAGTTAACATTCTCTGTGTGTTGCAGCAATAGTCTTACAACATTTTAACTGATTATGACTTGGTTAAAGGGGAACATGGTGTGGATGGGGGCTGTTGATTGGAAATGCTGTTATGGTTGTGTGTTGTCTGTGGTGTTGAGGTGCGCTGTGAAGAAGTGGGTTTTGAGATGTTTCCTGAATTTGATGATGTCAGAGATTACTCTCAAGTGGTATGGGAGTGAGTTCCATAGTACTAGGGTATAATATTCAAATACTCAGCAAAGGGCTGATTGAGAGGAGCAAGCGGTTATGGTAGCTGTTGAGAGTGTGCTCTGATGCTGCTTCCTTCTTAATCAAGTGTCCAGAACTCTTCTGACTAACTCTTTGAAACATTCTGAGGACTGGTTGTGTAGTGTTTTGAATATCATCATTACGACTTTGTATTTTATCCAAGGTTGGATGAGTAGTCAGTGGAGGGCTATGAGGGTGGTGGTGATGTGGTCTTGTCTTTTGGTTCTGGTGATTAGTTGTGCTGCTGAATTTTGTGCTAGTTGTAGTGCTTGGGTTGCGCATTTGGGTAAACCTTGAAGAATCAGATTGCATTAATCTAGTTGTGGTGTGATCATTGCCTGACAGATGGAGCGAAGTGATCAGGGTTGAGTATGGGTCATAGATTTTTTAGGATCTTCATTTTATGGTAGGCTTTGGTGGTTAGTTTCTTGATATGGGATTGGAAGTTGAGCCTCTGGTCGAGGAGTATTCCTAAGTATTTAATTTCATTTTTTACTGGGATTGCTTGGTTTCCTATTAGTAGGTTTTGAGGGGGATGAAAAGTGGTGTCCTTTGTGATTATGAGAGCTTTGGATTTGTTGTAGTTAATTGCCAGGTTGTGTTGCATTAGCCATTCTGAGACTTCCATCATGCAAGAGGAGATGGTAGAGTAGTCAGGACTGGTGGTATCAAGGATTGAGTAAAGCATCAGGTCATCCGCTTAGAGGTGGTATTGTATGTTATGCTTCTGTATAATTTTGCAGACTGGCTGGATATAAATGTTGAAGAAGAGGGCGGAAAGTGCTGAGCCTTGGAGAAGTCCTTGGATTAATGGGAAAGTCCTTGATGTGTTATTTTTTATCCTGACCCATGATGTTCTTTCTGAAATATAGGAGCGAAACCATGATAGTGGGATGTCACTTATTCCTATTTCCTTCAGCCTGTCTATGAGTATGGAGTGTATTATTGAAATGAATGTTGATGCTATATCGATGAGTATAAGTATGAAGCTTTGCTTGAAGTTTTCAATCCCTTTGAGAATTGTGTTCAGTAGTGATGTTAATAAGGTTTCCACCACATGGAACTCTCGGAATCCATACTGCTGAGGGTCGGGTGGGAAGTTTGAGTTGACGTGGTCTTGTAGCTGACGTAGGACTAATTTTTCAATTAATTTGGAGAGGAACAGTGAGGCCTCACCAGCGACTTGTACAGTGGCATTAGTACCTCCTCCTTTCTGCTGGTAATTCCTCTCTATATGCAACCCAGCTTCCTTCTGGCTTTGGCCACTGCCTTGCCACACTGTTTTGCCACTTTGAGATCCTCAGAAACAATCACTCCGAGGTCCTTCTCCTGGTCTGTGCACACCAACCTATTGCCCCCTATCTCATACAATTCCCTTGGATTTCTGCATCCCAACTGCATGACACTGCACTTCTTCATATTAAATCTTAACTGCCAAGCATTAGACCATTCTTCCAGCTTTTGCAGATCTTTCTTCAGGGAAGTCTACTCTGTTGCAAATTTTCGTGTCATCTGCATCACAAACCTATCTCTCTTGTTTTTTGTTTAGGTGAGTATAACACATTTCAGAAGTGCTATTAGAGGGCAAATGTTGGAGTGAGTTGATGTTTTCTTCAAAGATACTAAATAGGAGTTCATTTTTGAAGGGTTAATTGAGAAGTACAAGCATACATTAGTCAGCAGTAACTTATGAAATTGCCAGTGTTTACTGTGCAAAGCTCATTTTTAGAAAAAATTCTGATTTTCTATCTATCATAGATGCCATTTGAAATTATTCTGCAGACAAAACAATGTTAATTTGTTTAAGGATATAATCGAAATGATCTGTACTTGGCAAGAGGTTGATATGCATGGACCAGGGGCAAGACCTTGGAAAGATAGCGTCTGAGGATCTCAAGGTGTTTAAACAATGCGACAAGACATTGAGCAAAGCCAGAAGGATGTTAGGCTGTATAGAAAGGGATGTAACCAGTAGAAAGGAATAGATTTCCCTATTGGGCATACTGGCATGCCGCATGAGCAAGTCAAGTGGAGGTTGGAGCCTGCACTTGCACAGGAGAGTGCCATGGAGGCATGACAGCAGCTGTAGGCGACATGCTAGCCCAAGGAATGATGGATAGCAGGTGGATGCAGCCAAACAAACATAGATATCTAATAGGATGCAAGTTAACTTTTACTCCCTCCTTGGATCTCAGCAGCAGGGAATGCTTACTCTGATTTCACTTCCAGTGCATTCCTCACACCAGAACTGAAATCATAAGTGCCCCATGCTGCTGGGACGCAAGGAAGGAGGGCAACTGTCCACCAATTTGGTATGCTGGGGTTTGCACAGTTGTATCTCCTACGACATTGGATAGGGGGAGAGGGGTGATGCAGCACTATTGGGGGTGGAAGATGCTATGAAGCACTGTTGGGAGGGAGAAGGGGAAGAAGAGAGGTAGATACTGGACTGTTGTGGGGAGAATGGACCACTATGCAAAAATATCCCACAGGACCCCCAGTAAGTATTTATTTATTTAGTTATGTTTAACCCTTCTATAGTAGATCAGTTGTTTCTTCAAGAAGAAGAAAGACTAGGGAACAGGCAATGAAGCTACAATGTAGCACTAATAGTAGAAAATATTTTTTCATTCAATGCGTAATCAAACTCTGGAATTCATTGCCGGAGGATGTAGTAAAAGCTGATAGTGTAGTTGGGTTTAAAAAAAGTTTGGACAAGTTCCTGGAGGAAAAGTCTATTAAACATTATTAACGTGGACTGAAGAAATCCACTGCTTATCCCTGGGTTAAGTAGCATGGAATCTGTCTACATTTTAAGAACCTGACAAGTGTGTGTGACTTGGGGGTATGTTTACTAAACTGCGGTAATCGTACATAACGCGCGTTAATCGTAGTTAACGATCGTAAACTCCCGCAGCACAGTAAAACACCGCAGAAGGTGGAGAGAGGGCGGAGAGAAGGGGTCAGTGGGCGGGTAGAGGCTCCCTTCACACTAACGCACTGATCTGAAGAGCTCAATTCCAACGCGAATGAAAACCTGCCGTTAAATGCACATTACAGGGGAGAGAAACCATTTCAGTGTCAGCAATGTACAGCCCAGGCAGGGAAACCAAAATAAAGTGATACGTGTGATACATGTGCACAAAACAAAAGGGCATATAAACACTGAAAATGACCCCAACAAACTGGAAAAAAACCATAACCAAGCTGGCCAATAGTGGTATCAATGAGAAACATCAACCCCTCCCCCCCGAGTAAGCTCCATAGAACAGATATAAATCGTGGAAGGGTCTATAATCCATCCCCATACAGGGTGAATGAGCCCACAGTGAAATAGCGCTGCTCAGGGTTTTCCCCACCATCAGAAAGGGTTCCTATGGCATGCACATGTCCCACAACATCCAGGCGGGCGTGTCGGAACGGCAACTGGACAGATGCCGGAGAAGGGGATACAGAGGGCCGCAGGCGGCACATGCTGTGGTGCAGCTGGGCCACAGTGCGGACTAGGGCGATGCCTAGGTGGCCCATACGAATGCTAAAGCAGCAGAGCAGCCAGACAGCAACGGCTGAAGGCCCAACATGGGCACGACTGTGTTTCCCACAGTGTTACAGGGGATAGTACCCAGCAGCTACCCCCAAGGGCACGGAACATTGGCAGGCGGTGCTGGGGGGAAGCGTGGACACCTATGCAGGCACCCCTACCCCAGAACCCGCACCATAGGCAGCCACCTACCTGCACACTGGATGGCCTGAGAAAGCGCACCACCAGCAAAAGGGCATGTCAGCATGGTGGCTGAGGGATACTGGTGGTGGAGGGGGCAGTGGCAGCTGCCCAGAGCAGACCGTGGCCTAGCCCTGAGTAGGTGGGTGCCGTGTACTACAACAGATGGGCCCTGTCTGATGAACAGTCATGGTATCACCAAGGAATGTACTGACTCTGTGACAACAAGGTGGTGCAGGGCACAAAACCAGTGTATTCAGAAGCAGAGGGTCACAGGTTCAAGTCCCAGCTGTGGTTCCTGCCAACCCAGTCCCCATATTTTACCCACTACTACAACGTGCTAATACAGACAGCAGCTTTATTGCAGATGACGTAAACATGCCCAAGACACCTACATTTTACCCTACAGAGCACAGACACTATAAACATGCACATTACCTAGAGCAGAGCCTCCCAAATGCAGTCCTGGAGGGCCAAACACCATTCCGGTTCCATGCTGCCTCTAATAAAGATGCCTGTGCTGCATTTCTATGCGCCACCCCCATGGTATGCAGATGTATCTCATGCATATTCATGAGGGACAGCATGAAAACCCGAACAGTGTTTTGCACCGCAGGTCTGAAGTTGGGAACCTCTGCCGTAAAGCAGCAGCCAACAGGGGCAGACACACCCGCACCCACAGGCCCCATTATCCAAAGCCTCCTGGGGAGGCAGGACATTGGGCTCTGCGTGCATCTCCCAATACTAGCACTTGCATACCTTAGTAATGCCACCCTAAACCGGGGAATATGGTACACATCTATCAAAAGGTTGCTATGAGTACTGGCAGATAGCAATTCCTAGGTTAAGTACACTTTTCTGAGTGAGCTGCATCATAGCAACCTTTCTGATGTCTGTGGAGTGTTCTACAGGTCTTGCGTCTGACAGTGTTTACCAACCTGGGGAGTGACTCCTACAGTATTGCGTACCATAGCCATGACTGCACTGTGCCCAGGACTTGTGTGGTGGCCTGGGCTGCCCAACACCTCTATAGCTGCACAATGCTGGCATAGGTGTGGGGAGTGTGTGTCTGTCTATCCAGTGTGTGGTGGCTGCCAACACCCTCCACAGCCCACACTGCTAGCACTGTTGCCAGTATTGGCCTGCCAATGTGCATAATGAGGAGCAAGGTAGCGTGGGAATAGCCTGGATAGGGTGGCCTGGCTTGGATGCATCTGCACACGGCATAGGGCAATGGCTCGGACATTGTAGTGCCTGGCCACCACCTGCACGGACAGGGTGGCCATAGCATGTCCTGCTGGGAGGTCACTCTCACCCTGACTGAGCAGTGACCATGGCATGGCTAGGTTCCCCCATAGTGCTATATAGTATTTTTTTCATGTGATATTTATGGGTTTCCTTTTGGGGCCCAATCACTGATTAATTTGCTTGGTGTGTATGCTGACATCCCCATTCTGGGTACATGCATCTCCTCCTGGACCATGCACTATGGACTAGCTGGCGGACTGTCTGCAGCTAGTATGTGTCTTCTGGAACACCTTGCAGGGTGCAGCTGCTGGAGGCTTGATGCTGGAGAAAGTCAGATAATGGTGGGGGGCAGCTGAGCATTTCCAGGCCTGCCATCTGTCTCTTATTGCGTTATGAATGTGTACCGCTCTGTCTGTTCCCCAGCAGGACTGGGGTTGCTGGTCCCCTCTACTGCTGCCATTGCAGGGAGGTAGACTGTGGATCTATTGGTGGGTGATCCCGTTTCCCACTCTGAGCCCCAGAGGGTGGGTTGTGTGGTGGTACATAATCTGCCTATGGGTCCATACACCCCCCCCCCTTCCCCTACAGCAGGTAACGATGGCACCAACACAGGATATGCACTATTCTGGGTGCAGCATCGCCCATAGGGACTAGACATGACCGAGACATACAGCAGGACACAAATGTATCCTAGGTGTGTCTAACTGAACTACTTATCACACACTGATGGGGACCTGCAGTATAGCATATTTCAGCCATGAAAGGTGCTGTGGACCTGGTGCTGGGCGCCCCACCTCAACCTCAGGGTGGGCACTGTACCCACACAATGTGACTGTCTGTGGCTACTCTGTGGCAGTGCCACACATGGTCTGTTCCCCCTACAAGGCCGAGGTGCTGTGGGGGTGCATACCCGATCCTGTGCCCATCTCTCGACTGCTGATTTGCATGTGCAGTGCATCATGGGTACGGGTGGGTTACCCCTATCCTGGTAACCACAGCAGACAGTTTGTGTGGTGACGTACAGTCCTGCAGCCAGTCAGGGCTTTGTTCACATCCTTATAAGGTGTCCTATAGGGGACATTATAGGGTGCCTTGGCGGACAGTACACTTTATAATGCGCCCTATGGAGTGCGTTATGGGGTGCCTTATGTGGCACCTTAGGTTATGCCACCATGAGGGTGTGTTTGCTGGCAGCACTAATTAAAATACATGTCACATGCCTCAACAATCGCTACTTAAATGTAAAGGGTGCTGCCTCAGCCAGCCTTATACATTAGGCCCACTGGGGAATCAAACCCATGACCCCTGTACCATCAGTCAGTGTTGTAACCATTGTGCTACAGCTCTGTTGCTGTGCTTGTATGCCTGCGCGCCTTCTTAAGATTAACGCGCGGTAACGTGCCCTGTAGCGCTTGTTCATTTATGGCGCCTTGTAATGCGCGTTCTCGGAAACGATGTACCGCCCATGTCCTTATTTGGGGTTTCTGTCTCTACCGCAGCTCCTAACGCGAATCGCACTAACGCAGTTTAGTAAACATACCCCTTGGATTGGGCACTGTTGGAAACAAGATACTGGGCTTGATGGACCTTTGGTCTGACCTAGTATAGCATATATGATGTTCTTATGTGTTCATCTATAGTAGCCTCTTTTTCTTTATGGTCAAGCCCCCTATTTCTCAGAAATTGTGACAAATTAATGCACAATGCCCCAGGTATTCTACATGAAAAACTATAGTTGCTAGTCAGAAGGAGGCTAGAGAAATACCAAAACAAAGGCCAGGAACAAGGTCTCCCATCTAACTAGCAGCTTCCAAGACCTGGCATGCTCAGGGTAGATTAGCCATAGTCTAGTGTATCTAGATTTTCAGAAAGCATTTGACAAAGTCCCTCCTGAAAGACTCCTGAGGAAATTAAAAAGTATGGGATAGGAGGCAATGTCCTGTTGTGGACTGGGAAATGATAAAAAAATAGAAAACAGACAGTAGGATTAAATGACCAATTTTCTCAATAAAGGAAGATGAATAGTGGCGTGAGGATCGCAGTATTTACACAAATATGCCTTTGGATGCTTTGAGAAACTTTTTTCTATTGCACTGTCAGGTTTCCATGATATTCATTGGAAGGAAAATAAACATTGTCTTACAATGGGAAATGAGGCAAATAATCTGTTCTAACCAGGGGTATTCAGAAGACCAGATTTAAAGTTGCTTATTTAGGTAGGTGACTAGGACTGGAAGAGCCAGGAGGGCAGAGCCCAGTACTAGATACAATAGATTTGCTCGCCTTGTGTACTCTCTGGATGTCCTTTTTCATATCCCGACTGCAGATGTAGGCCATGGTGCTCTTCATCTGTAGTGTCTGCACTATTGCCACCACCATTTAGAAGGCAATTTTTTTTTTTTATCCTGGGCAATGTAAAACCACTAGGAATACATTTTTTTCCTGTCATTTGAAATGTAGTGGCTGCCTTACTGAGATCTGGTATACATTTTAAACAATGGGATTACCATATAAAGGTACTCAGCAAGAAATGGCTAGAACATTCTTCTCTCTTCAGAAATGTACAGCAATTCACTAGCTTTGCTGCTAAAGTTTAGGTTTTGTTCACTGTCTGAGTTTGCATCAGGGGCAGCGTCTCCAAATGGGTTAGTTTTGTATATCAAAAAGACAGGTAGCTCTTAATTTAAGACACAATTAAATTAAATTAAGAGCTACCTGTCTTTTTGGTTGATTAAGCTCTTATACAGTTATTGTTTTAGTTTTGTGTATACCATAACAGCAAGGAACCTCAGTCTTAAGCTGAGGTATTGAAGTATGATCTCAGTCACTTAAATTTATTGCTAATGCTCAGTGTAGTACTTGCATCATGCCAAAGAGAGCTTCCTGTTGAGGTTCATAAGATGTAACGTGTGTAATTGGAAATTCCTCTTAATCAGGCCTGTGGCTCCCAATATAGTGGCAAATAATTCTGTATCTTTTTGCCACATTTTCTGGGTCTCTGACTGCATTTCTTGGTACTTGAGGAACTTCTTTTCAACCGATTCATCAAATGACACCTCAATTAATGATGCTGTTTTGGTGTAATTCTCCTTTACCACTGTGCCTGGTTTTCTTGCATCCAGCTTTTTTTTGGTCAGAATGGGAATGTCTCAGGTGATCATAACCTCTTCATTCTCCATAATTCCCTTGGAGTCACAATCCCAGTACTGCTATGCTGTAGTGCTTACAAAGTTTCCAATGGATGGGATGTACCACCTTATTCTGCTTTTCTGCATAAACATTTTCTGCCATCAGAACTTCACAGTCCAGCTACAAGATGACTGTGTCCAGCTCTTTCTTGAAGAATCTGTATACGTCTACTTTACCAGTTTCCTCTATGCTTGCTACCAGTACCATACCTAGCCCTGTGCGAGCAGTGCAGCCACACAGGGCACAAAGGCTTAGGGGATGCATTTCGGCTGCCTGCTGATGCCCTGCCACCTCCACTTTTTGTTCTCTCATTGGCAGCAGGGCAACAGCAGGGAGCTGAAATGCTCCCCTAAGCCTTTTCGTGGATGGTCCTTCCCTCTTCTGACGTGACATCGGAGCAGGGAGGGATCAGATCTGCTGCTGTTGCCGGCGACTTGTACATCGGGCGTGACCCCCTGAATACCTGTCCAGTCACTGCCTGCTCTTGCCTTGCTGCCGGCACCACCATGGAGAAAACAGAGGGCAGCAGCAGCAGGGCAGAAGCAGGCAGTGGCTGGACGGAGGTATGGGGAGGAGTAGGGGTGGCCTGATGTACAAGTTGCACAGGGCACAATTCTGGCTTGGGATGGCCCTGCTTGTTATGAACTTTCTCATCTGTAATCCATTGATCTCAGCTGCAATCTCTCATTCTTAGCTTTCAGTTCACCACATCTTAACCATTTGTGTCTCCAGTTTTAATCAACATACAGTTCCTGGAGTAGCACTTCGTATTCTCACTGTATTTCTACATCTTACACTTGTTTTCTTTGCTTGTTAATCTAATGAAGAGCTATTTTTCTCTTGCTTTGCAAATTTGCTTGCTTCCTTTTCTATATGTACTGGTGGATTGTCACCCATTCTTTCTACTCATTGCAGTGCTTATCCATGTTTAATGATGGAGACAGATTCTGGACAGATTAGGGGCATGTTTCCAAACTGCTATGCAGGGAATGCATGGTTGAGCTGTGTTCCCAGTAGAGGCTGGTGCAAACTGCAGGGGGGCATGTGCATTCAGTCCCCTGTAGTTAAGCCAACAAGCCACATGGCACCACAGTGACTGAACTGTGTGTGTACTAATACCACCCATTGATGCAACTTTCATTGCACCCATGATACCAGGATCAAGCATGGTAAGTGTGGGCCACTAATACCCCTCTAGCCACAATGTGCCAGGAATACCTCTAGCCCACCCAGTCCCTGCCCTGACACATGCTACAAGGGTAGTGCAGGGTTTCTAACATGGTACCCAAACCACACACTG
This sequence comes from Ichthyophis bannanicus, assembly GCA_033557465.1. Lineage (NCBI taxonomy): Eukaryota > Metazoa > Chordata > Amphibia > Gymnophiona > Ichthyophiidae > Ichthyophis > Ichthyophis bannanicus. Next base: position 270,448,545 of record CM066036.1, read on the forward strand.
ACTCTGCGCCATACTGATGGAGAGGTTTAATAAACATGCTTATTACTTTCATAGTTCTACACCTTTTGTGCATTTGAGTCCATTAATGATGTTAAGTGGGCCTAAAAGCCCATTATGGTAGCTCCATTTCATGTCCTATAGTAGGCAAACTTTAAAGCAACATCAGGAAGTACTTTTTCACAGAAAAGTTGGTGGATGCCTGTAATGCCCTCCCGGTGGAGGTGGTGGACAAAACCAGTCACTCTTGTTTTTCCCTTCTGCACAGGTACCTCCCTCTGCTGCACAGTGATTGGCTGCCTCTCTGGAAACTATCGGAAGTGGCACGGCCACGCTTCATGCGACCGCGAACCCTCAAGGTGCACATCCAGCTTAAATTGGTCACCGGTGCGGCATCCTGACTGCTGCTATTGTTTTATTGCTTGTTCTGCGTCTGTGCCGCCTGCTCTCCCCTGTGCCTGCCTCACTCTTGTGTTTCCCTTCTCCACAGGTACATCCCTCTGCTGCATTGTGATTGGCTGCCTCTCTGGGAACTACCGGAAGTGGCACGGCCATGCTTCATGCAACCGCGAACCCTCAAGGTGCCCATCCAGCTTAAATTGGCCACCGGTGCAGCGTCCCACGCTAAAGGAGCACGCCCAAGAAGCAGGTCCTGCTCCTTGGGCGAGCTCCTTAGGGCGAGTCCGGGGGCAGAGCCTTCACTGCCCACAACCACCCCTCTTCATTACTGGCCTGTGCCCCAGATCATCACATCTTCTCTCCCAGATAACAACCCGCATGACTATCACCTCCAGCACCTGGGGAAGTCTCTCCCCCCAGCTCTGGTCCTATTGTTTCTATTTCAGTTCTTCTCTCTCCCTATAGTCATGGCTGCTATCCCTGTGCAATCGGACTGGAGGCCCACTCCCCCTGCCCCTGCCCTCCTGGGCATCTTCACAAGAAATGTTTCTAATCTTATTCCCTGTCTTCCCCCCTCTATGCCCCCTCCTTCTCCCCCAATGCTCCTGCTCTTCCAGCTGGCACTCCTGAACTGTTGCTCACCGTTCCAAATCTATTCTCACTCATGACCTCATTTCGCAGCACTCCCTCGATTTCCTTTTCCTGACAGAGACTTGGTTAAAGGACGGTGAGGAGCCTCTACTCAACCGCTGCCTTCCTCCTGGTTACTCCGCTTTGTCCACCTCTCGTTGGAGTAGGAGTGGTGGGGGGTTGCAGTTCTTTACCGCTTCTTACTACCTGTCCAAGAACTGTCGTCCCCTGTCCCTCACTATCCAGAATCCCTTTTCCTCCGCCGTAGGTCCTCCCCCCCTTTTACCTGCTCCTTATGTATGCTCCCCCTCCTTGTCACCCCATTTATATGATTCCCTCTTGTCAACCCTATCCGAGGTTTCTCTTCTTCACCAGCATATCCTGATCCTGGGGGACTTCAATGTCCACTCTGATTCCCCCTCCACTCTCCAGGATTCTGCCTTTCTCTCGCTCCTTTCCAACCTTTCCCTCCAACAACATGTTTATTTTCCCACACACTCAGCCGGTCAGACCTTGGACCTCATAATTTCTCATTTGGCCTCTCCATTCGCCCCTATCTCCCTCTCAGCCCTACCCGTTCCCTGGTCCAACCATTTCTGCCTATTCTTTCCCTTTTCAGTGCCCTCCCCCTCCTTACCCCCCTTACCCACAGAGCCCAGCTCCCACTCCATCCCTAGACCCGCCATATTACTCCCAATACCCTTCTTCAGTTTCCTTCTTTAGACACCCTCTTCCCCGCTGCTTTCCATCTATTCCCTATAGACGTTCAGGCTCCGTCCTGAAATTTGACGCTCACATCTGCCCTTGATAAGCTTGCTCTTCTCCAACCTATTCCCCCCTCCTACAGCAGTCACCGCCGCTCCTTGTATCATCCAGGTCTCTTCCTCCATTGTGCTTATCTTTGTCGCGCTGAGCACCGCTGGTGCAAGCATCTGTCCCTGACAATCTGGATCATTTCCGTTACTGCCACCACCACTACTGCCTCCTCCTTCACTCTGCTAAACAAGACTACTTCACCAACCTCATCTCCTCCTCTGCTAATTCCTCATATCAGCTCTACTCAGTTCTCCACTCTCTTTCTGCCTCCCATTCCCTTGTCTCTCCCACCCCATCTCCTGTTACCCCTGATACTGCTCTCCTGACTTCACACTTTGCCTCCAGAATCCATTCCCTCCATCTCCTTTTCCCCACCTGTCCTCCCCCTCTCTTTCCCCCTCCTGTGGACTCCCTTCCCCTCCCCCCTCCCCCCTCCCCCCAGCCCCCTGCTCTGGTCTTCATTTCAGCCCATTACCCTCCCAGAACTGTCCAAGGCATTCACTTACATCCATAAAACCTCCTGTATCTCTGCCCCTATTCCCTCCCGCTGGCTATTAGACCCCTCCCTAGCTCTCTCCCCTCAGATTTTCTCTATCTTTAATTCTAGCCTCTCATCTGGTACCTTCCCATCCCTGTGGAAGCATGCCTCAATTCGCACCATCCTAAAGAAGGGCTCCCTGGACCCCTCCTCTCCTGCTAATTGGCGTCCCATCTCAAATCTTCCATTTCTTTCTAAGCTTTTGGAAAAGCTGGTCTTTGCCCAACTCTCCTCCCATCTCAAAGCCTCACTAGCCCTTCACCCCCCGGCAATCCAGTTTTCATCCTGGCCACAGCACAGAATCTATCCTTCTCTCCCTCCTCAATGAGCTGAATGTCGCACACGACCGAGGCTCTTTCTCAATTGCTGTTTCCCTTGATCTATCTGCCGCTTTCGACCTAGTTGATCACCGCACCTTTCTCACACATCTTTACAGTGTTGGCCTCTCTGGCTCAGTTCTTCTCTGGTTTCATTCTTTCCTCACCAATAGGTCCTTCTCGGTACTTTCAGGACAAATTTCCTCTCCCCCTATCCCCCTTCACTGTGGTGTCTCTCAGGGTTCTGTCCTGGCTCCACTCCTGTTCAACATTTCCCTGGCCCCTCTTATACTCCTGGTTCAGCAACATAGCATCTCCGCCTATTACTATATGGATGATATCATCCTCATTCATCACACAGACTCCTCAGCCCCCGACCTTAGCCCCCTTAATGCCTGCTTATCCTCTGTGGCCTCCTGGCTATCCTCAAATTTCCTGCTCGTTAATCTCTCCAAAACTTCAGCCATTTGGTTTACCTCCAGCAGCCCAGCTCCTCCTCTTGTCCCCCTTCTTTCCTCTTCTCCCATTCCTGTTGTCTCATCTTTGCATTACCTAGGTGTTACCCATGATTCGTCCCTCTCATTCAAAGATCACATCTCATCTGTAGTCCAGTGCTCTTTTCATACTCTGTCCTTTCCTTTCTGTCCCCTCTCTGACCACGTTGCTCCTGTCCCTTGTCATGTCACGTCTGGATTACTGCAATGTTTCCCTGGCCGGCCTCCCCCAAACCCAATTGCGTAGACTCCAGCTTGTCCAAAATACAGCTGCCCATATCCTGACCCATGCTTCCCGTTCAGATCACATCACTCCCCTTCTCATACGCCTGCACTGGCTCCCCATTCCCTTTAGAATTCAGTATAAATTCCTCATCTTCGTTCATAAATCAATCCATGCTGGTACCCCCCTCTCTGACCTGCTTCATCTCCATACACCTCATCGGCTCCTCAGGTCCATTCACTCCAATGACGTCTCTTCCTTCACTATCCCAGGCCCATCTGGAATCCACTCATTTCTCAGTTTTCTTTTTCCTTGGCCCACGTCTCTGGAACTCGGTCCCACCAGCTCTCCGCCTGGAACCTTCCTTGAACACCTTTAAGACCAGATTAAAATCCCACCTCTTCTGTTCCACCTTTGACCTCCCCCCTCCCCTTTGTCCCCAGCCCCCCGTTGATGTCATGCCTCCCTCCCCCCAGGTGTAGTGCCTCTTTATTTGCTATTTATTTTAACTTGCCCTCTCTTTCCTGTCTGAATTACTGGCATTCCGTTTCCCTTTCATAGCAGTATAATCTTATTTTAACAGTTGTGATCCGCTCTGGTGCATTTTGTATAAGCAGTATATTAAGCTCCAAATAAAGATAAACATAAAGAAAGACATGAGATAAACACAGAGGATCCATACAGCAAGAGGAACATTCCTGCTGAAAGCAAATCTAAAATAACCTTTTTATTTCAAAAATGGCCTAGAGCGAGGGCAACCTACATGGAGCAGTAGTTATAACCAAAAGTAAAAAACAGAGTGGGGTAGCCTGAATTCAGCGGCAGTTACAACCCAGTGTAAAAGCACCTTATTGGACAGACTGTATGGTCCTTGCTGCCTTTATCTGCTATCATTTATTACTTTACTATGTTACTATATGCCACTTCCACCCCCTCCGATGCAGACTTCCAGTTTGCACAAAACGAAAGTCTTCATCGGAAGTGGAGTGGAAGCCACAGGTGTTAGAAAGCAGGAACTACAACTTAGTGCCGGAGAGTTTCGGTAAGTGCTGCATCACATTTTCAATGCCATTGCCACAGCTGCAGACCCTGGAAGGGTGGTAACAGTAGCAATGGGGTGCCTCCAGATCATCAGCACTCTAGGTGACTGCCTGGTTCACCTAATGGTAGCGCAGTCCTGCCAAAGCTACATGAGTGTGTGGGGATTGCAAGCTGATTTATAGCTTCTATCTTATTTAATTTTAAATAAGAATTTAAATCTTCTGTAATATTCTTTACGGAACCTTTCTCACTGTAATATATTCTGAATTGTTGCTCCTTCCTCTATTCCTAGATATTTATATACATCATCTTGTTCAAATTCCTTTATATCACAGTCATCAGTCAGAGAGATGTTTTCAGTTTTGCTCAATTTTCCTCTAAGGAAGGTGTTTTAGTACATTTATCCATGCCAAAAGTCATCTTGATTTCATCTGAGAAGCTTTTCACTACAAGGAGTTGGTCTGCTAATTGTTGGTTACTGGAGCTATAGAGCTTTAAGTTATCTGCAAGCAGTAAGGGGGTCATTTTAGAAGCTCTATTCATGATTTACATGTGTAAATGAGATGTTTACATCTGCAAATCACATTCACATGTAAATGGCCATTTAAGAAAAGGCTAATTTTACACATGTCTATCCATATCATGTCAAAAGTGCATTGGGTCATAGTGGGGATGTATTGAGGGTGGGTGGAACAAAAATCTACACATGAATTTCTCTGACACGAATAGGGATTTAAAAAATGCTTGCTTCCGCCAGCCCTTCACAGGAAGGATTAAGAGGGAGATTCCCTTAATTCCCACAATGTGTATTTCCCCCTGCGATTGAAATGAGGCAAAAATAGAGGCCTCTCTAGGTGCTTAAGAGCAGATCAATGTCTATATTTGTAGAATGGCTCAGATATATGTAAGTGACGACATTTACACACACGCATTGTCAGGGCCGGCCCAACTATCAGGGAAACTGGGCTGCTCCCTAGGGTGAAAGCTTCTGGGGGTGACAAATAACCAGGCATTCAAAGCTAAGCAATAGAGTCTGACAGCTGAGGAGGGAGTATAAGTTTTAAGGTTTGCCCAAGGCACCAACATCTTGAATCAATTCTGGGGCCAGCCCTGTGCATTGTGACCTGCCAGCACTTAGACAAGTAATTTTTCCTACATATATATTTCTGAAATGGCTCCTTCTGATGCCCATGCATATTAATCCTGGTGTGTTCCTGCACCCCCGACTCATATTTTAGAAATGGCTTCACCTTTCACAGAACTGTTTCTAAAATGCAGCCAGAATTGAGTACGTTCTGCTCGATGTCTCATTTCTGATCTCTGTGTCCTATCTAAAATGTGCCTTTACGTGTGATGTTACCTTTAGACTATTGCCATCTTTTGGATTAAGGCTAAACCCTGTTTTAACATTTCAGTGACTGTTAACTAGAATAGAGAGGCTATAGCTCAGTTCAAATCCAGCACTTGACTCTGGTCCAGTCTGCCATCCCTTCAGAAAACAAGTCTACATTAGTTTGCAATTATGGATCATGCTATCTATTCCACCACTAACTAGAAGCCTGGAAAAATGGAGCTGTCTAGCAGGAGATAAGTGAGAGAAGCTGACTAATGGTGATGCAATCGTAAGAAAAGAGAAAGGAGAAAAATAAAGAACATGAAGGGATGACAGAAGGAAAGAAGAATAAAAAAGAGATATGAATGAAACAGTAAAGTTTGAGAGGACAAAAACTGATAGGGATGCACATTCATTTGAAAATATAACGAAAAATGCAACAAATCAGGCTCACTTCAGATACTTCTTTTATTTTTGTGGGCCTTTAAAGTCTGAGGAAAGAGAAGCATTGGATATTTCTTTTTCAACCCAGATAGCCTAGAAACAGTGGGGATGGTGAAAGTAACAGGACTAGTCACTTGCATGCTGGTTTCCAAGCAGTCAATCCCAGTCTGCCTCAGTGTGAAACAGAAACAGAAGTTAAGGCAGACACCATTTTGCAGTCACCTGTGTGAAAGATTTCTGTAGAGCTCTTTGTTTCCCAAAGTTCAGAGACAGAGGAAAAGTAAATCCAGAGAAATAGTGTTGTCTGCACTGCACTCCAGGAATAGTTACTAAGCGGCCATAAAATACTATATTTTACCATAGCAAAACGTAATGCATTAGTCATTCATGCAGTAAATTTCATTTCGCATTGCTGCAGCCAGTAATGTTAGTGCATTTCTGGCTGCAGCAACACAAAGATATTGGTCCCCAAGTTTGTTGTGCTGTCTTTTAAATGGTCAGTGCAGGATAAAATAACCCCTCATTCCCCATTCCAAGAACCCAACCCCCTGAAATCCCGTTCTCAAATAGTCTCCCTTATTTGGCAGCTTGACCCCTAGAGGCAATACCGTTAAACTACCTTAGCAGGCTTTTGGCAGCCATTTTGAACCTGGGCACCACCGGGGCAGGAACAAATAAGGATTGCTGTACCTCTCCACTTCCCACTAAATTGGGGAGATGGGGGCTACTCGACAAGGGGATATTGAGGAGTGAGGGTGTTAGGGCATCAGGTGGTTGAAGTAAACTTTTCTAGCAGCAACCCCTTTAAGAGGCTCTCTGGGAGTATCAGGTTGCACATGAATAACACAGCTTGAAAGGTTAAATTCTGCATTGTTTTGCTTAATAATAAATTTCTTTGCATGTATTTGCATGCTTTGCATCTAATTATTACTTAAGATGTATTGTGCCCAAAAATTCTGCTTTTAGGAAAAATGCATTATTTTGTAATTTAACGTATATGGCCAGTTTGCTTTTTTAAGTGCTGTTAAGTCAATGCTGATTCCTGGCAACACAAAAGCCCCTGGGTTTTCTTGGCAAGGTATGAAACAGATTTCCAGGCTTTTACTTCTAAGGCAATGGAGGATGAAGTGACTTGCCTAAGTTCATAAGGAGTGCCAGTGGCAATGTAACACTGACCACTAGGCTACTCCACCACTCCATATGGCCAGTTAGTACATGTAAAATGCCTCTTACAGGTGGTAACGGCATAACAGTATGCGTGATGACAAGAACATGCACGTAGGCATGTTTAGAGTCAGATTCTGGATGGAGTGTGGGTAGAGTCATGATTTACAGATGTTTATAAAGCGCATATATTCAGATATACATTTGCGTCACATTGGCAGTTGTGCCAGCTTTTGCAAGGTGCCGTTCTGCACGCTAGCTGTCACTGGCCTCCACTCCCACTCTCTATCCCCAAACCACCTTGATCCTGTCCTGTCACGCCGAAAGCAGTTAGCACAGGATTTTTACTATGCTGGCTACTTTTAGCCATGGTGCCATTTACCACAGGGCCATGCTAATGGTTAGCACATGCTAAAACATGTGCTAACCATTAGCACACTTTAGTAAAAGGGCATTTTAAAAAAGCCAGATGGAATGAAGTCCCTCCTCCCCCCCCCCCCCAAAAAAAATGTTGCAATGCATTTCTGTAGGAGAGGGAGTCCTGGCAGGTACAGCATAGAAAGCTCATTGCAAAGTGCCCCTCCCTTCTCCTCTCACACATGCTTACACTGAGATACACACAGAGATACATACAAATAGGATTGCATCAAGCTAGAAACACACCTTATGGTGACTCACACATCAGGTGCCTCTACCCTCACACCCATCCACATGCCAAATATGCTCTTTTTGGCCTTGCTGGAACCTAGTGATGACATTGAAGCCCCTTCCATACTTACGCCCTGTGTAGTTGCACTGACTCACATAGTCCTTGGTATGGATCTGCATACAAACATACAGTGCATTTTTCCTGGACAAAAGTGCCCGCACTTCAATATACTTTGTCAATATACATTAACTCTGTCTTTCCTCCTCCATATCCCAGACCATTGAAAATAGTCAGGTATTACCTTTATATCTGTGGGCCATGGTAGGGGAGAAGTGAGGGCAGACCAGAAAGTTATCCAAATAGTGTTGATATTCAGCCACTATTCAGTTAAGTTATATGTTAGTTTAGGCCTGCTGAATAGTATAAACTAAATAGAGAGTATCAATTGTCACCCTACTATCCATATAGTCAGCACTGCTATCTAGATGGACTGTGGCACCAAATATACAAATTAAGTTAAATGGCAGCACTATGGCAGCACCAGTTAAAAATGTACCTCTGTTTGTGCAGTTCATACTGCAAAACTGGCCCCAAAGGGGGGTGGGCGGTGCAAAAGCATAAGATGGCTTAGGGCACTATAACCCCTTGAGCTGGCACTGTCAGCCCAGTTCTCTTTTCCTTTTCAAACCAGTATTTGGATCATTTTATAGAGCCATTTTGGCAGTTTAGTCTGGGTATACAAAGGGATGCATTTGGTTCATTATTGCACCTAGAGCACTCAAAGTGGTCCAAATGTATTAAGTCGGGGGGGGGGGGATTCTAAAAAGCCACAGTTTGTACAAGTAACTGCCAAAATTATCTGGACGAAGATTATAGATATTTGCTTCCATGCTCATTCTTTGCAGTTACTGTAATTTGTTGATTTTGGGGAATTTTTGTATATTTTAGATTGTACACATTTTGTTTGCTATAATCTGATTTAGGCACTGTAAAATAGCAAGGTGGAATATAAATAAATGAATGATGATGAAGATGATGAAATCAGAAAAAAATAGTTGTAAAGAGACTAAGGGGTATGTTTACTAAACCCACTTAACGTGCGCGCCGCGGTAGTCTGCAGGATGCCATATAAGGAGTGGGCAGTCTGGTCAAAAATAGCAAAACGGGATTAGCGTGTGCGCTCTTGTGTGCCGCGCACATTAGTGCATGAGTAACGCGCGCGGGAAGCATAAGCAGGCGCTCTGATGTACAAACAGAGGAACAGGGCTGCAGTACAATGGTGAAGACACTAACAGATGGTGCAGTGGTCATGGGTTCAATCCCCCACTGTGCCCAATGAATAAGGCTGGCTGAGGCACTACCATGTATGTGTAATATTGCATTATGAGGCTTTTTAATTTTATTTTAATTACTGCTGCTAGCAAACGCACTCTCAAAGCACTGTAACATAAGGTGCTGCATAAGGCACCCCATAAGGTACCCCAGAGGGCACATTTTAAAGTGCACTGTCTGCCACGGCACCCTACAATGTTGCTGAAAGGGTGGCGTATAGGGCGCCATATAGGGTGCCCTATGAGGCACAGCAAGGTCATAGCGCTGTTTTTGATGGCAGCACTGTGCATTTAAACGCATGGAAATCTTAAGTAGGTGTGCTGAAATGCAAGGAGGAACAGCAGTGTAGCACAATGATTAAGGCACTAACTGATGATACAGGGGTCATGATTTCGATCCCCAGTGTGCCCAATACGTAAGGCTGGCTGAGGCATCAGCTTTGACATGTAAGTATTGTTTCCTGAGGCATTTTATTTGTATTTTAATTATTGCTGCCAGCAAACACACCCTCACGTGCCGTAACCTAAGGTGCCGTATAAGGCACACTATAAGGCACTCCATAGGGCACATTATAAAGTGCACTGTCCGCCACGGCACCCTATAATGTCCCCTATAGAGCACCCTATAAGGCGCTCCATAGGACACCTTATAAGGCACATTATACGGACTGGCACCCTATCAGTCGCTCCATAGCATACTGTATAGTGCACCTTATATGGACGGTAACCATAAGGTGTTATTGCTGGCAGCACTAATGTACTTTAAAAATAGATAATGCTTTGGACAGCCCTATCAAGTAACCCCACTGTGGGTTTGAACCCATGACCTCTGGCTCCACTGGTAGTGAAGAAACCAGTGGGCTACAGCTCTACAGCTGCTAGCAAACCCCTGGCTGGCTGCAGAAGGACTGCAAGTCACCACACAAACAGTCTGCTGTGGTCACCAGGATAGGGTTAACCCACCCATACCCATGATGCACTGCAAATGCAAATCAGCAGTCTACAGATGATCACAAGATGGGGTATGCACCCCCATAGCACCTCGGCCTGGTAGGGGGAACTGACTGTGTGTGGTACTGGCAAAGAGTAGCTACACACCGTTACATTGTGCAGGTACTGCACTCACCCTGAGGGTGAGGTGGGGCGCCCAGCACCAGGTCCTCAGCAGAGATAGGCCGTGCTGCAGGTCCCCAGCAGTGCTAATGTGTGAGATAGGTAGTTTCTGCAGACACACCTTGGATATATCTGTATGTCTCAGTCAGGTGTAGCCCCTATGGACCCCTAGGAGGATTATGTACCACCACCCTCCTCCAGGGCTGAGGGTGGTAAACAGGGTCTCCCACCAACAGATCCACATTCTACCTCCCTGCAATGCTGGCAGTAGAGGGGACCATCAACCCCAGTCCTGCTGGGGAACAGACACCCTACACGGCAGTCAATGCAGCTCTGTACACATCCATAACACAATAGCAGACAGACATTAGGCCTGGATATGCTAAGCTGCACCCCACCACTATCTGATATTCTCCTGCAGCAAGTCTTCAGCTGCTGCACCCTGCAAGGTGCTCCATCAGGACACATACCAGCTGCAGACAGTCTGCTAGCTAGTCCGTAGTGCATGTTCCTGGTGGAAATGCATGCACCCAGAACTGGGATGTCAGCATACACACCAAGCAGATAAGTCAGTGACTGGGCCCCAAAAAGAAACCCATAAATATCACATGAAAGAAATACTATATAACACTATGGGGGTGCCTAGCCATGCTGTGGTCACTGCACAGTCAGGGTGAGAGTGATCTCCCAGCAGGACATGCTGTGGCCACCCTGTCTGTGCAGGTAGTGGCCGGGCACTACAATGTCCCAGCCAGTACCCTATGCCCTGTGCAGATGCATCCTGGCCAGGCCACCCTGTCCGGGCTATACCCATGGTACCTTGCTCCTCATTATGCACATTGGCAGGCCAATACTGGCAACAGTGCTGGCAGTGTGGGCTGTGAAGGGTGTTTGCAGCCACCACACACTGGATAGACAGACACACACTCCCACACCTATGCCAGCATTGTGCTACTCTAGAGGAGTTTAGCAGCCCTGGCCACCACACCAGTCCTGGGCACAGTGCAGGCATGGATATGGTACGCAATACTGTTGGGGGTCACTCAGGGTGGTAAACACTGTCAGAGACCAGACCTGAAGCACACTCCACAGACAGCAGAAAGGTTGCTATGATGGAGCTCAATCAGCAAACTGTGCTTAACGTAGGAATTGCTATCTGCCAGTAATCATAGCAAACGTTTGATAGCTGTGTACCATATTCCCAGGTGTAGGGTGGCATTGCTAAGGTATGCAAGGGCTAGTATTGGGAGATGCACGCAGGGCCCAATGTCCTGCCTCTCCAGGAGGCATTGGCTAATGGAGCCTGTGGGTGTGGGTGTGGGTGTGTCTGCCCCCTGTTGGCTGCTGCTTTATGGCAGAGGTTCCCAACTCCAGTCCTGGTGTGCCAAACACTGTTCGGGTTTTCATGCTGTCCCTCATGAATATGCATGAGATACATCTGTATACCATGGGGGTGGTGCATAGATATGCAGCACAGTCATCTTTATTAGAGGCAGCATGGAACCTGAATGGTGTTTGGCCCTCCAGGACTGCATTTGGGAGACTCTGCTCTAGGTAATGCGCCTGTTTATGGTGTCTTTGCTCTGTAGGGTAAAATGTAGGTGTTTTGGGCATGTTTACGTCATATGCAATAAAGGTTCTGTCTGTATTAACATGTTGTAGTAGTGGGTAAAATATGGGAACTGGGTTGGTAGGCACCATAGCTGGGACTGTGACCTTCTGCCTCCAAACACACTGGTTGTGTGCACTGCACCACCGTGTTGCCACAGAGACAGTGCATTCCCTGGTGATACCATGACTGTTTGTCTGGCAGGGCCTGCCTGTTGCAGTGCATGGCACTCACCTACACAGGGCTAGGCCATGGTCTGCTCGGGGCAGCTGCCACTGCCCCCTCCACCAACAGTACCCCTCCGCCACCATGCTGACATGGCCTTATATTGGAGACAGCATAAAACCTGAATGATTTGTGGGCCTCCAGGACTGAATTTGGGGGACTCTGCTCTAGGTAATGCACATGTTTCTGGTGTCTGTGCTCGTTGGGGTAAAATATAGGCGTTTGAACCATGCGTATGTTCTCTGCAATAAAGGTTTGTCCTTACTATCATGGTTTGGTAGCGGGTAAAATATGGGGACTGGATTGGCAGTAGCCCCAGTTGGGACTTGAACTTGTGACCTTCTGCTTCCGAACACACTGGCTGTGCTCACTGCACCACACTGTGCTCACAGAGACAGTGCAGTCCCTGGAGATACCATGGTTGTTTGTCAGACACAGCCTGTCTGTTGCAGTGCATGGCACCCACCTACACAGGGCTAGGCCATGGTCTGCTGTGGGCACCAGCCGCTGCCACCTCCACCACCAGTACCGCTCCATCCTTAGATTGGAGACAGCATAAACCCTGAAGGATTTGTGGCCCTCCAGGACTGCATTTGGGGGATTCTGCCGTAGGTAATGCGCATTTTTATGGTGTTTGTGCTGTGTAGGATAAAATATAGGTGTTTGACCCATGCTTATGTTCTCAGCAATAAAGGTTTCAGTCTTTACTACCATGTTTTCTTCATGGGTAAAATATGAGGAATGGGTTGGCAGGAGCCACAGCTGGGACTTGAGCCTGTGACCTTCTGTTCTTGAACACACTGTCTGTGTGCACTGCACCACCATGTTGCCACAGATATGATGCATTCCCTGGTGAGTCCATGACTGTACATCTGACAGAGCCTGTCTGTTGCAGTGGGCAGCACCCACCTACACAGGACTGTGCCTGGACTGCTGTGGGCAGCTGCCACGGCCCCCTCTACCACCAGTACCCCTCTGCCACTATGCTGACATGCCCTTCTGCTGGTGGTGCTGGTGGTGCGCAGTCTCAGGCCATGCAGTGTGTGGGTAGGCGGCTGCCTATGGTGCGGGTTCTGGGGTAGGGGTGCCTGCATATCTGTCCATGCGTCCCCCAAGCACCGCCTGCCAATGTTCTGTGCCCTTGGGGGTACCTGCTGGGTACTATCCCCAGTGACACTGGGAAATACACTCATGCCCATGTTGGACCCTCATCAGTTGCTGTCTGGCTGCTGTACAGTTTCAGCATTCCTATGGGCCACCTAGGCATCACCCTAGTCCACACTGTGGCTCAGCTGCACCACAGCATGTGCCACCTGCAGCCCTCTGTGTCCCCTTTTCCGGCATCTGTCCAGTTGCCCGTTCTGATATGCCCACCCTGATCAGTGCTATTTCTGTGGGATCATTCACCTTGTACGGGGACGGAGCGTAGACCTTTCCAAACTTCATATCTTTTTTTTGGAGCTTTCTCGGGAGTGTTTTTTGATGTTTCCCATTAATATCATTTTTGCCTAGCTTGGTTATGTTTCTTTTCTATTTTTTGGGGGTCATTTTCAATGTTTTGTTCTGTGCACATGTATCACACTTATCACGTTTTGTAGGTTTCCCTGGTTTTCAGGTACATTGCTGACGTAAATGGTTTCTTTTCCCTTTAAATGCTTTCTTGCGCGAGGTTTTCACTCGCGGTATTTTTTAGCCAGATATTTCACTGCGCTCGTGTGCGGGGAGCCTCTCCCCTCCCACTATCCTCCCCTTGACCTCTTCTCTCCGCCCCTGGGGAGCCTTGTATGGACCTTCCTCTGCCCTCCCGATGCCTTTCTCCGCCCTCGGCGCACATTTCCGCTGCGGCGCACATGAGCGCACACTAATGCGCATTTGTGCCCCGTAAAGCATCAGTAGTGTGCGCTAAGGTACCTTAGCGCATGCTACTGCGCACCATGCACATTAGGACGGTTTAGTAAACATACCCCTAAACATTTAAAACCTTTCAAATGGTATCTGATAGAATATACGCAAGAACATATGATATGAAATATTGGATCAGACTAAGGGCCATCAACCCCAGAATCCTGTTTCCAACAGTGGCTATACCAAGTTTCATGTACCCGTCGGGATCCCAGGGGTAAGCAGTGAATGTCACCAGTCCTCTTCAATAATGTTTTATGGACTTTTCCTCCAGGAACTCATCCAAACCTATTTTAAACCCAGCTACATCCTCTGGTAGCAAATGCTATAGTTTGATTATGCACTGAGTGAAAAAATATTTTCTACGATTAGTCTTAAATGTGCCTGTAGTATATGTGCCACATTGTAGCTTCATTGCATGTCCCCCAGCTGTTCTGCTTTTTGATGGAGTAAACAAGCAATCTTTGTTTACACATTCTACTCCGTTATTTTATAGACCTCTATCATATCTCCCCTCAGCTGTTTCTTTTCCAAGTTGAAGAGTTTTAACCTTTTAAACCTTTTCTCAATGGGATATCTTTCCATCCCCTTTATTCACTATTCACCTTTCTCCATTGAGAAAATTGTCCATTTAGTCCTACTCTTTGTTTTCTATCTTTTAACCCTGGGAGTACTGATGGGGTCAAAAGTGACCCCATTGCAAGTTTCACAATGCATATCTCAGAAACTAGTTGTTCAAGAATGCAATCTTTTTATGACTTTTCACATGTCAATATTCTCTTTATATTGCGCCATGAGAGGAATAATTTTCATCTGCTAGGTGACGCTAGCGATGAATTGCAGCACAGAGTACCAGTGGGGTCATTTTTGACCCCAGTTGCTTACGTCCGGTTTGGATCATGATACAATTTGAAGTTTTGTGAATTTTTTGATCTGACAAAGGTATTTATCATTAATTATATATCATTTATTTTTTGTACTTTTATTTTATGAAAATTACACATTTTCTGTAATTGATATCATACTTTCTCTCATTATTTCCGATGAAATCTAAAGGCTTTCAGCTCGTTCATCACGATTATTCTACACCTATAGTAAAACTGCTTTGCATTTTATTCAACTTTATCTTTATTTATTTATTTTAGGTTATTGTTTATGATGTCAAAACGAAAGTATTCTGCTGCCCAAGTAAGAGAAATATTACAATGCTGACAGTGACGGCTCTGAGTCGTCTGATGATGCAGCATATTCAGCAAGCGAAGAAGCATATCAGCCAAGTTCGGGCGATAAATCTGATGATGACAGTCATGATTCAGATGGCGACAGCAGTTGGTTGCCAAGTGAATGTGAGACTGATGTTGAACCGGTAACATCGCCTGCAGCAAAGAGTCAAGTTACAGGTCGAGGCAAAGGTCGAGGCTGTGCTGGACGGGGAAGAAGGCAGGAATCCTCGGTGTCAGTATCATCTGTGAGGAATCTTAGTTGTGGTCGTAGAGGAGCTAAGAGATCATCAAACACAAATGTTGCCATTGAAGCCTGTGTATCTAAGGATGCCACATCATGGAACAGGAAACCTATAAAGCAAGCTGCTGGAAGATACGCTAGAGCTAATGTCATGCCCATACAACAAGGTCCTACAAGGTATGCTGTACGAAATGTTGATGGCCCTCTCACAGCATTCCACTTGTTCATGAGGAAGAACTTATTGAATGAAATCATGATGTGGACGAGCAAACAAGGAAAACACATTTATGACGACACCGGGAAAGATTTGACAGATGGAGAATTTCAATATTTTCTTGGACTTCTGATCCTCTCAGGTGTGTACAAGTCATGAAATGAATCCATAGTTCAGTTGTAGAACCTTGAAGATGGTCGTTCTGTTTTTGGCAAATAATGGCCCATAACCGTTTTCAGCAAATTTCTTGTGCTTTCAGATTTGATGATGCAACCAACAGACGTGAACAACGAGGCATGGATAAGCTTGCTCCAATCAGACACGTTTTTGATACCTGGGAAGCAACTCTAAGTGACGCCTTTGTTCCTGGTGAAAATGTTACCGTGGATAAGCAACTGCTTACATTTCGTGGCCGTGTTCCGTTCAGACAATATATTCCCAGCAAACCTGGGAAATATGGCATAAAGCTATGGATGTTGTGTGACAGTGCAACGTCATATGTTCTGCGTCTTCAAGTATATACAGGAAGGGAACTCGGACAAAACACGGAACAGAATCAGGGTGAAAGGGTTGTGCTGCAACTCACTGAAGGATTGACGCGATCTGGCAGAAATATTACTGTTGACAATTTCTTCTGCAGTTTATCCCTGTCACGGAAATTGCTAGAAAAACAATTGACACTTTTGGGGACAATTTGAAAGAACAGAAAAGAATTACTTCCAGAATTTGTAACAGCACAGGGCTGAGAGGTATTCACTTCACTGTTTGCCTTTCACGATGACGCCACTCTGGTTTCCTATTGCCCGAAGAAAGGAAAAGTGGTTGTTCTTCTGAGCAGTTTGCATGATCAAGAAGAAGTAGATAACACACGTCCAGACAAAAAACCATGCATGACTTGGACTATAGTTCTAGTAAAGGTGGAGTAGATATGGCAGATCAAATGTTGTGCACGTATACCACAAAACGAATGACAAGACGCTGGCCAGTGACAATCTTCTACAACATGTTGGACATCAGTGCTTTGAACGTCTTTATTGTTTGGATGTCACTAAATCCAGAATGGCAGTCCAAGTCAAAGCACAGACATCGTCTATTCCTCTTGGAATTAGGAAAGCAGCTGCTTCAGAGTAATTGCAGCGAGACTTCTTCCAGCATTGAAGAAGCCACTGATGCTGTTTGCAATGTCGGGATCCCAAAGAAAATGGCAAGGTGTCACTGCTGTTCCAGAGAAAAAGACAAGAAAAGCAACATAGTTTGCACCTCCTGCAAGCTCAATGTTTGCAAAGAACGTTCAGAAATTGTCTGTGTCTCATGCAAATGACTGTAGTACTTTACTGTGTTCATCAAGTGCATGCAAAACTGCTTTCATGGCAACTCTTCTTCATGTAATTTTATGATAAAACATTAAGGGGTATGTTTACTAAACGTGAATAACGCGCGTAGTATGACGTTAACGACCGTAAGTGCAGTGTAACGCGCGTAAACACGCGCCAACGACCGGTAACGTCGTACTATGCGCGGTAACCGCGCTTAACGATCGGAAAGCCTCGCGGCGCGTTAAAACAGCGCAGAAGGTGGAGAGTGGGCGGAGAGAAGGGGTCAATGGGCGGAGAGGGGGCGTGGAGAGGCTCCCCCTCACTAACGCGCTGTAATTCTGAGCTCAATTCCAACGCGAATGAAAACCTGCCGTTAAAGGCATTTAAAGGGAAGAGAAACCATTTCCGTCAGCAATGTACAGAAAAACCGGGGAAACACTCAAAACGTGAGCAGTGTGATACATGTGCACTGAACAAAATAGCACATAAAACGTTAAAAATGACCACAGGAAACATTTTAAAAAGCATAATACAGCTGGGCAACAGTGATAGCAGTGGGCAACAAGGAACAACACTGCCTGGAAAGCACCAAATAAAAAAGAAATGATGTGTGGAAGGGTCTACGCTCCGCAGACCCTTTCAAAGATCATTTCATCGTAATGGAGCTGTCCTGGGAGTGTTGTGTAATGTTGCCCAATGATATCATTGTTGCCCAGCTTGGTTATGGGTGTGTGCCCCTTTTCTGAGGTCTTTTCTGAGGTTTATGTGCACCTTTGTCTGCATACAAGGTAAATGAGGCCACAGTAAACCTGTTGCAGAGCAGGGTTTCTGACTCGTCAGGCCGGTTTAACTAACGCCAGGGACTGCACTATCTCTGTGGTCACAGTGTGGTGCAACAGACACAGCCAGTGCCTGTAAGACCAGAGGGTCATAAGTTCAAATCCCAGCTGGGGCTCCTGCCAACCCAGTCCCCATAGTTTTACCCACCACTAAACAGTGATAGTAAAGACATTCTTTTATTGCAGAGAACATACGCATGGCCTAAATTTTACTACACCAAACACAGACACCAGAAACAGGCACATTACCTAAAGCAGAGTCCCGCAAATGCAGTCCTGGAGGGTCCCACACCATTCCGGCTTCATGCTGCCTCTAATAAAGATGCCTGTGCTGCATAGCTATGCACCACCCCCATGGTATGCAGATGTAGCTCATGCATATTTATGAGGGACAGCATGAAAACCCGAACAGTGTTTGGAACACCAGGACTGGAGTTGGGAACTCTGCCGTAAAGCAGCAGCCAACAGGGCCACACACCCACCCACAGGCCCCATTGGCCAATGCCTCCTGGAGAGGCAAGACATTGGGCCATGCCTGTATCTCCCAATACTAGCAGTTGCATACCTTAGCAATGCCACCCTACACCTGGGTATATGGTACAGAGCTATCAAACGTTCCCTATGATAACAGGCAGATATCAATTCCTACGTTAAGCACATTTTGCTCATTGAGCTCCACCATAACAATCATTCTGATGTCTGACAGTGTTCACCACCCTGGGTAGTGACCCCCCAACAGCCTGGTGTACCATATCCATGCCTGTACTATGCCCATGACTGGTGTGGTGGGTATGGCTGCTGACCACCTCTATAGTAGCACACTGCTGGCATAGGTGTGGGGGTGGCTGTCTGTCTATCGTATCCAGTGTGTGGTGGCTGCAAACACCTTCCACAGTCCACACTGCCAGCAATGTTGCCAGTATTGGGCTGCCAATGTGCATAATGAGGAGCAAGGTACTATGGGTATAGGCCGGACAGGGTGGCCTGGCCAGCATGCATCTGCACAGGGCATAGGGCAGTGACAGGCACATTGTAGTGCCCGGCCACCACCTACACAGACTGGGTGACCTCAGTATATCCTGCTGAGAGATCACTCTCACCCTGACTGTGCAGTGACCACAGCATGGCTAGGCACTCCCATGGTGCTATCTAGTATTTCTCTCATGTGATAAATATGGGTTTCCTTTTGGGGCCCAGTCACTGATGTATCTGCTTGCTGTGTATGCTGATATCCCAGTTCTGGGTTCAGGCATCTCCACTGGGCACTAGCAGACTGTTTGCAGCTGGTAGGTGTTGTGATGGAGTGGCTTGCAGGGTGCAGTGGCTGATGGCTTGCACCAGGTGAATATCAGATAGTGGTGGGGTGCAGCATACCATATCCAGGCCTAATGTCTGTCTGTTATTGTGTTATGGATGTGTACAGAGCTGCATTTGACTGCCCTATGGGGTGTCTGTTCCTCAGCAGGACTGGGGTTGATGTTCCCCTCTACTGCCACCTTTGCAGGGAGGTAGACTGTGGATCTTTTGATAGGGGACCCTGTTTGCCACCCTCAGCCCTGGGGGAGGGGGGTGGTGGTGCATGGGGGCTACACCTGACTGATACAGACAGAGATGTCCAAGGTGGTCCTGCAGAACCTACCTATCTCACACAGTAACACTGCTTTGGACCTGCGCCATAGCCTCTTTCAGCCATGGACGGTGCTGTGGACCTGGTGCTGGGTGCCTCACTGCACCCTCAGGGTGAGCACAGTACCCGCACAATGTGACGGTGTGTAGCTACTCTGTGCCAGTACAACACATGGTCAGTACCTCCTACCAGGCCGAGGTGCTGTGGGGGTGCACATGGTCACTTCCCCCTACCAGGCCGAGGCGCTGTGGGGGTGCATTCCCCATGGTGTGTATCTGTGGACAGCTGATTTGCATGTGCAGTGCATCATGGGTGTGACTGGCACAATCCAACCCTGTGCAACCCCAGCACCTGCTCACAGGCTCTGATAAACCATAGGCCATCACACGTACATCTGCTAGCATATTGCATAGGTGCAAGACACCCTACAGAGTCTGTAAAATAAGATGCCCACACTGGTAGAAACACACGTAAAAACACACGTACGTACCCACGCGCGCAGCTACGCACGTGGCTAGGCACACTCCGAGGGTGTTTTTCTGACACCAATACTCAGCGTAACGAAAAACATGCCTCCTCTTTCCCTCTGTAATGTACAGGGTGATGCCTGGGACAGCCTTCTGCGTTAGGCACACTGGGGACTCGAACCCATGCTGCCTGTAACAGCGGTCAGTACCGTAACCATTGTGCTACAGCTCTGTTTCAGTGCTTTGTGTCTGTACGTCTTCTTACGTTTAACGCGCAGTGACGCGCCACGGCGCACGGTAACGCTCGTTAATTTTTTTAACACGCGTTAGTGGTGACGATGTACCGCCCATGTCCTTATTTGGGGTTTCTGTTACTACCGCGGCTCCTAACGCGAATTGCACTAACGCAGTTTAGTAAACATACCCCTAAATTTCAAAACATTTAACCTTCATATAATAAATAATTAATTCAGAATAATATTTTGTCTGTTTAGTTTACATTTTTCATGGTGAACAATTAAAATTCGTCGTGGGGTCATTTATGACCCCAACGGTATTCAGTGTGTGCAAAAAATGTCGGTAATTCCAGGGTTAACCGGTTTCTAATCCACGATAGTATATTGCCTCCTATACCATGACTTTTTAACTTTGGCATGAGTCTCTCATGATGACTTTGTCAAAGCTTTTCTGGAAATCCAGATGCACTATATCAACCGTCTCACCTTTATCTACCTGTGTATTCACACCTTCAAAAAAAATATAACAGATGTGAGACAGTACAATGGCTAAATAGGTTTATGTAAATTAATGAAAAAAATTAATACTGTCTCAGATCGAAAGTTTGACTAATTACTGTGCAGAATCTAGGTCAAACCATCTGATTAAATCTAAAGATTACGGAAGTGAGAAATTTTGGTAGGCATTGTTAGTTATCACAGCAGTGGATTAGTGCAATGTGTTCTGCTTCTATTATATATTTTATTTTCTTCAAGCTATAGAATCAGAATTCCAATATCTAATGCATTTTTGCAATATGGTAGGATAGCAAGCAATCAGACTACAGCATAATAAAAAAGTCAAAAGGCATAGAGAATTCTATCACTTACAGACTATGTGGGCTACTTACTAAGGGGCCCTTTTACTGAAGTGTGCTGGGGTTTTGCAGCTAATGAGCATTTACTGCAAAAATGCATGGTAGTTGCAATCACTGTGCATTAACTACCAGGGTGTGACCAGCATGTTCCTGGCAATTACCTCACTGAACAATACCCTAACATGCCTCAGCAGCATGCACAATTACTGCGGATGCACTTAACTCCACCTACTGAGGTGGTGTTAGGTGATCCCACCCTAATTACAAAGGATGCAATTAGTGCATGGTATTTCTCTTTGGACAAGCAGGATGTTTCAGCCACACCTGGTGACATCTTCCGATGGTGCCAAGGATGTGAGTGCTCTTCTTGGCATGCTTTCCTACCTTCTGGCCAGCCCCTACCTAGCTCAGTTTCCATTCTTCTACCTTGCAAGCAAGACAGACCTCTCCAGCTCTCAAAAAAGAAGAAAGAATCAAGAACCCAAGCAAAACCAAAGGGATCCCCTGCTCCATCATGCAGGAACCTGCAGCAAAGGTAGCATGCCTAAACCCGGTTTCAAAAAATGCCCCAGATGCAGAAAAAAGATGAACTGCACCAACGTACAAGATCAATGCAGGAGCTACACCGGGTTGAGGACTGCCCCCCTTTGTACAAGGATGTCTTCTCACGTCAGAAAATCCTGGTTCCATGCTTTTAAGGACTGCATTGCTGAGACTCCACTCACCATCTGAGATTATTTGGACAACCACGTGTGGCACCGGGACCACCAGGACACCTCCAATGCTCAGGATACACCTTCCAGGGCCTCCATCTCCAGCAGTACATCCCCTGAAGCTTCCTTATCCTCAGTGGTACAGGCAGCAGCCCCCACAGCTCATCAATCGGAAGCACCAATGCCGACATCACCGTCAGCACTCCAGCAGCCCTTCCACCTCCAGATCACCTCCAGGGGGCGCAGCAATGGACAAAGAAGATGTCACAGTTCAAGGGCAAGCTCTTCTGCCTCCCTGCTGGGGCTCCTCTCCTGCTTACTCCAACAGCAGCAGAGGGAGTAACTCAGGCCATCAATCACACTGCCAGTGCCTCCTCAGAATCAGGGGATACCGGAAAAACCCTTGGACTCGACAACACCGGGCCAACCACTATCATCATCCCCACCCACATCCCTAGTACCCACAGCCACAGACAGCAGGGAGGCAGAGGTAGCCACCCTGGATACATCAGATTCAAGCGATGCCCCCACCTCAACTAGGATAGTCGCTGCATCCAAAACAGTGGCCAAGCCTTCCACCACTTAATCCCCACTGCTGCCTCCACCCAAAGACCTCGCATGTCTAAAATTCCTGTTCAGGGTCGCATCTCAGCTCGCCCTCACACTGGCAGACACAGTGGACCACCAGGGCAAAGCTACAGGGGCCCTAAAATCCCTGGATGCCCCCAAAACACTAGTTATCCTACCAGTCCACCAGCAGCTACAGGGTAATCTGGACAAACTCTGGATCACCTCGGGATTGGGCCCCATGTGCTCCCGCAATCTTGAGGTGAAGTACCAGGTGCAACCAGCACTGGGGGTCTCGAAGACACAGCTGCCACACAAGTCAATCGTGGTTGAGTCTTCCTTGAAACAATCAGATCTTCCTGCAGCCATGCTAATGCTCTGCCTGACTGGGAGCCCAAGCTCCTAGATGACATGAGCAAGAAGGTATTCCACAGAGCCATGCTAAGCACATGGATTGCAGCTCATTAATTCCAGAATACCCTGTTTCAAGACCTGCTGCTGGAGAACCTCAGTAGCATAGTGGCAGCCCTGCCCCTGGACTCCCAAACAGCCATCTTAGCAGCCCTAGCAGGACTCAAAGAGTGCACCAAACACCTAGTCCAAGTAGCTTTTGATAACTTTGATACCACTGCCTGTACAGCTGGGATGGCCATCTTGACATGGTGCCTAGCCTGGCTTTTGGCCTCAGGCCTGCGGAAGACACACATAACCACATAGCTGATACCCCCTGCACAGGGGACTTGCTATTCTGTGACAAGGCCAAGGACACTGTCAATGACATGAAGGAGCATTGTATCACCCTGCAGACCCTTACAGAGGAGGGCCTGAAACGCAACACCAACAGCAGGAAAGGGGACTACCAATGCAAGTTGTACTCCTCCTCCAGATAGAATAGCTCCTGCCACAAATAGCAAGCCCCGTAATACAAACAGCAGCCATACCAGGCACCCTACCAGCACAAACACCACCAGAGAGAGCGGAAACAGCAGAAACAGACCGTATCCCCATCCGGGAAGAGCAACACTTCCATTTGACAACACAGGCCCAGACAGAGTCCCAGCCAGACCCTCAGTGGGGGGGGGGGGACTCTCGGCCTTCCTCAATGCCTGGGCATGGATCACGATGGACAAGTGGGTCCTCTGAATCATAGCAGAGGGTTACAGCATCTGGTTCTTCTCACCACTATCCCAACATGCCCCACCCAGCACCGAGACACCCCCCTTCCCCCGCCATACTTGATACCTGCCATGGTGGAGGAAATCCTGTCCCTCCTGGCATCCCAGGCAATAGAACTCGTCCCAGTGGACAAGCTCAACAGTGGATTCTATCCCAGATGCTTTCTCATACCCAAGAAGGTAGGTGGGGTTCGCCCCATTCTTGACCTGAGGAAACTGAAGAAATTCATCTTCAAGGAGAAGATTTGAATGTACTCATTAGGGTCCATACTGCCCCTCATCCAAGCGGGAGACTGATTGCCTGCTCTGGACTTGCAGGATGCATACACGCACACCCTCATCCACAGTTCGCACAGTTGCCTCAGGTACACATAGATTGTGAGTCCTTTGGGGACAAGGGACTATATCCAGTACCTGTTTGTAGTAGCTACATAATGTAAATCTCTTTGATTGAAGGATAAGGCAGTATAGAAAACTGGTTAAATAAATAAATAAATCTTATTTGTGCTTCCAGGTGTTGGGCAGCCACTACCAGTACAGAGTCCTCCCCTTTAGCCTGTCTCTGGCCCCAACAATGTTCGCCAAGTGTGTTGCTATGGTGGCAGCTCACCTATGCAAGCAGGGCACCTTCATCTTTCCATACCTCGATGACTGGCTCCTCTCAGTGTCCTCACTGCAAAAAACATGAACAGCATTCAGGCAGGCCATCACCCTCCTGACCTCCCTAGGATTATTGATAAATTACCAGAAGTCACACCTGCAGCCCATCCAATTCCTGAAGTTCATTGGGGTGGACATTGATTCTGCAGCCTTCAGGGCATGCCTCCCTGTTCACTGGGTGCCGCGATCACCTCCCTGGCACACAGCATCTCCTCAGCCAACAAGATCATTGCATGAACTCTTCTCTATCTCTCGGACTGCATGGCAGTGACAACACAGGTGCTACCCCTCACAAAGCTGCACATGTGCCATCTACAATGGCATCTCTGCTCCCACTGGAAGCAACATGCTCAGCCACTATGCATGCACATCCCCCTGGACAGGGGGATACGGGACACCTTCCTTTGGTGGACTCTGCCAGGAAACCTTGGGGAAGACAGGCCTCTCCAACAGCCACTGCACGAAACACTAACCGACGCTTCCACCACAGGGGGCCCACATGAGCCAGCTATGTACCCAAGGAGCTTGGACCGCAAAAGAACAGACATGCCACATCAACCTACTGGAGCTCTGAGTGATCTGCTTTTTGCTGAAGGCCTTCCAGCAGCAAATCACCAACTATCATCAGACTATCCTGATCCAAATGTAGAATCAGGTGGTCATGTTCTACATCAACAAGCAAGGGTAGATGGACTCCCACACCCTTTGAGTGGAGGTGCTCAGATGCTGGTCCTTCTCCCTGTCCAGATGTTGCCTGCTGCAAGCCTACTACCTCCCAGTTACACAGAATGACTTGGCAGACAGGTTGAGCAGCCAGCAGGACCCATACGAGTAGATCCTGAACCCACAGGAGAAACAGTCTCTCTTCTGGCACTGGGGACAACTGCAAGTTGACCTCTTTGCTACTGAGAACAACTCGAACTGCTTCCACTTCTGCTCTAAGTGCCCATCCATACCAAGTGCCTAGGCACACATCATGGAGGGGTGGTCGCTTGTGTATGCCTCCCCCCCCCCCCAATCCCCTTATATCTAAGACTCTGCAGAGTATAGAATTGGACAAGATTCAAGCCATCTTCATCACACCCCACTGGCAGAGACAGATGCAGTTTCCCTACCTCCAATGCCTTGCTCTGGAGCCACCAGTATGCCTCCCCATGAAAATGACGCACATCACGCACTTTCGAAAGGGAGACTATGATAAAAGCAGGAAAATAGTTAAGAAAAAACTAAAAGGAGCAGTTGCAAAAGTTAAAGACTTACATCAAGCTTGGGTGTTGTTGAAAAATACTATCTTGGAAGCCCAGACCAGCTGTATTCCACGCTTTAAGAAAAGTGGAAGGAAGTCCAAAAAACTGCCGGCATGGTTTAAAGGTGAGGTCAGAGAGGCTGTTGTTGCCAAAAAAGCATCTTTCAGGAAATGGAAAAAAGAGCCAAACGACGAAACCTGGAAACAGCACAAGCACTAGCAGGTCAAATGCAAGGCATTGATAAAGCAGGCAAAGGGAGAATTTGAGAAGAAGCTTGCTGCGGAAGCAAAAATGTGAAATAAAGATTTTTTCAAGTACATTCATAGCAAAAAACCTGTGAGAGAGTCAGTTGGTCCATTAGATGATAGAGGAGTTAAAGGGGCACTAAGAGGCGACAAGGCGATAGCAGAGAGACTGAATGTTTCAGTCTTTACTGAGGAAGATGTAGGGATGTTACCCATGACTGAAGTGGTATTAAAGGTGCGGAAAAATTGAAGGAAATATCGATACATCGGGAAGATGTATTACAACTATTAGATAAACTGAAGAGTAGCAAATCACCTGGGCCGGATGGTATACATCCAAGGGTGTTGAAAGAACTGAAATATGAGATTGCAGACCTGCTGTTAGTAATCTGTGAACTATCATTAAAATCATCTCTAATACCTGAAGATTGGAGGATCGCCAATGTAACACCAATTTTTAAAAAGGGTTCCAGGGGTGATCCGGGAAACTACAGACTGGTGAGCCTCATGTCAGTACCAGGAAAAATGGTAGAAACCATCATAAAGAATAACATTACTCAGCAAGTAGATAGTCATGGCCTAATGGGAGACAGCCAACATGGCTTTAAACAAGGAAGATCTTGTCTTACTAATCTGTTATTTTGAAAGTGTGAATAAACAGGTGGACAAAGGTGAATCGGTTGATATAGTGTATCTGGACTTTCAGAAAGCCTTTGACAAGGTCCCTCATCAGAGACTTTTGGCAAAACTTAAGAGTCATGGGATAGGAGGCAGTGTACTACTGTGGATCAGGAACTGGTTAAAAGATAGAAAGCAGAGGGTTGGCTAAATGGCCAATTTTCCCAATGGAGAAAGGTGAATAGTGGTGTACCCCAGGGATCTGTGCCGGGTCCACTGCTTTTTGACATATTCATAAATGACCTGGAAAGTGGAATAACGAGTGAGGTTATCAAATTTTCAGATGACACAAAACTATTTAAAGTTGTTAAAACCCAACAGGATTGTGGAAAATTGCAAGAGGATCTTGATAAATTGGAAGACTGGGCATCAAAATGGCAGATGAAATTTAATGTGGACAAGTGCAAAGTTATGCATCTAGGGAAGAACAACCCAAACTATGGTTACACAATGCAAGGTTCCACATTAGGAACCACCACCCAGGAAAAAGATTTAGGCGTCATTGTGGATAACATGTTAAAACCCTCGGCCCAGTGTGCAGCGGCGGCCAAGAGAGCAAATAGAATGCTAGGTATCATAAGGAAAGGAATGGAAAATAAAACAAAAGATATTATAATGCCTCTATACCGTTACATGGTCAGACCGCACCTTGAATAATGTGTGCAGTTCTGGTCGCCATATCTTAAAAAGGATATAGCGTTATTAGAAAAGGTTCAGAGAAGAGGCACCAAAATGGTAAAGGGGATGGAAGGATACTCCTATGAAGAAAGGCTAAAAAGGTTAGGGCTCTTTAACCTGGAAAAGAGACGGCTGAGGGGAGATATGATAGAAGTCTATAAATTAATGAACGGAGTGGAACGGGTAAATGTAGATCGATTGTTTATGTTATCAGAATATAGAAAGACTAGGGGACATGCAATGAAGCTACAGGGTAAACATTTTAAGACTAATAAAAGAAAATATTTTTTCACTCAACGTGTAATCAAACTCTGGAATTTGTTACCGGAGGATGTAGTAAAGGCTGTTAGTGTAGCTGGGTTTAAAAAAGGTTTGGACAAGTTCCTGGAGGAAAGGTCCATAAACCATTATTAAGAAGGGACCCAGGATATCAATTCTTGACCCAGTACAAGCATTGTGGAACCTGTGTCTTTTGGGGAAACTGCTAGGTACGTATGACCTAGATTGGCCACTGTTGGAAACAGGATACTGGGCTTGATGGACCTTGGTCTGACCCAGTATGGCATCTCTTATGTTCTTATCACCCAGGATGGTGGGAGCATCCTGCACCACAACCTGCCAGAACTTGCCTTGACAGGCTGGATATTGAGAGACTAACCCTAACCTACCTCAACCTGTCTATGGAGGTTCAGCATATAGTCAACACAGACCAAAGCCCATCCACAAGGAAATCCTATGGCCTGAAGTGGAAGTGTTATAGCACCTAATGTGCCTCCCGAGGCCTGGACCCAGTCTCCTGCCCAGTCTCCCAGATCCCCCAATACCTTAACACCCTCATCAACAGCAGCCACAAGACACAGTCCATCAGAGACCACCTCTCCACCATCGCTGCCTTCCATGACCACATACACGACAGGTCCATCACCACACTTCCACTGGTTGCCCTCTTCGTGAAAGGATTGACCAACCTACTTACTATGGTGTGGCTCCCAATAACACCCTGGGACCTAAATGTGGTCTTCCACCAACTAACCCAGGAGCCTTTCGAGCCACTACAAATGGTGTCTCTGAAATACACCTCCTGGAAGATTATCATTCTGGTAGCGATCACCTCCACCAGAAGGATCAGTGAGCTGCAGGTGTTCATGTTGCACCCACTATATACACAGCTGTACAACGACGAGACCACCCTTCACACCCATCTGAGGTTCATCCCAAAGGTAGCCTTAATCTTCCACATCAACCAAACAATAGAGCTACCCACCTTCTATTCAGAACCCCATGCCTTATCAGAAGAGCAGAGACTGCATACTCTTGACTGTGTCAGGCCCCTTCATACCTACCTCTGCAAGATGGAACCCCTGCCCCAAGGAACACAGCTCTTTGTCTCCTTCGACCCCAACAGTCCAGATCACCCAGTCACGAAGAGGATGCTGTCGCAATGGATATCCGACTGCATCGCCTTCTGCCATGGCCGGGCAGGCGCACAGACTACGGTCAAAGTCAGAGCCCATCAGCTCTGAGTGCTGGCCACCACCATTGCTAACTTGCACTCCATACCAGTGGCAGATATCTGCAAGGCCGCAACCTAGTCTTTGTACACACTTCCAGATACACCATTGCCTTGACCTCAAAGTGCAAGCAGACAGCTCGTTCAGTCAGACAGTTCTATCCTCAGCAGTACCACAAAGTTACAAACTCCTGAGACCGATCCCAGCTCAGCTGCCAGTCTGTTACCACAGCTAGGCACAGCCGCCAAGGACAGCGGCACAAGAAATTTGAGGTGATGCCTAGAGAAGCCTTTTTATTTTGCTATTCAGATGGTTATCGAACACTGGTATTCCAAGTTATCTTGTAGTCACATTGACCACTCTTGTTTAAGCTTATGCTGTTATCACTGTTCCAATCCAAGTTTTGTTAATAAATCATGATGAACCGAGTCACCGTGCACTATCATTATGGTTTAGGTTCACGGGTCATTTCCCTTCCCTCATCAACCACAGCACATGCAGACTGCGCAGCTAGGAAGGTACCAGATTTGGCTGACGTATCTGGCTTATCCAAGGAGAAAGCGAGGTTACTTAAATGCAATGGGGGTTCTCCATGGATAGCAGGATAAGTCAGCCACACATACCCGCCCACCTCCCCTGGATAAGGTAAGCCTCATAACCCTGGCACGCGCCTACCTACAGTAGTGAGAAGACCACAACTAGAGACAAACTGGGCTAGGTAGGGGCAGGCCAGGAGGTAGGGCTACCTTGGTACATGAGATATGCATGACTGCCCTATTTTATGCAAATATCTCATGCATTTTCATTAAGAGTGTCCTGGAAACCTAACTGGTTTGCGGATCTCCAGGAATGGAATTTGACACCCTTGTTCTAAATGGTAGGTCTAATACATTAAAAAACAAATAACAAGATATCTGTAGTTTAACAGATGAAACTACCAATTGACTAGATCCAAAGACCACAGTACCTATATTGGTTTTTAAAAGGCTAAAGGTTTTGCTGAAATATGACTGGCCATCCTGCCTGAGGGTGATGACAATTAAGGTACACATTTTAAATTGAATATATACTGTATGTAATTTGCTAGCTAATGGAGTGCTTTTAGTTTGGAGAAAATTCCACAGCAGTCCTAAGATGTACTGCAGAATTCCGCACTATCTTCAGGCCTTTAACCACACAGCAAGGCAAATCCAAGTATATAGCACTGCAGTTGTCTAGCACATTTAAAACTATTCACTGAATCACAGATCTAAAATCTTAAGAGAAAAATAATATATAAGACACATTAATAGTGTTCGTTTATAAAAGGTGGTAGCAACTGAGGACTTCACTTGCTTCTCGAGGGAAAAGTCATTGGTTGTAAAAAAAACAGATTTCTGAACTGTCATTGGTTTTAAGTCTAAAAAACCCTGCATCAGAGTTTTTAACTCACTGGGAGGAGCAACCAAGCTAACCCACAATATCTCAGTCTTAGAAAAATTCAGCACCAATTAGTTAACATCCAATTACACATTACCCGGACACAGTCAGCAAGAACAGATGAAGTACAAACTGATCAGCATTCGATTGAATCTGCATGCATCCAAAAGCAAAATGCCTTTGGAGCACAGGAAGCAAGACAGCAACTGCAAGAAATGTTTGCAAAGTGCTACAGTACAGGTAAAACAGAAGAAGAACACCCTATAGAGGTTTCCAGGCTGCTTCATTGCCTCTGAATGACACCGTATGCATCTTGTACACAGATCGGAATGAAACCAACCTAAAACAGATAAACACAACTCCAAGATCACAAACATGCCAATAGGAGCAGCACCGTACCTAGCCCTGTATGAGCAGTGCAGTCACACGGGGTGCAAAGAGATAGGGGCACATTTGGGACTGCATGCTTCGGTTCCCCCACACGCTGCCTGCCCTTGTCCCGCTGCTGCTGCTTTTCCTGTTGCCTTGGTAGCGATGGCGATGGCAGCAGCAGAGCAGATAAGCATGTGTAAGAGGAGGGAGGGATCAAACCTGTATGCAAGCACGGAGTTGGAAACATCTGCATTTTTTTTTTGTAATTGCATATCTGCTCTGCTGCTGCAATCACCACTGCTGCCGCCAAGGCAACACGAAAAGCCACGGTGGCAGCAAGGCAAGGGCAGGAGAGAGCCAGCTGGATATGGAGGTACGATGGGAACATGTCAGGCATGGGGCAAATGACTGGAGGGGGCCCACCAGATGTTCAAGTCACACAGGGTGCATTTATGGCTTGGTATGACCCTGAATAGGAGAGTATGAACGATAGGCTCTAAAGCTGATGAGAGATCCAGAGGGACCAGTAAAGCTGATTCATACTAATCAGTACAGGCATGGAGGGAGTTCAGGACTGAAACTAATTGTTTAGGTGCTATGTCATTGCCAAAAACTGCACCATAGTAAAGAACAGAATTTTCCTCCAAAAGATTGAGCAGTTGATTGAAAGCACACTTTTCAATTATTGTAGCCAAAGATGGAAGATTAGATGATAGACAGTAACATGGCTCCTAAAAATTAAAAGTGGTCTACTGCTGATTTTCCAAACTGCAGCAAAAGTCCAGCACTTAAAGATAAGTTCATTATTATCACCAAAGTAGAGAACATCACATTTTTCAGAGTCCAAACAAGCCAAAAAAGGACTGAGATCTAAAACACAGCTTCCAACCCTCATTTGCATCAATATAGAAGTTGATAATAAGATGAAAGACATCCCAGATTGAAGAGGTTAATATACTGTAGGACAAAAAACCGTATTATATAGGCAACCTGTAATAATCAGGCTCCAAAGGTATAAATGTTTGTGTTTACTTTGAGTAATTTTACATGCAACAATGCATGCAAACCTAGGGGTTTTAGTCACATATTAGTGTAAGTGGCCACTTATGCACATGAATTATGTGGTCGCAATTCCCTAAGTATGTGCGCACATCAGATTGCATATACTTGCACAGGGGCAGACTTTTGGTAAAGTGTGGGTGTAAAATGCATAGTTTATGTGCACAATTATGCACATAAACTATAAAATACTATAATTTAAATGCATTCCTTGCAAATATAGGCATGGGCATTAACAGCAGCCCTAGGGCTGGTGTAAGTGATCATGCCTTAAATTACTGCACATTTTCAACTATTTACACTAGTAATCTATAAAGTGTGCAATTACTTGACTTTATACATTAGGGATGAAATATGAACAGACAAACACATGTTAACTATGTGGGACCTTATAGAATTAGCCTCCACACATATATTTTATAAACAATGCCTGTACTTCTCAACTCCACCTGAATTACACCTCTAGGAACACCCATGCACAGATCAATAGTGGGTGCACGCTTTCCATGCATGTACCATTTTACATGTGTAAGTAGTTGCACAATTTTACAAAAGCTCTTTTCTGTGTATAAAGTAGGTTTTGCAAGCAAAAAGCTTTATAAAATACCCCTGATGAAAGGTCTACAACTGGTCATGAGGGAGGAGCAAAAGCTTATAAGTATCAGGAGTAAGATAATAAAGTAACTCAGTATGGGGTTATTTTAGAAGCCCTATTCATGCTTTGGATGTCTGAAACTGGGCATAGAGACATCCAAAGCAAAGAGACATCTCCAGAGGCATTTTAGAATCTAGGTCTGTGAACCTCCAAATCTGAATGGGGGCATAGTAGAGGCATTTCCAAGGACCTGGACTTCACCACTCAATCTCAGAAACGTCCTTGATGTCCCCAGTCACATCTAAGAATACACCTGCTATACCTGCTCCAGGCATGAATAGATATTGGGAAAGTCCTCGCTTGTTTTGGCTGCGAAAAATCCAGAGAGTGTAAAGAAGATGACGCTCCATTATTTGCAGTACTCTATACAAATACAACACTAGCAGCATTGGGATTTGAACTCTGGCTTCCCTGGTCCTAGACCACTACTCTAAACATTAAGCTATTCCTAGACATCCAGGTTCAAGACTACTATTCTGGGGACATCTATCTAGACACCCCCACAGACCTCCATATCGGGCACATCCACGTTTGTGAAATTGTGCCTGAATTTACATGTGCCTGCATTTTTTTTCTATAGAATAGGAAGAATGTAATATAGAATAGGATATTAATTACACTCTTTCTATTCTATATGGTGTTGTATTTTTTTGAATTTTTTAATTGGACGGATACCTATTTAAAATGGCAGAGAAACCACTTTGGGGTGAGATGTTTAATCCATTCAAAAGCAAGGGTCTTAGACTTTAGGAAAACTAACTTTGCCAAGATGGGCCAATACCTCAGGGAATCATTAGCGGGATGGGAACAGCTGCGGGATGTAGAAAAACAGTGGGCAAAACTGAAAGGGCATATTTTAAGGGCAACCAACCTTTTTGTTAAAATGGTAAATAAAGGTAAAAGTAAAAGGAGACTGCTATGGTTTTTGAAAGAAGTAGCTGAAAAGGTGAAGAAAAAGAGGGAGGCCTTCATGAAGTACAAGAGATCACAGAGAGAGGAAGACAGGCATCTATATTTGGAAAAACTTAAGAGAAGCTAACAAAGTAGTCAGGAAAGCAAAGATTCAAAAAGAGGAGGAAATAACCAATGCAATAAAATGGGGGGATAAGACATTTTTCAGATATGTTAGTGAGAAGAGGAAGGGCAAACGTGGTATTGTTAGACTCAAGGGTGAAGGGGAGGAATATGTAGAAGCTGATGAGGATAAAGTGGAATTGCTTAACAAATATTTCTGTTCTGTGTTCACAGATGAAGAACGAGGAATAGGACCTCAGAAAACACCCACAAACATGAACAGAAGCGAGGGGTATCTTGAACAATTTTCAGAAGACTATGTTTGTAAGAAACTAGCTAAACTTAAAGTAAACAAAGCGATGGGACTGAATGGGACACACCCTAGAATACTGAGGGAACTTGGGGACATTCTATCAGCTCCACTGACTGACCTTTTCAATGCCTCGTTGGAGTCTGGAGTGGTGCCAAAGGACTGGAGAGAGGCTCATGTGGACCCTTTACAAAAAAGTGGAAGTAAGGATGTGGTTGAAAACTACAGGCTGATTAGTTTAACTTCAGTGTTGAGTAAATTATTGGAAGCACTGCTGAAAGAGAAAATAGTGAGGTTTCTGGATTCCAGTGGATTACAGGATCAGAGACAGCATGGATTCACCAGAGGCAGGTCTTTTCAGACAAATCTGATTGATTTCTTTGGCTGGGTGACCAGGGAGTTGGACCGAGTGAGAGCCCTAGATGTGATGTATTTAGATTTCAGTAAAGCCTTTGACACTGTTCCTCACAGGCGACTTATAAACAAACTGAGCACCCTAGGGATGGACCCTAAAGTTACTGCTGGGGTTGGAAATTGGTTGAGTGGGAGGCGACAAAGGGTACAGTTAAATGGAGATCACTCTGAGGAGAAGGAGGTTACCAGTGGTGTGCCCCAGGGATCTATCCTTGGTCCGATTCTTTTTAACATCTTTGTTTGTGATATAGCAGAAGGACTATCGGGTAGGGTTTGCCTCTTTGCGGATGATACCAAAATCTGCAATAGAGTAGACACCCAGGAAGGTGTAGATAACATGAGGAGGGATCTAGCTAAGCTTGAAGAATGGTCTAGAATTTGGCAGCTGGGATTTAATGTTAAAAAATGCAAGGTCTTTATAGATTTTGGGCTGCAGCAATCCAAGGGAGCAATACAGTATAGGGGGTGAAGTACTTTTGTCCACTTAAGAAGAGCGGGACCTCGGTGTGGTTGTGTCTGATGATCTTAAAGTAGCTAAACAGGTAGAAAAGGCGACAGCAAAAACTAGAAAGATGCTTGGGTGCATATAGGGAGAGGAACGGCCAGTAGATGAAAGGAGCTGATAGTGCCTTTGTATAAGTCTTTGGTGCAACCTCATTTGAAGTATTGTGTGCAATTCTGGAGACCGCACCTTCAAAAGGATATAAACACATTGGAGTCAGTATAGAGGGTGGCTACTAAAATGATTAGTGGTCTTCATTATAAAGCATATGAGGACAGACTTAAGGATCTTAATATGTACACCTTAGAGGAAAGGCAAGATAGAGATGATATGATTGAGATGTTTAAATTCCTCCATGTCAAAAATGCACAGGAGGAGAGCTTCTTTTGATTGAAAGCAAGCTCTGCTGCGAGGGTACATGGGATGAGAGTGAAAGGGGATAGATTCAGGAGTGATATGCGGACATATTTATTTATGGAAAGAGTGGTGGATCCATGGAATAGTCTCCCAGTGGAGGTGGTAGAGATGAGGACAGTATCTGAAGTCAAAGAAGCATGGGACAAATATAGAGGATCTCTAAAGGAACAAAGGGAACTGTTGTAGTAGTTGATATGGAAGGACAGACTACATAGGCCATATGGTCTTTTTCTGTCATCATGTTTCTATGTTTCTATGTAAATAGAAGAACAAATGACTGACTCATTGAAAAGATTGTCTTTACTAGTTAGATTAGAGGAAACTGAGGACACACACTCTTAGCCTGCTTTGTTGAATTTATGACGGCATTTGATCCAAGCAGAGTTACATGGTGACACCTTAGTTCAATATGTCTGTAATAAAATGATTCTGTGGGTCCGCGAGTGATTAAAGAACTTAAGCTATTCTTGCAGGACCTAGTATTTTTAGAGTTGACTGGGAATTCTTAATAAATGTAGTTGTGGATCTTTTGCTCTTGATTATTGAATCTACTTCTTGACTGGAAGTGTAATTGAAGAACTTTATTGAACAGATGGAGTTAAACTAAAGGAATCCTTCACTGATGATGAATTTGAGAAGTGTATGGTGGAAGTTCACTCATCTATGGATCGTTTTCATCTGACAGCTCAGCAACTGAAGGTGAAGAAGCTGAAATGTGACAAAAAAGCTTATCAAACCAAATGTGTCTATCTTTGGCTGTATAAGTCTAAGCTTCAACCTCCTAAGCGGAGGGTTATGTTTGATGATATCTCTGATTAGTCGGATTGGAGTGGGAATGGACAGAGTGATAGCTCCTCTTCGGTTAATTTTTTGGGAAACATGAAAAAGTATCTCAAGAACCGGAAGTAGGGCTAGATCAATACCAGTATCAAGGTCCAATGATGCACTCACAAACATTAGACAATTAACAGTAATTAACATCTCCAGCTGCCAACTAACTGCAGCTCAAGAATGGGCATAGAACCTTGGTTTAGAGTTTGTTGTTGTTGTTGTTGTTAAGTGCCGTTGAGTCCGTGTCGACTCATGGTGACCCTCTGGATAGTTGTCCTAAATTGTGTTTGGTCTTCAGTCAGCCAGCTCATTGTTGACAGACTGGTACCCGTAGCTGCTGTTCTTGTATTGATCCATCTCATTGTTGGCCTTCCTCTTTTGCATTGATCTTCTACTTTGCCAAGCATGATGTCTTTCTCTAATGATCTCTCTCTTTGCATGATGTGTCCAAAGTATGAAAGTCAAAGTCTTATCATTTGAGCTTCTAAAGAAAGCTTAGGTTTGATCACCTTTAGTACTGACTGATTTGTTCTTCGGGCAGTCCATGGAATATACAGTATTCGTCTCCATCACCATAATTCAAAGGCTTAAATTTTCTTCCCGTCTATCTTTTTCACTGTCCAACTTTCACATCCATATGACTTTATTGAAAATGCCATGGCTTGAACAAGTTAAATCTTTCTATGGAGAGAGGCATCTCTGCTCTTGTCTTGAAGGACTACAAAAGGAGACTGCTACTTCTGGAGAGAGATCTGCGATTGTAAGTATTTACTTCTGGGAATTTTTCTAAATCTTGGGGAAAAAGGAATTCTTTAGATTAAAACTGATTAATCTGTGAACCCAGTGTATTTGTTAAATCAGTCAGGGCCTAGTAGCAGCAAAGAGCTTTAATTTAAATCAAATCAGTAACTATCTTAGCATAAAATGCAAAATAGGGTCAGTATTCTTTGAGCAATAAATTATTTCTAGAGACCTTTACAAAGAGGCCTTCTACATAGGGGGAAAGAGACCTGTGAAATGTTTTAAATAGGTGTTAAAACCAGGGGGTATGTTTACTAAACCGCGGTAATATTACCTGTGTTAGGTTCCACGGTAATGGTACAGATGCCCATATGAAGGAGTGGGCGGTGCATCGTTAAACCAAGCCATTTCAGGTAATGCACCATTACAAGGTGCTAACGTGCGGTACAGTGCGCCATGGACCCACCGCGCGTGAACACCATAGCGGAGAGGAAGCAGCAGCGCATCCGAAGAGGTTGCACGCTGACAGTAGAAGACGTGCTGAGGGACGTGCAGACCTGGTGCCACATGAGAAAAGGAGCCGTAGGTGTAAAGCCATAGACGACAGGCAGCTGATAACGCAGTCTGGAGTGGGGACGTGAGCCACAAGTAACACAGGCACACACACCATGAAATGGTTTTCAGTGAAACAGCATTTAGAGGAGTAAACAAATATAACAGAAAGTGCATCAGGGGTCGGTCTGAAGGGCCAGCTGTGTGGATGGTGTGTGTATAAGGGCAAAATGGGCAGGAGATCCAAAAAGGAGTAAGAGGAAATTAAACCGGTAGACTGAAGAGCCCAAACACAGTTCACTGACACCAATACCAAACCACTGAGCCATCTGCTCACCCAGACATCCTAAAGAAAGAGAGCATATGTAACAGCTAGCATGTGACCGATAGGCTGCATGGAGGGGACACCGCAGTGTACAGTGAGGAGAGGGAATGGTATGTGGAGAAGGGACAAAGCCGGAGCCAAATGTATGGTAAGGACAGCAGAACAAACGAAAAGAAAGGAAAAGGAACCTGTGGGACCCAAACCCACAACCTATGTTGGCTCAACGCACGTCTGCAACCACTATCCCAAACAACCACAACAAGCACAATGCAAATATGTTCCACCAAGTGGCCATTGTGTCTGCTAGATCATCACGCAGTAGTGTGTCCTACAAGTTCTCAGTCGTATGCGCGTTGTGGAGAACGCACGTAGCAGGGCGTCTTACGTGCAGCACACAATAACATGCATGAGGTTATGGAGCTTTCTACGTGTCTTATAAGATATGACTAGGCGCTTTAGCATATGTGGTCAGATTATGGCACATAACAATGCACATCACAAACAGATGACACACGTGCTATTGTGCGCGCTGCAACACGCGTACGTTACAATACTGCATACTACAGTAAACCACCTGTCCATTGCCCCTCCCATGTGCCCCCACCAGTTCTAGGACTACAGCTGTACTCCGGCCACCAACCATGGTCTGACATTCACCAGCAGCAGACACAGGCAGCCTGTACCTGCTGCACCATGCCAGGTGTCCCGGCCATGCACGAACTAACCGCGGGCACTCCGCTAGCCAGTCTATCCTGCCTGTTCACAGTAGAACTGTGTGCACCCAAATCTGGGTTGTATGGCACAGGCATCCAGCAGGTGTCCCAATGATTGCCCCCCCCCCAGAAAAGGGAGCACACATATATCAACTGAGACAGATACCATGTAGCACTATGTGGGAAACTAGCCGTGCCATGATCACTGTTCGGTCAGTGTGAGTGTGTCCTATCAGCATGACGTGATATGGCCACCTTGTCCATGCAGGTGGTGGTTGGGCACTACAACGTCCCAGCCATTGTCCTATGCCCTCTGCAGATGCATCCTGCCCAGTCCACCCTGCTTGGGCCATACCCACAATACCTTGCTAGTGGGACATTGTGGGCCCAGAGAGGTGTAGGAAGCCATGAAATGATGGATAGACATAAACACACACACACACACACACACACCTACTGCAGCATTGTGTAAAGATAGGGGTGGTTGGCAACCCTGCCCGCCACACTGGTCATGATCACAGTGCCGACATTGCCAAACTGTGCATGGAGTAGTAATAGTGCTCTTGTGATAATTGCAGCTCTGTGCTGGGGCCAACAGCCTGACTCTCCATGCAGCTTTGGAGAGTGGAGCCTGTGTGAGTGGGTGTTTGCACCCCTGTTGGCTGCTTCTTTGGGGAGTGCACATGTTGCTGTTGTATCTGCATTGTGGGGACAAAAATATAGGGACATGCTCTGCAGGAGTCACAGCTGGGACCTGAACCTGTGACTCTCTGCTCTGGGACATGCTGACTGTGTGTACTGCACCACACTGTTGCCACAGATGCATGGCTGTCCCTGGGGCTACCTGTACGTCTCCTCAGCCAGACCTTTTCCATTGTACTGCACACCACGTACCGGTACAGGGCATAGCCGGGTACGTTGCAGGCAGGTGCCACTGCCCCCTCCAGCACCAGCACACATCCTCCTGCCATGCCACCTGGGTATATGCTGTTGGTGCTGGTAGTGCGCAGTACCTAGCCATCCACTGTGCAGGTAGGCGGTCACCTAGTGAGCGGGGTCTGGTGTGGGGAGGCATACATGGACATCCTCACATCCCCCCATCACTGCCTACCAATATTATGTCCCTGCCACATGGGGGGGATGGTTGGGGGGATGACAGGTCAGTGCCCTAGCAACTATTGGCTAGGGTGGACCAGGTAGCTGTAGGTGGATTGTGTTTGGCCTTGGTCAGCTGCTGTCTTGCTGCCATCCAGTTCCTATGTTCCTATGTGCCACGTAGGCGACAGCCTAGTCTGCCCTGTGCACCAGCTGCCCCCACTACATGTCCCGCCTGCAGCCCCCTATGCCCCATTTGCACCATCCCTATAGTGGCCGTTCATACTTGGCCACTAAGCTGTTGTTTCATATGGAGCACTACTGTCACGGTTCTTGGGCTCCCTACCTGTGTTGTACATTGCTGATGCTAAATGGTTTCACCCTTCTGAAAATGTGCAGCTAACGACAGGTTTTCATTCACGGTAATATTCAGCCCTTCAGTACCCCGCGTTAGTGCCGCGGAAGCTTCTCCCAGCCCACTCCCCACCCATTGACCCCTTCTCTCCGCCCTCTGCGGCCTTTACCGCGGGCGCCAACGTTAATGCACGTTATGTACTCAATGCATTTTAATGTTACCTAACGCGCGTTAACGTAGCCACTGTTACGTTAACGTGGTTTAGTAAACATACCCCCAGGTGGCAGATCAAAGGGCCATTTTGAAAGACTCCCTCTGTCCAAGCAAGGACTGTATTAATCACCCAGGAAATTGGTCCCAGCTTACCTCAGAAGCACAGGTATAAATAGTTCAACCAGAGTTCTGTGATTCTCAGTCTTGAAGGACTACAAAAGGGGGCTGCTCCTTCTGGAGAGCGATCTGCAATTGTAAGTATTTACTTCTGGAAATTTTTCTAAATCTTGGGGAAAAAGGAATTCTTTAGATTAAAGCTGATTAATCTGTGAACCCAGTGTATTTGTTAAATCATTCAGGGCCTAGTAGTAGCAAAGAATTTTCTGTTTAAATTTAAAACACAGTGGAGGGCTTTCTGGTTAAATTTAGACCCCAAGACTCCTCTATCCAAGCAAGGGCTATGGGACTCCCACTGGAAATTGGTCACAAATTACCTTAGAAGCACAGGACAGGGTACTGTGTAGCAGCCAGCTTTTAATATGTCTTTTCCCTCCCCCCCCCCCCAACACCCACCCACCCCTGGGATAATTGTATATATGTTCTATGTATTATTTGTACCTGTTCAATGTATTGAGTTGTTCTTATTAAACCACACTGATCTTAAAAAGTGCGGTATATAAAACCAAATAAATAAAATAAATAAATAAATAAATAAAATTGTAGCTTTATAGGTGCATAAACCTCTCAAAGGAAAGGAGGTGCCATATTCACTCTCAGGTGCAGACTTGGAGGACATAAGGAAGACAGAGAGGTACATAGACAAGACCTACAGGGCTGTAGTACTGAAGTACCACTTCCAGTCTGGCAGCATCCCTGTTGCCATGGAGGAGAGAGGTCATGTGACAGGACAGCATCACCCTGGTGTGGCAGGAAGTGATCCTGTATATAGGACCAGTCCTTCAGGTGATGCAAAACCCTTTTGCATGTGTCCATGAGGGAAGGGTTAGGGCAGCCGTTATAGCTGGTGATTAGATCATTAGGTATGTAGATAGCTGGGTGGCTGATGGGCATGAGGATCACCTAGTAACATGCCTGCATGGTGCGAAGGTAGCGGAACTCATGTGCCATATAGAAAAGGTCTTAGATATTGCTAGGGAGGAGTCTTCTGTCTTGGTACATGTTGGTACCAATGACATAGGAAAATGTGGTAGGGAGGTTCTGGAGGCTAAATTTAGGCTTTTAGGTAGGAAGTTAAAATCCAGAACTTCCAGTGTAGCATTTTTCGAAATGCTTCCCATTCCACAGGCAGGACCCAAAAGGCAGGCAGAACTCCGGAGTCTCAATGCGTGGATGAGAAAATGGTACAAAATGAGGGTTTTGGATTTGTTAGGAACTGGGGGAACATTCTGGGGGAAGGAGGGGCTCTTCTGAAGGGATGGGCTTCACCTTAACCGGGATGGAACCAGGCTGCTGGCAGCGTTGAGCTCTCTGGCTCGGTTCTTCTTTGGTTTCATTCATTCTTCACCAACAGGTCCTTCTCAGTTCTTTCAGGGTCTGCTTCCTCCCTCCCCCCCAACCCCCCTTCACTGTGATGTGCCACAGGGTTCCGTCCTGGTCTCGCTTTTGTTTAATATCTCCTTGGCCCCCCTTACCCTCCTGGTTCAGCAATATGGTATCTCCGCGTATTACTACGCGAATGATATCATCCTACTTCATCATACAGATTCCACAGCACCTGATATTGGCCTCCTCAATGCCTGACTGTCCTGTGTGGCCTCCTGAATGTCCACAAATTACCTGCACGTTAATCTCTCCAAAACCATGGCCATCTGGTATACCTCCAGCAACCTGGCCCCCTTCTTGTCCCCCTTCTTTCTTCTTCTCCCATCCCTGATGTCTCGTCTTTGCGCTACCAAGGTGTCATCCTTGATTTGTCACTTTCATTTAAAGAACATATCTCATCTGTAGTCCAGCGCTCTTTCCATACTCTGAGGCAACTTTGTATGGTCTGTCCTTTCATCTCAGTTTCCTCCCTGACCATATTGCTCCTGTCCCTTGTCATGTCTCGTCTAGATTATTGCAATGTTTCCTTGGCCGGCCACCCCCAAACCCAACTGCATAGTCTTCAACTAGTCCAGAAAACAGCCGCACGTATCTTGTCTCACTCTCCCGTACTGACCACATTACACCTCTTCTCATTCACTTGCACTGGCTACCCATATCCTTCAGAATTCAGTATAAAATCCTCATCTTTGTTCACAAATCAATCCACACCTGTACACTACTCTACCTCTCTGATCTGATCCACCTCCACACCCCCATCAGTCCCTCAGGTCCATCCACCCTAATCGCATATCTCTCCCGTCCCCATCTCAGGCCCATCTGGAATCCACTCGGTCCTCCACTTTCGTTTTCCTTGGTCCTCAGCTTTGGAACTCCCTCCCATCAGCCCTACACCTGGAACTCTCCTTCAACACTTTCAAAACAAGACTAAAGACCCACCTTTTCTG
This sequence comes from Ichthyophis bannanicus, assembly GCA_033557465.1. Lineage (NCBI taxonomy): Eukaryota > Metazoa > Chordata > Amphibia > Gymnophiona > Ichthyophiidae > Ichthyophis > Ichthyophis bannanicus. The sequence continues at coordinate 270,490,761 of CM066036.1, forward strand.
TTCAGCCTTTGACCTTCCCCCTCCCCCTTGTTCCCCGCCCCCTGTTGATGTCAAGTCCACATCCCACCATCCCTGATGTAGTCCTTCTTATCTGCTGTCCTTTTATTTAACATGCTAGCTCTCTCCTATCTGAATAGCTGACGTTCTGTTTCTTCTTCACAGCAGTATTTTGTACTTGAATGATTGTAACCACTCCGGTACATTAAATGTGAGTGGTATATTAAGTTTTGAAAAAAAAAAAAGAAATATAAAAGATTAACCTTTAAAAAGGAGATAGAGCAGTTTTTAAACTAGATATTAGGGGAGAGCCAACAGTCGCCCAAGAGCGCATGGTTCGGAACAATGTATCCTTGAAGGATACTACCAAAAGAATGAAGTTAAAGCATATCAGCAGAGAAGTTCCAATAAAGACAAAAGTAACCTAAATGTCCTTGAGTACGGAGCAGACAGAGCTTAACGATTCCAAATTACCCCTGCCAATCGATAGATAAATATGAATAAAATACAGTCTCTAAAATGCTTTTATGCAAATGCTAGAAGTCTAAAAAATAAGATGGGAGAGTTAGAATGTATAGCACTAAATGAGAGGTTAGATATGATTGGCATCTCAGAGACATGGTGGAAGGAGGACAACCGGTGGGACACTGTGATACCTGGGTACAAACTATATCATAATGATAGAACTGATCAAATTGGTGGAGGAGTTGCACTCTATGTTAGAGAGAGCATTGAGTCACAAAGGATTAAAGTTTTGTAGGAAACAAAATTTGCTGTAGAATCTTTATGTATTGAAAATCCATGTGAAAAGGGGAAGGCGATGGCAGTGTGGGTGTACTATCGATTGCCTGGCCAGAATAAACAAATGGATGATGAAATGCTCAAAGAAATCAAGGAAGCTAACAAATGTTACAGCACAGTAATAATAATAGGTCATTTCAATTACCCCAGTATTGACTGGGTTAGTGTCACAGCAGGACATGCTAGGGAAATAAGGTTTCTAGATGAAATAAATGACTGCTTCTTGGAGCAGCTGGTTTATGAAACAACCAGAGGGGAAGCCATTTGGACCTAGTCCTTAGTGGAACATCTGATCTGGTGGAAGAGATAAGGGTGTTGGGGCCATTTGGCAATAGTGATCATAACATGATCGCATTTGATTTAATTAATGGAGGAAATCCACAGTTCTACCTTTAAACTTTAGAAAAGGAGACTATAATAAAATGAGGTAAATAGTTAAGAAAAAACTAAAGGGAGCAGTTGCAAAGATTAAATACTTAGATCAAGCTTGGGTGTTGTTTAAAAATACTTTCTTGGAAGCCAAGACCAGCTTTATTCCACACTTTAAGAAAAGTGGAAGGAAGTCCAAAAACAACCGCCAGCATGGTTTAAAGGTGAGTTCAGAGGGGCTATTATTGCCAAAAAAGGATCTTTCAGGAAATGGAAAAAAGCCAAATGATGAAAACTGGAAACAGCACAAGCACTGGCAAGTTAGATGCAAGGGATTGATAAGGCAGGTAAAGAGAGAATTTGAGAAGATTGCTGTAGAAACAAAAACACGTAATAAAGACTTTTTCAAATATATTCATAGCAAAAACCTGTGAGAGAGTCAGTTGGACAATTAGATGATAGAGGGGTAAAAGAGGCATTAAGAGGGGACAAGGCCATAGCGGAGAAACTGAATGCTTTGCTTCGGTTTCTACTGAGGAAGATGTAGGGATGTTACCCATGACTGAAGTGGTATTTAAAGGTGATACTGTGGAAGAACTGAAAGAAAGAGTAGTTACTCACCTGTAACAGGTGTTCTCCAGCAGCAGCAGGAATCAGTCTTCACATATGGGTGACATCGACGCCGATGAAGCCCCAGTGGAGCACTTCCCCAGCTTTCCATGAAAGCCTTTGGGAATGCAGTCACGCATGCGCGGTTCCCTTCCCACCTAAAGGTGCCATCTTACCTCAGTCAAATGACATAGCTAAGAACAGCACACAAAAATGTAAAAATGAACTATGTACAACTGCAACTCCCAGGGGAGGAGGAAGGGTTGTGAGGACTGATTCCTGCTGCTCCTGGAGAACACCTGTTACAGGTGAGTAACTACTCTTTCTCCAGGACCAAGCAGGAAGTCAGTCCTCACATATGGGTGACTCCCTAGCTCTGGGCTACCGAGGAACCCAGGCTGAATAAGAGAACTCCCTCTAGTCCCACCATCAAAGAAAGGCTTTTCACTGACACAACCTCCATCGGTAGCCCAACAGAGGGCAGGAGGGCAGGAGTTGCCTAAACCTCAAAGAGATTCCGGAGTACTGCCTGGACAAAAGCACTGTCCCTACAGGACTCCCTCTCCAGACAGTAATGAGCCGCAAAAGTCTGGCTTGAAGACCAAGTTGCAGCCCTGCAGATGTCTACCAACGGTACAGAGCAGAGATGAGCCACTGAGGCAGCCATTGCCCTCACACAGTGGGCCGTGACCCGACCCTGCAAAGGAAGGTCAGCCACCTTGTAAGCCAAGGAGATACAGTCAGCCACCCAGATGTACAAGGTACGCTTGGACACAGCTAACCCTAACTTATTAGGGTCAAAAGATATGAAGAGCTGAGTAGCCCTTCTGTGCCCTTGCGTACGGTCAAGGTAGAAGGATAAGGCCCTCCTACAGTCCAGGGTATGCAGTCCAGGGTATGCTTCAGCCTGGCTTGCATGAGGCCTAGGGAAGAATGTTGGAAGAACCACCTCCTGGTTGAGGTGGAAAGAGGAGACAACCTTTGGAAGGAACTTTGGATGAGTCCTGAGGACTACCCTGTTCCTATAGAATCTGGTGTAAGGCCTGTCACAGACCAGGGCCTGAAGCTCACTCACTCGCCTGGCCGAGGTTAAGGCTATCAAGAAGTGTGTCTTCCAGGACAGGAAGCATAGAGGGCAAGTAGCCATCGGCACAAAAGGTGGGCGAGTCAGTTGCTGCAAGACCACATTCAACTCCCACTCAGGATCAGGAGGACGGATTGGAGGCTTCAGCAAAAGCAAGCCTCTGAGAAAGCGGGACACCAAGGGGTGAACCGACAGAGAATGTCCTTCCACCAGTGAGTGGTGAGCTGCTAGAGCTGAGAGGTAGACCCGAACAGAATTGGAAAGTCCCTGATTGGATAAGTGCAGTAAGTACTGAAGCACTACTGGTACAGTACAGGAGAAAGGATCCTCTGTACATAGCTGACACCACACAGAAAACCTTTTCCATTTCAGAGCATAGGTTTTCCTAGTGGACTGTTTCCTAGAGGCTAGGACAACCTCCTCAACTTCCTGAGGTAGGCCCCAGGGAGCCAAAACTACCCTTGCAGCCTCCAGGCCATCAAATTGAGAGCTTTGAGATTGGGGTGCAGAAGGGAACCCTGATCCTGAGAGAGAAGGTCGGGTTGCAACCCCAGAGGCAGTGGGGGATCCACTGCCAGCTGAAGCAGGAGTGGAAACCAAGGCTGTCTTGGCCACCTGGGAGCTACCAGCAGGACCGAGGCCTTGTCCTGAAGAATCTTGAACAGTGTTCGGGCCACCAAGGGCGTGGGAGGAAACGCATACAGGAGGCCCTGAGACCATGGAATCAGAAAAGCATCTGCTGCTATCCGCAGAGGATGTGGTTGTCTGGAGCAGAACTTTGGCAGCTGTTTGTTCAGTGGACTGGCAAACAAATCTATGGATGGAAGTCCCCATTTCAGGAAAATCTTCTGCACCACCAAAGGATGGAAATTTTGAGTTTATTAAACAAGCAACAAAATACATACAAAAAGCAGAAACACTCACCCCAACCAAGTCCCACCCCCCCCCAAAAACCCCCACCCCCCGACATAGCACAACACAAGTATCACACCCCCCCCCCCGTGACCCACCTCCCCAAACCCACCACCATATTCAACAATCAACACACGTGCCCCTCCTCCCAACAACAACCCACGAACGACCCCGACAATGTCCATGTCCCCTCCCTCCCTCAGTCCATTGTCCTTACCCGACCCAACCCCCCCTGCAAGAACACCCGAAATCCAGTCCATACCTTGTCCATCATACAATCCCTGAGACCCTCCCCCACACAAACAGTCCCCACCAGTCCAAATGTTCGTGCAGTCCAAATGTTCTTGCAGTCCTTCAGTGTGCAGGGAACTGCCAGACTCCCCCCCCAACCCCCTCAAAGTCCCCTGTCCCAATCCATCCCCCTGCAGCGGGAGCAGCAGCTCCCCCTCCCTCCACCCCAACCCCTGCCCCCTCCCCGTCCGTCCCACAGAAACCAACATAGCAAAAATAAGCCTTCCCACCCCCACCCCCCAAACAACAAAACATAAGGGCAGCTCAAGCCCATCCCCAACATAATCCCACCAAAACAAAGCAGAAATAATTATACAACTCAAAGGCGAACAAAAGGAAAAGCAAAAGTAACAGAACCCCTGTGCTGCCCTGCGGTCAGTCAGCGGAGCAGGATGCGCAGGACAGAAAAAGGACATACAAAAATCACTAACAACAAAAACAAAAACAATTGGGATAGCCCCCTCGAAAAGGAAAGGGTGAGCGGACAAACGGTCTCACCCCTGAAGCGGGATTATCCAGCCCACCCCCCCCCCGGGAGAAAAACAACCCCAAAGCTACACTCAGAACCAAACCCCAGGGAAGGGAACCCAACCCCTCCTGCCACACCCCTCCCCTAGTGAAACAAAACAAAACCTCAGAGCCCTACTGGGACAATAACCCCAAGGAACCCCTCCCCCTCATGGGGGGCGGAGGGTGAGGTGACGCCACAGACGCTCCCAACGATGGACCTCCACCACCCGCCTTTCGCGTTGCGCCATGCTGGACACTTCCTCCAGAATGTCCCGCACCACCTCGTCGAGGGGCAGGACCAACCCCCGGGTCGAGACATGACAGCGCGCTTGCCACAGGTGGTAGCGCACTACAGCCGTGACTAGGTAGAGGGTCCCGGAGTCCTGCCTTAGAGGAAAGGACCAGGCCCCGTACACCCACTCCGCATACGTGAGGAGGGAAAGGTCGCGCAGGTGAAGAGCAGCGGACACCAACCGGCAGGCCTCCACGTTGAAGGGGCACTGCCGGAGGAAATGGTCCATGGTCTCCGCCTGCCCCTCACACCCGGCCCTCGGACAGACCCGCTCGGCCTGTGACCTGTACTTGAGGTTGTCCCTCACGTACAAACGCCCGTGGAAAGACAACCAGGCTACATCCCGAACCTTCTTCGGTAGCCGAGGGGAGTTCAACAGCCGAAGGCCCCGCTGCATCACATCCGCCGGACAGTCCCGCAGGGCCCACCGTGGTTGATAGTGAGAGGTGAGTACCATCCGGTATAATCCTTTCCGCCCCAAGGACTGGGCGAGCGGGTCGGTCACCCCCCACCGCCGAATGAGCCCCACCATCACAAATACGCACGATGGGGCCTGTTCCCCTCTCCGGCGCACACGTGGGACCGAGGACGCCCCCTCCCACTGCTCCCAGAAGCGGGAGAACCATTCCCGATAGGAGGCCACCCACCAGACCCTCCCCCTTCCCTCATCCTACCTAAGTGAAACGCCATAGACAAGACTGACAGGAAGACAAGGGGGTGCAACATACCCAAACCACCCTCTGCCCGATCCAGGCAGACTATTGCGCTGGACAGGGTTCAGACGGTTACCCCACAGAAAACAGAAAAAGACGGCACAGACAGACGCCTGACGGGACAACGGAAGGACGAAGACCGTGGCCACGTGCAGAAAGAGAGGAAGCAGAAACGTCCCGAGGAGTTTGATCTTCTCCTCGTACGTACACCTCCACCCCCTCCACCGCAGCACCCGACACCGTGCAGTCTCGAGACAACGGTCCCAATTGGACTCCGCACAGTCCTCCGACCCGAAGACGAGGCCCAAAACGCGGACCTCCCCCACGGGAGGAGGAAAGGGGGTGCAGGAAGGCGGGGAGGCCTCCGAGGGGCCCAACCACAGCGTCTGGCACTTGCTGTGGTTGACAACAGAGTGGGCTACCTCCGAGTACTCCTCCACGGCCTCCCGCAGGGCCTCTACCCCTTCAGTGCCGTCCACGTAAACTGAGATGTCGTCAGCGTAGGCAACGACGGACACCGGGGGCGCACCAGGCGCCTCCAGGCCCCGCAACCCACCTGAGGACAATCTCCGGAGGAAGGGGTCGAGGGAGAAAACATACAGCAGGGGGCTCAAAGGGCACCCCTGCCGCACCCCCGAGGCGACACCAAACGGCCGTCCGAGCCACCCGTTAATAAACGGGAAGCTCACCCCCCTCGGTACAGCGCCTGCACAACGAAGAGGAAACCTGCGGGGAGGCCGAAGTGCTGGAGCACCACCCACAGGTACCGGTGACTGACTCGATCAAAGGCCTTGGACTGATCCAAGGAGACCAACCAGTGGTCCCGTTGGAGCGACCGGCCTCTTTCCACCATCTCCCGGACTGTGGCGACAGCGTCCAGAACCCCTCTCCCCCGAACGGAACAATACTGGGAAGGGGACAGCAAATCGCCCGACACCTCCACCAGTCGGTTGGCCAAACACTTGGCCAGGATCTTCCGGTCCGCGTTCAGAAGAGAGAGCGGCCGCCAGAAGTCCAAGGAGCTATCGTCCTTCCCCTTGGAGAGCAGCAGCAGGACAGACTCGCGAAATGACCGCGGGAGATACCCCGTGTCCATGATCTCCTGAAACAGGGAGGTCAGGAAGGGGGCCAGCTGGGCAATGAAAGTGCGATAGAACTCCACAGGGAGCCCATCGCGCCCAGGCACCTTCCCCAACGGCATGGCACGAATCGCCCTCTCCACCTCCACCTGCTGAATCGGAGCAGCGAGTGCATCGACCTGTGCCTGGACCACAGCCGAAATACACCGGGGGAAGGCCCAGGTACGTTCGGATATGGGTGAGGTCCACGGGGCGATCCCCAAACAGGTCCGAGAAGTATTCCCCCACCATCCGCAAAAGGTCCTCCTGGGAGGTATGAATGGTACCGTCCTCGTCCCGCAGGGCCATGACCTCCCGACGCTGAACCCTCTCCCTACAAGTCCGGAAAGGGTCTGGAGTGGCGCCCCCACCGGCCGCCCCCTCGAAGCATAGGGAGGCATGGCGATCATAAAGCAGGCCACGGAGCTGGACGCGCACCTCTTCAACCTCCTCCCGCGCTGCCCCTCGGGATACCAAACGATCCAGCGACCTCCGGAGGACAGTGTAGGTGAGGTAGCGGGATCGAGCCATGGAGGTACCCCGGGAACGGAAGAGTTGTCGGGCACGCGTCTTCACCTCATCCCACCAGGCGCCACGGGAAGGAAAAACACCCAACAGGGTCTCCTGGTCTGCGAGAAAGGCCAAGAACTCCTGGACCACCTCTGATGTTGCCAACAACTGCACATTCAGTCGCCACAGGCCAGGACCCCTGCTGAGCTCCCCGTGGTTAGCCAGGAAGGACACGGAGAGGACACGGTGGTCCGAAAAGTCAACCGCCTGCAACTGCGGAGGGGAACACTCCACCCGGGCACTCACATATATCCGATCGATACGACTCCTGCAGGTCCCATGGTAGTAGGTGAAACCCGGCGACCGTGGAAAGGCCCGGTGGAAAACATCCACCAGGTCAGCCGTCCGGGTCATCTCGGCCAAAAAGAGGCCCTCGTAACTAGGTGGGCAACGCTCCCCCCCTCGGTCCTGCAAAAAGGTGGTGGTGTTGAAATCCCCGGCAAGGACCACCAAACGGGAGGTGTGTAAGTAGGGGCGGATAACCCCGAAAAGGGTCTTCCGCGCCAACTTAGACTGGGGGCCGTAGACCACCACGAAACGAAACCGATGGGGCCCGCAGTAGCCATCTAAAAGCAGGCACCGGCCCTGCTCCAGTTCCCACACGTACTGCACCTGAAATCGGTTGGACGTGAACAAAACCGCCACTCCTGCGTAGGGCTGTGCCGCAAGTGACCAGTACGAAGGGCCCCACCTCCACTCCCGCTTCGCCCGATGAAGGCTAGCGAGCGAGGTGAGCCTGGTCTCCTGCAAGAAGATGACATCCAGCCCACTCGTGGAAAGAAAATCATAGGCCGAAGCCCGCGCCTGGTCTGTCAAAATGCTAGCCACGTTGAGAGTGGCGCACGAGAATGCAGGAGTGCACGCCATACCTATTTCTTGTGCAGTGACCCCTTCCTCCTCTTCTCCCCAACCCCTGGATCCCCGGAATCCCGCTTACAGGACAAGCCCGCAAGCTGGGATAACTCCTCACGGTCCACGGCGACCACCTCGAGGATCTCCTGCTCCTCCTGTTCAACCCTGTCACCCCAGCAGGTGCTGGCTCCCTCGGGACCACCAGGCAAAGCTGTCGCGAGGGCAATTCCAGCCCCCACGGAATGAGGGGGCAAAAACAGGTCAGGGGTCGGAGGAATGACCTCCTCAGTGGGGTCCACCACCGGTGCCTCCTCCCCCTTCCCGTCCCCAGACAAAGACTGAGACAACATAACAGTGCCCACCCTCGCGGGGGAGGCCGGGGCGGCCGGGTCAGCAGGGGGCTCCCGCTCAGGCCCAGCACCCAACCGCGGAGGCAAACTCCTGTCCTCCCTCACCCGCCCCGGTAGCTTCTCCAGGGCCACTACCGGAGGCCGGGGGCCAGTTTCCACACTCTTAGGCGGACCCTGACTGCGGCGTGCCCTCGGAACCTTCTGAGGCTGCCGCTGAGGAAGAGGGGCTGCCTCCGCCGCTAACCGTACCGAACGCCGCAAAGGAGGCCCTGCCTCCACTGACAAGCCCTCATCCGCCTCAGCCACATCAGTAGCCAGGAAGACGAAACGATTGACGTCCAACACGGGCTCTAACTCCAACAATGGGGAGGTCTCCCGTTTCCTCCTCTTGGACTTGCCACCCTTGGAAGAGACAGTAGTCCATTCCTCAGGCGGCACCCCCCGCAACCCCTTATCCTGTTGTGCAACAACCTCCACCACATCAACCCTCTCCTCCTTCCTACCCAAATCCCCTCCCCCTGGTGGCTCCCTCGGCTCGATGAACTCCTCTGCACTAGGGCCCCCAGTCTCCTCCTGAGGGAGAGGGGCCTCTACAACCTCCTCCCGCACAGGAGCCTGGGGTGGAGTGACGGCAACCCCCCCGGTCCATTGTGTGACGCGGAGGGGCAGCGGGCAAAGGGGTGGCCCAACTCCCCGCAAAGGTTACACCGAATTAGCAGACACCCGGCCGAAGCGTGACCCCGTCCACCACAACGGGTGCAGACCTACTCAGGACAGTTCATGCTCAAATGGCGGAATGAGCCACAGCGGTGACACTCGCGAGGTTGCCCGGGGTAATAGCACAAGATGCGATCCCGACCGAGGAAACCGGCCGAGGGCACGTGCTGCACCACGTTTCCCACCTCACGCAAACGGATCCTGCCCTTCCACGACCCGTCCCACACCCCTAGGGGCCCAGCGCCCTTAACCAGGGGTGCGAGAAGCACCGCATGGCGTGACAACCAAAACTGGATGTCCTGCCCTGGGAGCGACTCATTCCTGGAGAGGATGGTCACAGGTACCGTCCCCTGGCGAGAGATAGGCACAACACGAAAGTCAGCCCACCCTCCCTGCCCCCTCTGCTGCTGGTATCGGTCCCAGAAAATCTCCAGCCCCCGTCGCAACATGAAACTAACATCATATTCAATGGTGTTGTTCATGTGGATAAAGGCATAGAGATCTCCCGGGAGAAACCCCAGCCCAAGGACCATCCTCAAGACCTGTTCCCTGGCTGGAGGGGACCCCTCCCCAGCCCATCGGATCTGCGCCACGTTGCGCCGTCGGACCTCACCCCTTACTCCCCTTTGAAACCCTCCCCCTCCCCCTCCTCCCTCCCCTCCTACGGGACCATTCCCCTGCATACCTCCCCTCCCCCCACCCTCACCCGACGTCCCCGGAGTGGTGCCCGACCCCTTCAGAGCCTCCGCAAAGGTACGGAGGGGGGGAGCCGACCCCCCAGCCTCCATCTCCTGCCCTACTTGATGTTCTCCTCCTTCCACCCGCGGGGGAACCTGTTGTCGGACCACAGGATCCGTGACCTCCTCACTTGGAGCAACCTGAGGACTGGGTAGGGTCAGCTCCGCAAAGACAGAGTCCGGGATGCTCTCCCCTCCGGATCCCTGGGTGCCACCGAGAACCCCCGGATCACCCCCTGCTGCCACCACCGGATGTTGAAAGGTAGCAAAAGCCCCAGGAGGGCCCGTAGGGGTCTCCAATGCCAATTTTAAAGCAGCACAAACCTGGTTCTCGGTAATACCCAGGGAACCGGAAAGCCCCCCCAAACTTCCATCCTGCTTCTCCGACCCAGCACAAGGCTGCTGGGTTTCGGCCACCACTACCGGGGACGAACCCCGCTCCCCTCCATCCCCGGGATCCGGGGTGACCACCTCCATCCCAACCACAGAACCAGTCGTCCGCTCCCCCTTCTCCTCCACCAGTGCTTCCCCTATCCCACCGTCCACCATCCCCGTTATGGCTACCGACGACAAGGCAGGACCCGCCCGAGACAACAGGGCAGATCCCTCACCCAGAACATCCCCCACCCCTCCACCCCCCTGCCTCTTGTCCCCCTCAGGTCCTACCTGGTCGTCGGTGCCAACCGTGGCACAGGGATCTAGAGAAGTCCGACCGGCAGCCAGGGCTCCAGCAGGGAGGGCGGACACCCCCCTGCGAGCCAGGCCTCCCCCGGTCACCGCAACAAGCAGCTGCACATCCTTCTCCCCTGCCTTAGACCGCAGGGACAGCTGACCCATTTTCCCCCAGCCCCCCCCCCGGGGCTGCCGAAAAAGAAGAGCAGCCCTTACCCCACTCCTTCCTCCCTCCGGAACCCCCCCTACGCCGGACAGCCACCCCAGAAGGCTGGGGCCGGTCCCCCTCCATCCACTGGAGATTCCCGAGGGAAGAAACAGCAAGGCCTCCAGACGGCTCCCGGAGAACTACAGGCTGTGAAACTGCCCTCTCAGTGAAACCGGCAGACATCCAAGGATTCAGAGCTGCATCTGCTGCTACTCCCCGACGTTCACACACCCCATCTTTTTCATTTCCTTGCCCAAAAGAGCCACAGGAAAAACGCAGTTCTGTAACTGATTGCCGCTGGTTCTCAGCATTCTTCTGGGCTGCAACAGGCAGCCGGCTAGCCGCGGCGATATCCAGGGACCCCCGATGGTTAAAAGGAGCCGCCGACGAGTGGGCATCCACACCAACATCCCCTCCGATAGAGGGGGACTGGAATCCACCGTGGTCTATCCCCGTTGAGGACCTCCGGGACTCCCACGGCTGAACAAGGACCGAAGAATGCCCGTCCGCACACTTCCGGGTTCCCCCGGAAGTGACGTCACGCAAGTCACGGCGGCCATCTTGGATCGGCGATCCTGCCGGGGGAAGCCCTGCGACCAGCTCTTCCTGCAGGGATCCCCCATCAGCTGTACTGAGTGCAGTTGTCGAACTCCGGTGGCCATCTTGAATCGCTATCCGGGATGTAGAAACTGCCGGGACCGATACCACCGCAACCCCAGGCACTGGATATCCACGGTTCCTGCCATCTCCTATCTCTTCTATTCGGGAGTTGAATTCTGCAGCCATGGAAGAATCCCGCAGAGTTCGGCGGTGCAACACCCCGCCCCCAAGCTCCTCAGGGACACCAGTCGGACAATACTTCAGGTTAGTGTGGGGAAGGGCCCTCATAGCAGACACAGAGACTTCATCCGACAATGTAGCCAGATCAGGAGCCTGCAGAGAAGATATTCTGCGGTCTGTGGTACCAGACAGAACAGGCAAAGGGGGTATTCCCATTTCTAGGACACCCGAAGAAGGCAAGGGGGGATAGCAGACCCTTTTCTGATCTACCAGCCGTCCCACCCCCGAGGGCCCCCCCTGGACTGTACCTCTACCCTGATTCCACCGTGCATAATTGGAATATATCTCCGTGAGGGACCCACAACCGTGTTGTTGGAGGTATACGATTTCCCGGGTTTTATCCTTCAGGGCCCGCTTCACCCCCTTTCTATAGGTGGCATAGGCCACCCATTCCTCCCCGGGAATGGTGGCCTGCAGGCTCTCCAGGTGGGAGAGCTGGGCTTGCAGCTGGGCCGCCTCCTCTTGGAGACCCCGAAGCCGCCGTACTGCCACCACGATCTCATCTGGGGCCCTAGCTGGCTTCTGGTAGGAAGGTAGGCCCGACCCCCCGTCCTCATCCTCACCGGAGGAGGTGGAGACCTCCTCCAGGACCCGAGGCGGAGGGGGGAACCCGCCTCCTCCAGTTCTGTACTCCACGGTCCTCCAGGGTCTCCCCAGGGCCTCTCCCTGCTGCCACCCAGCCTCCACACCATGCCTGGGGAGGAGACAGGAGCCTCCTCCCTGGGGTAGCGGGCCCAAACCTCCATACCTGTGGGTCCCTCCTCCCTGGCCAGGCACAGTCCTACCTGGGGGGTCCCCCACCCGGGGCGCCGGCTGTTCCCTGGTTCCTTCATTGAGGTCCAAAGACGGAGGAGGCCTACCAGGCGTGGCAGGCCTCTGGGCCTGGGCCTCCCCTGCTGGAGGTGGCCCAGGTCCCGACATCCAGGCACGAGCAGAGAAAAGGAACTGCTCCCTAGCAGGAGCTCTGCTCAACTGAAACCTCTCAGTGCTGCAGCCCAACAGGAAGTGGGTGGAGCTGCCACTCGTGGGGCTGCAGAATCCTGCTCAACCTGTCGGCCAGGTAGTTTTCCTGGCCAGGGAGATACACAGCCTTGAGGAGCATGTTGTGCATGAGAGCAAATAAGCAAAGGTCCTGTGCTTCCTGACAAAGGAGCCTGGATCCAGTTCCGCCCTGCTTGTTCACATAAAACATGGCTACCTGGTTGTCTGTCTGAACTAGGACAGATTGATGAGCCAGGGATGGAGAGAAAGTCTTGAGGGCTAACCGAATAGCCATGAGTTCCAGGAGATTGATTTGCTGTGAAGATTCCCAGGGAGACCACAGGCCCTGGGTGCACTTGCCTAGACAATGGGCTCCCCAGCCTTGCAGGGAGGCATCCGTTATCAAGACCACTGTGAACGCAGGACTCTGAAAAGGTACCCCTTTCAACAGATTGGGTGGATGTAGCCACCATGAGAGGGAGTGCAGCATATGTCTGGACACCCTTATCCTGTCTTTGAGGTTGCCTGTGGCCTGTGACCACTGAGTCTGCAGGCACCACTGTGCAGGCCTCATGTGGAGCCTGGCATTGGGAGTCACATGAACTGTCAAAGCCATGTGGCCAAGAAGCATTAGGCAGAGTCTGGCGGAGACCAGCGACCTGCTGAGAAACTGTTTTGCTAAGTTTATCAGCCTTTGGGCTCTGTCTTCTGGTAAGAATGCCTTTGCCACCAGAGAGTCCAACCTTGCCCCTATGAACTCCAAGTTTTGGGAGGGGAGCAAAGTGGACTTTGCGATGTTTATTACAAACCCCAAGCTTTGCAGAAGAGCAATAGTTCTGAGGGTGGCTTGTCTGGCTTCCTGGCATGTCTGACCCCTGATGAGCCAGTCTTCCAGATAGGGGAAGACAAAGATTCCCTGATTTCTCAGGTAGGCCGCCACCACTGCCAGGCATTTGGTAAAGACTCTGGGGGCGGAGGTTAGCCCAAAAGGCAGTACTCTGTACTGATAATGGTTTCCTCCCACAATGAGCCTGTGGTCTGGATGAATGAGGATGTGAGTATACGCATCCTTTAGATCTAAGGAGCATAGCCAATCTCCCTGCTGGAGGTAGGGTAGAAGTGTTCCAAGAGTAAGCATCTTGAACTTTTCCTTCTCCAGGAACTTGTTGAGGTTCCTGAGATCCAGAATAGGTCGAAGACCACCGGTTCTTTTGGGTACCAGCAAATACCTGGAGTAGAACCCTTGACCTTGCAAAGGGGGAGGCACAGGCTCCACCGCTCTGTCTACCAACAGATCTTGCAGCTCCTGAAGGAGAAGATCTGTGTGCAGGGGAGGCCTTGGAGGCTCCCCTGGAAAGTATGGAGGAGGTAGTTGCTGGAAGTGTAGTGCATAGCCCTTTTGGACTATGCTTAACACCCAACTGTCTCCAGTGATGAGTGGCCATTGGTGGGCAAACAGAGCGAGGCGACATCCTGTGCAGGGTTGGAAGAGCAGGGACGGAGAGGCTATGCTGAAGGAGTCAAAAACCCCCACCCTGCGGAGTGGGAGCAGGGGCCGGAGGCTTGGGGGTCCTCTGCCTATGGGGCCCATTACCCTGCCCCTTGGCTTGCTGACCCTCAGGGGCAGCTTGGGCAGCCTGATATTGTGGGTACTGTTTGTAGGCAGTGCCCTTCCTCGGGTAAAAGGGCTTTTTACCCGAGCCCTTCTTTTTGTGAGAAGGGGCAGAGGTCTTTCTAGATAGCCTTGTCCTTGTAAGGTGCTCGGTCTCGAGCTGTGCGGCCTTCTCGGCCATGGGCTTGCCAAAAAGGTTCTCACCTCAGCAAGGGACATCGACCAACTTGTCCTGAACCCAAGGCTCAAGGTCCGATGACTACAGCCATGCCTGGCGTCGAGCCGCGATGCCGGCTGCTGCTACTCGGGCCGAAGCCTCGAAGCCATCGTAGGCGGCGCGGGACATAAACTTGGAGCAGTCCCGAATCCCCAAGGACAAGGATTTGAATCTCTGCAAAGGTTCCCCGGAGAGACCAGCAGAGAACCCGGCCAGCTCCTTGGCCAGGTCTCGCAAGTACATGCCCATGTAAAGCTGGTAAGACTGGACACGGCAAGCAAGCATCGAGCCCTGGAAGCACTTTCTACCAACACCATCGAGGTTCTGGGCCTCCCTGCCGGGGGCACCGCGGAGTGCATCTTCTGACTCTTCAGGCGATGCATGGCCGATTCCACAACCATGGAGTGGTGTGGTAGCTGCGCCTTCTGAAAGCCAGGGCTCTTCTGGAGTCGATAGATCGAATCGACTCGCTTGCTTAAAACCGGCGCTGAGGTTGGTGCCTCCCACATACGGAAGAGGAGCCGTTTCAGCATCGGAGGAACCGGGACAGTAAAGGCCTCCTTTGGAGGAGAGTCGTACTGCAGATTCTCGAGCTCCTCGGCTCGAGGCTCTTCCTCGGGGTCCGCCGGGATAGCCAACGCGGTGGCCACATCCCGGACAAACTCCGAGAACTGGGTATCCTCCGGAGGGGATCTACTCCGGGGTTCAGACCGCGGTGAGTCCGACGGGACGCACCGAGTCTTGAATGTGTCGAGGGACTCCTCATCCTCCGTCTCCCAGGCGGACTCGTCCGATGAGGAGTCAGGATCCGACCCCGCGGGGCCCGGCAGCACCCGCCCCGACGCCGGAGGCACTGGCGTCGATGCCCTCGGTCCCGAACGGGAGGTCGAGGGAGACCGCGACCGAGGTCGACCTCGAGCTATCATGGCCTCGAGTATCGGCTCAGTCTCTGGGGTCGACTTCGATGTCGATGTCCCGGTGGTCGGGGCAGATGCGCCAGACAGGCTGGCCATCAGTGCCCGCTGCTGCTCCATGAAGGCAGACAATCTGCACTCCAAGGCTGTCATCCTGAGACTCAGCTCGGGAGACGCAGCAGCCACCGACTCGGGCCCCGGCGGCGCCGAGCCCGATGTCGGCTCTCTGGGAGGAGAGTCCTCAAGGACTACAGGGCTTACGTGTCCAGCAGACTCCAGCTCCACGCGAGGAACTTTGGCAGGCTTCTCTTGTTCTACGGGCCCGAGGCGACGGTGGGGGGTCTTAGACCTGGCCCTCGAGGAGCCAGGGACCGCTTCCGATGACGCCCCTCACGAGCTGCTTCTTCCTCTTGTGTTCCCGGTTGGGGGACCCCCTGTCCGAGGAGCCACGACAGCGCTCGGGATCCGACTCCCGAGATGTCGAGACCTCTGACGAGGTCCGGGCCCAGCCGGAGGCTGAGTCAGAGAAAAGCCTTTCTTTCTGCTGCTGGCGACTTCGCAGTGCCTTGGAAGACATCTTCCCACATGGTCTACACGTCTTAGGGTCGTGATCAGGACCGAGGCACCGAAGGCAGCAGTCATGTGTGTCGGTGAGAGAAATCAACTTCTTACACCGATCACACTTTTTAAAACCGCTGGAAGCCATCGGGGAAAAAAGAGTCCCCGCGAGATCAAAGGACCGGCCTTCCAGGGAAAAAGCAAAAAAGGGCGTGAATGCCAGCCACAAAGGGCAAAAACCAAAAAGAAGAAAACGGGCTCGATATTGGTGTACCGAACCCGGCGGGAGGGGAACCGGCGTCGAACCGGAAAAGAAAAATAGCGAGAATCACCGAAAAAATCAAACTTTTATCCGGGATGACAGGACACACGTCCGGTGGGCTTCTCGGAAAAAGAGAGACTGAGGTAAGATGGCACCTTTAGGCGGGAAGGGAACCGTGCATGCGTACCTGCATTCCCAAAGGCTTTCATGGAAAGCTGGGGAAGTGCTCCGCTGGGGCTTCATCGGCGTCGATGTCACCCATATGTAAGGACTGACTTCCTGCTTGGTCCTGGAGAAATATTGATACACCAGGAAGATGTATTACAACTATTTGATAAACTGAAGCGTAGCAAATCACCTGGACTGGATAGTATACATCCAAGGGTGTTGAAAGAACTGAAATATGAGATTGCAGATCTGCTATTAGTAATCTGTTTACTATCGTTAAAATCATCTGTAATACCTGAAGATTGGAGGATGGCGAGTGTAACGCCAATTTTTAAAAAGTGTTCCAGGGGTGATTCGGGAAACTACAGACCGGTGAACCTGACATCAGTATTTGTTTATTTATTTATTTTATTGTTCTTATATACCGCACTCTTAAAAATCAGCGCGGTTTACATACAACGGTTCTGTGACAAATAGGTTGGCTATTAGGCATCAGAAAAATGGTAAAAACCATCATAAAGAACAAAATTACTGAACATGTAGATAGTCATGGCTTAATGGGAGATAGCCAACTTGGTTATAGACAAGGAAGATTATTGTTATTATTTTTAAAAGTGTGAATAAACAGGTAGACAAAGGTGAGTCAGTTGATATAGTGTTACTGGACTTTCAGAAAGCCCTTTTGCAAAACTAAAAAGACATGGGATAAGAGGCAGTATACTATTGTGGATCAGGAACTGGTTAAAAGATAGAAAGCAGAAGGTAGGGCTAAATGACCAATTTTTGCAATGGAGAAAGGTGCATAGTGGATCTGTGCTGGGTCCGTTCCTTTTAAACATATTCATAAATGATCTGGAAATGGGAATAATGAGTGAGGTTATCAAATTTGCAGATGACACAAAACTATTTCAAGTTGATAAATTGGAAGACTGGGCATCCAAATGGCAGATGAAATTTAATATGGATAAGTCCAAAGTTATGCACCTAGGAAAGAACAACGCAAACTATGGTTGCACGATGCAAGGTTCCACATTAGGAACCACCACCCAGGAAAAATATTTAGGCGTCATCATGTTAAAACATGTTAAAACCCTCCGCCCAGTGTGTAGCGGTGGCCAAGAGAGCAAATAGAATACTAGGTATCATAAGGAAAGGAATAGAACATAAAACAAAGGATATTATAATGCCTCTGTATCATTCCATGGTGAGACTGCACCTTGAATATTGTGTGCAGTTCTCGTCACCGTATCTTCAAAAAGATATAGCATTATTAAAAAAGGTACAGAGAAGAGCCACCAAAATGGTAAAGGGGATGGAAGGATACCCCTATAAAGAGAGGCTAAAAAGGTTAGGACTCTTCAACCTGGAAAAGAGATGGCTGAGAGGAGATAAGATAGAGGTCTATAAATTAATGAATGGAGTTTAACAGGTAAACGTATATCAATTGTTTACATCATCAGAATATAGAAAGACTAGGGGACATGGAATGAAGTTACAGGGTAACCTATTTAGGACTAGTAAGAGAAAATATTTTTTCACTCAACATATAATCAAACTCTGGAATTTGTTACTGGAGGATGTAGTAGAAGCTGTTAGTGTAGCTGGGTTTAAAAAAGGTTTGGACAAGTTCCTGGAGGAAAGTTCCAGAAACCATTATTAAAAGGGACCTGGGATATCACTGCTTGACCCATTACAAGCATTGTGGAAACTGTCTTTTGGGGAAACTGCTAGGTACTTATGACCAAGATTGGCCACTATTGGAAACAGGATACTGGGCTTAATGGATCTTGGTCTGACCCCGTATGGCATATCTTGTGATCTTATGTTCTTATGTCCTTCATAACCTTTCTGCCAAGAGCAATGCATCATCAGATTTCTTGACTGCTTGTTGCTTCTTTATTGATAGTTGATCCCAGTAGGTTAAATTTATCCACTATTTCAATTTCTTCTCCATCAACGATGAACTTATTGATTTTTCCAGTTGTCATGATCTTTGTCTTCTTTACATTAAGGTACAGGCCCATTTTAAGACTGTGGGTTATGTTTACTAAACTGCGGTAATGTTACCGTCGTTAAGTTCCCCGGTAATGTTACGGATGCCCATATAAAGGAGTGGGTGATGCATCTTTACGGCAAGCTCTGTCAAGTAACGCGCATTACAAGGTGCTTAATGCACGGTACAGTGCGCCCTGGATCTACCGTGCATTAATGCCACCTTATAAGGCACCTAGTTTAAGGCACCTTGTACGGCGCCTTAGGCTAAGGTGCTTTATAAGGTGCCTTACACGGTGCCTAGGCTAAGGCGCCCTATAAGGCACATTAGGCTGGGATGCCTTATAAGGCACATTTGGCTGATGTGCCTTATAAGGCGTCGTAATATAAGGTGCCCTAAGGGCTATAAGGTGCCTTAGCTTAAGGCACCTTATAGGGCTCCTAAGGTTAGGCGCCTTATCAGGCACTCTTGGTTAAGGCACCTTATAAGGCACCTTGGGTTATGGTATCAAAGGTTAAAGTGCCCTAACAATGCTACGGTGCCCTAGGTTTGTGTGCCCTAAGGGCTGCAAGGTGCTTCAGGTTGACATGCATGACCTGTTAGGCATAGAAACAGATGTAACCCTAACACTGGGTAGAGCACCGAGGAAAGGCAATGAACAGGTGACTGAAGGAGGGAGAGCTGGGAGCTTCTGGACCTGCCATATCTGCGGGCATCCTATGAGGCTTCCAGTAATGTTGACAAACATGTTGGGGGCAGCTGTACCACAGCACAGGGTGTTGGAAATGTACTGTAAAGTACTGCAATGACAGTGGGTGGCAGATGGTGGGAAAATGTGTCCCCCAGTGGAGGCAGAGGTGGCAGGATAGTTACAATGATGGGTGGACAGAGGAGTAGTGGTGCCATGCAGTTCAGGCACAGGTGAGGCAAGCACGAAGAGGCACAATGCAGGAAAGGGTACCAGTGCAGGACATGGGGTGGCAGCCTGCAGAGGAAGACAGGACTCTGCACAGCTGACAGACGCAGATAGATGGACAGAAGGATTGTTGGCAACTGTGGTGAGGGTATTATGGCTGGCAGTACAGATCTGCAAAAATATGACTGTTACAGGCATGCAAACTATTAGAGTAGGACAGGCATGAAAGGAGGGAACAATGAGGAATTGAACCCATGACCACTGCCTAAAACATCATTGTACTAACCAGTAGGCTATACCTCTATGGCTTATTGCATAGCAATGGCTAGGTATAAAGGGATAGGGTAACCCCACCAGTACCCATGATGCAATGCACATGCTGAATAGCTGTCTACAGCTGATCACCAAATAGGGCTGCACCTCTCCGGTACCTCATCTTGGTAAGACAAACTGACAATGTGTGATACTGGCACAGAGTAGCTACAGATCATGCCATTGTGCAGGTTCTGTGTTCACCCTGAGGGTTAGGATGGGCGACGATCACTAGGTCCGCAGTACATGTGATGCTAAAGATAGGTCCTGCTGAACATTCCCATCACTACCAGTGTGTGACAGGTGTTCCTTGCAGTGCAACCGAAGGTAACTCTGTGTCCCTCTGTATTCTGCAACCACATGTGGCCCTCTGGGTCCAGACACCACCCAGATTAGTGTGTACCCAGTGTTAAAGTCTGGCTGGCATGGGCACCTGTTATCATGACAGAGGGGTGTCTAGACTCGCATGAGGTTTATGTAGCAGTGCCTCTACAGGTCAAAGTGGTATACACGATATACTCCAAAGGGCCCACAATCACCCTTTTTGTAGGTGAGGGAGTGGAGAAACAGGTGCCTGAGCCTTGAAGAATGGCTGTAGGACCAGCAACCCCCATCCTGCTGGCAAAAGACAGTCCTCCTGGGTTGTTAGGCCAGAGCCATACCTGTGACTGGGGCAGTGGCAGACCAGCAGTAATGCTGGGGGTAGGCCTAGAAAACCTCAACTTCCCCACACCACGGTCTGCCATTCACCAGAAGACAGCACAGTCAGACTGCACCTGCAGCACCCTACAAGGTGTTCCAATCATGCACAGACTAACTGCAGATAGTCCATTAGCCAGTCCATAGTGCATGCTCACAGAGGAACTATGTGCACCAAAAGGTGGGCTATACAGTACAGCACAGACACCAAGCAGGTATCTCAGTGATTGGGCCCCAGAACTGGGAACACATAGGTATCACTGGAGACAGATTGTGTAGAGCACTATGTGGGAACATAGACATGCCATGGTTACTGCTCGGTTAGACTGAGAGTGACCACCCAGCATGACATGCTGTGGCCACCTTGTCCATGCAGGTGGTGTTTAGACACTACAGTGTCCCAGCCATTGCCCTACACCCTGTGCAGATGCATCCTGGCCAATCCGCCCTGTCCGGGCCATACCCATACTACCCTGCTCCTCATTGTGTACATTTGCAGGCTAACGCTGGTAACAGTGGGACATTGTGGGCCCAGTGAGGTGTAGGCAGCCACAAAACAATGGATAGACACACACACACATGCACGCATGCACACACACACACTCCTATTGCAGCATTGTGCAAAGATAGGGGAGGTTGGCAACCCTGCCTGCAACACTGGTCCTGATCACTGTTAAACTGTGCAGGAGGTAGTAGCAGTGCTCTTGTGATAACTGCAGCTCCATACTGGGGCCAACAGCCTAACTCTCTATGAAGCTTTGGATAGTGGAGCCTGTGTGAGTGGGTGTTTGTACCCCTGGTCGCCGCTGCTTTGGGGATTGCACATGTTGATGTTGTATCTGCATTGTAGGGTAAAATATAGGGACATGCTCTGCAGGATCCACAGCTGGGACCTGAACCTATGACCCTATGCTCTGGGAAACACTGGCTGTGTGTACTGCACCACACTGTTGCCGCAGAAGCACAGCTGTCCCTGGGGATACCATTACCTTTCCTCAGTCAGATCTTTTCTGTTGCACTGCACACCACACACTGGTACAGGGCATGGCCTAGGTCCACTGCAGGAAGATGCCACTACCCCCTCCAGCACAAACACACACCCCCTGCCATGCTGACATGACCATATGCTGTCAGTGCTGGTAGTCCGCAGTCCCCGGCCATCCACTGTGCAGGTAGGCGGGTGCCTATGATGCGGGGTCTGGAGTGAGGAGACATACATGTACATCCACACATCCCCCCCCATCACCACTTACCAATGTTATGTCCCTTCCACATGGAGGAGGGATGGCTGGGGGGATGTTAGGTTGGTGCTCTAGGAACTATTGGCTAGGGTGGAGCAGGTAGATGTAGGTAGAATGTGTTGTTACAGCCAACTGTGGACAGGCTAGGGCATGCACCTCAGGTACGGTGTACCCAGTTTGGCCTACTGGGTGTATATATGTTTCCAACAACGTGTGGTCACATCCTGCAATGCCTTACTAGGGGCTGCAGTAAAGGGTGTTCAGTTAGCTGGGTTTACGGACTGTTTGGGACACATCATAAGAACATACGATATGCCATACTGGGTCAGACCAAGGTCCATCAAGCCCAGTATTCTGTTTCCAACAGTGGCCAATCTAGGTCATATGTACCTAGCAGTTTCCCCAAGAGACACAAGTTCCACAATGCTTGTACTGGGTCAAGCATTGATATCTTCGGTCACTTCTTAATAATGGTTAAGGTAAGGTCTGTGGACCCTTGTTAGAGTGGTCCCTAGATGCGCACTGATTGCACTATTACAGGCATAGTGGTACCTGTGTGACCTTTGGGGTACTTGCTGGGTTATGTTCCCTAGATGGGACACTGTGGAACACCAATTACTGGGCATGTTTGGCCTTGGTCAGCTGCTGTCCTGCTGATTTCCAGTTTCTATCTTCCTATGTGCCACCTAGGTGACAGCCTAGTCCACCCTGTGCCCCAGCTGCCCCCACTGCATGTCCCGCCTGCAGCACCCTATGCCCCATTTTCACCATCACCATAGTGGCCTTTCATACTTGGGCACTATGCTGTTGCTGCAAATGGAGCACTACTATCACTTTTCTAAGGCTCCCTGCCTATGCTATACATTGCTGACGCTTAAATGGTTTCACCCTCTTGCAAATGTGCATCTAACGACAGGTTTTCACTCCCGGTAATGTTCGGCCCTTCATATCCCCACATTAGTGTAGCAGGAGCCTCTCCCCGCCCACTCACCCCTTATCTCCGCCCTCTCTCCACCCTCTGAGGGACTTACTGCAGCTGGTGACGTTAACGCGCATTAACGTTACTTAATGCGCATTAACATATCCACTGCTATGTTATCACAGTTTAGTAAATATACCCCTATATTCCTTGATCTTGAGAAGCAAATATTTCAGATCGCCTTCACTTTCAGCCAGTAATGTGGTATCATCAGCATAGCGAAGGTTGTTGATGAGTCTTCCACCAGTCTTCACACCTCTATTGTCTTCTTACAATCCTGCTTCTCTGATGATTTATTCTGCATATAAATTAAACAGGTATGGGGAAAGTATGCAGCCTAGCCATACACCTTTGCTGATTTTAAATCTTCTGTTTCTCCTTGTTCCATTCAAACTGTTGCTTCTTGATCATTGTAAAGGTTGTGCAAGAGAACAATCAGGTGTTCTGGTATACCCATGCTTCTTAATGTGGCACAGAGTTTCTCATGGTTTACATGGTCAAAAGTCTTGCTGTAGTCAATAAAGGACAAAATAGATATCCTTTTGGTATTCTTTAGTCTTTTCAAGGCTCCATCTCACATCTGCGATGATGTCTCTCATTCCTTGCCATCTCCTGAACCCTGCTTGCACTTCAGGTAGTTCTCGTTCCAGGTATGGGTGTAGACTCTAATGAATAATCTTCATTTGAATCTTGCTGTTATGTGGGATCAGAGTGATTGTGCAATAATTTCCACAGTCCGTTGGATCACTTTTCTTTAGTATTGGTATAAACACAGAACTTTACCAGTCAGTTGGCCATGATGTTGTCTTCCAAATTTTATGGCAGAGCCTTGTAAGTATGATGACAGCTGCATCAGATTACTGTAATACTTCTATGGGAATGACATCAATGCCTGGTGCTTTGTTCTTTGATAAGGCTTTCAATACTGCTTCGACTTCTTCTTTCATCATCAATGGTTCCGGATCATAAGGTACAGGTTGAAACAACTGTTGGTCCACTTGATCTTTATCATATAAAAGCTCTGTATATTCTTTCAACCTTTTCTTAATCTTTCAGCATCATTCAACATAGATCCTTGAGCATCTTGTAACATTCCAATTCGAGGCTGGAATTCTTTCTTTAACTCTCATAGCTTTAGGAAAGTCAATCATGTTCTTCCTCTAATAGATTCTGCTTCTATTTCCTTGCATGCGTCATTGTAGTACTTCTCCTTGTCTTGTCTTGCTGCACGTTGGAAATCTCTGTTGAGTTCTGTGATTGCCTCTCTTTCTCCTCTGGCTTTAGTATCTCTGTGTTTCTGGGCAATTTTCAGAGTTTCTTCGGTCATCCATTTTGGCCATTTTTGCTTTTTCATCTTTTATAGAGACTTCACGCATTCTTCCAACACAACCTTCTTGATGCCATCCCATAACTCTTCTGGAGCGCTGTCATTTGTATTTAAAGCAGAAAATCGATTTTGCAGGCAGTCTTTAAATTCCAGTGGTATATTCTCAAGGTCATACTTTGCTACATTCTTGACTGGCTTGCTCTTTTTCAACTTTAGCTTGAGTTTGCATACTAGTAGTTGGTGATCTATACCACAGTCAGCTCCAGGTTTTGTCTTTGTTGATGTTATAGAGCTTTTCCATCATTGACTTTCACAGATGTAGACAATTTGATTTTTGTACAATCCATTGGGTGAAGCCCATGTATACAGTTGCTGTTTGTGTTGCTGGAAGAAGGTGTTTGAGATGAATAGATCGTTGGTCTTGCAGAATTCTATCAATCTTTCTCCAGATTTATTTCTGTTGCCAACTCCATATTTTCTAACCATTTTGCCTTCTTCTTTGTTGCCAATGTTTGCATTCCAGTCACCCATGACTATCAGGATATCCTGTTTGCATGTTCTGTCAATTTCAGCTTGTACTTGTTTATAGAACTCATCAATTTCATTCTCTTCTGCAGCTCTTGTTGGGGCATATACTTGAATTATAGTTGTGTTGATAGACATTCCTTGTAGACGAATAGGAATTAAGCATTCACTGACTGCATTGTATTTTATTACAGTTCTTGCAAATTTCTTCTTAATTATAAATGTGACACCATTTCTTCTTTTGTCAGTGTCTTTTGGGGAAACTGCTAGGTACGTATGACCTATATTGGCACTGTTGGAAACAGGATACTGGGCTTGATGGACCTTGGTCTGACTCAGTATGGTATATCTTATGTTCATATGTTATGTTCTTATGTTCTTTGCCTTTCATTTCCAGCATAATAGACCATGTGATCATCTGATGAAAAGTCTCCGATGCCAGTCCATTTCAGTTCGTTGACACCCAAATTATCAAGTTATACACCTTCCATTTCATTCTTGACCACCTCCAATTCCCTTGGTTCATGCTTCATGCATTTCATGTCCCAATATGTAAGACATCGTTGCAGCTTCTGACTCTCATTTCATGTGCAGCTGTATCAGCAGTCAGATGTCCCGAGGGCTTTGATCCAACCACATCATAAATGCCTGCTTTACTCTGAAAAGTCTTCAGCTTCACCCAGGACCATTCCTAGCCCTATGCCAGCAGTGCGGCCACACTGGGCGCAAAGGCTTAAGGGGTGCATTTCAGCTGTCTACCATTGCCTGCTGCTGCCACTTTTTCTTTACTCAGCAGCGGCAGGCAATGTCAGACAGCTGAAATGTGCCCATTAAATCTTCTCGTGGCACTCTAAGCATGTCTGGTCTCTCCCTTCAATGGAGGGACAGATCTGCTTAGAGTGCCGGTGACTGCACATCGGGTACGCCTATTCTCTCCCGCCACCGTCCAGAAAGTGGCTGGATGGAGGTGCGGGGGGGGGGGGGCGCCCAATGTGCAAGTTGCACAGGGTGTGATTCATGTTTGGTACAGCCTTGGCTCCACCCCAGTAGCCAGTTGAATGCCTTCCAAAATGGGGGTCTCATCTTCCAGCACTACATTGCAATTTGTTTTGTTGTGACTATTCATTGGGTTTTTATAGCAAGATACAGAAGTACATTGCCATGCCTTTCTTCCACACAGTTTAAGTTTAGTGTTCTTGCTGTTGTCACAGCAATTTGATCCTCTGCCACCAACACTGTCTCATTCTGCTGCTGCCCAGATGGGTGGTTTGTCTTGGTCTGACACCTCAGCTAAGAGCTGTCTATCTTGATGAGGCAGAGCCTGGTGTCTGGTCAAGATGGACGTGTAAGAGCGGTGCTCTGGAGGGCAATATACAAGAATCCTGATTTACGCAATATTTAATCAAATAGTTCCTACCTATTTGGATACCATTCGACCCCGGCTATGTTGGGCTCCAAACAGACGCAGCTAGATTTCCAAATATCTCAAAAAGCTAGCATAAAGAGATCCAAGACGGAACCTCACAAGATGCCGGTCACCCGAGATGGTCCTGAGACCTCGCAGGAGATCTTGGCTGAGATTCGGGCAGTCAAAGAGTTGGTCAAAGCTAAAGGAGAATCGCTATGTGCCATGCAAAAAGATATCAATGCTTTGAGATCCTCTTTGGAGTCAAATATGGCTCGTTTGCAGAAGGTAGAGAAGGTGGTGGCGTCACATGGGGAGAGGCTCGAGGCTATTGAGATGCAGGCCAAGTTGATACATTCACTGCAAATGATTGGGTTGTTTGAACCTTGTTTGAATCTTGGTATGCGATTGTCTGGTCTCTTATCTCAGGTAGAGTCCTGCCGTCTTTTTTTGCAGTGTGTTTAAAAGTGATTATGCTTGTACTTCGATGGATGTGGGACATACTAAGTGTAAAGTACATCTTCATTTGAATGAGCATAAGAATCGTATTGTTAATGGGGTATTGACAGCTCCTTTGGTTGCTCGTTGGGTAGCTAACAGGCATGCAATCTCTGATTTGCAACGGGGGGGTTGTTGATTGTGTGCAATTATCATGGAAGAGAGGGGTTATATTATCCTTACTTAATAAGAAGGAATGTGAATGGATGTTTAGATTGTGATCTGTTGAGTCATATGGTTTAAATTAAGAGACAGATTGGATGACATTGATTTGAATGAAGTCTGTATATGATTGGCTGTGCCATATGGTTTACAGTATATTATGAGATAGAAGAATTTGATTGGGTATGTTGTATGGATAATTCTTGTGATAGAGAGGCTGATTTTGATTTGAATGTGGTTTGATTGGCTGATTGGCTATTGGCTATTTTGAATCTATGTGTGTTTTTGTGGGGGGTTTGCATATCTGAATGGTGCTGTGCTGTATGTTTTTTTTTTTTTAAGAGTGATAGTGGATATTATTGACTTGTATGAGATTTGGATTTGATTGGTTGTGTGTTTGGTTTAAATTCTGAGATAGAATTTGCTGGCTTTGATTTTAATTAAGTTTGAATTTGATTGGCTGATTTAGAACCTGTGTGTGTCCTCTATGGTGGTTTCTGATGTATGTTGGATTTATTTCTGACTAGTGTTATGGCACTGGATATTCAATAATGATTGGGTTGTTTGAACCTTGTTTGAATCTTGGTATGCGATTGTCTGGTCTCTTATCTCAGGTAGAGTCCTGCCGTCTTTTTTTGCAGTGTGTTTAAAAGTGATTATGCTTGTACTTCGATGGATCCAAAAGAGGATTGTACTCATAATGCTGTACTCTTGATGTAGATAAGTGATATCAAAAATGCAATATTGCATCAGATGTTTTTGCTGTTTGGATGTATGATTTAAGCTGTATAATTTTGACTAAATTTTGAAATGTTAACTATTGAGTGCACTGGACCGATGATGAATTCTGTTAATCTGGCCTGATAGCCTGTACATTTTGGGCTTGATATGCCTGATAAAGGTGACTTGAGGTCTTTTGAATTTACCTAATTATTTGAATATTTGGAAAGGTTTATTTGTACTATTTTTTTGCTTTTTTTTCTGACATTCAGGCTTCGTCATCCCATATTGCACTTGGAAGTCATTTGTAAAATGCCACTTCACATTATATAAAAATGAAATAGCTACCATTAAAACTAGAACAGCCATATACTGTATTTTTAATCTTTCCATTTTTCATTTAAGAAATGAATTATAAAGGGAATCGATATAGATTTTGTACAACAGAATATCTTCTTAATAATATTCAAACTATCTGCAAATAGTTATCCTGCAAAGTCATTTATCAAATCTATTGGGGGTCTGAACTCTGGTGGGACCACAATATTACAATTCAAAGAATTACAGCCTCACATAAATGGGACAGTACATTATTCCCAGTTCATGTTACAGTCATTAAGGGAATATATTCACAGGATGTTTCATTCTTTGTTCATTATAGGGTTTTTCCTTGACGATATAGTTTAAATATTGATGCCTCATAAATTCTATAAATTATACTCTATACTCGTTTGACCTTTGTAATGTGATAGGCAGGCCATCCCAGTTCTCCTCCATTGCCGGCCTTATTAATCTGCTAAAATGAAATAGAAGAGCCCAACTATTCAAGAATCATACAAAAGCATTAAAATCGTCAGGCATGGCATACTTTCAAATTTCACAGACTATAAAAAGCATTCACATTCCTTTCTTTCTTCCTGTTAAAAATGTCACCAACTACTCAATAGGGGTGTACACAGACATTCTTTTGTTTCTTTTCATTCATTTAAACTGAAAATAAAATGAACAACCTCCTTCTCCCCCCAAAATGAATAAAATACGGCATCCCTGTCACTTGCTGAACAAAACAAAAAATAAATTCCAGGTCTTCCCCTGATCCCCTTGGCTTACCTCTGGAATCTCTTACCTTAATGTCTCTTGATGGAACAAGATCACTACAAATGTCTATTGTAATTGGCACTGACAGACCCAGAAGCCCAGACTGGACCACACCCTGGCCAGTGACATTTTTTAATGTGGAAGAAATGAACATTTAATAAACAATGAAAAAAAAATGTTCCTCTTTTCTTTCATTTTAAAAACAAATTGATTAATTAAAATATCTTGTTCTTTTTCAAAGAAATATGTACCTTTCCTACTTGACATAATATTGCATCGTGCAATCAAAAATAACTTTAGCGTGCACTGAAGGATCAATTTCAACAGGACCGAACCACCTAACTAGGGAATTTCATAGTCAGAACAGAGGGAAACTTAGCCATCTATGACTGATATTCAGCATGCACAAATAGCAGGTTTAAATAGCTCCCCAAAACCTGTAAACTTTGGCTAAAATGCACCTGTGTATATTTACATGTGCAAGGGAACAGGTGTAAATGTATATGGGTGAAGTTTCTGGGTAAGTGCACATTTTATAAATTACACGTGTACTTTTGAGACTGTCCATGCTCCACCCAAACTACGCCCCCAAGCATGTATATGAGGGTTCTGCAAATGCATATGCCTTCATGTCATGGCGTGCACTTTTTCATCTCTAACCAATAGACTAAGGAGGTTATTTTCGAAGCCACTTACATGTGTAAATTGTATCCATGTGTAAATGACCATTTAAGAAAAGGCTAATTTTGCAATTGTACACATTGATAGTAAATGGGGGCATGTCAGGGACATGTTGGGGGCATGGTCTGGCCAGGACAAAAATCTACATGTGCATTCTCCATTTTATATGGCAAATGTATGTGAAATCTCAGATTCCCACATCCAGGATTACACCTGCTCCCTGATGTGAATAGGTGTGGAAAATGTGCTCTGTTGCCCTTTCCCTCTTGAAAGCTATGGATCCTTCAATATTAATTTCCGACTCCAAAATGAAATGACTTAAAAATAGGGACCTCTGCAGGCGAATAACAGCATCTGCCTGTCTTGGCTTGCCAAATGGCTTAGATAGAGGTAAGTGCTGACATTTACACATGCACATTGGAAAATGCAAGCACATACACATTACTTGCTGAGTTCCCTCTGTCATTTTTCTCCTATGCATGTTTCTGAAATCTTTATCTTTATCTTTATTAAGAACTTGATAAACCGCTTTTCGTGGAGAACATAAAGCGGTGTACAATAAAAGGTTGGCAGTGCAAGACAAAGAAAGGAACGCCAAAAAATAAGATAGGAAAGGAAAGAATAAAAGCCAAGATAAATATAAGACAAAAGTTGAACAAAACCAGACAAAGGGCCAATAAAAATATAACATAGATTAACTTAAATATTTAAAACAAAGGTTGTCTAAAAAGAATACAAACGATAATAAAAGGCCCAAAACATGGAAGACAAGACAGACTATGGGTAGACAAGTTACACAACAAAACTAATATACAAGCAAACAGTACTAGACACAGGAAACTGAGGGGGCGTTAGGAAGGACCATCAGGGGGGAGATGAAAAGCTTGCTGAAACAGATGGGTTTTGAGTAATGACTTAAAATGAGGGTAGGAGGGTTCTAAACGGAGGGATGTGGGTAGTGCATTCCACAACATTGGACCTAGAAAGAAGAAAGCTGCGTGACGGGTCTGCTCAAGGTGTGCTTGTGACGGGGAAGGAAGGGACAGACGGTTAGCATGTAGAGAGCGAAGCTGATGGTAGGGAGTATGAAGGGAAATCCGATCTGCAAGGTATAAAGGAGTATTAGTATAAAGAGCGCGGTGAATCAGGATAAGAAGCTTATAATGAAAGCGAGAGGAAAGTGGCAACCAGTGTAAACGGAGAAGAATAGGTGTGATATGATCAAAACGGTGTGCAAATGTGATGAGACGGGCGGCAGCATTTTGAATGCGCTGAAGCCGAGAAAGTTGATATTTAGGAAGGTTAGCAAGGAAAACATTACAGTAGTCCAGACAACTTATTACTAGGGCCAGGACGAGAGTAACTAGGGAAGAGAAGGGGAGAAGGGAACGGACAGCTCTAATCTGTCTTAGGGTAACAAAGGAACGACGTATGAGTGAGGAAAGGTGCTGATGAAAGGAAAGCGTAGAATCCAGAATGACACCCAAGTAACGAAAAGATGAGACAAGAGGAAGGGAAACAGAGTCAATCATAGGAGCCAAAGAAGGACAGGAGCCGGTTAGGGAAACCCACATGGCAGTGGATTTGGATGGGTTCAGATGTAGGAAGTTGTGAGATAGCCAAGAAGAGATCCGAGAAAGACAGAGATTCAAATGAGTAATGTCTAAGGTTAAGGGAGAAGTATGAAAAAGTAGAATAATATCATCGGCGTACATGTAAAATGAAACGGGGAATTGTTGGATTACCAGTGATAAGGGAGCCAGAAAGATATTAAATAGAAGTGGAGAAAGGACAGAACCTTGCGGTACACCACAGGAGAGAGGGGACAGTGTGGAAGACTGATCACCAGAGTGAACTGAAAAAGAGCGGGCTGTGAGAAAAGAACAGAACAATTGCCAGACTGTGCCCTGCAGACCCACATCCGATAGGCGAGAGAGTATGGTGGTCGATTAAGTCAAAAGCCGCAGAAAGATCGAGAGAAACTAAGAGGGAGACATCACCACGATCGTGAGCAACATGCAAGTCATTGAGAAGTGCCAGAAGAACCGTTTCCGTGCTGTGTCCGTGACGAAAACCGGCTTGGCGAGGGTGTAGAGCATTAGTAGCTTCGGTGTGAGAATTTAGCTGATCAAAGACAAGACGTTCTAGAAGTTTAGCTAAGAATGGCTTCTCCTGCTGCATGTGGATGTGTACTTTAGAAACAGATCCAGGTCAAGCACAGCTCTTCCTAAAATACTGTCAAAAGAACAAGAGAGAACATAGAAATAAATACTCAGTCAGACCAAGGTCCGTCAAGCCCAGTCTCCTGTTTCCAACAGTGGCTAATCGAGGTCACAAGTACCTGGCAGGTTTCCAAAAAGACACACAGATTCCACGGTGCTTATCCTGGGATAAGAAATGGATTTCCTTGGTCCTCTTTAATAATGTTTTATGGATTTTTCCTCTAGGAACGTGTCCAAACCTTTTTTAAACCCAGCTATACTAACAGCTTTGACTACTTCCTAGGTTAACGAATTTCAGAGTTTGATTATTTGTTGAGTGAAAAAATGTTTTCTCTTATTAATCCTAGATTAGCTACATTGTAGCTTCATTGAGTGTGCGCTAGTCTTTCTTCTTTTTGAAGGAATAAACAAGTGATCTACATTTACCTGTCCTACTCTGTTCATTAACTTATAGACCTCTGTCAAATCTCCCCTCTGTTGCCTTTTTTCCAAGTTGAAAAACCTTAACCTTTTAAGCCTTTCCTCATAGGGGAATCCTTCCATCCCTTTTACCATTTTAGTGGCTCTTCTCTGTACCTTTTCTAATTCTTCTAAATCCTTTTTAAGATATGGCAACCAAAATTGCACACAATATTCAAGGTGCAGTTGCACCATGGAATGATACAGAAACTTTATAATATCCTTGGTTTTATTCTCCATGCCTTTCCTTATAATTCCTAGCCAGGGCCGGATTTACCTTGAGTGAGGCCCTACGCCAACAAAAATTGTGGGCCCCCAGCAGGGGCGGCCCAAGGGGGGTGCGGACCTCATTTGCATAAGGGGCCCCATTTGCATAAATATTTGCATAATGTTACCATATACTAACTTTTAGTAAACGTGCCTCTTAATGAGTGTATGGATAAAGAAAGACTAAAAGATTTCTACATTACTATAATCCAGTGCCAACTGCCAGACACATTAGGAACTACTACAAACACTGCCCATAGTAAACCCGCCGTATCCTAACAGCACTACCAGGACTCACAAAGCACCATACTCTACCAATCAAAAAGCAACACTGCAAATATTAAACCAATACATTTCAGAGAACAACAATACATGACCTACTGGGAAAAGAGAACAAGTGGCAATGTCAAATAGGAATTATATAAACAGAACACCTCAGCTCAGTTACACATGCAGAACATAGACCATCACCAAACAAGTAATCACAATTTAGAAATAGGAAGACAATAATTAAACTGGGAATCCCAAAAGCCAAACTTGGAATGTACAACACTGTAGAAATAAAACAATACATTAATTTGCTCTTGTACTAAACAAAGCACAGATGTTAATGATGCACATTTACCAGAGCTGACATATTCCAATTAATAAATTCAAAATAAAGAGATATTTTTCTACCTTTTGTGCATTTTTTTCAGCTGCAATTGCTCCAGCCACTTTCTTCTGGTTTCTTCTTCGTGTCTTCTGCTAACTCTCCATCGTCTGCTGTCCATTTGTCCTTTCTTCTCTCTTCTAGATTTTTTTCCATTCTCTCTCTACATCTGCTTTAACATACTAATCTTTCTCCTTTTGCTCTTTCCTCATTCCTATTTCATCCACTCAAATATTACCCCTCCATCCTCAATCCCCACTTACTCTCCCAATACCCGGCCAATTGTAGATTTTTTATCCCTCCCACACAAAATATTTTCCCTTCTCCATTTTACTCTTCCAGCCCCATCCCATTCTAATCCTCCCCCAACATCAGCTCCCTTCTAGTTCCAGCCTCACCCAGCATCCATTCCCTTCTAGTCCCTGCATCAGCCCATTTCCAGTCCTAGCCATCCATCAGCCCATTTCCAGTCCTAGCCCCCCCATCACCCCACTTACAGTCCTTAACCCCCCATCACCCCATTTTCAGTCCTTAACCCCCCATCACCCCATTTTCAGTTTAAGCCCCCCCTTTAACCATTACCAGTCCTAACCCCCCATCAGCCCACTTCCAGTCCTAACCCCATCAACCCATTTCCAGTCAGCCCCCCATAGCCCATTGCCAGTCCTACCCCCCCCCATCAGCCCACAGCCCATTACCAGTCCTAACCCCATCATCCCACCTCCAGTTTTAACCCCCCTGCCCATTTCCAGTCCTAGCCCCCCATAGCCCATTACCAGACAACCCCCATCAGCCCACAGCCCATTACCAGTCTTAACCCCCCCAAAGCCCATTACCAGTTCTAACCCCCCCCAACAGCCCATTACCAGTCCTAACCCCATCAGCCCACCTCCAGTCTTAACCCCCCAGCCCATTTCCAGTCCTAGCCCCCCCCCATAGCCCATTACCAGACAGCCCCCATCAGCCCACAGCCCATTACCAGTCTTAACCCCCCCCAAAGCCCATTGCCAGTTCTAAGCCCCCCCCCAACAGCCCACAGTCCATTACCAGTCCTAACCCCATCAGCCCACCTCTAGCCTTAACCCCCCCAGCCCAGCCCATTTCCAGCCCCAGCCCCCCAATAGCCCATTACCAGCCCTACCCCCCCCAGTCCATTTCCAGCCCCAGCCCCCCAATAGCCCATTACCAGTCCTAACCCCCCCCAAAGCCCATTACCCGTCCTACCCCCCCCCAATAGCCCATTACCAGTCCTACCCCCCCCCCCATAGCCCATTACCAGTCCTACCCCCCCCGGCCTAAAGTAAAATTTAATTTAAAAAAAAAAACTGGTGGCTGCCGCCGCGGGGCCCCCTCTGCTGCCGCGGGGGCCCCGTCTACAAGCTGGTCGGGTCCGGTCCGGTCGGGTCGGGTCGGGTCTCTCTAACTCCCTCGCTGCAGGCTGCAGGCTGCGAGAGACGCATCTTCGCGTCTCTCGCAGCCTGCAGCGAGGGAGGGAGGGAGAGAGACCCGACCGGACCCGACCCGACCCGACCGGACCGGACCCGACCAGCTTGTAGACGGGGCCCCCGCGGCAGCAGAGGGGGCCCCGCGGCGGCAGCCACCAGGTTTTTTTTTTAAATTAAATTTTACGTTAGGCCGGGGGGGGGTAGGACTCCTACCCCCCCCCACGGCCTAAAGTAAAATTTAAATAAAAAAAAAAACCTGGTGGCTGCCGCCGCGGGGCCCCCACGGCAGCCCCGGGGGCCCCCTCTACAAGCTGGTCGGGTCAGGTCCGGGCGGGTCGGGTCCGGTCGGGTCTCTCTCCCTCCCTCGCTGCAGGCTGCGAGAGACGCGAAGGGAGAGCGTCTCCTCGCGTCTGTGTTAAGCCCGCAGGGGCTGATGGGAAATCCCATCAGCCCCTGCGGGCTTAACACAGACGCGAGGAGACGCTCTATCTTCGCGTCTCTCGCAGCCGGGAGGGAGACGAGACCCGACCCGACCCGACCCGACCCGACCAGACCATACCATCTTGTAGACGGGGCCCCCGCGGCAGCAGAGGGGGCCCCGCGGCGGCAGCCACCAGGTTTTTTTTTTAATCGAGTTGAGAAAAAAAAAAAACTGGTTCTATTTTTTGTGGGCCCCTGCCGGTTGTGGGCCCTACGCCATGGCGTACATGGCGTATACGTAAATCCGGCCCTGCTCCTAGCATTCTATTTGCTTTCCTGGCTGTGGCTGCACCCTGGGCAGAGAGTTTCAATAAATTATCCACGATGACCTCTAAATCCTTTTCCTGGGTGGCGGTTCCTAATGTGGAACCTTGCATCTTGCAACCATAGTTTGGGTTGTTCTTCCCTAAGGAGATCATTCAGAACACAAATAAGGGGTTTGTACATTCGGCTGGGACATTTGTCTGCCAAAAACGTCCCTGACCGTATTCTGAAACACTGCTGACGTGCACATCCATGGCGTTAGCATGGGGATCTCCGAATATGCCCAGAAGGGATGGAACAGGGGTTTGGTCAACCACAGAGATGAATAAAGTGTAGTCAGGAGAGCCCCATGTATGTCTTCAATGTGTCCCACAGATGTCCTCATTATTCCTGTGGAAACGTGGAATAAGGCCAGGACCTAGAAAATGTAGCACCCCCTTGTGTGCACTTCTGGGTCCAGGACCAGCCTGGCTGGAGTCCCCTCGAGGGCGGGCTTCATCGGTCCTTGTCCATTTGGCACCTGGTGCCTCCGCCTAGGGAAGAAAGGTGTTAGTGGGTTGGATTTCCCTCCTTTCACTCCAGGAAACTTCTCCACAAAACACTGCTGTGAACAAGGATGGCTTAAATAGTATTTACAATTTATTTACAATATATATACATCAAGTATTATGATAAAATAATGCAGTATGTACAACCTGTATTATAATAAATTGTTCAAGGTGAATAGCAATACAGGATAAGAGATAAGGCAGTTCAACCGACTATGACCTTATACCTAATGACTTAAGTAAACCTTAAAAGATTATAGCTCTAAGCTGAATAACCTGTCTCCCTTTGCACATCAGCCCCAAGTCTCACCCATTGCTGGAGCTCTGGACCGGTGGCTGTTTGTGGAAGGGGAAGTGTTGTAGATCTGTCCATTCGCTGAGGCTGTAGCCTTGGCTCTGCCTCCTCCAATCTCTCCTCCAATCTGGAGGAGGTTTTGCACTGCTGCATAATCCAGAACAACTGTTGCAGCTCTCCATTGAGCTGATCTGCTGCTGGATCCCCCTGGGTCTTGTAGCTCCTAGTCCAGAATGGACTCTCCATCGCTGCAGCTCCCTCTGGAGCTGATCTGCCTCTGGGCCCTTCGGCTCTTGGAGTCTCTGCTGCTGCAGCTCTCTCTGAAGCCTGGATTAGGCTCTCCAGAGTCTCTCCACTGCCTGGTTGGGAGGAGATCATACACCCCCATCTTCAATCCTACACCTGACTGGGTCTGTAGGGGGCTCTCTGCTGGTATCTTCACTCCAAGCCTGTCTAGAATCTCAGGAGACTTTCCAGTGCCATTTTCAGGAGGAGGGCAATCAGAGCAGGGGAGTTCCCACCTTATCTCTCCGATGAGGCCTGATGCTTCTAAATCTCAGGTAACTGCTCTCCAAACTCTTTTCTGCACAGGGGTGCTGATGCCAGTGTGAAGTGATTCCATTTCTCTTAGGGTGAACAATTTCCACCAATCCTAGTGTTTACTTCTCGACCCTCTGTCTAGTGTGCGCATTTTATTCCCCTACTCTTTTCCCTATCGATTCAAAGTTAAATCATAATAATATAAATAAATGTGAGCAAATATTACCCTTGCTCCTTCAGCACAGGTAGTGATTTGCATATCTCCCCCCTAAAGGGGTTATTCTGAGTCACGAATGGCGGGAATGGACATCCCAATGGGACGACCATCCCTGCTATTTGTGCCGACTCCTGCCACTGAATAACTTCCCCACCGATTGTGAGGGGTAGTTAGATGGGGTCGGGGAAGGGGTGGCCCAGGGGTGGAGTCTGGGCTGAGTCTGGGCGGTCGCCAGCCCTGGATGTACAGGGCCGATTCTAATGTTGGCCCTATACATCCAGGGCTGGCGATATGTGCAGGGAAGTTATTCCACCTCCGAGGTGGAATAACTTCCCTGGATATTTCTTTTTTTTTTTTGCCGCTGATATGTGGATGAGGCGGAGAGGGGGGGGGGGGGGTTGGAGGATATTCCCCACAGTCCAAACCTGGCCTTAGGAGACCAGATCGGGGGTCGGGCTGTGGGGAATTAACTTTATTCTCTGGCAGCCTGCAACGCAGCTCTTCAATGGAGCCATGGCGCCATGGCTCCACTGAAGAGCCTTGACTGATTTAGCCAGGTGCAGTCCTGCACGTGCAAATCGGACAGAATCTCAGTCCCGGCCTGCAGGACTGTTTGTGATTCTGATCCCACAGGGCTAGACGTGCCCCACGGGATCAGAATCACGATCCCCTCTGTGCATCCGGTTCAGACCGGACACACAGAGGGGATCTACATCTGGAACAGAATCGGGCTTTAAATGTTTACTTTCCAGCTCTGCTAGCTTAGTCACTGCTCTTTTAATGTTGTCTCCCATCTGACCTCCCCAGCATCATACAGTGACCATTTACTCTTTGTTTCTACATTATTCAGCACACAGTGAAACATTCACCTTTGGGGGCGGGGGGGGGGAGTCAAAAATATTTTGCACTGCTCTTCAATGCGACCCATATTGAAAAATGATTGTGGCAATTATGTTTTGAACTGTTATAGCTACAGTCTGGAAGAACAGAAGATGCAGTTGTAAAGAACAGAAAGCAGAGGTGAGGGATGGTTGTACGGTAATGAAACATTGATAAACATCCCTACAGACATATTAAGAAGAGCAATTGTATTTATGCTAGCTATGCTGACAATTTGCTATGCTGACAACTTGCTATGCTGTTTGTGCTAAAGGAGCAAAGCTAGGGTTCCCTAACATTTCCTATGTACTGTAAACTGGGATCAGTGATGCAGAAATAGGATGTGAGTGAGTATGGCAAAGATTCTGGTTTGCGTGAGAAACACAGATCAGATTTGTAATACTGGAATGTCATGTCATACTAGCTGTTAGTTATAGGTTTGGTTTGGCAGAATGATGTCTTTTGTGACTGCGAGTGACAGTGTGTGGTTTGGGGGCAGTATGGAAGGGACCGGTACCTGGATCATATGGATGACCGCAGTGTCACCAGGTGTCAGTATGATAGGGCAGCCATACATCAGATATGCCAGGCACTGGGAGACATGACTGATGTTGTGCCAACATCACCCAGATTTACATCCTTCCCCATTCCAGGATCTATGCAAGCTGTGAGAGTGGTGATACTGTATATTTGGAGGCTGGCTACCCTAGTATGATGGCACAGAGATCCTCCCTCCCATGCCCACACAAGCCTGACCAGGGGAACAGTGTCACAAAGCCAACTGTGAGAAGGGTTGCCCTACAGATTGTGGATGTATACAGACCAACATATGCCACAATGGGACAGGTGTAGCTGCTGTGAGAAATGTCAATACCCAGATATTTGGGAATCAGATGCCATAGCCAGAAAGCCATACTACTACTACTATTACTGATAATTTGTATAGTGCTACAAGGCATACCCAGCACTGTACAGAGACACATAAAAGATGGCCCTGCTCAGCAGAGCTTACAATCTAGCCAAGACAGACAATACAGCAGCTGTGGACAGGATACATCTAGGGGGAATGGTAAGGAAACACAAGGAAGATTAGACGGAGCAGATCCAAAAACGGCAATGAAGAAGTGAGTGTTCAGCCTGGATTTGAAAAGAGCCAGAGAAGAAGCCTGATGTACAGACTCAGGTAGTTTGTT
Source organism: Ichthyophis bannanicus (assembly GCA_033557465.1). Taxonomy (NCBI): domain Eukaryota; kingdom Metazoa; phylum Chordata; class Amphibia; order Gymnophiona; family Ichthyophiidae; genus Ichthyophis; species Ichthyophis bannanicus. Next base: position 270,529,132 of record CM066036.1, read on the forward strand.
CCAGGGATAGAGAGCAGCAAGGTGAAAGGAGTGAAGTCTGGAGTTGGCAGTAGAAGAGAAGGGCACTGATAGAAGCAATCTGCCAGAAGAGCAGAGTCCCATTCCTTTCTGAACACACTATTAAGATACTTATCCACTCCTTAATTACCTCCCGTCTTGACTATTGTAACCTACTCCTTGCTGGTCTCCCTTTGAATCATCTCTCACCCCTTCAATCTGTTCAACACTCTGCTGTGCAGCTAATCTTCTGCCAGCCTCGTCATGCTCATATTGCCCCTCTTCTCGAATCATTTTAATGGTTCCCTATCCATTTCCACATCCATTTCAAACTTCTCCTGCTGACTTATAAGTGCATTGACTCTGCAGCTTCTCATTACCTTTCCTCTCTTATACCTCCCTACACCCCTCCCCGGAAACTCTGCTCTTCTGGCAAATTGCTTCTATAGGTGCTCTTCTCTTCTATTGCTACTCCAGACTTTGCTCCTTTCACCTTGCTGCTATTTATACCTGGAACAAACTACCTGAGTCTGTATGTCAGGTGCCTTCTCTGACTCTTTTCAAATCCAGGCTGAAAACTCACCTCTTCACTGCTGCTTTCGGATCTTGACTCACCTGATCTCCTTGTGTTTCCTTACCATTGTCCTAGATGTATCCCTGTCTACACCTACTGTGTTGTCTGTCTTGACTAGATTGTAAGCTCTGATAAGCAGATACTGTCTCTTACATGTATGTGCAGCGCTGCATACATCTTGCAGCACAATACAAATGCTCAGTAGTAATAGTATTGTAGGGAGATATAAGAGAGGAAAGGTAGTGTGGAGCAGCAGAATGTGTGCAATTATGGGCACGAAAAAGGGCATACATTTGCTGCTCAGCAATAATTTGCATTCTTTGGGGAAATGCAATGTTAGTTTTGGGTTTTGTGTACTTGGTATGGGTCCATCCTTAACAGTTTAAAGCATATTTGTAGAGATAACCAAAGCAGGGATCACTGGGACCATTTTCTAATGCCAAGTACCATTTGATGCAAGGTATGTCCTGACATACATGCTTATATTTACATTCTCTTATACCATATTAGGGTGCACTGGGATTACCTAGCACTTTTCAGGGCATGAAGAGGACTGGTATATGGTCTAGGTTGCAGCAGCAGTCATTTCTCACCGGTATTCATGTCTAGTTTGCATCAGCAAACTACTGTCAGTGTGATGAGCAGCTTAGGAGACATACATTTTACCCAGGAGGCGTGGTGTCCATGGGTACATCGTGGAGACGAGCAGGATCCAAAATGTGCAACTTTATTTTTTATTTTTTATCTTTTATTTAAGCTTTTCTTGAGTATACAACAAGATAAAGAAAAATACATATTGAGCAATACATTATTCAAGAAAACAAATTAACACTCATCGTAAAGAAACACATCAAGAGGAAAGAAACTTCATCAATCCAAAGAATATAGAAAAAAAAAAAAGCAAAAAGGAGTGAAACTAGTCACTCCACATAAGAGAGCTGTAAAAATACAATCCTCCTATTTCTTTTCCCTAACTTCCTTCTCAACTAACAACTGGCGCAGCTGAGCCACATCAGTATAAACATAACTCTGTCCCTCTAGTACAACTAAGCAACGACAGGGAAATTTAAGGAAAAAAGAAGCTCCTATCGCTACAACCCGTGCTTTTAACTCCAAAAACTGCCTACGTCGTGCCTGAGTGGTCCGACTAACATCTGGGAACACTTGCAGCATAAAGCCACAAAATAAAGCATTCTTGTACTTAAAATACGCACGAAGAACATGCAGTTTGAGAGATTCAGTACTGAAGGTCACCACCAAGGTACACCGCTTGGTAATGAGATCCAGTGAATCTTCCAAAAATGCAGTAAGGTCCTGTGCTACCGACACGTCGATGGGGAGGGGGGGGGAACCCCTTCCTCCGTCGGCAGGGCAGGAACCAACACAGGAATACAATACATTTGAACCACATCCACTGGCTCCATCAGTTGCAAAATTTCAGAAAAATATTTCTTTAACAAAATTTCAAAAGAGAGCAAATGTGTATGAGGAAAATTAAAAAAACGTAAGTTTCTTGCCCGCTGCTGATTTTCAAGTGCTTCCAGACGACACGATAATAAAGAAAAATCCTTAATGAGAGAGACATTAATGTCTCTACCAGACTGGAGCATTGTATCAACATGGGCAAGAGACTTAGAAACAGACACTAGCTGTGTATCAATAACTTGAACTTTATCCACTACAGAATGGGTAAATTTGCACAAAGAAGAAACTGTTGACGATAAACGGGTATCAACCCGTTGAAGCGCTAACCAAATGTCAGAAAGAGTCGCCTCCCGAGATAAGGGAGCCAAGACTTCCTCTGACGCAGCTGGGTCAACAGGGAGTAGAATCGGAGCAGCAACAAGAGGGGGCGAGTCCAAAAACGTAGAGGATTGTGGAAGATGGGGGAAGGGAGGAGGCGTCCGGAGCTCAGGGCTAAGAAAAGCCCCTTCCAAGGACTGATTAACAGGTAGCAGAGGAAGAAGATGTCTGTCCATTGTGGCCACTCAGCTTACCTCGTGGAGCCTCACTAGTGGCCGCCTTAGCCACCGCTTTCGCCTTACGCTTCCCCATTGACAGACGAACTTCAACCACCGGTGCTCAGAGAACCTCAGGAGCACTGAAGGAGCACATAAGGAGCGCGACCAGCCCCTTGTGACGCGCCCCTTAGGACACTCCCCCGTAGGCCGCATACACGCAGCCGCGTGTGGTTCCCGTTGGACTTTGTAGGGCTCGGGGGGGTCCTCAGCACCAAGGGCGACCATCCAACGCCTGCAGCTGACCCAGCAGGGACCCGGCTCTCACCTACTACACTGCTCCGCGGAACAAACACCCGCAGCAGCTCTCAAGCAGCAAAAGATCTTTCCCAGCAAGTTGCAGCTCCCGCTGGACTTTGTAGGGCTCGGGGGGGTCCTCAGCACCAAGGGCGACCATCCAACGCCTGCAGCTGACCCAGCAGGGACCCGGCTCTCACCAGCTACACTGCTCCGTGGAACAAACACCCGCGGCAGCTCTCAAGCAGCAAAAGATCTTTCCCCCTGTGTGCAACTTTATTGACGGGGACGTGTTTCTCCATTATATCGCATGTCCCGTGCCTGCACTTATTTGTGGGTTGCTCTCCAGATGTGTGCATGGGCCGGCTAAATAGCGCTTTGCCCATGCCATGCCGGATACATCTACCTCCCTGATTCTGAACCCGCGTGCATGTCTAGACCTGCAGATGCAGAATTAGGTTCAAACAGGGCCCATTTTCAATTTAAATGTGTCCGCAGGCTGGACGTACATTTTATAAAATCTGCCTATAAGTGAATAATTTTGCTCTCATCCACATTAAATTTCATTTGCCATTTGGATGTTAAGTCTTCCAATTTATCAAGGTCCTCTTGCAATTTTTTTTTCACAATCCTCTTGTGTTTTAATCACTTTGAATAATTTTGTGTCATCTGCCTATTTGATCACCTCACTCATTATTCCCATTTCCAGGTCATTTGTGAAAAGTTTAAAAAGCAGTGGGCTCAGCACAGATCCCTGGTGTACTCCACTATTCACCCTTCTCCATTGAAAAAAATGGCCATTTAGCTCTACTCTCTACTTACTACCGCGGCATCTCAATTCTGCTCCCCATGTCCCATCTAAAATGTGCCTTCAAATGTATAAGAGAACTTTTATATACACATAAAGGTGTTTACATGTAGAAAGTTGCATTCCATTTACATGCATAAATCTTGATATTTTAGTGGTTTATGTGCATAAATGAGTACTTACGCACGTGCATTAGGCAGTCATTATTCTGAAAGTACATACATAAGACCAATCATATGTACTTTAACTATGAGCATGTAAAGGGGTGTTGTTTGGACAGAGCATGGCCAGCACACAAAGTAAATTATGCAATATTATTATTTATTTGCATTCTTTAAGAAACTACAATAGGTGTAAGCTTCTACAGCAGCCATAGGGCAGGTGTCACTAATCGTGCTTAGATTTAACATATATTTTTGGTCTCTTACATTTCTAGTTTATAAGAAAATTAGGCACTGACTTTCCTTATAAAAATAGGCTTAAGATAGGTGCATCTGGTTGCCTAAATCTAGCTACCTGGTTATAAAATTACCTTCCACCTGTTTAGATAAAAGTGCTTTAGGAGAAGTTGACAATACTGTCCCAAAATACTCTTGGGGCAATACGCATCTAGGATTATATGCAAAAACGCAAGCATCAGGGTGACAAGATAGCCATGGTAAGTGGCCATAAACTTTGAGTTCTACTGAAGTTTAGAAATTTTTGAAAGTGTTGGTATTTTTTTTAATCTTCTCTCTGCTAGAAAGAAACCCAAGGAAGCTGATCATGCTGATATCAAAATGAATGTAGTTCAATCTGGGTTTCATAATATACCATGTTTTACACTCATTGACGTCCTATATTTTAATTAGGCCTAACAGTGTTTACCTATCTGACAATGCCTTGCATAAATTAACTGCCAGCATTCATAATGTGATCATTAGGGTCTTCACGGGGGTGACTGCAGCTATTAAAAGTCGTCTCCAAAAAACAAACATTTGCTCTCTGAGCAAAGTAGAAAATGGGAGTCCATTGGTGCAATATGTATCTGTTACCATTAATATTCAACAAAAGATGTCAAAATTTATTCATGATGATGTAGGGTCTGGATAAACGGTAACCAGTTAAAAAAAGGAAGAGAGAGAGAGAGGAATACTAGGGGGACAGATCTAATTTAACTAGGTAATGTTAAAATTAGCAGTAGCCAGTTCAGTCTGGTCAGAAAAGTATTGATCTAATGTTAACTGAAAATGTATACAGTTAGCTTTAACCAGTTTTATTAAGTGATGCTGGTGCTTGATTATTTGGTTAAAGTTAACATATCTTATTATTTTAACCAGATATCTGGTGTCGAATATTGATTCCTTAATCCCCTAAAGATTGCAAACTGGCTCTAAAAGAGATCAGAAACGAATGAATGGGGGAGGAGAGAGTTTCTGCTGGAGCTGTGCTGGGCTAAGACAATGCAAGCAGCAAGAGAGAGCTTACTTGGTATCTAAGGGGCATTTTGCCATCATTGGATGTAAGTCCCACCCCCCCTCAATGATGTCATCAGTGTGTGCCTGCAGATCTGATAAAATCAAGCTATCTGCCATGCGGCTGCGGGCATACAGCTGTGGGCACCATTTGGAACCGCTTTGGTAGCAGTTTGGGGTGTTTTCTCCTAAGTCTCCGTTCTCTTCTACTCAATGCAATATGCCAAAAGGGGGCCTTAAAAGTAAGATTAAAAGTAAGGCAGCCATTTCAGCAGTATAAACTCCTGGAGAAGTATCAAAGCCGATGGATAAGCATCTTGTTAAAGGAACTATTCCTGTAAGTAAGCTGCAGCAAGCCCCTTAGGCCATGCCTCTACCTCCTTATCTGGGGCAACATTGAGCCTCATTGACAAGACACCTGTCCCTCCACAGGTTTGCAAGACAGGTCACCTTGGTGGGCAGTGATTCCCCAGTTCAAGTTACAGCTTCTGGGATCTTGCATCCACCTTGGGTTCCTTACAGGACGCAAAGTCCTGTAGCAGCAGATAAGCATGCAATAAATAAAACCAGGAGTCTTTTCAAGGATCCAAGCCAGTTTAATGTGCACAGGCTCAAGCAATAATCAATTTCAAAATGGCTGAGCAAAGTTTTCTGGCAATACAACAACCTTTATAGACTTTTACTCCATTCTAGGTATAGAAAAACATTTCATTGGTCCCGGTACTCTCCCGTACCTCCCGTACCCCTTCTATTGGTCCCGGTACTGATATGATTATCCAATTATGTTCCTTCAGTGGGCTCAGCACCTGCTTACCCCCCTTCTAGTCCCAATTACAATGGCCAGTTCATCAACTTGTTACTTTCATACTTCCAAGGCCATTGAGACAATTTGTGCGTGTAGGGGAGCAGGGCTCTGCAACTCATCTGTCAGCAGTCCTAATTAAATCCCTTGCAGATGTACTTTTCTTATCAGTGACTTTTAAACATATTTTTCTGTATTTTTCCATCTTCCAGTTCTGCTTATCTAAGCTAGTTCAATACTCTTGCTATGTCCTTGCTCTACAGGAGCAGATTGGGGGATGTGCAATTCCCATAGGCCTCTCCACCAGCTTCACTTACAGGTCAAGCTAGCTAAGCTTGCTTGCTTATATCAGACAAAGTGGATCACAGGCCTACACCTGCCACAGTCCAAGGTAATACAAGTTTCTAAATCTGATTTATCTCTGCAAGTCTCTGAAGTGATTGATCTTCTTAATATAATTCTGCAAGACATTTGAAAGATGGTTTTAAATCATAATTTCCTTCTTAAAGGAACTGTGGAGCAGATAGTGGCTTTTTCTCAGGGAACTTCAGAAATTGCAATTTCAGGATGTTAAATTTCAGCAAGTGGAAAAGAGGATGGAAAAGATGGACACAATTAATTTCATACGACGCATCTGGGCTTACATACACTATGCTAAAGATAATGCATTAGTACATAATTACTTAAAGCATTTGGAGAATATGTTTCCTGGTAATAATTTGTGAGTTTTGAATTTTCCTAAAACTCACTGTCTTTTAACTTTTATTCTGTTAAAACAATATTTTAAGGATATATTTCAAATTAATAATTCAGATCTACCTATATGGCTCTGTTTACTAAGTGGCACTAGCGGCTTCCGTGTGAAATCAGAGCCATGACCCCGTTTTATTCAATGGGACCGTGGTTCAGATTTCACATGGAAGCCGCTAGCGCCGCTTAGTAAAAGACACCATAGTTTCAAAATGTTATTATGTACCTGATAAAATTTCATCAGGCATTGCTACAGAGGGAGCTCAGGAGCTGAGGAATACTGCTCAGAGTGTAGATTTATCTATTTTTTGTCACATTTGAATGTAATCTCCACATGAGCTACTTTGGTAGTGACATTGTTGGCAGAAGTTGACAAGTTAAAATTTTTGAAAGCTTATTTTTTAGAATAAGCAGGCTATATTTTGGGGCAGAATGTGATAATGTTAGGGGGACTACCCTGCTGCATAGAAAATCTTTTTTCCAGCTGAAGGCCGTTTGTTGGCCTTGGGAGCCACCTTCTTCCCCCTGTTTCCATGCAAGTATCTTGTTACCCTACAGGGTATAAAGTATGCCTTTCTTGACACTTTGCATCTAGAGAGCTTTTTGCAGGGAAAAAGGAGTTAAAAGGTAACCCCTTTTCTTATTGTTCTCCTGTCTTAACCCTTTGAAGGCCTACTTTAAATTTTTAATCCACATTCTGCAGCCGGGTTAATTTTTGCATATTTCAGGAAAATTGTACCCGTCTTATTCAATATGTTCTAATAGTGATTTTCCTTCTGCTATGGTCATGTATTATATACCATTTGATAGGAATATTTAGTCAGAATTTTGGATCCCGAGAGTTTTGGGCTCGGCCTGGAAAGGGTTAATCCTATTTTTTTTAACCTCTCATGCTATGTGAGTTAATTATGAGGTTTTGCTTGTTATATCGAATATAATTGTTTTCAGCTCCAAGAGTAAAATCTGTTTTTCTCTTTCCCTGAGGTGTGGGCTAGTTGTATTCTCTTTTAATTTCCTAGCTTTATTTGTTGCCTGTATGGATTGGAGTTCAGTTATTTCCTTGAACTGGTTTTATGTGTAAATCAAGAAACTATTAAATTAAAAAAAAAAAAAGAGATAGTGAACTGTTTTAATACAATAATTTGGTCTTATGAATAATCCTAGAAGAAGACAGGCAATTTTGAAGTAATTGAAGTTCATTCTAGCACATAAGGAATTACAATAATCGAGGCGGCTGTATCTCAGTAAGGATACAGAGGCTAGAGAGATGGTCCAAAGGGAAACAACCAATGTGGCTCAGAGTCTATACAGAAAACACATGAGTTGAGAAGACCCAAATGTGTTTACCCTAGAGGAGAGGGAGACAGGGGAAAGATAATACAGATATTTAAAAGCTTGAAAGGTATTAATGCCATCAGAGCTGGCCAAACTGTTTCTGCCGTCCCCCACACAGCTGATGTCACTGCCGCCCCCTCTCCCCCAGCTGTTGCTGATTCCGTTTCAGGAGGGGGAGGCCACTTTTGGAAATATGGTCGCTGCACACCTCCCCCAAGATGTAATCAGCTGCAGCGGAGGCAACTGTGTTTCTGCCCACCCAGGCTGGCCCCCCCTAGGCAGTTGCCTAGCTCACCTAGTAGACAGGTCGGCCCTGAATGCCATGCTAGTAGAGCTTCTGACCATGAAAGATGCTGCTAGCTAGCATAGATAACATCTGCTTCTGACCAGCACTTACAGTACTGGTGCAATTTCCATACAGTTAACAACCCTGAGCCATCCCACACTTACATCATCCTAGTAAGTCAACTGTGGCCAGCACTGTCTGTGGTTGAACTAGGGCAGCAATGTGCCACAGCCATGCCAGTAAAACAATAGACCCTGACAGCCACAATAATGAGAGCCAGCAGCAGTTGACAGTACCTGATGGGAGAGCAGGCACACATATGCATACAAAGCAATGTTGGTCTCAAGAGTATGATGTTCACATATACATTATACATATACATATACACTGGATACTTGTTGGAAAGCTGCTGATATGATGGGTTGGGAATAGGTTATAGACTAGAAGTTCGCCTAGGGATGCCCAATCCTCCTGCACCAGCCCCACAGACAACAGAAGCAGGGCAGTACCCATGAACCTTGTCCCCCTGCAAGGCATATGACTGCACAAGCCTGTGTGGCAGCAGGGGGAGGTCTCCTGCAACAGCAGCAGCAGCAGCAGCAATGGCATATGGAGATATATTGTCCCCCTCTCATCCTTATGGTTGCATTGTTATTGCTGTAGCTGGGGGAGAGCATGCTCAGGACAGTCACACATGGGTGGACATCCAACACTGGTGAAGAGTGGGGTGACAATGTATGTGCTCAGTGAAACAACAGAGCTGGGCCACATAGTCAGGGTTAGAGATGGCAGGAAACAGGTGAGGGAAGAGCATGCAAAAGAGGTGTTGATACTATGAACAAACTTGACCCTAGCAGTCTATAGACCCATTAAGACCCTGAGGTTTGACAGTTCTGTGGCAAAATCCAGACCAGCCCAACTAGTGGCCCACCAAGATGATCCCCCCACCCACCTACACCGCTTTCAACTCTCCCATAAAAGGTAGAAGAGGTGGTGGAGTACTAATTCTGACCAGAAGCCACTACAAATTCAATACTACCTTAACAACCAGCACAGACAAATCCAGCACAATCCTCATTTCCAACAAATACTTAGATATATGCCTCACATATAGACCACCAACCTTCCTGACAACATTCGCCTACTGTCGGACATAAAGGAATTTAGAAAAAAATTGAAAACCCATTTATTCTCTTTACACTACAACAAAAGAGCATAATCTAATCAGATTACACAAAGAGACACAGGTTAACAACCATACTACTACACTACATAACACTTAACAAATAACAAATAATAACATAACCACACAATACTTAACCACACCACTCATACATACAGATAACTGTGATCTGTCACATTTAAAATAATTTATGCATCACAATTGAACTATGATATAATTTGTAAATACCTACAATGTAAATATGTTCTAATAGTTTACTGTTCAAACCTTATATTGTTACTTGTAAATAGTTCCACCTGTTCTATGTAAAATGACTAGGTATGCTATTTCACATACCATATAACTTACTGTTCATTGTAAACCGCACTTGATACTTGGGAAAGAGCGGTATAGAAATAATTGTTAAATAAATAAATAAATAAACACCAAAGCGGACAACCTAATGAAGATTCTTGAAAGAATAAGCGGGCACAATTCAACAATCAAGTCACTTGTCCTCCTATGCGATTTCAACATCGGAGCAACACTAGAAAAGAAATGCCAAAGCCTTCCTCAAAGCAATGGAAGCACTACCAAATCATCAGCTGATCAAGTAACCCACTCACTCTAGACCTCATATTCATCCCAAACTCTAGACCTCATATTCATTCCCAAATCTCTACAAGTACATACCACAGTCTCCCATCCTACACCATGCAAATACCATCACACAATAGCCATCACAATATAGATTAACCAACCAATGCAAACACAAGAAAAACCTGAAACCATAAGAAGAATTAAATCATTCGATAGAGAAACCTTCTTGAAAGAGGTCACCCCAAATCTACAACAAAATACAGATGACCTTAATAAAATCTTTGAAAACTAGACCATACAATATCTACCGCAGCAGATGGCAGAACTCTTGTAAATATGTTAAACAGCATGTAAATAGTTACTACCCTGTTAAATACCCCAAGTTATTTAACGTACCCAATTTGAGTTTAATGTTTCATGTAAACCGCTTTGATTACAGGATAAGGCGGTATAGAAAACAGTTTAAATAAATAAATAAAAATGAATGTCCCCATTCTGAAATACTGTTGCAGAGATGTCTATAGTATGTTGCCAGTTTCACCGATGTGCATATTTTATGACATGGATATTTTTATAATCAGCTGTTTTGCTGCATGTCTGGGGGTTGATGCTTTATAACCCCATTTCCTTGCATGTTGGCAGAGACCATTTATCTTTTGCGGCGGAGAAAGAAAAAAAATGTAATGTAGGATATCATGGCTATGTGGATGATATAATGTTATATTGCCCAATTGACATTACAGACCCCATCCCACATCAGATTAAGTCCTGCTTCAGTGAAATGGCACAGTGACTAAATTAACACAACCTCAAAATAAACTATAAGTATTATATGCTACAAGGAATCATAGCTTTACATCTCCTTCCAAGCTTCAACTTCAAGAAGCCAAACTTGATGTGAAAAACGAAGTCAAATATCTTGGTGTGACCCTAGATCAGACACTTAGCATGGTTACCCACATAAAGCTAACTACCAGCTCAATTTATTATAAGCAAAGGATGCTCCAACAATTAAGGCCATTACTCTTGAACTATGATTTCATATCTGTGCTCCAGGCTATGATCACCTCACACATTAGTTTTTGCAATAGTATACTACAGTTGCTCCCAAAACAGATGCTCCATCAACTTCAGATGGCTCAGAATGTCGCCACCTGTATAATTTGCAAAAGCTACAGCATAGATCACATCACACTCATACTATACAATATTCACTAGTTGCCAGTTCTAAGTCGGATTAGATACAAATTTCACATTTAAACTGCTCAGGAATATAGCCCCTTCATACCTCACTTATGTGATTAACGTCCTGTCCGATGAAAGATTATGAAGAGGATGCATCCAAAACACCATAATAGTCCTTAACGACTTTCATAAAACCAATCATTCTACGAGCAATAGAGCATTTTCTTATTTTGCTCCTTAACTCTGGAACTTCCTACCAGAAAAATTAAGATCCATCAAGGATCTACTGATATTCCTTAAGGAAATCAAGACACGTCTGTTTCAAGAGCATTTCTGTGATCCACCAGAGCAAAGCAAATTATATCCAACCTAACTGCAATCCCATTAGTGTCACCTTCGCTCTTTACTCATAAGGAGACTCCATACCCCATCTATAGAGTAACTGTGAGCATAGAACATCCTTGTAAATAATTTTTTTGTAAAATATGTTTATTGAAAATATGTTATGAACCATCCTAATGTAACATCAATGTTCAAAGTCCTCAACGTTTGGTATTGACATTGACCTGATTATAATATTATACTTACGTTTTATGTAACAAATATCTGTTCTTTGACATTGACATTGTTTATAATGTTATACTTACATTTTATGTAATAAGTTTATGTTTTGATTTTTGAAAACTGCCTTTGATCTCTGGAAAGGGCGGTATAGAAACCTCATATTTAAAGAAATAAATGTCCCAGATGGCACCTAAATGGTCTTTCAAAAATGGCACTTAAAATGTTTTTGAGCTGGATAAGAGTTGTTGATGGATTCAGTCTCTACATTATTCTTTTTATGATAGTCATATATATATATATATATATATATATATATATACACACAGGGTGGCACAAAAAAAGTGAGAACATCTCGTAAATTAAAAGCTTTACTTATTTACCTTTTTTAGCTATATAACGTCTTTATTTCCATATTTTCCAGTCGCCATCTTCTTTTTTTTAAAATTTGTCAATCGTTTACATCTGTCTTTTTGAATTTTTAAATAGCTTATATGCTATGAGATGTTCTCACTTTTTTTGGGCCACCCTGTATAAACACATACATAAGAACATAAGAAAATAAGATATGCCATACTGGGTCAGACCAAGGTCCATCAAGCCCAGTATCCTGTTTCCAACAGTGGCCAATTGTTCAGTCGTCGTCATCTCACTCTCACACACATTGTTCAGTCACTGTCATCTCACTCTCACACGTTTTAATGTATATTAATTGTTCAGTCGTCGTCATCTCACTCTCACATGTTTTAATGTATCTGAATTGTAAAAAAGTTCATAAAAATATTTTAAAAAACATATATCTTGGCACCTAATATCTAACCAAGTTGTGGGTGCATCGAATCAGTTTTCATTCAGGGATGAATCTTCTTTATATATTGCCTTTACAAAATAGGCACAACATATGCTATAACACTATGAACCTGATCCTAGATGGGGCACATATGGGCCTGTCATTACCCGATTATGCATTGTGGAAGCCAGACATTCCCTTAGGCGCAGGATCGGGCACTGAGATGGTACCTGTGGGAGACATCCTCCCTGATGCACAGCCAGTCCCCCACAGTTCCGACCCCGGTGTCCCTGCCACCCGACCCTTAGCAGGGTCTGCCAGGACTGGGATTGAGTGGCAGAACCTCACCTTCTGCCAATGCTGTGCTGCTGGGGGGCTGCTGGGCCGCTGTGTTGCCATTGCTGCTGCTTATACAACCTCTGCTCCCGTGATGCCCCCCATCTTGATCTCCCCGCATTGCTGCTGTTTGTGTGGGGAGATCATGTATCGGCATATGGGCAGGATGGATAGCGGGGCTGCACTTTCTCCCAGGACGTATAGCCCCACTATCTGCCTTTCAGAATAGGGCCCTATGTGCCTTCAAAGCCTACACTCCCTGTAATAAAATTACCCACCCAATGGCTGTTAAAATTACCTAGAAGGAGAATTTAGTTATTTTATTTATGTAACTTCTTTTTTATACCATCTTTCTACAAGTCAGGATGGTTTGACTGTCAGTGAGTTTCACACTGGTCCCTGAAATTGCTTGAAATAATTCTTCAAACATATGGAAGGTATTTTATGGGGTCTGGTAAACTAAAGTGAATTGTAGTTTCTAGTCAATGACTACTATTAATAGCCATTTTTTGGAGCTGTGTGATTGAGAAATAGAAAGTTGCATTAGTTGAAACATGCTGTAAACAAGTGGAGGCTGATTCTGAATTGGGCTTGTCTGGTCTGTCCGGACCCCCAACAAATGTACAGGGCTAATTTATACCTGATTCTGCAACCATGGGAGCTATACGTTCCATAGTTGTGGAATCAGGATACTTAGACGGCCTGGTGTGCCACCAATTCAGATGCAGGAGACGTCCATCGGTGTGCAAAGCCAGCCCATCCTACGCTCTGGCTGGTGTGCCAGTGTAGCAGCATTCTGTTGCCATGGCACTGGCATGTCCAGTGGGAGCAACCAAGTGCCCAGCTGCCGAACAGCCTCCCACCATCTGGCCCTTGGGAAAGTCCCTAAGGCTGGGATTGGCCACCAGAATGATCCCTGTGGCTGCGAGCTGGGGTAGGTGGGCTGCAGCCCACAATTGGCAGGGCGCCCGGCATTTATTCCAGCCCGGTGCCTCCCCCTCCTGTCCCCGTCCAGCGCTCCCCACACAATGGCTCTGTACATGTGGGGAGACAAGAGACCGGAATTAGGTGCAGGAACTGTGCACTGGTTGGTCATCCAACCCGGATGTCCAACTCTGCTATTCACGGGTCAAAACAATACTATATAGCAGTTCCATCTTTTTTCCCCATTCCTCTTGAATAAGAGAAAAACATACGCAGGAGGGTACATTTGAGAAATGCTAACTGAATCAGAGTGATGTAACTACATTATGTGCTTGTAATTCACAGTATACCAACCTCCTGCCTCTTGGTTGCATCAGATGTGATAGAAACCTTGGAGCAAACAAAGCATGCTTAAATAAGGGATATTTGCAGTAAATTTTGGATTCTTAAAGTGGCTTTCCTTAGAGAAAATTCCACTAAACATGATTGACAGGGTCATTTCTCTTTCCTGGATAAAAGCGAATGACATACCCCAACCAGTTACAATCTTGACTACAGAGCCACGGTCAGGAGTCCGACACATCATAAAAGAAATAATGAATAATAAGTCAAGGCAGAGGAAATTCAAGGAAATCATTATAGTAAAAAGTGCAGAGCTATAACATCACAATTAGACAGATGTACTAATTCATCAAAACTCAAGTCAGTGAGCCAGTTAGAATATGTTATGGTTATTAGTTTAACTAACAGTAAAATATGTAAAACACACACCAAAAGAAACATACAGGGCACAGTAAGAGATATACAAAAGGGCATGACGCTTTGACGAGCAGCTGATGGTAAGACATTTGGTGTCAGCTAGTCCTTAAGAGTATTCGGATGCTATTGCTGCTGTTAGAGGATGGGTGTCCTGCCCACCTAGCTGATGATGTCATTGAGCAGAGGATTAACAGTTCGGCAATTGCAAGCCTCCAGCAAGCCCCAAACAAGCAGAATTTAGAATAAAAATTAAGGCAATGCATCTCCCAGGTAATAACACTTACCTCTTGATAAAGAGAGACCAGTTTTCATAGTGCCTGCAGGAGCCAAATAGTCCAATGATTTGTACAATAAACTTTGAGAGTCACCTTGAATTTAATAACCCTTTTAGTTAAACTTTTATAAGGTAAAAATTCAGTTCTAACTCATTGTACAATTCACCGCAAAATACAGTATGTATGTATTTAGACAACTGGAAATGCATTTTAAACTTGCTAGCTGAAAGGTTAGGTGAAATAATGAGCCTATCATGGTGGCATTAAGGAATTGGATTGGCACAGAAGGTAGATATGGCAAAAGCAAGTTCTCATTCAGTTTTTCCCATCAATGCAACATTATTTCCTATTGTATTATTTCTCTTAATTAAGATCCACAGTAGCTGGTTATAATTTATACTGTTATTTATATGAAAATTTATGAAATCTTTGAATGTGTCCAAATCAGTTTTGTGAGCCTAGAAAAAAGATTCGTTCCATTGCCTGTTTTAAAGCCATTTGTCCTACGATCAGTACAAGAAGTCTATAACTGCATACTGCTTAAGTTTAAACTATATGTGACTTTTTAAATCTTGCCTTCTTTCATGTAATGATGATCCTGTTTTCTCTTCTCTGCTTTCTATTTTGAGATAACCAATGTGCAGTGACCATAAAAGAAATATTGAATCTGTCATATGCAGCAATTATCTCCGATATGAGAGCATTCAATGGAGTATACATACTCCATTATATAACCCTATAATTTACTGCAGCATTGTGATCAGGATCAGTATGAAGTTTGCAAAGCTAACTGTATACTTCAGTGAGATTGGCTTTATTATAAGGAAGAAACATTAAGACTTGCAAAGCTGTTGTGTTATTATAAATCTCATCTATCGAAGGTGAGTGAGCTTCCTTCATCATCTTCAACTCTCTTCAATAATCGCTGCAAATGAGCCATTTATTTCTGCTATAAGCCTCCAATCCTTGTATCCACTCTTGCATTAAATTTTGAGATGGTTCGCTAAAAATAAATCAAATCAAAATTAGCCAGAAATTGTTAGGGGTGTGCACTTGTGGAGGCCATTTACCAACAGCATTAGTGTGTGTCATCTGCTGAGGGCCCATTTTATTCCTATGGGTCCTGCATCATATAGCCAGTAGCATGCACCATTAGTAAATGACCCCCAACATGTTTTTTTGTTTTCATTTTATTTTTCATTTCATTTTTTCTTCCATTTTCTGTTTCATTTATTTGATGTGAAATAAACAATACAAATGATAAAGAAAACATACAGCAAAGTGAAACTGACCTTGTCCCCTGTTTAAAAAAACAGCCCTGCAAACAAAAATTTCAACTCACAGACAAATCTTGTCAATATTGTTTATATAAAAAGACTCTCTGTGCCCAATGCAGAGATGCGGGCTGCGGGCCGTCAGGGCCCGATTCCCCCTCTGGCTCTCCCCGCACATTCAAAGCAGCAGGACAGGAAGAGCCGGTGGGGAGTGGTAGGGTGTGGGGCTGGGGTCAGCCCAGCAGGACATACAGGGCCAATTCGGGTCACAGCCTTGTACATCCTACTGGGTCAAAGGAGACGTGCTGCTTATTCCACCTCAAAGGTGGAATAAGCAGCACTGACCGGTGATCGCGGCCGGGGCTCCCTCTCCGGGGCCGGGGCTGGGTACAGGAGGGTCTCCGCTGCCCAATCCAGGCCCTGGCTGGCCAGCTGTGGGTCAGACGCTTGGGAAGAGGGGGTTCTGAGCCTCAGCAGCCAGGGAAGCCTGCGGAGAAGATGTCCCCGCAGGCAGGCACGGGCACTCCAGGCCATCCTTGGGCCCAATTCTGTGTACTGCAGGAACATTTTTGTTCTAACGGGCCCATCTTCATTGGGGATGACCCAGATGTACCCCTCTGAAAATTGGGTTCCACGTAGCTGTTACATCAGAAAATAGGGATGTTCTTCTCAAAACATATGTCAGTAGTTGTGATTTTGGCCCAAGACACCTGACTTGGAAATACTGGAGATTATTTTCAAATGTTTGGATAGCTTTTATAGCAATCAATAGATGTAATTATACATGTAAAAGCCCTACATTTTCAAATAGCTATTTTATGTGTACACATAAAATTGCCACAGCATGCACAGTTTGAAAGGAGGCGTCTCATGGGCATATTTTGGTAAGGCCAGAAAAGTGTGCTTGTATGTCCAGTATTACAATGACAATTCATACTCCAAAAAAATATGGATGTTGGCATTCATACCTGCTCCAGGCAAGCATGTCAGCTAACTGCTCATTTGGTCTTGAGATTTGCACCAGTGATTGAGGTACAATTGTTCGCACATCTCTTGTTTAAACATCCTCTCAAAATTGACGAAAGAGTTATTGTTTCACCTCCATTAGCTGATCCTGGATGTTCAGCTTTGTAAAATCCAGCATTTACTCATGTAAGTGCCACCATTTATATGTGAAGGTGCCAAAACCCCCATATGATGCCGCCTTTTTTTTGGAAGTAGATACCCATTGGATGTGCCGCTTACAAAAGGCTCTGAGTTCAGCAAGCCTTTTATAAAACAGCCAGGAAATTTTGAATATTCAGACTTGTACATCCTTTTTCTGATCTAGATGTCTTATTCAAAATGGACTTACTGACTTTTTTATCACTAGACAAGGATATAGATGAATAGTTTGGATCTAACCCCTAAGGGGCTGTTTTCAGTTACATCATTTTTCAGATACATATTTAACAAAAGGGAGGGCAATTTGCAAAAACCATTTACTCAGGTAAATAACAATTTGCCTGGGCAAATTGGCTGTCTGAATATGACTCACCCATTATTCTGCATAAAGTGTTTATGGTGTTCTGTAACTGATTTTATTTTTACCTTGTTAACAATAGACATCTCTGGGGTTATGTTTAGATATAGGAAGAAAATGACAGGTGTACACTGCATTTTAAAATCTCTGGATGTTACTTTTCATGGGAAAAGTATCCACAGGGGAAAAAAAAGGCTTGAATGTTTACAGATGCAGTTGTGGTCAACATTATTATTGGATCCTGTGCAGTTCAACCCTTTAATGTCCAATATCTCCTAAAAAAAATGGACCAGTGAAATGGCTTTGGACTACATATGTACATATATTTGACACATAAAAGAATCAAATAAAACAAAGCCAATTAAAAAAAGAAATAGTAGGCAATAGTATAAAAACTTAGATGTTGCCAGGACATGATTATTCCCACAAAAAGGTGCACATTTACTAATCTCCTATGCTACAAATGCAAACTCCCCAATTATAACGAACAGTAATACCACTTAATTTTTTGTCGGATCGCCTACCATGAGAGTGAGAAACCATTCTCTTGAGGTAGGCCCTCCATTTTAATCAGTTTATAAAAATAGCCAACCGGCCCAAATGCATGAGGCTACACGCTCCCAAGAACAAGCCCCAGCAATGTTTAAATATACTGCTAACCAAAGCTGATAATTCCACGCTTACTATGATACATTTACTGATATAGTTGTAAAGTTTCAAAAAGACTTTTATAGCCCAAAGTCTTCGTGCCGCGCCACTAGAATACTCATCTAATGCCGATTAAGGAATGTGGCTATGATCAATGTGTCCTCTGGATACTGCAATCCTTCATTGTGTTGGGTACTGCGACACAAACATTCGTGTTTTAAGCCTGTTCACTTTGCGGCTCTTCTTCAAGCAACGTAATCCCAACTTCCTGTTCCGGTATTAATGTGATTAAGCACATAAGAACATAAGATATGCCATACTGGGTCAGACCAAGGTCTATCAAGCCCAGTATTCTGTTTCCAACAGTGGCCAATCTAAGTCACCTGGAATTGTATTCAACTAACAGATCATAATCAAAACAATAGATATCCATTCACAAAATGCTTAGTTTAAAGACCACCACTCTACCTCTGTGTTCAGTCCCCCCGGAGTAGTAGAATGGAGCATATAAATCCATCGCTGTTCTTTATAGTGTAACTGGCTTAAACGATCACCGCCACGTAAAAGTGGAGAGACCATATCTAATATGTCACCTCAATTGCTTAAAAGAATGCTCCTGTTGTACATAATGTTGAACCAATGGTGCTGACAGGACCTTGGTATTAATTTGGGATCTATGTTCTCTCAAATGTTTTTTCACCACTCGCGTCGTCATGCCCACATAAACTTTGGTACAAGGACAAATAATTAAATAAACTACAAAAGATGAATCACAATTAGTAGAATGATGTAATGTGTAAACTCGTTGTGATTGTGGATCACACCAGCTTGTACCCTCCACTGTTGTCAAGCACTATGGCAGTATCTAGAATCTTGAAATCCCATTGGCACATTCTAACACTACATAAATGTTTTCAGTTACCACTTATGTTGGCTTACCGCAGGAGTACCAATATAGCAGATTGTGTCATCAGTACGTTTTCTACCCCACATCCCATCCATCGGGAAGAAGGGAGGCATCATGCTTGTGGTTCCTGTGACTTTTGCCTGACATCCCTGGTTGTCTGGTGGTGATTGGGAGCAGAAGCAGTCTTTCCTGCTCCTGCTCCCTTTGTCTGTCCTTGCATAATGGCCGAGATCATGCAGTGCTGCCCTCTAGCCACATGCTAGGGGGGGCAGCACCATGAGATTGTGGCCATATTTATACCATTGAGCAGGGCAGGAGCAAAGGACCACTCTTGCCTTCCTATCCTCTTGCTGCGAGCCTAACCTCAGAAACCATATGACACGCACCGTCCAGTAACCACCGAGCAAACCCGCAGTGAAGCTACATGACATGACATAACCGCAAAAGAAGCGCCGAACCAAACGCCTCGCCTATGCCTGTAAGTTTGCTCTATCTCTAACAACAAGAACTGCTTTACACTGCAAATCTACCCGACTCTTTCATCTATCTGACCGCTATACAAACTATCTGACACAAAGTATCTATTCAGTCACCTGTACCGAACACCTATTACAAGTAACTGTTAGAAGTACCTGCCACTAAGTACAAATAACCGTTAGAAGTGCCTGCCACTAAGTACAAGTAACTGTTAGAAGTGCCTTCCACTAAGTAACCGAGCTTTCTCACTAAGTATGCACTAAGTCGACTTCAATGTACCTGTATAAGTAGACACAATCAAGTAACTGAATTTACATATTAAATCTATGCTTACTAAGTACTATGTAAGTAACTACAGCCAAGTAACTGAATTGCTATACTGAATTGCTATACCGAATTGCTATATTAATTGCTAAACACTTCTACTACCACAACACATTACCAACAAAATATCACCAGAAAAACACATACAACACCACAAGACATCACCCATTAACCTAGAGAGGTCCCATACCAGAAGCACAAATGGCATACCCATTATTTACTCTTGCCCTACTCTATACACTGGTCAGTACATTCTATGATTCAGTTGTATTTGCAGATGGATGCAACCCTATCCAACTACTAAAGAGCGCAAACGGTAAACAATACAACAACCAATACCACCGACAGCCAAAGCCTTACCACAGAAGACAGTCACACTTAATGTATGTATTTATAGAGACCTCAAACCCCACAAAACATAAAGATGAAAAACATCAGCAAGAACTTAGGTGCGCCTTTATCAATGCACGCTCGGTCCGTAATAAGTGGCCGGTAATTGCTGACCTAATCATTACTCACAATCTAGACAGGAGTGGAGGAGCCTAGTGGTTGGGGCAAGGTACTTCAGGCTGGAAGGTCGGGGGTTCAAATCCCACTAGAGGACAGCAACCTTGGGCTGGAAGGACTGGGGTTTCTAGTCCCACAGGTGCTCCTTGTGGTCTTGGGCAAGCTACTTAACCCTCCATAGCCCATGTTCCCTGTAAAATAGTTATCTCCAAGTTATAATGCCCTGTTCAATGTAATTTCAGTTTGTTCAATGTAAACCGCACTGATGCAGAATAGCGCGGTATATAAGAGAATATAAATAAATAAAATAAATAAATAAATAATGCTAATGGTCACAGAAACATGGATCTCTGAATCTGACAACGTCATACTGAACCACATTACACCACCTAACTTTTCGATCTACACCTGTAACAGGGAAAACAAAAGAGGTGGAGGTGTACTGATTCTTGCAAAAACAATGTTACAATACCGGGCTAGCCTTACCAAGAGCACACAACACCTGAACACACTAACCATCACCAGTAAATTCAATACTATTAACCTCATTTATAGAGCACCAGGAACTGGATCAGATGAGCTCTCAGACATCACTGACTTAGCATGTAATCCGGAAGACCCCTCCAAACCTAACTGGTTGCTAGGAGACCTTAATCTTGCTTCTACTCAACCCGCCCTAGCCAAAGCCTTTCTTGAAGCAATGTCTGACCTCAACTACAAGCAGGTTATAGCCGATCCCACCCACCAAGGAGGGAACCTCCTTGACCTAATTTTCATCCCCCATACAGTTATGAGTACGTTAGACCAATTTGACCTTACCATCTCACCAGTCCCCTGGTCAGACCACAATCTGATAACATTTCAGTTACCAATGCAACAAACTACATGCCACCACCCAAATGCAACAGCCACATCAAGAGTTGCACACTTCAAACAACTCAACAGTAAACAATCATTAGTGATGCTCTACCAAAACTTGCCCAACCAGCGACCAACCTTAATGAAATGATGTCCAACTGGAATGAGACCCTCTCACATTACGCTCAACAACCTGCCAACAGCAAAAAAGCTACACCTGACAAAAGAGACGCTAAGAAATAGACTGCCCCATGGTTTTCCCCGGAACTACGAGCTTCCCTACTCCAGCTCAGAAAACTTGAAAGAAAATGGAGAGCTACTCGTAACACCTCAGACCAAGCCAGCTATTTACAATACCTGAAGACCCACCGCGAATCAACCTGGGCCTAAAGGAAGCAATTCCATGCAGAAGTCCTCAACCGCTCACTAAATAAGCCAAGGGACCTATTCCAACTGGTGAAATCCCTTACCAACCAACCCTCCCCACCTCAACAAGATGGTATTCAGCCACAGGCATACGCGACCTACATCCAATCCAAGGCAATAAAGATAACTACAACTGCATCACCACCTCATCACAACCATACCACAAACTCCAAAACTACTCATATCCAGTCTACAATCACCAAACTCTCACCGCCATCAACAAAGACCATTGAAGAAGTAATTGCCTCAATCAACGCCACGACCGCACCAACTGACCCCTGCCCAGCACACTGGATCAAGACAATGCGCACTGAGCTCAGCCCTTTCATAGCCAACATTACCAAGTTGTCCTTTGAAACAGGAGCCTTCCCAGATGCACTGAAGCACACATCCATTCACCCACTACTAAAAAACAATCAACTTGACCCAAAGAAAGAAGAATCTTACAGACCAATCTCTAGTATCCCATTACTAGCTAAAATTCTCGAGAAATTAACCCTACGACAGATCCAGCAGCATGTTGACTCATCCGCACCATTAGATCCCTCTCAACATGGATTCAGAGAAGCCCACGGTATTGAGACTCTACTAACGACATTAACCAGTTCACTGATCAATGGAATAGACAGTATAGAGAAGGGCTTTGCACTAATCTTCCTTGATATAGCAGCAGCGTTTGACTCCGTAGACCATCTGCAGCTTCTTACGCGGCTACATGAGAAGGGAATCCGGGATCAAGCATGGAACTGGTGTAAATCCTACCTCGAAGACAGATGGCAACAAGTCCGTATTGGAAATGCCACTTCCGAACCTTTCCAGCAGAAACAAGGTGTACCCCAAGGTTCCTCCCTCTCCGCGCTGCTCTTCAACATCTATATGCAGCCAATTTGCGACATCGCCCGTTCATTTGGCATATCTTGCCTTATGTACGCCGATGATGTACTGCTATTTACACCCATAACCATCACTTATCCTGACTATACAGTGCTAGTCAACTGCTTCAACGCAATAACGGACTGGCTGCTCACTCAGAACCTCCGGATAAACTTCAAAAAAACAGAAGTCCTAATAATCACAAGGAATAAAACTTACTCTCCTCCACCAACACTCAAAGTCAGAGATGCGGAACTTCCAATCAAATCCAACATATGATATCTTGGGGTCATACTCGATCAACAACTGGACTTCAAGGAACATATCAAACGCACTGTCAAAACCATCTACTTCAAGATCAAAACCCTACGGCATCTTAGGCCCATGATGGAACCCGATGATTTCCGCACCATCTTCCAAGCACTAATCACACCGCACTTCGATTATGCCAACATAATTCTACATGGTCTCCCAAAGAGTTCCCTCAAACCTCTACAGTTAGCCATGAATGCGGCAGCCCGTGTGCTCTACGGAGCCGCAAGGGCCGACCACATCTCCCCCATTCTAAAGGAACTCCACTGGCTTCCCATAAGCAGTAGGATCCTATACAAAACCCTCCTCATTACCTTCAAGGCCTTCAACAAGATAGCTCCAGCATCCATTTCCGACCTCATCACACACTCTCCAGACAACAGATCCAGGAGATCACTGGCCGCTGACATGCTACTAATACCAATTGAATCCACAAAACTCAACCAGATCACCACTAATAGGGCATTCTCAAACTATGCTCCCGTGTGCTGGAACAAACTCCCCCCATACATTAGAGCAATTAGGGACCTTAGTCAGTTCAGAAAAGCTCTCAAACACCACCTTTTTCTCTTACATTATACTCAGCCTGATATCCCCCTTATTTCTCACACACCCCCACTATATCAAACAGCCGCTATATGATGCAAAACTATACTATGTAGTCATATCTAACATGTAATGTAACTGAACTGTACATAGTTTCCCAAGTTTATGTATATAGACTTGGATTGTAGATAGTTTCCCCAAGCTTATCTCCATGTTAAACCCCCTGTTCTATGTAAACAACGGCCAATGTATCTGACCAAGTGTTATATTGTTTTAATGTAAACCGCACTGATGACAAATAGCGCGGTATATAAGAAATGTTAAATAAATAAATAAATAAAATTAATCAGATAGCATGGCAGCAGGCTCCACGCACCTCAAAGCAAGCCATCATCTTTATCTTTATTGGGATGCTTAATATACCGCTCATTGCAACAGCATCTGAGCTGTTTACAAATACATAAGGGGCTGCTTAGAAAGGAAAAGGAACGCCATTTGTACTATAGGACAGAAGAGAAAAGGATAGAGACTGTAGGGGGAGAGCAAGAGTTAGACATATTAAAGAGTATAACCGGGGGGGGGGGGGTGGAGAAAGGGGGGAGGAGGGTGGGGGAAGGTCAAAGGCTAGACAAAAGAAGTGTGTTTTCAGGTTAGCTTTAAAGGTTTTAAAAGAGGGCTCTAGGCGGAGGTCCAAGGGGAGTGAGTTCCAGAGACGGGGGCCAAGGAAATAAAAGGCAGAGGAGCATGTGGATTCAAGGTGAGCTTGAGAAGGGGAAGGCAGGGTCATGCGGTTTGCGTGGATAGTGCGGAGAGAGCGGTGGGAAGTGTGGAGGTGGACCAGATCAGCAAGGTAGACGGGAGTACCAATGTGGATAGACTTGTGAACGAAGATGAGAAATTTATATTGTATACAAAAGAGGATTGGAAGCCAGTGCAGATGAATGAGGAGGGGCATAATATGATTGAAGCGGGAAGAATAGGTAAGGATACGGGCGGCAGTATTGTGGACTCTGTAAACATTGTAGCTGGGATTGGTGGAGGCCGGCCAGGGAAACATTGCAGTAGTCAAGGCGGGAGACGACAAGGGAAAGGAGAAGGGTGGTCATAGATGAAAAAGGAAGGAAGGGGCGAATGGAACGAAGTTGTCTTAGAGTGGAAAAACAGCATTGGATGACAGAAGAGATGTGTGCTTTGAAGGACAATGATGAGTCAAGAATCAAGCCAAGATAGCGCAGAGATGGTACAATGGGGATCGGAGAGGAAGAGAGCAGAGGAATGAATGGGGGGGCAGGACTACCGGTGGTAAACCAAATAGGTGAGGTCTTGGAGAAGTTGATATGCAGGAAATTAGAGGAAAGCCAGGATGCCACAGAGGAGAGACAGTCATTAAGAGGGGTGATGTCGGGGGAAGCTGAATCAGTGTGGAAGAGGAGAAAGATGTCATTGGCATAGTAATTTATTTATTTATTTATTTTATTTATTTATTTATTTAACATTTCTTCTATACCGCGCTATTACAATCAGCGCGGTGTACATCGAACAAAACATACTACAATGCATACAAGCAACATTGAGTTTTACATAGAACAGGGAAAAAACATAGGATAACCGGGGTAACTATTTACAGGGTAACTATTTACAGGTTAAATTAGTATTGTCACCAATATTCTAAGCCAATTTGGTATCATCTTCATTTCGTGAGGGAGGGACAGGCGTAAAAGTGGTGGGTGGGCAGTAGTATAGTCTAACCATTTTCTGGTTGTAATAAGGTGCTATGGTAGCTGAGACATGAGGGAAGTTTACCCGATGTGTGGGTGTCAGGGTAGTATATTGTGAATAGGTGGTGTTTCAGAGCTTTACGGAATAGGATTAAGCTTTTGATGCCACGGATTTCATGTGGAAGGGCATTCCAATTTAGGGGAGCGAATATAGAGAAAGCCCTGTTGGAAGTGGTCTTAGTACATGACGTCATCATCTTGGGGACTATTAAGGTGTTCATTGAAGTGGATCTCCTGTCTCTGTTTTCCAGGGTGCTGTGGATTAGTTTGCTAATCGGTGTAGGTGGGTAGTTATTCAGGGCTTTGAAAGTAAGGACTAGTGACTTATATTGGAGTCTGGCGTGTAACGGCAGCCAATGCAGATTTTTCATGATTGGTGTTATGTGGTCAGTTCTTGATGATCCAGAGAGAACTCTTGCGGCGGCATTCATAGCCAGGCGGAGCGGATTTAAAGTTGATTGAGGCAGGCCGTGCAGGATGATGTTCGCAAAGTCCAGGTGTGGGAGGACTAATGCCTGAAAGGTTGTCCGGTAGTCACTGGATTCCAGTAGGGGGCGGAGGTGACGTAACGTTTTGATCTTGTGAAATATAGACTTTGTAACGTTCTTCACATGTGTGGTCATATCTAGGTGCTGGTCCAATGTGATGCCAAGATATCTGATTGTAGGTTTGGACTTCAATTCTACATTGTTGACAAGTAGCGATGGGGGGGGTGTGAATTTACGGTTCTTCGTAACAAAAAGGACATCAGTTTTACTATGATTGATCCGAAGGTTTTGTGTCAGCAGCCAATCAGCTACCGCTCCGAAACAATTGATTATTGGGGAGAACATCGGTTGGTCAATTTTGAACGGCATGTAGAGGAGGATGTCGTCTGCGTAAGCCAGGCATCGTACGTTGAAAGATCGGATCAAATCACATATCGGCTGCATATATATATTGAACATTAATGCCGATAAGGACGATCCTTGAGGTACCCCCTGAGACTGCAGGAATGGTTCCGAGGATGTATGACCTGTTTTTACTTGTTGCCACCTGTTGGATAGGTAGGATTTACACCATTTAAGTGCTGTGTCTTGAATCCCCTTTTCCTTCAGGCGTTGTAGAAGTATGTCATGATTCACAGAGTCAAAGGCAGCGGAGATGTCCAGGAAGATGAGGACAAATCCTTGTTGGATGCTGTCCATACCAGTGACCAATTCGTTGAATAGGGTTGTGAGGACTGTGTCGATGCCATGCGCTTCCCTGAAGCCGTGTTGTGACGGGTCCAGTGGAGCTTCAGTGTCAATATGGTGCTGGAGTTGTTGTTGAGCAGCTTTTTCTATGATTTTTGCAAGCTGGGGGATGCTCGAGATTGGCCTATAAGATTCGACTTTGGACGGGTCAAGTCTGCTATTTTTTAGTAGGGGCTTGATGGAGGTGTTTTTCAGGCGCTGTGGGAACGAGCCTGTTAGAAAAGACTGGTTCAATATATTGCACAGGATTTGGCTTAGGTCATGACGCAGCTCTTTGATCCAACTGGCTGGACAGGGGTCGTTGGGTGCTGTGCTGGGATTGATAGAGGCGACAATGTTCTCCATCTCTCTATTTGAGACCACAGTGAAATTACATAGTGGAGTTGCTAGGGGTGTCTTAGACGGTATGGGTGATGTACTGCTACACATGTTTATGTTGGTCTTAATCATCTTTGATTGCAAGTAGTTTGCAAAGTCCTGTGGTTGGGGCATTGAGGGTTGGGCGGAGACTGGTTCGCCTGTTATGGATTTTACTATTCTGAATAGGGCTTGTGGTTTATTGATGGAATGTTTCAATAAATCTGTGTGGTAGAGTTTCCTGCTCTGTGTTATCTTTCGACGGTGGGTTATTAGGTAAGAGTTGTATGTATCAAGTGATTCTGAGGAGTGTGATCGTCGCCACCGTCTCTCAAGTTTGCGCAGGTGGTGGAGAGATGAGCGAAGGTCAGAAGAGAACCATGGTGCGTGTTCCCGTTTCCTTGTTCTCTTTTCAGTGTGGGATGGACAGGAGGCAGCTCGAAAGTTCTCGTCCCATTTGGAGATGAGATCATCTAGGTTTAGAGACGTGTTGGTCATAAGTGGCAGAAGATTTTCCAGGACTACGCTCCGGTTGAATGGACGGAAGCGGGCAGTATGGGTATCAGAAATGTTTGATGACATTTGGCTCTTGTAGGATGTATTAAAGGGTATAATGAATCTAAGGAGGTTGTGATCCGACCAAGGCACAGGTGATATATACAGTGCAAGGTCTTGGGCTGTTGAGTCATTGAAATGGGGGGCAAAGATGAGGTCCAGTTTACCTCCCTTAGAGTGTGTGGGGGAGTCGACATGTTGTTTGTAGCCTAGATCCTCTAAGGCGTTTAGGAATGCTGTTGAGTGGCTATCATGAAGAGACGGGAGGTTGAAATCGCCTACCAACCAAGTTGGGGAGCGTGAAGAGGACGACATGCAGGCAAGCTCAATTATTGTTGGAAGGTCATCTGGTAAAGGGGTGGGTGCCCGATAGAAAAGGTTAATTGTGCATAGCTCATTAGCTATGGTGAGGGAATCAAGATGGGCTGAGCTAGAGGAGTTGCATAGTTTGAAGTGTAGATCAGCTTTTGCAAGGATGAGCGTCCCGCCTCCTCTCTGGATGGTCCTGTGGCATGTGTATAAATCAAATCCAGGTGGCAGCATCTGATTCAATAGGGCGTTGTCGCAGTCAGATAGCCATGTCTCCGTGATCATTAGGATGTCAAGATTGTATAGCGGAATCAGGTCAATGGTAGCAGGCCATTTTGATTTTACTGATCTGGCATTTATCAGTGCACATTTCAGTCGGCGCTGATGATGCTGCTTCTCGGCTTTTGTCTTTTTAATGTTTTGGAGGGGAATGTGAAGTAGGTGAGAGTGGGGTGTACGGTTGTTTTTTGTTGTGGTGTGGTGGGGGAATTCAGACCATCTCCTTCCATGGGTGTGTAGTATTGGTATATGGTTGGAATCATGGTGGAAAGCATTTGAAATGCAAGGGAGACCAAGGGTTAGGAGGGTAGAGAATAAGAACAGGATTTTGTACATTGTAGATTAATAAAGTGCAGCCAGAGAATTCGGATCGGGTAACTTTGCTACTACAAGCAGAATATATAACTGTGAAGAAAAGAACAAGTTGACAAAGGTGCAGGGGGATATGGAACAGCAGCAACTGGGATAAATTAAGTGTAACAGTACAGTGATTGCAAGTTGGATAATAAATTAACTGCATGAAGACAGTACTATGGTTGTGAGGTAATGGCTACTGACAACAGTATAATAAGGGAGGGTGGTAATGGCTACTGACAACAGTATTATAACTGACAACAGTATAATAAGAAAGATAGGTATCAATTACTGACCACAGTATAATATGAGAGAGGTAATGGCTACTGACAACAGTATAATAATATGAGAGAGGTAATGGCTACTGACAACAGTATAGTAAGGTAATGGCTACTGACAACAGTATAGTAAGAGAGAGAGGTAATGGCTACTGAGAACAGTGTGATTACAGATGCTGGTAGTATCAAGGACAATCAGTTCTAGTTTAGACAATCAGTTCATTTATGGGTAGAATACTTGCGGTGATGGACAGATCATCTGGTTGAAGGTGGGAGCAAGCTCAATCCTGGGGGACGTCGTTGCCGTCCTGGCAGGGGTGGGAGTGTATACGGGTTCTTCGTGGGTTTCACTGGCGTCTCGGTGTACAGACGGAACTTGAGGAAGGGTTGCTGGTTTCACGATGTGGGCCTTTGCCTAAGGGCCGTGCCAAAGGGCCCTCTGGCGAGGCCCTCAGGCGCGGGCCCGCCGGGCGCGGGCGCGCCTGACGGCGCTCTTCTTTAAATGGGCCTGCCGGCTGCCCCGATTGGACAGCAGCTCGTGTTGGAGGCGGTCCTGGTGCCCCGGCCGGCTCGATCCTCGCCGGGAGAGCAGGAGTTAGGTCGGGGTGCTGGAGGAGCGAGAGGCCACGCGCCCGACGGCGCTCTTCTTTAAATGGGCCTGCCGGCTGCCCCGATTGGACAGCAGCTGGTGTTGGAGGCGGTCCTGGTGCAGAGATACCATGCTGCTGCACCAAAAGAGTGAGAGGAGCTAGAAAGATGTTGAACAGAAGGGGTGCAAGGACAGACCCTTGGGGGACACCGCAAGGGAGGGGGGTGGAAGGGGAAGAGAGGGAGCTAGAAGAGACTGAAAAAGATCGGCCATAGAGGAAAGACTTAAACCAGTGAAGCACGGTGCCGGCGAGGCCAGCATTGCATAGACGTGAGAGAAGGGTGCGATGATAGACGAGATCAAATGCGGCAGAAAGATCGAGAGAGACAGCAAGGGTGAAAAGGCCACAGTCGTGGGCAGTGTGTAATTCATTTAGAAAGGAAAGGGAGGTTGGAGATGGGACGCCAGCTGGAGGTGGAGGAGTGATCTAGGGAGCCCTTTTTTAGAATGGGGTGAATGATAGCATGCTTCCAGGGGGTGGGAAAGACACCAGTGGAAAGACTAGTGTTGATGATAGAGATGATGCGAGGGGAGAGGGCCAAAGAGGATCTAGAAGCCAGTGAGAGGGAATGGGATCAGAGGAACAGAAGGATTTGTGAACAGATTTGAAGGTCTTAGAGAGGACAGAAATAGAAATGGGCTCGAAGGAAGACCAGCAATGAGAAAGAGAGGGGACACATGGGGGAGAGGGCGGAGGGGGAGAGGGGGGAGGAATAGGTATGGAGTCATGGGGAGGAGGGGAGAGGGGGAAAGAACAGGAGGGGAAAGAGAGACAAAGAGAGAGTACTTTTGAAGAGAAGTATGTTGCCAATAGAGCGGGGTCAGGAGTGACTGAAGGGGGAGAGGGAGTAGAAAGGGAATGGGGAGTGGACAGAGAGCGGAGGACAGAGTACAACTGACAGGAGGAATTAGTGGATGTGGAGATGAGGGAGGAAAAAGATAGTCCTTTTTAGCAGCATGAAGGATGAGATGGTAATTGTGATGGCAGGCGCGGAAGCGATCCAGAAGGAGGGGAGAGGGGTGCTTACGCCAGAGCCTTTCGTCATGGCAAAGATGTCTACGATGAAAGGAGAAGCCAGGGTGGAACCAGGGGTGATGGTGAGGATGGCGGGGGTTGGGACGGAGCTGAAGGGAGACTTGGGGAGTTTCTCATTAGCACTGTCATGGGGCAAGCCACAGGCATCATCAAGGGTGGTGACAGTGCATTGGGGAAATGATTGCTCTGGATGATCAGCTCTGGATGATCAGCTCCTTAACATGGTTGAAAATGTGGGGTTTAAGATGTTGCTGCATCTCTTAGTTCCTGCTTTCTGAGTGTCCTGCAGGACAACCTTTAGTAAGTAGTTTATCCACAACCTTTATAATTAGATGTGTCACCAGCTACAGGCGGAGCTGGCAAAGGCAGAGATCAGTACAAGTGTGCATTTCACCACTGACATCTGGACTAGATAGAAAGTTGCACTTGCCTATCTCTTCCAGACAATGCACTGGTGGCTGCCAGCAGAGGCAGGAACAGGCTGTAGGTCTAATGGGGGAGCAATAGCAGGAGGGTACCGAATGGGCTCTGCTGCACAGCCATTTAATAGATGACTGCCATACATTGATCCATATGATAGCAGAAATAAGTGTGGTGCTGCAGGGATGGTACAAAAGAACAAACCGAGCACCATGCATCCAGGTTTCTTTGTAACAGATGGTGGGATGAGGATTCTCAAGGCAGTGAAGGAGAGAGGCTTTTGTGGGATCAGAATCTTTGCACAACTGTTGCAGTCTTCATAACGTTCTCATTCCTGTACTGGACAACCACAACACTATGAGACTGCCAGTAGCATGATAGCATTTAATGCCACCTCTTGAGGTGGTGTTTTCAGCTGTGCTATCAGCAGTCATGACATCTAGTGCGCAGCAACATCCCATGCACTAGCTGGGATTACCACTTGCTGTCACTAGCCTGCTCTCTGCCCTGATCCCACCCTTTCACCCTCAAAGCAGTTAGGGGCTATAGATAGAGGAGATCCAAGATGGCAACCGGCAGGATTTGAGCTTCAGTCACATTTTATTTTATGGGGAGGAAGAGAAAGGGGAAGTAGGGAGTGCTGCTCCAGGCTGTCCTGCGGACTTCTACCCCCTTAACTTGGTCAGTGTCTCTATCGAGCAGTGATCTAATGTCTCCTGAGGTGCAGTAACCTCAGAAATGACTGTGCCCTGATCCAGTTCTTGCAGCTAGTGGGAGAGTGAGTCTCCGGTCTGTGGTTCCTCGACATCCCTGCTGGGGCTGACTGCAGGATCAGTGGCAAGCGGATGTGGAGGCTTGCTGGGTCAACCATTGCCAGGGCACTGTTCCATGGGTGGCGTTCCTTTGCTGAGGGTGAGTGATGGCAATGGTTCACTCCCAATGGAACCCATAGTCCTATCAGGCTTGCCAGGCAGGGAGCAGGGAGCTTTGGTTTGCTTAAATTCACTTTGGAGTCCATCTGGTCTGCTATAAATCAGCTAGGAGAGGCAATCCACTGCCCATGTTCCCTGTAAGTATTAGTGTATGTGTCTCATATCCCTGCGTGTTAAATGTATCCCCCAATTATGCTGTGACCGCTTTGATTGAAGGATAAGGCGGTATACAAAACTGTCTAAATAAATAAATAAATAAATAAATCATGAACACAAGGGATCCAAGGCAGGTAAATGTGAACTCTGAACTATTAGCCAAGAATACTGGAGAGATTAGACAAAATAAAGTTGGCTTGAAAAGTTTAGCAGTGAGGACTGAGCAAGTGGAAAATCTTTCTGAGGCTTTCATGAAAAACTCTAATTTGAAAACACATGTGGAACAACTGGGCAACTTTTCTAGATTAACGATCCTTCATCTGATTAACTTTCCTCGTTCACCTCTTATTGCAGCTAAAGAGATGTTTAAGCAAGATCTACTTGAAGTGCTGGGAGTTTCAGAGGAAACTTGTCTGCTTATTGCTAAAGTTTATTATCTGCTGAGTGGCGAGAGGTCTTCTGCTGCTGCGGAGTCCCCTGGTCCCAGACAATTTGATGTAGTGAATGTGAAAGCTTTGTTGGAGTCTACAGATCCTAATGATATTGTACCAGTGACGTGCTTAGTGACCCTGGCACTTGTATCTGATAGAGATTGGCTCCTGAGATTGTTTTTCCGTAAATGACATACAATGTTTAAGGTCCATATATTTCCTGACTTGGCCAGGGAGACCCGGCGACCCACGAAAGAGTTTTTGATCCTGTGTCCTCGTGTCTTGCAGGTTGGGGGATTAGTTTTCCTTAAGTACCCTTGCAAGTGTTTTTGGTAAAGCTGCAGGGTAATTCCTATGTGTTTCTTTATCCTTCACAATTACTTTCTTTTTTGAATTCTATGGGTTCCACGAGTGCAGGGAAGGGGGGATATGTTGGGTTGTCTGCTGTGTTATTAGTGGTTCTGGCTGTAATATCCTGCTATTTCCTTCATTTGTTTGATAAGATGTTTATTTCATATAATTTTGGTTCTCCTTATTTTATGGGCTTGGGGGGGGGGGCTCCTTTTTTATGTAGTTTCCTGTCTTTATTTGTTTCCTGTTGTGGTTGTATTTACTGGGTTTCGGGAGCTCCCATTTCATGCAAGTGATATTGTAACTTGTATTTGTTTGTTTGAAATTATAAATAATACATCTAAAAAAATAGTTTACTAAAGTTCACTAATGATTAACACAAGATTTACTGTGCGGTAATTATGCTGTGCTGACCATTAGTTGGGACAGTGTGGTAAAAGTCCTATGCTAACCCCTTAGTGCAGGATGGGGCATTGACTAAGCAGATTAGGATACAGTGTGGGTCTTCACTTCACATTGCAATTAGGGCAGGCATCGTTGGCATGTGCTAAATGTGACTGGAGCCATTAGCATGGGTACACTTACCGCTTCTTTAATGGATGGCAGCAAGTGCACCAACATTAGATGTGACTGCTTAGCACAGTGAGGTGCATCTCCCCACGGTAACTACTAGGGGACATGCCAAGCATGCCCCCTCACCATGCTACGTTTTGGGACTTAACACCCACTAAACTATGGATTTTTAGTAAACATGTCCCTTGGTGCAGGATTATTCCAAGCTGCCTGCTTTTAGCAGGCGGTAGCAGTTTAGCACACTTTAGTACATACGCCCCATGGTCTTTTTTAAAGATGATTTTTACTTTCAATAAGTTTCTATATAAAAAGTGCTTGTGATATTAAGGCTCATTTTACAAAGGACATCCAAGCCAGAAAGTCTGAAAAAAAGCCAGGATGCCCAAGTTCAGGCACCATTTCACAAACTTACATGCCCAATATGGACACCTATGAGAATGTCTACATAGATCTCCCCAGAATGGTATTTGAGAACAGGAATATCTAATAGCCTAATGGTTAGAATAAGGGGCTAACATAAGAACATAACAATGTTTTACTGTATCAGACTAAGGTCCATCAAGCCCAGTATCCTGTTTCCAACAGTGGCCAATCAAGGCCACAAGTACCTGGCAGATTCCCAAAGAGGAACACATGTTTCACAATGCTTGTCTCGGGGCAAGCAGTGGATTTAATTGGTCCTCTTTAATAAGGGTTTATGGACCTTTCCTCCAGGAACTTGTCCTAACCTTTTTTAAACCCAGCTACACTAGCAGCTTTTACAAAAATCCTCCGGTAATGAATTCAGAGTTTGATTACGTGTTGAGTAAGAAAATATTTTCTACTATTAGTCTTAAATAGTTTACATTGCAGCTTCATTGCATGCCCTCTAGTCTTTCTACTTTTTGATGGCATAAATAACCAATCTACGTTTACCCTTTTCACTCCATTCATTAATTTATAGACCTCTCTCATATCTCCCCTCATCTGTCTCTTTTCCAAATTGAAGAGCCCCAACCTTTTAAGCCTCTCCTCATAGTGGTATCCTTCCATTCCATTTTTGTTGCTCTTCTTTGTATCATTTCTAATTCAGCTATATCCTTTTTTTTCTGAAGGATCATGATTAGGGGTAACTGTGCCCCAAGGGGCACTGCTGCAGCCTTCATAACATTTTCATTTCTGTGCTGGACAATGACCACACTATAAGACTGCCAGTAGAGGGACAACACTTAATGCCACCTCTTGAGGTTGTATTAAGTTCATCTGTGCAGGTCTAAACTTGGACAACCCTGAGAATGAACAGGGACATCTAAGTCCAATACACCACACCTCTGCCTTCCCCCTTGCCTACTTGGACATCCTTGCACTGGAGGCAAATAAAAAAGCCATTTGTAAAATGGCTCTGGGGACATCTCTGTGATTTAGATATCCATGTGCACTTTTTCAGACATCCAAATCATGACTAAGGGGTCTGTTTACACTGCAGAAAGTGCCAATTATGCTGGATTAACGTGCAAAAGCTAGTCCCTTAGCATTAAGGAAAAAAAGAGTTGGAGAGTGCACATTAATGGGGTGGAAACTGGTTGCGGATAGTGTGTACCCCTTTAATGCCGGTTTATGTTACTGTGCGTTAGAGGCACCACTGCTGGGAACCCTAACACCAACTGAAAGCTTGTGGTAAGGGCTATTTCTGAGGGGAAAGATTATTTAAAAGTATGCAATGTGCTCCTCCACTGTAGCTCCCAAATTAGTGATGGAAGTGCTCCATTGGCAGTAATTGCATGGTGCCCTATTAATAAATGGCACTATGTTGGTGCCAAATTGGCAAAGGAGGTATCATGTGAGCGATGCAGTGGGGTTGGATGGTCCACTAGGCTGACAAGGTGGCTGCCTAGGATGTACATCTGCGATGTCTGTTATGACGGCTGTGACAGTGGCAGCACACATATATGCTGCAACAGTCAAAAAGGAGTTGCAGCGCTGTCACTGTCACCATGCTGCCATGTAAGCATTATGTGAGGGTGGAGGGTGGCAGTTGCAGTGACTGTGGCCTGTTGCATAAGAAATCTGTGTCCCGGCCCTGTGTGTGTCAGGTATAATGCTGCAGTTGCCACTGTCAGTGGCATGCCAAGCATATCATCAGCAGGTACAGTGGAGCACATGGTGACCCTTCCTGAGGTCTAAAGCAGCAGCACGCATGCCCACATCACCCGCTGGAGGAGGCAGGAGCAGCATGCTGTGATTAGCTGCATGTGTGGAACTGCAATAAGGCTTACTGCAGCACTGAAGAGGTGGCTGTACCATGCTTGCAGAAAGGGAGGGATTGGCTGGCATGCTGTCTACCATAATTGGTGGACCGTGGCACTGACTAGTTGCCTAGTAGATGGGCTGGTCCTGGGATCAGGATGCCCCCCACTTGCACATATTGAGTGGATATGTGCATGCTGTGTGAAAGATATGCCACTGAGAACATAAGAACATAAGATATGCCATACTGGCTCAGACAAAGGTCCATGAAGCCCAGTATCCTGTTTCCAACAGTGGCCAATCTAGGTCACAAGTACCTAACAGTTTCCCCAAAAGACACAGGTTCCACAATGCCAGTAGATTTCCTGGGTCCCCTTTAATAATGGTTTATGGACCTTTCTTCCAGGAACTTGTCCAAACCTTTTTTTAAACCCAGTTACACTAACAGCTTTTACTACATCTTCCGGTAACAAATTCCAGAGTTTGATTATGCGTTGAGTGAAAAAATATTTTATCTTATTAATCTTAAATAGGTTACACTGTAACTTCATTGCATGTCCACTAGTCTTTCTATAATTTGATGGCGTAAACAATCGATCTATATTTACCTGTTCCACTCCATTCATTAAATTATAGACCTCTATCATATCTCCCCTCAGCCGTCTCTTTTCCAGGTTGAAGGCAAGAATACGATGCAATATGATTACAGCCCATATCAGAGGAAAAAATGAGCACCCTGCTCTCTCACCTATCAAATGATGACCATAATCTGTGC
Source organism: Ichthyophis bannanicus (assembly GCA_033557465.1). NCBI lineage: Eukaryota > Metazoa > Chordata > Amphibia > Gymnophiona > Ichthyophiidae > Ichthyophis > Ichthyophis bannanicus. Next base: position 270,565,353 of record CM066036.1, read on the forward strand.
ATGAACTAGTGACCGTTCCATGAGTAAATACACAGTTGGTTACATATATCTAAGCCAATGTGAAATAAAAGTACTTATTGTGGTCTGCAAAATATTAGATTATGCCATGATTATTCAGACTGCCTACATTCCCTGCATAGCCTTTAAATCAGATATCTGAGTGTGCCCTAAGTTCATATAAGGTCTACTGGCCAGGGACACTTGTGATATACAGCTACTTGGAATTGAAGTGCACATTTGATTTAGATTTGCAGAGACCTAGTCTTTTACTTAGTCTCCTGCTTGATTTTGTAGCAAGGCTATACATTTTAAAGATGCAGGAGCTTTTGCATACTGGGGCTGATTCATAGAAGGCCACTTTATAACAGTCTTATTCAGCATGTCGTGTATTCAGTGCAATAAATGTGATGTTTTCATTCTCAGAAGAATCTTTTGGAACCTAAGAGCTTGTCCTATATGCCTCAAGTTTGCTGCTATGCATAAAGAACTGACTCTACTAAGGGAAGAATAAGCTGCAATTAAACACACCTTCTCAAGGGTGAAAATTGTACAAAATCCACCACCGCTTCCACAAAGAATCAAACAGCCCAGGAAAAAATGTGTCACAGTGGGCTCTGGTAGGTTGCGACCTGTAACACAGAGACTCCCTCTACATCAAGAGATATCCTTGCATAATGCATTCTCTGCCTTGGATAATGACGGTGCCCAGTCCCTGGTAACTGCAGTGCCCTTATATGAGAGAGACAGTGCCCGACCTACTGATAATGCAGCAAATATGAAGAAAAAAATCACAAAACATGAAACTACTACTACTTGGACATTCCATCATCAGAGGCACTAACTTGAGAACACAGTTCAAAGGAGAGAAGATGGTCAAATTCCTCCCAGGCTCTTCAGCCAGCAGGAATATGAACCAAATTGTTGGTACAGTTAGTGCAGAAAGTGAGCACTCCAAAATTGACATTATTATCCACTTGGGTACAAATGACCTGGCTAAAAACAGTGCCTCGGCAGTTCAAAGGGACTTCCAAACTCTGGTAGAGAATCTAAAGCCCATTGTTAACACTATAGCATTCTCAGAAATTCTCCCTGTTCTTGGTAAGGGGGCAGAAAGGCTGCATTGCATAAACAACTTTAATACATGGCTACAAACCTGGTACAAACAAGAAGGATTTGGATATATAGGCGACTGGGGAAACAGATGGACCAACAAGAAACTATACTGTGCTGATGGACTACATCTCTCTGTCACAGGGAAAAGGATCCTAAGTGAAAAATTCAGTCAGTATGTGGACATGCATTTAAACTAGGGAAAGGGGGTGATGGATGGAGAACTATAAGTTTAAGACGTCACTCCCAGCTAAAACATAATAATATTGGAAACAGCCAAACTTTTAAACCACACATCAGTGGCAAGAGGGGAGAGGCGTGTAGAATTAAATCCATGAAAAATACAGGCAAGTCAGTCAACAAATGCTGGAAAACAATGAGCACAAATGCTAGAAGCCTAGCCAACAAAGCCCTGGACCTGGAAGCCCTAATGGTTGCAATGGACTTGGACATCATGGCCATTACAGAAACATGGTTTAACGAGTCACATGAATGGATTATAGCCAGAGCTTGCTAAAATCTATTTAGAATAAATAAAGAGGGGAGAAAAGGAGGAGTAGCCCTATATGTCAAAAGCAATATTAAAGCTGCTGAAATGCAGGGGATGTGGGGAAAAGAAGAAGCACTGTGGATTGTGTTGGAAAGAGGAGATGGCATTGTCATCCATACTGGTGTAGTCTACAGGCCTCCAAATCAAACGGAAGAAATACACAGAGAATTTATTATTGATATTGCAAAGATAGCCATGAAAGGGAAAGTGATCATATTGGGCGACTTTAATTTACCTAATGTGGACTGGAGGATTCCTTCTGCAAATCTGGGAAGAAGTTAAAAAATTGTGGATGCCTTCCAAGATGCATTACTTAGACAAATGGTGATGGAACCAACCAGGGAAGGCTCAGTGTTGGATTTAGTACTCACCAACGGATATAGTGTGCTAAATATCCAGGTGGGTGCCCATGTGAGCAGCAGAGACCATCACATGGTGTGGTTTGAGATTAAAGCCAAGGCAGAGTCCAATCACAGCAAGCTCAAAGTCCTAGACTTCAGAAATACTGACTTCAGTAAAATGGCCAAGTACCTGAAGGAGGAGTTGGCAGGGTGGGAGACGATAAGGGAAGTTGAATTGCAATGGGTTAAACTAAAGGAGGCAATAAAAGGAACAACAGGTACATATGTAAGGAAATTTATTTAGCTGCATTTATATCCCGCTTTTCACCGGGTCAAAGCGGTTGGGGATACATTTAACACGAGGGGATATGAGACACATACACTAATACTTACAGGGAACATGGGCAATGGAGGGTTAAGTGGCTTGCCCAAGACCACAAGGAGCACCTGTGGGACTAGAAACCCCAGTCCTTCCGGCCCAAGGTTGCTGTCCTCTAGTGGGATTTGAACCACTGACATTCCGGCCTGTAGTACCTTGCCACAACCACTAGGCCACTCCTCCCTAGTAAATAAAAAGTAAATAAAAACAAGAGGAAAAGTAAACCTATTTGGTTTTCCTAGAAGTGGCTGCACAAATAAAGGCAAAAACCAGAGCTTTCACAAAATTCAGAAGTTCGCAAACAGAAGAACAAAAAAAAGAATACAGGATAAAACTAAAAGAGACAGAAAGAGAAATAAGGATAGCAAAATCAAAAGCAGAAGAAAAGATGGCAAAAGATGTGAAGTGTGGCGACAAAACTTTTTTCAGGTACATTCGGGAGAGGAGAAAAATCAGAAGTGAAACTGCAGCACTTAAAAGTGATGAGAACGGATTTGTGGAAAGTGATATTGAAAAAGTGAACATGCTAAACAAATACTTCTGCTCTGTTTTTAATAAAGAAAATCCTAGAGAAGGACCACCTGTGATTGACAAATATACAAATGGGAATGGAGTAGATACCACACCATTCACAGAGGAGGATGTGTTAGAGCATCTTGCAAAACTGAAAGTAGTCAAGGCCATAGGACCAGATGGGATACATCCCAGGATACTGAAAGAACTCAGAGAGGTTCTTGCAGAGTCATTAAAGGAAGTCTTTTTTGTTTTTGTGTAAAGATTTTTATTGAAAGATAACAGCATAACAATAATAATAAGTCAAGCATTTGGAGTACAACATGTATCAAGCCCCACTCCCATCTTCAATGAAACCATACTTGTATCCAGGAAAATCTGGAATTTCCCAAACATTAACAGTAGGATAAGTAAAGAGTAAACCAATTATCATGAAAAAAAGGTGTCAAAACAGTAAAACCCTGAAGGGATAAGAAATGCTGTACTATACTATTTCCTGGATCGCCAAGGAAAATGATATAGCTGTCAAAGTAGTACCAACATCTATAAAGTGGGATGGTTTCGCCAATAACCTAAGTCTAAACAACCTTTCATTCTTTCAATTACCCCCCACCCATGACACTCCTCCCCCTGTCCCCCCACCCAACCCCACGCTTGAGAAGAGAATAGGATATCTGTAAAATAAGGAAAAGGAAATGCATAGGTTTATAGTCAACACATTAGAATATCAAAATTTAGATGTTCACATATTTAGATCCTCAGAACACAGATATAACTCAACCTTCTAAAGGCAGAAATTGACTCCATAGCTTCCGTAATCTATCTGGTTTGCCTCTCAACTCCGAAGTGAGTTTCTCCATTTTATATATGTCCCAAACCTTTATTAACCATTCAGTAAGAGTGGGCACAAAACTCTGTTTCCAATAATGGCTAATTACCAAATGAGCCACAAGAAGCAAGCATTGTACTAGTCGGGCAGTGTTGACTGGTAAAAGAGCCGGGTCAAAATACCCTAAAACACAATAGTAAAGACTACAAGGGAAGTCAATCTGCAATTTCTGAGTGATTTGGGCATGGATTTTCTGTCATAAACATTGTATCTTCGAGCAGTCCCACCATATATGGCAAAAAGTTCCTTGATCACCACAAAGTCTCCAACATAAAGAATCATCAGCTCACCCCCAGTGGTATAAGGATACTGTGACAATAGTCATACGTGTCAAAATTCACAACTGGGTATTAACTAATAATAGAGATATGGAGCATTTATGAGAGTAATGGATGGTATTGACCCAAAATTCTTCCGGTAGCTCTGAGAGATCCTTTTCCCATTGTATACAAAAGGATGGAGTAGGTAGTGATTCAGAGATATTGATTAAAAGAATGCGATAAAGTCTGGCCAAGAAGGCTTTAGTAGATGTAGTCGCAAAGATGATATGTTCCCAAGGTCTAGGTGTCCTCATTCCAGCTTCCACTAAAGCCCATGTATTAAAGCAATGCCTAAATTGCAGATATTGGAAAGGGGAAAGGGAACTATGCAGTATCTCCTCTAGACGAGACTTAGATAAACAAGCAGATTGTTCAAACAGAAGTTAGATAAACAGTCCGTATAGAGGAAAGAAAAGAGGACCCCAGATCCCTAACAAAAGGAAAAACACCAATCGGTGAAAAAGATGTCCATGAAGAAGGAAGTGAAGTTTTCCTGCAAACTTTTGCCAAGCAGTCCATACGGGACCCAGAAAAATATGAGATTTAAGATTTTCCCCTTCTTCCTCCACAGAAAGAAAAGGGATGGCCCATAGTGGAATTGGAGTTATCCACCTAGCTTCTAAGTCAATCCAGGAGGAAGAAGAATTACAATACCAAAGGTGAACTGCGCGTAAACATGAACTGATATAATAGAACTCAACATCTGGGAGACCAATGCCACCTGCTGACTTGGGAAGAGTCATCACAGACCAACTCAACTTAGGGCCTTACGAAACCCAATTTTGTAAAAAAGGAACGTGGAATCACAATAGGAAGTTGTTGAAATAGAAATATGAGTTTTGGTAATAATAACATCTTAATTGTGTGTACCCTTCCCAACCAGGATACTGATAAAGACTGCCAAACCAAGGCCTCTTGGGTTAAAGAAGATATCATAGGAAGGTAATTATAAGTATAAAGTTCCTCTAAACATTGGAGTATCTGAATGCCGAGATATCTGAATCTCGAAACCACAGAAAATTCACTTGTTCCCAGACAGGAAGGTATACCAGTAAAAGATAGACAGGGCAATAAAGCAGATTTTTGAAAGTTAATAGTGTAACCTGAAAGATGTGAAAATTACTGGAGTAAAGAAACCAAGATAGGTAAATTAGTAGCAAAATCATGTAAACAAATCAGAGCATCATCCGCATATAGTGATAATATGTGATATTGATCAGCCAAAGCTATCCCAAGAGAAGGGGCATGAGTTCGGAGTTGTATATATAGCCAGAGGTTCTAATGGGATTGCGAAGAGAAGAGGAGACAACGGACAGCCTCGCCTCATTCCCCTCTCTAAAATAAAGGGGTGTGAAGTAAAGCCATTAATCTGAACTGTGCTTACAGGAACCTTATACAGAGCCATAATCCAAGATTGAAAAGAGGGACCAAAGCCAAAAGATTGCAAGGCGTACAATAAATTACGCCATTCCACCTTGTCAAAGGCTTTCTCCGCCTCTAGAGATACAATAGCATAACTTCCTTCAATCTTGCATAAACTAAACATAATATCAATAAGCCGTTGAACATTTTCAAAGCCATAGGGGCCTTTCTTAAACCCGGTCTCGTCAGGGTGTATAATATCCTGAATTCTAGATTCTAAACGTAAGGCAAGAATTTTTGTGAATATTTTATAGTCTGAATTAAGTAATGAAATCGGTCGATAATTATTCACATTAATGGATTTTTACCTTCTTTTGGCAGTACTGTGATCATAGCTTGAGACATAGACTTGGAAAGACATTGCTGATGTAATATATCGTTAAAGACCCGAGATAATATAGGGGCAAAATAATCTGAAAAGGTTTTATAAAATTCAGCTGGAAGTACGTAGGTCCGGGCCTGAAGCCTTCGCATTTTTTTATTGTTTGATTGTGCATTGAACCTCTACTATCGAAATTTCTTTATCAAGGGCTATTTGTGCTTCTTGAGATAACTTGGGGAGAATGAGCGTATTCAGCCAGCTCTGAATATTGTCAGAGTCTGTCGTCAGTTGCGGGGTATATAAAGTTTTATAAAAGGAAGCAAATTATTGAGCTATCTCACTGAATTTATGAAGTAGCTTCCCCTGCGTATCCATTATACTATACTATTTATCCATCGACATAAGCATTGTCGCTTTAACTGCCATAAAAGAAGGGGGGAACTTGCAGTTATGGAAACGGAAGACATTGCTTCTCAGATGTTATGCACTTGGCGCCATTTCTATGAGCATGGATGTTTTTAATAGATCCTTGGAGACGGGAGAAGTGCCACAGGACTGGAGAAGGGCTGATGTGGTACCTCTTCACAAAAGTGGTAATAATGAAGAGGTGACAAACTGCAGGCCAGTAAGCCTTACCTCAGTGGCGGGCAAAGTAATGGAGACCCTCCTGAAAGAGCGAATAATGGACTTTCTCAAAACCAACAGATTGCATGACTCAAGGCAACATGGTTTTACCAAAGGACAATCTTGCCAAATAAATCTGATTGAGTTCTTTGACTGGGTGACCAGAGAACTAGATCAAGGGCATGTGATGGATATGATCTACCTAGATTTCGGTGAAGCCTTTGATACTGTTCCTCATAGGAGGCTTATCAATAAACTCAGTAGCTTGAGGATGGGTCCCAAGGTGGTTAACAACATCAGAAATTGGTTGACTGACAGATGACAGAAGGTGATGGTAAATGGAACTCACTCGGATGAAAGAAAGGAGATTAGTGGTGTGCCCCAGGTTTCAGTCTTGGGGCTGGTACTGTTCAATGTATTTGTGAGTGATATTGTGGAAGGACTGAATGGAAGTCTGTCTTTTAGCAGATGACATGAAAATTTGCAACAGAGTGAACTCCCCTGAGGGAGTGGAGAACATGAGGAAAGATCTACAAAAGCTGGAAGAATGGTCTAATGCTTGGCAGTTAAGATTTAATGTGAAGAAGTGCAGTGTCATGCACTTGAGAAGCAGAAATCCAAGGGAATTGTATGCGATAGGGGGCGAGAGGTTGTTGTGCAAGGACCAAGAGAAGGACCTTGGAGTGATTGTTTCTGAGGATCTCAAGGTGGCGAAACAGTGAGACAAGGCGCTAGAAAAAGCCAGAAGGATGCTGGGTTGCATACAAAGAGGAATTACCAGCAGAAAGGAAGGGTTACTAATGCCACTATACAAGTCGCTGGTGAGGCCTCAATTGGAATATTGTGTTCAGTTTTGGAGACCGTATCTCACAAAGGATATAAAAAGACTGGAAAGGGTTCAAAGGAAGGTGACCAAAATGATTTGTAGCCTGCATCAGGAGACATATGAGAAGAGACTTGAAGACCTAAATATGTACATTCTGGAGAAGAGGAGGGACAGAGGAGATATGATTCAGACCTTTAAAAATTTAAAGAGTATTAATGAACAAACAAACCTCTTCCAAAGACAGGGAAGCTGTATAATTAGAGGGCATAACATGAAGCTGCAAGGGAGTAAACTGAGAGGCAATGTCAGGAAATACTTTTTCACTGAAAGGGTCATGAATGATTGGAATGTCCTCCCGATGGATATGGTGGGGGCAAAGACAGTGACAGAATTCAAAATGGCATAGGACAGACACTGTGAATCCCTTTATAGCAGCAGGATAAAATCAAAATAAACATAACTATTTCAACTAATAGGGGTGACCTACATGGAGCGGTTGGTACACCCCTAAACAAAGGTATGCGAAGGGGTGACCTGCACGGAGAAGCAGGTGCACCTGTTCTTGCTGCCTTGCTGGGCAGGCTAGATGGATCATACTGGTCTTTATCTGCCATCATATACTATGTTACTAAGTTACTATAATTGGCACACAAGAACACAAAAGGAAATGGTACACTGGTCATTCTGCTAGGTCACCCATGGTCTGGAATGTGTTTGTTCATGTATCATGGCCTGCCCCTTTGGCTGGACATATCCCATAAGTAAGACATGAATGTCAGTTGAACCAGCAGCATAACAAAGCAGTGCAACATACGGACTTAAGATGTCCACCTCCCACACCTGACTAACATATCTTGACAGACAAGTATGGCACAGAACCTACAGAGATCTAAGCAGACATAGGCAGACCCCAACTCATGCAGCTCATGCATCCTGACAATGACCACATATATGCCCATGGATAGATAAATCCATTTAGCTGCACTGTGGCTACAAACTCACGGCCAATGTGTGTCTGCAAGAAGGGTCATGGGTTCAAGACCAGCATGTGCATCAGGAACGGTATGCCCAGGAGTGTTAACTTTATCCTACTTTTCCAGAACTGTATCATCTTGTGCAACCTTCAACATTTCATCCAGTATGAGTTCTCGCACTCAGCTGCGACACTCAGAAACTGCACCACCAAAGGTTAGATGGCAGAGAATGCCAATAGCACTGGCACATACTGAGTGGGCTTAGACAGCATCCAAGCATTGCAGAGTGTGATAAAAGTGCCTGCACACTGAACATATGTTGACAATGGTAGAGTACATTGCAGAGTGTATTAAAAGTGCCTGCACACTGAGCATGTTTTGACAATGGTAGAGTACATTGCAGAGTGTGCTAAAAGCGCCTGCACACTGAGCATGTGTTGACAATGGTAGAGTACATTGCAGAGTGTGTTAAAAGTGCCTGCACACTGAGCAGACAATGGTAGAGCATTAAAGGAGGCCTAAGGGGAAGGTAAGAATGCCAACTTGCATGTCTATGATGCTGTAAGGCATTCCCAGTTACACCATCGTCAAGGCTCATCCCCACAGCATTCCCCTACACTTACCTCCCAAAATGACATTGCTGTGCAGCTCCCATATCACCTGCTAGTTTGACTGGAGTGATTAGGGGAGACACGTGTGTGGGTTGCAACCCTCACCTCTGAATGAGCCTCCAGGCTTCAGGACACAACAATTTGCACAGGTGAGAGGCCTAATTACAGTAATGTCAACTGCCAAAACAGCTGTATCCATGGCAACACTGTCAGCTCACTTGGTGCAGCTGCAGTCTATAGGGAACTAGGCTCAAGTGGAGGTCTGGCCTCTGTGAATGTCCAATTCAGTCACCTAGTTGGTAACACTGGAAAGATACTGTGATTTACCTGCATGCACATTGCTCTTGTCTTATGCTGCAGACACAGAGTTCAATCCGGGGGACTCTGCTGCATGCACAGTATGTACATACAGGCAGGTCCATGTCAGGCAAATTTGCACACTATATATGCCATCTCAACACTCTCTACTGATCATTGACCAAAGCATTCAGCAGTACGGTTTATGGTTTAAACACTTGATATACCGCCCTTCACTGTATGTACCAGATTGGTTTACAGATAAAGTCTATCTATAGCTCCAAAAGAGAATCAAAATGCACATTCAGTCTGCAGACATGCATATTTCAATGATGCCCATCTGACAGCATGACTTTATTGGCTCTGCGGTAGCCCATTGCAAAGGGTCAGACATGTTCACCCTGCAAATGTATAACACATGAGTTGTACTTGATTGGAATATTTCATCATAACTATGAGTGAACATCTTTGGCTCCATCATATATATGCAGCACATGCAGGCACATCCCACTTCTGGGATAGCCACCTGCAGAGATCATCACAGTCCTTACTTTCTCCATATGGCCAATATGAGAGATACTTGTGCAGTTGTTATATGCACATGTGTCAGGAAGATTGTGAGGTGACTAGAAAAGCAGAGGCAGTTGTCACACCCAAATAGCTGGTATTGAAACTTCCCAGTGGCACAGCTACTATTTTTGCATGCACACTATAACTGCATTTTTGCGGTCACATCAGGTACATCGGGACAGTAAGACCATACTTCACTCTCATTTACCACCATCCATCTCTCAGCCCATCCATCAGCATGTGCTCATCACATGCAGTCATGTATCCTCTTGCCAGTAGCTATATCATGGCTCACATAGGAACATTTTAATAATTAGGACATATCACTCATACCTCTCCTGTGAATGATCTGCATCACCACTCATGCTCAGTCAACCTTTTGATGCCCACATCGTGGCCATGCTGACTTCATCAGAGCACACTTCTTTCCAATCCTATGCTATACTGACATTACAGCAGATTATATGGGCATCCCTCACTGATACAGTACAACTGCCTCCCACATTATCATTCCACTTACTGACTAACACATAGGATACATATGGATCTGACATGTCAATCAGCTCTTATTTTTCCTTCCATCCATCACCTAAAATGTGACTTTCACAAGGACTTCCTTATCCTGCGTTAAGGTGATTGCTATTTTCAGACATTAAGGAGCATGCTTGTCACCTTACTACCCGGTATCCTGTTAGCGCCCGTTAAGCAGCTGCCTTCAATCAAGGTACAAGCTAACTGCCATCTGCTTCTTGCTCTGATTAGTGTTAAGCAGCCTGCAGCCTTCCATCTATACTGCTTATCCTGAGAGGGGGAGGAGCCTGCTCCATTTAAAAAGCAGCTGCCTTCAATCAAGGTACAAGCTAACTGCCATCTGCTTCTTGCTCTGATTAGTGTTAAGCAGCCTGCAGCCTTCCATCTATACTGCTTATCCTGAGAGGGGGAGGAGCCTGCTCCATTTAAAAAGCAGCTGCCTTCAATCAAGGTACAAGCTAACTGCCATCTGCTTCTTGCTCTGATTAGTGTTAAGCAGCCTGCAGCCTTCCATCTATACTGCTTATCCTGAGAGAGGGAGGAGCCTGCTCCATTTAAAAAGCAACTCCGCGCCTGAGGGCCTCGCCAGAGGGCTCTTTGGCGTGGCCCTTAGGCGGAGGCCACTGACGGAGGTCACTCTTCATCAGGCTGACATCCATCACGAAAACGCAAGTAAATATTTACTCTCTCAAACAACAAAGCTGTAATCACCACAACATAGGCCTTAAATCTAACCGTAGATGGGCACCTATTGCTTATGGTATATTGTATATTGTATTCTGTCATCTCCAATTATTCTCTGACATAGTTACCAACCAAGACTTCACCTTTGACCACTTCCATTCCATGCACACAAAATGGCCTTATCTTGCTCTTTTACAATTGCCCTTTATCTCCTTGCCTTAGGACTAGGTAACGTTACTAGTCTACACTCTAGCCACAAGCATATACCAATGATACACAATTATAGAAGACGGTGGCAAGACGCCCCCCTTCTACAGCACAAGAGAAACTAGCCGAACCCACCACCATCTTCTACTCATCTCATTACAACATAACAAGAAAAAGAAACAGGAAGTAAACCCACTTCCCCCACATCTGAGATGCGCACTGATAAATGCCCGATCGGTTCGCAAGAAATGGCCGGTCATCTCAGACATGATTTCACTACACAACCTCGACCTATTACTGATCACTGAGACATGGCTTTCTTATGACAACGTGCTACTCAACCAACTCCTACCCTCCAATTTCTCAATCCATACATGTCACAGAAATGACAAAAGAGGAGGAGGTGTTCTTGCCATTATCAAATCTGACCTTCAGTTTAATCTAAAAGACGCAACCAGCTCACCACTCCTGGACTCTATCTCTATAGCAAATAAGTGCTGCTCTTTTGATCTACTATACAGAGCTCCATCAGCCAACCCAGACGCCCTATCAACGATAATTGACTTGGCCTCCAAAACCCAGAACCCACATTCATCAAGTTGGGTGCTAGGAGATTTCAATCTACCCTCACTGCAGGTCTCCCATGCATCAGCTTTTCATGGAGCCATGCAGGATTTAGGATACAGCCAATTAATCAAAGTTTCAACCCATGTCAAAGGAGGCATTCTAGATTTAATATTCACAACTGAGTCATCCCTCAATGCACCATCTATCCCTGATCTATCAATCACCTCAGTTCCATGGTCGGATCACAAGCTAATTTTATTCCAAGTTCCCCTTCCTAGTTGTGGCCAAAATGAAGAAAAAAGAGTTAGCGGCCATCCCAGCTCCCCTCCGAGAAGGTTCCAACCATTCGACAAAGACCTAATCCTAAAAACAACACTCCCACTAACTACCTCATTGGCACTTAACCTGGACAATTTAGTCTCCGATTGGAATAAAACACTCAGTTCAATCGCAGTATGTCCATCAACTAACAAACTCCAAGGGAAGCGTCACTCTACAACCTGGTATTCAGCTGAGCTAAAAACCTCACGCACAACACTAAGGAAACTCGAGAGACGATGGCGTCGCTCACGCTCAGATGAAGACCGGAATGCATATAACTCACATCTCGCAGCACATCGCATCTCAGTGACAGAAACCATGAGACGTTATCACACAGACATACTAAAAAGATCACTGAACAAACCACACGACCTGTTTGCTCTCGTCAAGCGTTTGACAAAGGAACCTGCCTCAGAGCAAATAAGCGATATCCACCCTCAAACATTCGCCGACTATCTGCAATCCAAACTCTGAAAGATCAATAACAACTCATCACCTAGCACTATCCCTAAACCATACGACCAAACACCACTCACCATCTTCTCAACACCATCCAAACAACGCATTGAGGACACCATTGTTGGCATCAACATGACTACCGCCCAGACTGATCCATGCCCAGCGTTCTGGATTAAGGAACTTCGGACCGACTTCAGTCCCTTCATATCTAAACTCATGGAACAATCTTTCACTACAGGAGCTTTCCCACGTATCCTCAAGCGCACATCTATAAGTCCCTTACTAAAAAAACAACAAGCTCAACCATCAGAAGCCTGAATCATTTAGACCGATATCAAGTATACCGTTTCTGGCAAAAATAATGGAAAAGGAAGTTCAAAGACAAATCCAAGATCATATTGATACCAACGCACCACTGGACCCATGCCAGCACGGTTTTAGAGAAGCTCATGGTGTTGAAACACTTCTCACCACACTCTTCAGTAGTATAATAACAGGCATTGACAACATCCGCCAAGGGTTCGTCCTTGTCTTCCTAGACATTGCAGCAGCGTTTGACTCCGTTAGCCATGAGTGCCTCCTTGAATGACTCAAGGAGAAAGGAATCACCGATAAAGCACTTGAGTGGTGTATGTCCTACCTTTCTGATAGATGGCAGCAGGTACGATCCAGCAATACATCATCTGATCCGTTCCACCAAAAACAAGGTGTTCCACAAGGGTCCTCCCTCTCCGCCCTAATGTTCAATATATACATGCAGCCTATCTGCAACTTGATCCGGTCCTTCAGTGTTAACTGCCTTATTTACGCTGATGACGTGCTGTTATACATGCCTTTTGCAACAGAGAAACCCAACCTCACACCTATAACAAACTGCATAAATGAAGTTTCTAACTGGCTGCAATCCCAAAACCTTAGGCTCCAACACAAGAAAACGGAGGTTTTATTTATTACAAGAAATCGAAACTTCACTGCTCCGTCTTTCATAAAAGTGAAGGATGCAGATCTCCAGACCAAGCCCACTATCAGATACCTAGGCGTGACCTTAGACCAGCACTTGGATATGAAGGCGCACATAGGAAACATTGTAAGAACGGTATACCATAAAATCCGATCCCTTAGACATCTAAGATCCCTGCTTGCACCTGATGATTTCAGAACCGTCTATCAGGCACTAATCATACCGCATTTTGATTATGCAAATTCAATCCTGCAAGGTCTCCCTCAAGCTACCTTAAATCCACTTCAACTTGCAATGAATGCCGCAGCAAGAGTTCTACATGGCGCTTCTAGGAAAGACCATGTCACACCCATTCTAAAACATCTCCACTGGCTCCCAATACAAGGTAGAATCACTTACAAGACCTTACTACTTACATTCAAGGTTATTAAAGGGCTTTCGTCGGCATCATTGACTGAACTAATCCAGACAACTCCTCTCAATAGGGACAGAAGGTCAGTAACACTTAACACCCTGGTAGTCCCAAAACTAATAACACAATGCACCAAGGCAACAGTAGGCAGGGCCTACAATTTCTGCGCACCAAGGTACTGGAACAGCCTCCCTCTCGGCATCCGATCAATCCAGGACTTATTTCAGTTCAGAAAGGCCTTAAAACTTCACCTCTTCCTCCAGTTTTACCCAGAAGCCAATGTGGACGCTGCACCATCCTCACAAGCCTCTCAGAACCCCCTTGACTGAAGTCAAAAGAGTTCCCAATTATGTCTTAAATTGTAAATAGTTACCTGTTATCCAAGTTGCATTACCTGTTCAACTGTAAACACAAAGTACCATCGGAAATGTGTATTTTATTGTTCATTGTAAACCGCACTGATGCTGAATAGCGCGGTATAAAAGAGACTCTAATAAATAATAAATAAATAAATAAGTGGAGTCAAGCGCCCTTAATACCCGAATGCCTACTCCCCGCCCCAGGTTTTATTACACGAAAACACTCTTAATGCTGCTGTTTACATTCAATCTCCAGGGAACCCTTACTGCTCTTTAGTAAACATACCCCTAAGGCTTTTAAATTGACCCTTATAGCCACTATTTGTTTACATGTTGCTATGCCCAATGTCCATCAAGTAGGTAGTGCAGGAAATTTTTGACAATCCCTGTTTTATCCCCTCTAATATGCTTTTAGAATATATTATCTGCTTTTTACATTTATTCACATATCACATTTGAATTGTATTGCCCCATGGTGTGACCACACTTCAAATATTGTCTGTAATTCTGGTCATAATTTAAAAATGATATGATAGAATTAGAAAAAGTACATAGAAGAGCGAACAAAATATAAAGGAAATGGAAGGATAACCCTATGAGGAAAGGCTTAAAGGGTTAGGGCTCTTCAACTTGGAAAAGAGATGCTTGAGGGGAGAGATGATAGAGGTCTACAAAATAATGAATGGAGTGTAACAGGTAAAACATAGATTGGTTGTTTACTCCTTCAAAAAATAGAAAGACTAGGGGACATGCAATGAAGCTACATTATAGCACATTTAAGACTAATCGTAGCAAAATATTTTTTCACTCAATGCATAATCAAACTCTGTAATTTGTTACTAGAGGATGTAGTAAAAGCTATTAGTGTAGTCGAGTTTAATAGAAGTTTGGACAAGTTCCTGGAGGAGAAGTTCTTAAACCATTCTTCTTCTTCCTCTTTAACCCTTAGCTGGCAATTGGGGAGCAGGTCGTCCTCTCAACCAATATGCTGCTGTAGGTACCACTGGATTCCATGTGTTGTTCACATAATTGGCGATCGGTGGCAATATTTCTGACCTCGTCGATGGTCAGTCGCTGATTCCATAGGTCTTCCTTGATATGTTTGAGCCACGTTTTCTTTGGTGCTATTCAGTGAACTTTCCAGTGGACAGGTCGCTCTCACCAGAGGAGTTTGTATGACAGCCAACTGGTGTTCATTCTGCAAATGTGGTCAAAACATCACATTCTGCATTTTTGGATTTGTTCTTTGACTGAAGGCTGAAGGTCTCACCTTGTCCAAATTGTCTTGTTTTAATGGCGATCACGAAGAGAGACACCCACAATCTGTCTCAGGCATCACATTTGAAAGACTTTAAACTTGTTCATGTCAGGTTTGAGCAGAGTCCATGTTTCTGAACTGTATAGGAGAATTGGCAGGATCAGTGTTCGTAAGAAGCAAATTTTGATCTTGGTGGAGATACTGGCCTTCTTCCAGAGGAACCATTTGAGTGAGGTGAATGCTACTATTGTCTGGCCAATCCTGCTGTGGACATCAGTGGTGGATGCCACCTTCTTCTCCTGTACCAGTGATCCCAGTTATTTGAATTTTGGAATCTGCTTGATTTGGTTTCCATGAAGGTGAATACTGGCCTGTGATCTATCCATGGTCATAACTTTGGTCTTGTCCACAATGATTATTAGGCCATAAGAGTGGGCGATATGGGCAATGTGATAAAGGATGTCGATGGTTTCTGCATTCATGTCAGCGTTCTCTGCATCCATGTTAGCAAATATGGCACTGTCAAGCTGTTCACGTCATACTGGACCCCGAACCTGTCTTCAAATGTTTTCCTCATAATGGCATTGATCACAATATTGAAAAGCAGGGATGAGGTGACATCTTCTTGGTGGACTCCAATTTGGATAGGAAATTCCTTTGATCCTTTTGGATCCACACACTGCTGGTTGAGCCATTGTATGATGCTTGGAGAAGTTGGATGATATTTAGCAGCACATGCTCATTCTCCAGTGCTCTCCACAAGGGGGCCAGTGAATACAGTTGAATGCGGATTTGAAGTCAATGAAGACGATGATGGTTCACTTTCCACACCTGATCCTTTCCTCCACCAGTTGATGAATGATGAATATTTGATCAGTGCAGCCACGATGTGGCCTAAATCTTATTTGCTCTTCTCGGCTGGTCTGTTCATGATATTTCTGCAGCCTTGATTGCATGATCTTCATGAACACCTTGCCAGTGATTGAAAGAAGGCTGATGCTCCGTTAGTCCTTGCATTCCCGGCTATTGCCTTTCTTCAGGATTGGCACAATGATGGCTTTCTTCCATGCTGATGGAACTCATTCCATACACCAGATGAGTGTTAGGAGGATGTGAAGCTCTTTCAGCAGGATGTCTCCCCCGGCTTTGATCGTTTCAACAGTAACTTGGTCCACTCTGGGCACCATTCCATTCTTCCATGATTTTATCACACTCTTCACTTCATCGACTTTTGTCTCACCGTTGAGGAATGGATTCTGCAGGAGGTCAATGGTAGTGGTTCTGGTGGTGGTCCCTGAATGGAAAATCATGGTTGTATAGCTGTTGGAAGAATTCTTTCCACCATTGCAGGTGTTTACCAGGGGAGCTCATGAATGTGCCATCTGCTTTTTTGATGTTGTCATTGGTCGACATGGTTTTACCACTCAGTCTCCTGAGGGTCTGATACAGAGTCCGGTACTCGTGCCTGGATGCTACATCTTCCAGGTTGGCTGCGACACCATTCCAGTAGGCTTCTCATTCTACCTTCATCTTCTGTCTGACCTCTTTGTTCAGTCGCCGGTACTGCTCAAAGTCGACGTGTTTGATTTGTTTCCATTTATCCACCAGATCCAGGCACTCATCCGAAATCCATAAACCATTAGTAAAGTGGACTGGGGACATCCCTGGGATAAGCAGCATAGTATCTGTCTACCCTTTTAGGAACCCAACAGGTACTTGTGATCTGGATTGGCCACTGTTGGAAACAGAATACTGGGCTTGATGGACTTTTGCTCTGACCCAGTATGGCATATCTTATTTTTTTATGTTTGTATGAATTATTTAAAAACATTTATTTATGTAAGACAGATGTTAAAGATACATTGCTTTTAATGTAATAAGTTCCAAAATGACTCCATATAAATAGGCAGTAGAATTCACATAAGAGGTCATTCCAGAACACGAAAAAGGGGTTTATACATGCGGCATGGATGTTTATGTGCTAAAAACATACCCGACTGTATTCTGAAACAATGCAATCGTGCAAGTACATGGCGCTAGCATGGGGATCTCAGATTGTGCCCAGAAGGGGCAGAATAGGGGCATGGTTAGCTGCAGAGACATATAAAGCATATTCAGGAAAGGCCCATGTATGTATTATGTATTTCCTGGACATGTCCATGTTATTCCTGCTGAAATGTGGAATAAGAATAAATTTTGCTCTTCTCTGCAATGTGTCCCATATTGAAAAATAGTAGTGACGAGTATGTTTTGAACTGATGTGACTGCAGTTTGGAAAAACACAAGATGCAGTTTTAAGGAACAGAGAGCAAAGTTGGGGGAATGGTGTAAAGTAAAGAAACTTTAATAAACACCCTTAGAGAAATATTAAGAAGACCAATAGTGCCTATAATGGCAATGCTGAAATGTGCCGTTTGTGCTGAAGGAGCAAATCTAGGTGACTCTAACAATTCCCACGTTCTGAAAAATGGGATTGCTGATGTAGGGATAGTATGGGCGTGAGTAGGGAAAGGATTTTTGTTTGGATCAGAAACAGAGATCATAGGTTTAGTCCTGGTATCCCATGCTATTATGTTATGTCATAGCTGTTATATATAGGTTCAGAGCATCTTTTGGCAAAATTAAGTTTTTGTGACTGAACGTGAGAGAGAGTGTGTGTGTGTGTGGTTTGAAGGGTGTGTGGGAAGATCTGGTGTGCTCATCTGCAGTTCAGAGGGGACATGAAAGTATGGCCAGTACTTGGACTGAATGGATGATCATAGCATCACCAGGTGCCAGTGTGATTGGGCAGATAAAATCAGAGAAGGTTCTCTATAGCAAAATGTCAAAACATATCCCTGTCAATAATAAGGGACCCTCAGAATAAGGGCATTCAACCGTGAAAGCAACACAATGCATGCCCATAATGCACAATTTTTGAGACCAATGATGTTGCTGTTTTGCATGTATTAATGCCGTTTGTACTGCTGGATGCTCTTATTCTGAGGGTCCCTTATTATTGACAGGGATATGTTTTGACATTTAGCTATAGGGAACCTATGCAAATTCCTTCTGGATTATTTTTCATAGGGTACTCTAATAAGATCATATATTGTTAGCAATGTGATAGGGCAGCCATACATCTGTTGTGCCAGGCACTGGGAGACATGACTGATGATGTGCCAACATTCCCCAGATTGTACCATGAGGCCTACATCCCTTCCCAGTCCAGGATCTATGAGAGCTATGAGAGTGGTGATATATCTTGAGGCTGGCTACTTGGTGTGATGACACAGGGATCTCCCCTCCTATGCCCACACAGGCCTGACCAGGGGAGCAGTGCCACAAAGCAGACTGTGGGAAGGCAGACAGGGTTACCGCACAGATTGTGGATGGATGTATATAGACCGACATATGCCATGATGGGACAGATGTAGCTGATGTGAGAAATGCCAGTACCGGCACTATTGCCTTCCAAATAATACCGCCCCTTCTGCAACTGAATATTCTGTGAAGCTTCAGTAGTTAGGATCGTGTTATATCTAAATCTAAGGCATTGTAAACGTATCAGAATGTTAGGATCAGTTTTCCGGCCTAGAATGTGTTCCCCCGCTTTAATCTGCCTATCCAAAGCTTCCAGTTCTGCTTTACGTTGCTTGGCCTGATGTATAGCAAAGCTGGTTATGGTGGCCCATATGTTAGCTTTGAAACCCTCCTACCATGCCCATCCCGAAGTGTCCTGGGGCGAGTTAAACTGAAAAAACTCTTCTTTGGCCATTAGAATGGTTTCACGGAACTCCTGATTCCTAAGAAGAGTTCTATCGAAATGCCATCGTGTATGAGATGAGAAGCTTGAAGAGTCTGATAGGGAGAATGAAATTGCTGCATGATCAGATACATGAGCAGCGTGGATATTGGATTCACTGATTCTGGGACACAATCCCTTGGAGACTAGGAAAAAATCTATGCGCCATACCGAGTTATGAGGAGGAGAGAAAAAAGTGTATTCCTTATCAACAGGATGCTGCATCCACCATATATCTACTAAGCCTAACTCGTGACAAAAGAACAGGGTGTGCTTTGGGGACCTTACTAGTTCTTATAGGGCTTCTGTCCAGAAGGGGTCTAACGTGAGGTTGAAGTCCCCCCCCCCCCCTAATAATCAGGTATCTGGATACCTCTTGCACCAAAGCCACTATAGAACTAAAGAAAGTGGGGAAATCTATATTTGGGGCATAAATATTGATGAAGGCCAGTTCAATGAGTCCTATCTTTATGACCACCATTACCCATCGCCCTTCGATATCAGATCTGGTTTGCAGCACAGTAGGGGATAGAGATTTCCTTACTAGTATAGCTACCCCATTTTTCTTATGACTGGCAGGTGAGAAAGCTGTAAGAGTGAAGGGTTTCATTTCTAATTTTAAAGACTCCCTTGCATTCAACTGTGTTTCTTGCAGAAATAGAATGTCAGCACCTTCCTTGTGCCCATATAAAAATATCTTATTTCTCTTAATGGGATTGTTAATGCCCTTAACATTCAGTGAGACTATCTTAAAGGAAGAGATAGAGATAATATAGCACACAGTTATGTAAAATTGTTACAGAAACATAGCAGGTTGTAACATATAATTCTATATTGTTGATCCACATCTTTGAAGCACCCAGACTTGAAGCAGCATCAATAACCCAAGAGAAAAGACACAAGCAGAAATACCAAACCTTTATCATAGCCCTTAGAGAAGATTGCCCAAAAAAGAACATGATTCCAAATACCAAAGACCACCAAAATTCTGGGGGGCTAGACCAAACTCTAAACTTTGCAGGTGAGCTTAAAAGGACAAGACAGGCACGGAGGGTATGACCAAATGATGCACTTCTTCTCCTCTGCCAAGTAAAATTCCTTGTGCTAACAATTACCCACAACTAGTGTATCTGCCCCAAACCCCGAAGCTCTAAAACCCTAGAGCAGAACAGCTCCTCCCAAAGCATTGCATGACCGCAAAAAAAAATAAATATATATATATATATATATATATGAGGGCCCTCCTAGCTTTCAATGCCCCAATGCCTTCTGATCTAGCCCAAACACCACAGATGACAACAAAGAAACAGAAGGAGAGAACGGTGTGACCAGAGCAATATTCTGGAGCTGCCCCAAAAGAGCCATAGTGAATGTCAACTCCATTATGACTCAAATCATGACGTCATGATCTTGTAACAGTTAGGGTTCCCACAAAAGGAAGATTAGGTACTCTGCAAGCTTATATCCACTACTAAGTGTAAAACAGTGTTTTCACCACATCAACACCAGTTCTTTGTCTTCCAAAAAAGTGTGCAACTCCCCTGGATCGTCAAATGTTCTGGTTTGATTGTGCAGCGTGACTCTCATATGGGCAGGGTAAAGCAGCCCAAAATTGGCCTGCAACTGCTGCAATCATGCACGTAGCACCAAAAAAATGTTCCTTCGGTCTACAGTTGCTTTCGCAAAGTCCGGAAAGAAGAGGAGTTTATGCCCTTGGTATTCCAATGAAGAGTGTTATCTGGCTGCTTCCATGATTTGTATGACTTGCTGAAATTGCAGAACCTTTAGTATGATTGGGCATGGACGCTTGCCCGAGACCACAGATTCAGTAGGCACCCGATGGGCACGTTTGATCTCAAATGGCATAGCAAACTTGATTTTTAGCACATTGACTGCAAAAGACCATCATATCTGTGCCTTTGGCTCCTTCGGGGACTCACAGGATCCTAATATTATTTCTATGAGCGCGATTGTTACCATCTTCCAGGTCTCTCTGCAATGACCGGAACAGCTTTGCTTGCTTCTCAATGGCCCTGAAAAGCTCCTCTTGTGTTACAATCATGTTCTTCAGCTTCTCGCACGAGTAAACAGACCCCTAAGTTGCTATCTCAATAAGTGCACACTGAAAACTGCCACTTGTCCAGTTAAGTTAGTTATACAGATAGCAATGCTTAGTCCAGATATTCAGCGGCAATCACTATCCCAATGGTGCCATTAAATATTTGGATAATGCAAGCAGCCCCATGGTCACTGCACAGTCCATTGACTACTGGGCTTTTTGAAAACTAGCCTTCAGAATCTTTTATAGGGTCACAACAAAGACTAGGGGACACAATCCAGCTACATATTACATCGTATGAGGTCCAGAAGAAAACTCTCTTTGGCACAATGCAAGTCCTACGCCAAGCATTAGCAATAAATTTGAGAGAAAGAGATCGTACTCCTCATACCCTAGATTAGAACTACTGCTAGTACTACTATTAAACATTTATAGGCATATGCAGCGCTGTACAGATACATAAGTGAGGTTCATGACCATCATGGTATGAACAAAACTAATCCATATGGAGAAATTGCACTGGGAGAAACTACTAAGTAATCAGAGAAAATATTTTTTCACTCAATGCATAATTACGCTCTGGAAAGTTGTGATCAGAGGATATAGTAAAAGCTACTAGGGATAGACTTACTAAAGTGCACTAACCATTAGCACAGGTTTACCACACACTAAGTGTGCCACACTAACAGAGCAGGGCTCCGCACTAAAAATCCCAAGCTAATTGGTTATTGTACAAGTGGGAAGGAGCAGGGTGTGTTAGGGCATAACATGGATGTTGATGACGCATTGTAGTTAGCTCAGGCATTATAGGCACATACTGGCCTCATACAAACTTCTCTAAGAGGGTCATTTTGAAAGGAATAGTCTGAAGACGTACACGTGGACATCAAAATCATGGACACATCTCCATAGCCATTCCACAAATGACATTCACAGACATCTCCAATGCAGGGATGTCCAAGTAGGCATGGCAGAGGCATGTATGGGGAGAAACAATGGACTTACACATCCCATTCAATCTCAGAAATGTCTGCAGGCACGTCCATGTTTATACCTGCTCCAGGTATGAATAGGCATCAAGAAAGTGCTTGTTTTCACCTTAAAACATCCGGAAAGTGTAGAAAGGATGGAAAATTAAGTGAGTAGCCGTTGATCACAAAGGCCCACACTGGGATTTGAACTCTGATCACTGTTTTCAAGTCACTACTCTGACCATTATGCCATTAGATATCTTGGTTGTAAAAGGTTATCCTCAGGATATCTACATAGCTGTTTGATATACGTGTATATCAGGTACATCCACATTTCCGAAACTGTGCTTGACCATGCCTGCTTTTTTTCTGGTTTTGACAATTACATAAAGAATAAAGCCTTTAAAGGCTCCACGCCGTCAGGCGTGCCCACGCCGGCGGGCCCGCGCCTGAGGGCCTCGCCAGAGGGCCCTTTGGCGTGGCCCTTAGGCGGGGACCGTGAGAAGGGGCACTAGAAGAACCCTTGCCATCATCAGCAGCTCTCTGCAGTAGGGTAGCAGCACCAGCAACATTCACAAAATCGAGGCTGCCTGCATAGACGTTTAAGGTTCGTTTCGAATGGTTGCATGTTGAGGCCTGGAGGAGACATATAAGAAATGTAATCCCACAACACGTATTCAACAACTAAAACAGTAGTAATCATTGTGAGATACTGTAGCCAGTAGTAAACATTGTGAGATACTGTAGCCAGTAATAATCATTGTGAGATACTGTAGCCAGTAGTAAACATTGTGAGATACTGTAGCCAGTAGTAATCATTATGAGATACTGTAGCCAGTAATAATCATTGTGAGATACTGTAGCCAGTAGTAATCACTGCTAGTAGTAATTACTGTGAGATACTCCTGCCAGTGGTAATTACCTTTTCTTGAACTGTTATTGTGAGATACTGTTGCCAGTAGTAAGTATCCTCCCTGCAGTGTCAGCCTGAGACACTGTTACCAGTAATAAGCTCCATCCCTCCATTTACTTCCCTAACACTCTTCCCATTACCTCATAAAATGAACACAATGTCTCCTACTAGGATTATAAATCTCCTTTTCACTCTCTTCTTAATAACCCTCCTAACTCAACATATATACACCTACAAAACCAACCAAGGTCCATACAAAAACATCCCAATCATCCACAATCATAACCGGAACCCTTATAATAATTTCCCAATCACCTACAATCAGTACCAGAATCCAACATACTGTTCTACATACACAAACTCTCATAATCACTATTCGCGCCACACCTCACACAAACGCCATCACCGACTCATCCAAATAAAGCAACAACCCATAAGCGATAAAATAGACCAAAATGACTCTACAAACACCAAAATACAACTCATCCTAATAAACATCCGATCAATAAGAAATAAAATACCAATAATTAATGACATAATTAACGATACCTCCCCTGACATTATCTGTATTACTGAAACATGGCTCTCACCTACAGACACAATACTACTAAACCAACTAACCACATATCAATATGACATATTCAATTGCCAACGGAACATAAAAAGAGGAGGGGGTGTACTGATCCTCACCAAAAATGACTTAAAATTCACCCTTACAAACCTAAATAATATAGATGGAATGGACATTGTTAACATAGAAAATAAAACCATGGCTCTCACCCTCATCTACAGACCCCCCTCATCTGATCAAAAAAATCTCACCTCTATCCTAGAACTTGCATGCACAGCGTCACAAAACAAACCATTTATACTCCTTGGTGACTTGAACCTTCCATCACTGAACCATTCCCAATCAGATAACTTCATAGATGCCATGTCACAAATGGGGTTCACACAGATAATACAAACTCCTACACACAAAAAAGGTAACATACTTGACGTAATTTTCCTCCCAGCCTCACTCTACAGTCATCTACTACATACCACCCCGAGTATAACCGAAGTACCCTGGTCAGACCACCATCTAATCACAATCCAGCTATCAGCACAAGTCCCAAAAAATAATGGGAGCACAACTCCACATATATCACGCTTCAAACACTTTGACAAAGACACATTCCTCGACAAAGTACTACCCAAACTAGACACAACCACACCAGACATCAACTCAACCATATCAAATTGGAACCTAACTATTGAAAAAGCAGCTGTCCACACACAAGTCTTACACAAACAAACAAAAAAGACAGAAAAATGGTTCACGAAAGAGCTGACAAAACTAAAAAAACAACTGAGGAGACAAGAAAAGAGATGGAGAAAACTAAAATCTGATGAAAGCAAATCCCAATACATGCTCCTACTCATAGAATACAAAAACGCAATTAACAAATCAAAAAGAGACTACCACTCTAAAGTAATAAACTCATCCATCAACCGCCCAAGGGAGTTATTCGCGATAGTAAAAACATTAACCAAAACTAATAACAGCGAACCTAAACAACAAGCAATTAACATACAAACACTAGCAAAACATTTTGCAGAAAAACTAAAAAACAAGACCACTACCCCAACTCCTTTACTACCAAACACAAAAACCATGTATGAATGGACAAGTTTCCAGTTGGTAGAACAAAAACAACTTCTCAAAATCATAACAATGATAAACACCACCACCTCCCCACTTGACCCATGCCCCGTTTCATGGATTAAGTGTGCGAAAGAGGAACTGGCGATAAATCTACAACACATAGTCAACCAATCCCTTTCACAGGGCATCATGCCTGATGCCCTAAAACTCACTACACTCCGACCAATAATAAAGAATAATAAGCTCGATTCAAAAGATCCGAACTCCTACAGACCCATAGCCAGCATTCCGTTCATAGCCAAAATTATAGAGAAAACAATTCAAATTCAGTTACAGGAACACATTGATGAATACAAACCCCTTGACTCACACCAATTTGGTTTCCGCCCATTCCATGGAGTAGAAACCCTCCTAATCACTCTTATGGACTTCCTCATCAAGGGCACAGATAACAAACAACATGGCTACCTACTCCTATTTATAGATATCTCAGCCGCATTCGATAACATTAATCACCTGACACTGATCAACAGACTAGAAAACCTAGGAATAGGCGGGATTGTCCTTAACTGGTTCAAATCCTACATTTCACACCGATTAATACGCGTCCAAATTGACCAACAAGCATCAGAAACATTCCCCCAAGGACAGGGAATACCCCAAGGATCAGCCCTATCAGCCCTCCTATTTAACTTGTACCTGCAACCAATAACTAACATATTTAAAAAACACAAGATTAATCACTTTATATACGCCGATGACATCATGCTAGCTATCCCCATAACCACAAAAAACCCTACATATGACCCGCTATCCAAATGCATGGCTGAGACCTCCTCCTGGATGGAAACTAACCACCTCAGCATAAACTTCAAAAAAACCGAGGCAATGTTTGTGACAAGATCATCTATGACTGAGAACACCTACCCGGAAACAATCACTATCAACAAAACCTTCATACCTGTCAGAAAACAGGTAAAATACTTAGGAGTAATAATAGACCACACTCTCACCATGCTACCACACATAAAACAAACAGTAAAAACCATTTTCTATAAACTCAAAACAATTCAACACCTAAGGCCACTCCTAGAAACACCAGACTTTAGATCCGTAGTAGGTACACTGATCACCCCTCACTTCGACTATTGCAATAGTCTCCTAATAGGCCTCCCGCAAAAAAGCACATACCTTCTTCAAAGAGCACAAAACATCTGTGCTAAAGTGATTGCTAAAGCTCGCCTAACAGACCACGTAACCCCTATACTGCTAGACCTCCACTGGCTCCCTATTAACAGCCGAATTAAATATAAAATTATCCTAACAACCTATAAACTCATAAACGACATAACCCCCTCACACCTATCTACATTACTGCAATCTCCAACCTCGACAAGGACCCTCAGACAAAACGCAGCCCACTCTCTCATCATACCAAAAACCATCCGCAAAACTAAGAACACCACCAGCTCCAGAGCATTCTCATTCGCTGCTCCTACACTCTGGAACGACCTCCCCATTGAACTTCGTACCATAAGAGACCTCTTCCAATTCAGAAAAGAATTAAAGACCTACCTGTTCACTGAACACTTCGAAGTCCCCTACTACCCCAAAGCTAGCTCCACAACAAACGTGGTCACACATGCACAAACTCCCTTAATCCAAACAATGTAAACACAAGCCTGCCCCCCTCCACACACACGCCCCAAGACGACATAAAAAGGAACTAAATTCCAACACCTACACCAATTTCTGACCAACACAACACACACACCACACACTGTAAATATATATTTGTAAAAAGTTAGATGTGTTTGTTTTAATACCTACAAAGTTTATATTACTGTTCAATGTAAATAGTTGAATTCTATTGTTCTATGTAAAATGTATACAAACTGTGTACAAGACTGTTAACCTGTTATATGTAAACCGCCCTTGATCTCTGGAAGGGGCGGTATAAAAGAAATAGTTAAATAAAAATAAAATAAAATAAATAAAAATAACATTGCACTTGGATGTCCCATTGTGAAATGTGCCTCTAAGCATCCACAGTATTTCTTTCACAGGTTTCTAGAATTCATTTTGCATTCACATCTCAATCATAGCAATTTTTGGAAGTTTGGAAATCACTAGCCATACAGAGGTTTTTGTTGTCCTCACTACAGTTAACAACATCCAAATGTACTGGTCTTTAAACAGGTAAAACAATGTGTAAATGACCTTTAATAAAATTGTCCACCTTACGGAAATGGGGGATGAGCATATGTAATGACAGTAAGGTGACTGAGCAGGTAGATAAAGTAATTAAAATAGTCAGAAGGATATTTGAATGCACATGGAGAGGAATGGTTAGAAGAAAATGGAGGTGAAATTGTGTAAGTAGCTGGCGGGACCTCATTTGAACTTCTGGATACAGTTCTGCAGACCACATCCTTAAACGAATGAAGTTGGTCCAGAAGGCAGCTACTAAAAAGGTCAACAGTCTTTGTGATCAAGCATATGGAGACAAGTGTAAAAATCTAAATATGTATATTCTGAAGGAAGGGCAGGATAGGGAAGAAATGATGGAGATATTTAAATACCTCCAAAGTATTCATGCACAGATGAGCTTCTTTCAATAGAAGCTCTGGAGTGAGGGGTTATAGGATGAGAATGAAAAGGGAAGATCCAGGAGTAATCCAGGAAATATATGTTTACAGAAAATCTAGTGGATGCATGCAGGGGCGGCCCAAGGGGGGTGCGGGGCCATGTGTGGAGACTCGGTGCGGGGCCTCATTTGCATAAGGGGCCTCATTTGCATAAATATTTGCATAATGTTACCATACACTAACTTTTAGTAAACATGCTTCTTCATGAGTGTATGGATAAAGAAAGACTAAAAGATTTCTACATTACTATAATACAGTGCCAACCGCCAGGCACATTAGGAACTACTACAAACACTGCCCATTTAAACCCATAGCAAACCTGCCGTATCCTAACAGCACTACAAGGACTCATAAAACACCATACCATACCTATCAAAAGGCAACACTGCAAATATTAAACCAATATATTTCAGAGAATAACAATACATGACCTACTGGGGAAAGAGAACAAGTGGCAATGTCAAATAGGAATTACATAAACAGAATACCTCAGCTCAGTTACACATGCAGAACATAGACCATCACCAAACAAGGAATCACAATTTAGAAACAGGAAGACAATAATTAAACTGGGAACCCCAAAAGCCAAACTTGGAATGTACAACACTGTAGAAATAAAACTATAAATTAATTTCCTCTTGTACTAAACAAAGCACCGACGTTAATGATGCACATTTCCCAGAGCTGACATATTCCAGTTAATAAATTCAAAATAAAGAGATATCTTTGTACCTTTTGTGCATTTTTTTCAGTTGCAATTGTTCCAGCCACTTTCTTCTGGTTTATTTGTGTCTTCTGCTAACTCTCCATCGTCTGCTGTCCATTTGTCCTTTCTTCACTCTTCTAGTTTTTTTCCATTCTACCTCTACATCTGTTTTAAAATACTAATCTTTCTCCTTTTGCTCTTTCCTCATTCCTATTTCATCCACTCAAATTTTACCCCTCCATCCTCAATCCCCACTTAGTCTCCCAACACCCGGCCAATTGTAGATTTTTCTTCCCTCCCACACAAAATATTTTTCCCCTCTCCATTTCACTCTCCCAGCCCCATCCCCTTCTAATCTCCCCCAACATCAGCTCCCTTCTAGTTCCAGCCCCACCCAGTATCCGCTCCCTTCTAGTCCCCCCATCAGCCCATTTCCAGTCCTAGCTCCCCCATCCATTTCAAGTCCTATACGAGTCCCTTCATCAGCTCATTTCCAATACCAGCCTCCCATCAGCCCATTTCTAGTCCTTTCCTAGCCCCACCATCAGCCCATGTCAAATCCTAGCTCCCCTCCACTCAGCCCATTTCTAATCCAAGCCCCCCATGAGCCTACTTCCAGTTCTAGCCCCTCCATGAATCCATTTCAAACCAAGCCCCCACCACAGCCTCCAATCTTAGCTCCCCCCAACACCCAATTCCCAGTCCTATCCTAGCCCCTCCATCAGCCCATTTCCTGTCCTAGCTCCCTCCCATAAGAGCCCATTCCAAGCCCCCCTTCCCATCGGTTATTTGCAGTTCAAGCCCCCTTCCACTCAGCCCATTTCCATTCCAAGCCCCCCTCCCCATCAGCTATTTGCAGTTCAAGCCTTCCACTTCCCCTCAGCCCATTTCCATTCCAAGCCCCGTCCCCATCAGCTATTTACAGTTCAAGCCCCCTTCCACTCAGCCCATTTCCATTCCAAGCCCCCCTCCCCATCAGCTATTTGCAGTTCAAGCCTTCCCTTCCACTCAGCCCATTTCCAGTCCTAGCAACCCCCCCAACCCATTACCAATCCTAGCCCCCCATTACCAGTCCTAACCTCCCCATCAGCCCACTCCCAGTCCTAATCCCATCAGCCCATTTCTAGTCCTAACCCCCCATCACCCAATTTTCAGTTTAAGCCCCCCATAGCCCATTACCAGTCCTAATCCCATCAGCCCATATCCAGACTTAGCTCCCCCATAGCCCATCACCACTCCTAACCCCCCAGCCCTGGGAAAATTTAAAATAAAAAAAACTGTCTGCTGCCGCTGCCGGGGCCGGGGGCACGGCCGCTGCGGCAGAATCGAGTGTGCCGCAGAGCCCCCCCTGCCTGGCAGAGCCTGCCCTCCCCTGCATCAGCTCCCTCTTTGCAGCTGCAGTCACGCGAAGGGAGAGTTTCCCTTTTGAGACTCTGTTAAGCCCGCGGGGGCTTAACAGAGCCGTGAGGGAGAAACTCTCCCCTTGCGCTCTGAAAGCCGGTGTGTGTGATTGCAGCTGCAAAGAGGGAGCTGATGCAGGGGAGGGCAGGCTCTGCCGGGCAGGGGGGGCCCCGCAGCACACTCGATTCTGCGGCCACAGCCCCGACACCGGCAGCGGCAGCAGACAGTTTTTTTTTTAATTTTAAATTTTACTTTTAGATCAGAATGTTTTTTGCGCGGGGCCCCCTAAAATGCGGGGCCCTGTGCAAAAAACATTCTCGCTCAATGGACGGGCCGGCCCTGGATTCATGGGACAGCCTTCCAGCTGAGGGGATGGAGACAAGGACAATATCTGAATTCAAAAAAGTAAGGGACAAACACAGAGGATCTCTGAGGGAGAGGAAGGGACTGTATAGCTGAGTAGTTGGGGTAGATATGTTGAACAGATGGGCTTATGGCCTTTTCTTACATCATGTTCATATACAGACACATATACATATACTGTACATACATACCTTCCTCCAATCTCCATTTTGATAATGGGGCAAAAACATTTTAATGAATTCAAACATGGATCATATATTTGTCAATTTATAAAATAACACTTCAAGGTCCAGATGGATCTATGGGTCCTTTTTTTCTAAAGTATATTAGGATTTAGCACCTAACTCATATTTAGCATACAAACTAACGTGCATTAAGTGCAAAACCTCTTTGTTAGCTATCAGAGGCAGGACCTACATGTTCCCAATAATTAAGACATAAGAACATAAGAAATGCCATACTGGGTCAGACTAAGGTCCATTAAGTCCAGTATCCTGTTTCCAACAGTAGCCAATCCAGGTAACAAGTACTTGGCAAGTTCCCAAAATGTCCCTCTCAAACAAAAATCTATGCCACTGTACATAGTTATAGAATTGTAAACTGTTAAATGTAAATAGTTCTCAAAGTTGTATAATGTAAAGAGTTCCTCTACTGTTCAATGTAATAATGTTCTGTTCTCTGTGAACCGCTTTGATAAACTTGAAAAGCGGTATACACAAAATGTTAAATAAATAAGATGCACAGGTTACAAAGTGCTTGTCCTAGGTTAAGTAGTGGATTTACCAGGTCCTCTTTAATAATGATTATGGATTTTTCCTTCAGGAACTTGTCCAAAGCTTTTTTAAACCCAGCTACATTAACAGCTTTCACTACATCCCGTTAACAAATTCCAGAGTTTTATTAAGCGTTGAGTGAAACAATATTTTCTTTCATCAATCTTAAATGGGTTACATTGTAGCTTCATTGTGTGTCCCCTATTCTTTCTGCTTTTTTGATGGCGTAAACAATCAATCTACATTTATCCATTCTATTCCATTCTTTAATTTATAGACCTCTATCATATCTTCCCTCAGCCGTCTCTTTTCCAAGTTGAAGAGCCCTAACCTTTTAAGCCTTCCCTTATCCTTTCATCCCCTTTATCATTTTGGTGGCTCTTCTCTACCTTTTCTAATTCTGCTATATCTGGCGACCAGAATTGCACACAATATTCAAGGTGCGAGTCATTATAATATCCTTGATTTTATTCTCCATTCCTTGTTATCTGCCATTTGGACATCCAGGCTTCCGATTTATCAAGGTCTTCTTTCAATTTTTTACAATCCTTTTCTGTTTTAATAACTTTGAATAATTTTGTGTCATCTGCAAATTTGATTACCTCACTTGTTATTCCCATTTCCAGGTCATTTATGAATATGTTAAAAAGCAGTGGGCCCGACACATATCCCTGGGTACCCTATTGTTCACTTTTCTCCACTGAGAAAACTGGCCATTTAGCCCTAGTCTGCTTTCTATCCTTTTAACCAATTCCTGATGCACAATAGAAGACTGCCTCCAACAGGGGCGGCCCAAGGGGGGTGCGGGGCCATGTGCGGAGACTCGGTGCGGGGCCTCATTTGCATAAGTGGCATTATTTGCATAAATATTTGCATAATGTTACCATACACTAACTTTTAGTAAACATGTCTCTTAATGAGTGTATGGATAAAGAAAGACTAAAAGATTTCTACATTACTATAATCCAGTGCCAACCGCCAGGCACATTAGGAGCTACTACTACAAACGCTGCCCATTTAGAACCCATAGCAAACCCGCCGTATCCTGACAGCATTACCAGGACTCACAAAGCACCATACCCTACCTATCAAAAGGCAACACTGCAAATATTAAACCAATACATTTCAGAGAATACTGGGGAAAGAGAACAAGTGGCAATGTCAAATAGGAATTACATAAATAGAATACCTCAGCTCAGTTACACATGCAGAACATAGACCATCACCAAACAAGGAATCACAATTTAGAAACAGGAAGGCAATAATTAAACTGGGAACCCCAAAAGCCAAACTTGGAATGTACAACAACACTGTAGAAATAAAACTATAAATTAATTTCCTCTTGTACCCAACAAAGCGCAGACGTTAATGATACACATTTCCCAGAGCTTTCATATTCCAGTTAATAAATTCAAAATAAAGAGATATCTTTCTACCTTTTGTGCATTTTTTTCAGTTGCAATTGCTCCAGCCACTTTCTTCTGGTTTCTTCATGTTTTCTGCTAACTGTCCATCGTCTGCTGTCCATTTGTTCTTTCTTCTCTCTTCTAGTTTTTTTTCCATTCTCTCTCTCTACATCTGCTTTGACATACTAATCTTTCTCCATTTGCTCTTTCCTCATTCCTATTTCATCCACACAAATTTTACCCCTCCATCCTCAATCCCCACTTACTCTCCCAATACCTCTCCATTTTACTCTCCCAGCCCCATCCCATTCTAATCCTCCCCCAACATCAGCTCCCTTCTAGTTCCAGTCTCACCCAGCATCCATTCCCTTCTAGTCCCTGCATCAGCCCATTTCCAGTCCTAGCCCCCCATCAACCCATTTCCAGTCCTAGCTCCCCCATCCATTTTCAGTCTGAGTCCCTTCATCAGCTCATTTCCAATCCTAGCCCCCATCAGCCCATTTCTAGTCATTTCCTAGCCCCACCAACAGCCATCAGCCCATGTCAAATGCTAGCTCCCCTCCACTCAGCCCAATTCCAGTCCAAGCACCCCATGAGCCTACTTCCAGTTCTAGCCCCTCCATGAGTCCATTTCAATTCAAGCCCCCACCACAGCCCATTTCCAATCTTAGCTCCCCCCAACAGCCCATTCCCAGTCCTATCCTAGCAGCTCCATCAGCCCATTTTCAGTCCTAGCTTCCTTCCCTCACAGCCCATTTCCATTCCAAGCTCCCTCCCCATCAGCTATTTGCAGTTCAAGCCTCCCCTTCCACTCAGCCCATTTCCAGTCATAGCAACCCCCAACCCATTACCAGTCCTAACCCCCCCATAGCCCATTACCAGTCCTAACCCCCCATCGCCCCATTTCCAGACAGCCCCCATCAGCCCACAGCCCATTGCCAGTCTTAACCCCCCAGCCCATTACCAGTCCTAACCCCCCCCCCATCGGCTTATGGCAAAATTTAAAAAAAAAAAAGCTGGCTCTGGCTGCTGACGCTGCCGCCGTGGCAGCGGCAGAATGGAGTGTCCTGCAGGGCCCCCTCTGCTCGCTGAGCCCCTCTGCAAGGGCTTTCAGATTCGCGAAGGGAGAGTGTCTCCCTCGCGTCTCTGTTAAGCCCGCAGGGGCTAATGGGAAATTTCCCATCTGCCCCTTTAGACAGAAAAGGAACAGCTGGCACCTACTCTTGCCGCCTTGCTGGGCAGACTAGATGGACCTTACTGGTCTTTATCTGCCGTCATTTACTATGTTACTATGTTAAATACCTGGGAACATGTAATATTGCCAGACCATATGATGTTTTCATCTTTTCAAGCACCAAGTTAAAAAGAGATTAAATAAAGACTGAAAATGTTTTTATTGATTCAAACAGAACTTTATACATGAAAAGAACAGGAACACTCTGTAATCTGGGTCCCCTATATGCCGAAAGGATTGTCTGAATTGACAGAGTTTCTTGCATTTTATGTCAAAGATTGTTGATAAATTGGGTCCAAAGATAATACAAAAGCATCAAATGACAGCCAGTGACTAAGCTAATAAACAGAAATCAATCTCCCCACACACAACAGGAATCCAATATACAGCACACAGCAGTCTGGGGGGAGAGGGGGGTAAATACAGCACATACAGATGTTCAACTCCCCAACCTAAACATGCCCAGAGGAACAGCCCATTTTAATATGGCTGTAAGTAAATGCAGCGTGAACACCATGGGGTCTCTCCTGATCCTCTGAATTCAATTTTCAGAAGGCCAATTTGCCCATGTAAAGTAGAATGAAAACTGGCTTCATGAAGATTTGGATTCTATGTCATCTTTATAAGCTAAACCACAGTGCTTAACACAGAGAGGCCAACACAATATTTTTCATTGCTGGATTGGATTTTAGATATATTATTCACCTTTTCCAAACCCGAGCTCCAGGCCCAGTTCATGTTCAGGCGCACTAGAGGACTCAGAATCTAGGTTGTACCTGAGAGAACGGAAGGTGAAGTAACTTACCCAAGGTACTGAAGGATCACAGTGGGAAAATACTTCCTTGATTCACCACCCAGAATGGAGTGTCCCGCGGGGCCCCCTCTGCTCGCTGAGCCCCTCTGCAAGGGCTTTCAGATTCGCGAAGGGAGAGTGTCTCCCTCGCGTCTCTGTTAAGCCTGCAGGGGCTAATGGGAAATTTCCCATCTGCCCCTTTAGACGCGAGGGGCTGATGGGAAATTTCCCATTAGCCCCTGCGGGCTTAACAGAGATGCGAGGGAGACACTCTCCCTTCGCGAATCTGAAAGCCCTTGCAGAGGGGGCCCCGCGGGACACTCCATTCTGCTGCTGCTGCGGCAGCAGCGGCAGCGGCAGCAGCCAGAGCCAGCTTTTTTTTTTTTTTAATTTTAAAAAAAAACAGAATGTTCTTTGCGCAGGGCCCCCTGAAACGTGGGGCCCTGTGCAAAAAACATTCTTGCTCAATGGACGGGCCGGCCCTGGCCTCCAATCCCATGACTTTTTAATTTCGCTAAGAGTCTCTCATGAGGTATCTTGTCAAAGGCTTTCTGAAAATCCAGGTACACTATATCAACCAACTCACCTTTGTCTACCCGGTTATTTATACCTTCAAAAAATATATATAACAGATTAGTAAGACAAGACTTTCCTTGACTAAATCCATGTTTTGCTTTCTCCCATTAAATCATGACTATCTACAGTAAGGGCCTATTATTCAAAAGGCATTCACATGATTTTGAACCCAGTAAACTGTGTAAATGCCTTTAATCGGGATATTCAATGGCACTTACAAGGTTAGTGCCATTGAATATCCCCCTCTAACTCCCCCATGCACACTGATGCTATTCAGTGAGCATTGGGGTGTGTCGGGAGCATCCTGAAGTAGAGCGGAGGCAGTGACAAGTTATAACCAGGCAGCAGAGATATTGCATGCTGCCTGGTTAACAATCTGTGCCAAACAGACAGGCGAGGAAAACCGTGGCCTATCTTTCATCGCAGGAACTAACTGGGCAGTATGCAATATTGCTGCTGCCCGGTTACCTAATATGCCTTCCAACATGTACGGCGATCCCCAGATATTCAATGCCAGTGCCACATACGACCCCAGCTTTGAATATCCAGGGTTAAGGGTCGGTGGGCAGGGCTATGGCCGTAGTGGCACACAGCCTGCCCAGAAGAATATAGGGCCGTAGATGTTCAGTACTGTGGCATTATCAGTAACAAAACACACTACAAATCACAGAAACCCTTGTGATGGTGAGAGGATGGCCCCCACCACTGAGAAAGCTCCTCGGGTTGCTCAGAGAAAGGTAAAACCCAGGAGAGGGTTGGAGCTGGGAGGGAAGGGACAGAAGAGCTAGGGGAGGTCCAGAGGACTAGGTCCTCCTACATATCATCCCTTCTCAGACACAGAGGGGAGGAGTTGTTGCAGACAGCTGGGCAGGAACTAGCAGCTCAGGGACAGGAGGCTCATGATTATACAGCGCACATTGACTATGGAAATGTGCGCACAGGATATGGAAATGAATGAAGTCTCTGTTCCTGAATCTTGGGATGAGCTTCAACCAATGGTGTTAAGCTACAGTAGAAGTAGGAGTTACAGTACAAGTGTTTGATTTAATTAGTGGAGGAGGGATAGTAAGGAAATCCACAGTACTACCTTTTAACTTTCGAAAGGGAGACTATGATAAAATGAGGAAAATAGTTAAGAAAAAACTAAAAGGAGCAGTTGCAAAGGTTAAAGACTTACATCAAGCTTGGGTGTTGTTGAAAAATACTATATTGGAAGCCCAGACCAGCTGTATTCCACGCTTTAAGAAAAGTGAAAGTCCAAAAAACTGCCAGCATGGTTTAAAGGTGATGTCAGAGAGGCTGTTGTTGCCAAAAAAGCATCTTTCAAGAAATGGAAAAAAGAGACAAACGACAAAACCTGGGAACAGCACAAGCACTGGCAAGTCAAATGCAAGGCATTGATAAGGCAGGCAAAGGGAGAATTTGAGAAGAAGCTTGCTGCAGAAGCAAAAACATGAAATAAAGACTTTTTCAAGTACATTCATAGCAAAATACCGGTGAGAGAGTCAGTTGGTCCATTAGTTGATAGAGGGGTTAAAGGGGCACTAAGAGGCGACAAGGTGATAGCGGAGAGACTGAATGAATTCTTTGCTTCGGTCTTTACTGAGGAAGATGTAGGGATGTTACCCAAGACTGAAGGGGTATTTAAAGGTGTGGAAAAATTGAAGGAAATATCGATACATCGGGAAGATGTATTACAACTATTAGATAAACTGAAGAGTAGCAAATCACCTGGGCCGGATGGTATACATCCAAGGGTGTTGAAAGAACTGAAATATGAGATTGCAGACCTGCTATTAGTAATCTGTGAATTTTCATTAAAATCATCTGTAATACTTGAAGATTTGAGGATCGCCAATGTAACGCCAATTTTTAAAAATGGTTCCAGGGATGATCTGGAAAACTACAGACCGGTGAGCCTGACGTCAGTACCGGGAAAAATGGAAGAAACCATCATAAAGAACAAAAATACTCAGCATGTAGATAGTCATGGCCTAATGGGAGACAGTCAACATGGCTTTAGACAAGGAAGATCTTGTCTTACTAATCTGTTATGTTTTTTTGAAGGTGTGAATAAACAGTTGGACAAAAGTGAGTTGGTTGATATAGTGTATCTGGACTTTCAGAAAACCTCTGACAAGGTCCCTCATCAGAGACTTTTGGCAAAACTAAAGAGTCATGGGATAGGAGGCAGTGTACTATTGTGGATCAGGAACTGGTTAAAAGATAGAAAGCAGAGGGTAGGGCTAAATGGCCAATTTTCCCAATGGAGAAAGGTGAATAGTGGTGTACCCCAAGGATCTGTGCTGGGTCCGCTGCTTTTTGACATATTCATAAATTACCTGGAAAGGAGAATAACGAGTGAGGTTATGAAATTTTCAGATGACACAAAACTATTTAAAGTTGTTAAAACCCAAGAGGATTGTGGAAAATTTCAAGAGGATCTTGATAAATTGGAAGACTGGGCATCAAAATGGCAGATGAAATTTAATGTGGACAAGTGCAAAGTTATGCACCTAGGAAAGAACAACCCAAACTATGGTTACACGATGCAAGGTTCCACATTAGGAACCACCACCCAGGAAAAAGATTTAGGCGTCATTGTGGATAACTGTTAAAACCATCGGCCCAGTGTGCAGCGGCAGCCAAGAGAGCAAATAGAATGCTAGGTATCATAAGGAAAGGAATGGAAAATAAAACAAAAGATATTATAATGCCTCTATATCGTTCCATGGTGAGACCGCACCTTGAAAATTGTGTGCAATTCTGGTCACTGTATCTTAAAAAGGATATAGTGTTATTACACAAGGTTCAGAGAAGAGCCACCAAAATGGTAAAGGGGATGGAAGGATACTCCTGTGAAGAAAGGCTAAAAAGGTTAGGGCTCTTTAACCTGGAAAAGAGACGGCTGAGGGGAAATATGATAGAAGTCTATAAATTAATGAACGGAGTGGAACGGGTAAACGTAGATCGATTGTTTACGTTATCAGAATATAGAAAGACTAGGGGACATGCAATGAATCAACGGGGTAAACTATTTAAGACTAATAAAAGAAAATGTTTTTTCACTCAACGTGTAATCAAACTCTGGAATTTGTTACCGGAGGATGTAGTAAAGGCTGTTAGTGTAACTGGGTTTAAAAAAGGTTTGGACAAGTTCCTGGAGGAAAGGTCCATAAACCATTATTAAGAAGGGACCCAGGATATCAATGCTTGACCCAGTACAAGCATTGTGGAACCTGTGTCTTTTGGGGAAACTGCTAGGTACGTATGACCTAGACTGGCCACTGTTGGAAACAGGATACTGGGCTTGATGGACCTTGGTCTGACCCAGTATGGCATATCTTATGTTCTTACTAACAGAGCTAAATATAGGAGAGACAGCATTTGGAGGGAGGCTGAATGCTAACTGAAAGCACAACTTGTCTGGGGCTGTCCACCTCACTCTCGGAGAGAGTTATGAGAATATGGGGAATATAATTAGCTGTGTTTGATAAGAATGTGCTGCTGTGCTAAACAGGAGTGAGTGAAAGAAGACTGTATGAAACTGAACTGAGCTTCATAATGTGGCTTTGTTTGCAGTTGACGTTGCTGAAACGCTGAGAACACTGTGAAGGCCTAATTAGTCTGCAGCTGATTGAGAGAGGAAAATATTGTTGTGGTAAAGCACGGGACTGGTGTTGCTGCTGCAAAGAGAGACTGTTTAAATGAAGCCTAAAGACTGAGGAGAAAAGACATAGCCTGGACTTTGACAGCTATTGAGGCACTATCTGGGTGAATCTGGAGCCCATTGGCAACCCTAATTACTGCAGGTGCACTCACCTCCACCTAAATGCACCCATTCTAATGGCAACATTGACAGCATGTAATATGTCCCATCCCCCCCCCCCTAACTGCAATGTGATCTCCATCCCACTTTCCATCCCTAACATGGCCATTCAGCACCCTAACAAACATTTAGCAGTTAATGCTAAAATTAGCATTTATTAACTGTCATGCTGTAATAGGCACTGTTACCACAGGCCCGAACAGTTAACATGTGCCAAATCCTGCATTAACTGCACAGCACACTTTAGTAAAGGGGACCCTATATTATAGTGAAAAATTGTGTCTAGGGAAGTTACTGGAGGGTCTATTTAAAAATATGAATCTACAACATTCAATTTTTAATGCCTTGGAATTAGAATGATCTGAATATCATATGTTGTGCTAAAATGGATACTGCTGGCATTACTATCCCTGAAGATAAGAGTCTCATTCTGCAAGGTAATGAAGGAAAAAGATCTATCAACCAGATGTCAGTACCCTTATTGACTCTGTTACGTGTAGGCAGGATGGCTATTACCAAACTTTGGAAAAGACACTGTTCCATTCATTGTTTGATTTACTGCAAATTGCATCGAGCATAATGGGAACTGAGGCACTTCCTGTACTAGTAAATAATAAAAACAAAAGATTTTCTGATATATGGATCCTATTTATTATATACCACACACAAAATTAACACCACTCAAAGTAGGACATAGTGATGTAGACAATATTATGCCTATTAACCAAATCCACACTAACAATTGCACATTCCTATAAAATATTGAAAATGAAGGTCAAGGAGAAGAACAACTATCTGGCAGGGCTACTGCAAACACCCTCAGACTCACATCGTATGAATAAAATTGACTGTCTGTCAGAAGCCCACTGGCACCTCTTGTCTCTAATGTGCACTACAGGCAAATTGAGGGTAGTTGTGTAATAGGGTTCCTATGTAAAATTTCAAGAAAGCCTCTTTTTTAAATCAAGGCAACATAGGTGTCTTTGAACTTTTATAAAACGGGCTTCTAAAATTTATTTTTATTTATTTTTTATTTTATTTAACTATTTCTTTTATACCGCCCCTTCCAGAGATCAAGGGCGGTTTACATATAACAGGTTAACAGTCTTGTACACATTTGTATACATTCTTTACATAGAACAATAGAAACTAACTATTTACATTGAACAATAAAATTTAACTTAGTGGGTATTAAAATGACCCCCGGTAGCATTAAAAAATCGAACAGAAATTACAAGTGCTCCAAAGAAGGTATGAACATTTGTGTGTACTCTGTGCATGCACGTGTCTATTTTATAATGCACACTTGTGCATCAAAACTCTATCCCAACTATTCCCAAACTATGCCCCCAAGAATACCAACAAGTAGATCACAAAAAAGTAGATATAGTCTTTCAATGTATCCTGCCTTCTACAAGTGTATATCTGTGCAATTTTATAATAATATTATCTATATGTAATATATACTTTATAGGACGGTAATACTTTATAAACTCACTCAATTAATGTATTGAAATACCACTATTACTACTATTTTTCATTTGCATAGCACTACAAGGTATACATAGCACTGTACATGTACAAATAATAGACAGTCCCTTCTCGTCAGCTTACAATCTAATCAATACAGACCATACAACAATTGGGGACTAGGGTAATTCAAGGGGATCCAGATAGATGATAAGCAGGAAACTAAAGGGATCAGGATCCAAATGCAGCCTCAAAGAGGTGAGTTTTTAGCCTGGATTTGAATAGGACCAGAGAAGGAGCCTGGCATACTAATTCAAGAAGTTTGCTCCAAGCATATGGAAGATCAAGATGGAATGAGCAAAGTCTGGAGTTGGCAGTGTCAGAGAAAGGCAGAGATAAAAGGAATTTGCCAGAGGAACAGAGTGATAAGAGAGGAAAGGTAGCGAGGAACTGCAGAATAAATACACTTATACATCTGCAGGAAAAGATGGAAGAGACTTGAAAAGAGGGATTCTGTGAGCATAGCGAGGCTGGTGAAAGATTAGCCATGTAGTTGAATTTTGAACAGACTGAAGGGGCGAGAGATGATTCTGAGGGAGACCGGAAAGCAGCAGGTTGCAATAGTCTATATGGGAGATGATTAGAGAGCAAATAAGGGGTTTAGTAGTGTGTTCATAAAGGAAGGGACAGATTTTAATGAGGTTATAGAGGAAGAAACGGCAGGTTTTAGCTATCTGATGGATATGTTCAGAGGAGAGAGAAGAGTCAAAGATGACCCTAAGGTTGCAAGCTGAGGAAACAGGAAATAGAGTGTTATCCACAAAGATAGAGAAAGGAGGAAGGCGAAGGTAGGTTTAGGGGGAAAAATAAGAATCTCTGTTTTAGCCATGTTCAATTCAAAATGGCGATGGGACAACCAGGTAGCAACATCAGATAAGCAGGCTGAGATGGACCTAGATTTCTTGAGAGATTTCAGGTGTAGAGAGGTAAATTTGAGAGTCATCAGCATAAAGATAATACCAAAAGCTATGGGAGAAGATGAGTGCACTAAGGGACTGAGTGTAGAGAGAGAAAAGGAGAGTTCTAAGACACAGCCCTGAAGTACCTCCACCAAAAGTAGGATGGGGTAGAGGAGGATGCACCAGAACGTACACTAAAGGTGCAATGGGAGAGATAAGAAAACCAGGCCAGTTTAGGCTACCTAAAACCAAGGGAGTACAAGGTATCAAGGAGAAGGTTGTGATCAACAGTGTCGAAAGCAGCAGAAAGGTCAAGAAGGATGAGGATTGAGTAAAAGCCCTTGGATTTGTCAATGAACAAGTCATTAGAGATTTTGACGAAAGCAGTTTCTGTAGAATTTAGAAGTTGAAATTGAGATTGCAGTGCATCAAGAAGGTTTTGAGAGGACAGAAAGTCCACATAATGGTGGTGAACCACATGTTCGAGGAGTTTAAAAGCAAAGGAGAGGAGGGATGTGGCTTGATAATTAGAAGGACTGGTAGGGTTTAGTAAAGATTTTTTTTTAAGATGGGTGTAGCCACAGCATGTTTGAAGGCTGCAGGAACAGCTGCAGTGGAAAGTAATAGGTTGAGGATATGACAGATGGAAGGGATGACAATGGAAGAGATAGAGCTTAGTAAATGGATGGGAATGGGATCAGAGGAACAGGTAGTAAGTTTGGAGGAGGAGAGATGAGCAGTTTCCTCCTTGGTGATTTTAGAAAAGGAAGAAAGAGTGACAAAGGATGAGGGAAGGATTTGGGAGTGCAGAAGGGGAAGTGGAGGTGGGGGCGACCCTGTTGAGAACTCAAGACTAATCTTGTAGACTTTGTCATGAGTTTGGGCAGGAGGGACTGGAGGCGGAGGCACCTTGAGAAGAGAGATGAGTGTAGCAAAGAGGCAGAGAGGGTCAGAGGAAAGTGAATTAGGTGAACATAGTACTCTTGCTTGGAGATATATGGTTGCTATTTATTATATACCACATATGTTGGAAACACATTTGTTGATCTTCAAAATCACTTATACAGTCTGAGGAAACACCAACTGTCTAAGTGCATTTTTTTGCTAAATCTAGGGCAGTTATAACATTGACCATTGCTAAGTGACCAAAGTTATGTACTTTAAAAAGGGGCATTGCTAGGTTTATTCCAGATCTGAGTTAAAATGTATCTGATATTCATCTGCTAAATGGATAATTTATCTGTCCAATTGGCATCACACAAATAGCAATAGTAACTTTAAACAAATATCATATTCTTTGAAGTATACACATGGATTTTCAGGATTGTGCTGTTGAAAGTATGCATAACTGTAAACAGATAACATAGCTTTGAAGTTCTATGGTGGCCTTTGGATGAATGTTACCCAATGGCATTTCTAAAAGAAATTAACATATCTGGCACAGAAGACTGACTGATTTTGGTCATGGAATAAGCTCTTCCAGTTCCAAAGAGATTGCAAATTGAGGATCTATTGAAGGACAGCATAAGTGGTATTTTAGAAAGGATGTCTAAGTGAAATCTGGGAAGTCCAGGGCAAAAGGTGCTGACAGATGCCAGGGATGTCTATGTCTCCACCCGATTTTAGTGGCATAGACATCCCTCTCTGGAAAAGCGTGGGATGAGGATGTCCAGCTCATGCAAGCTAGCATAAGCAGATCTCTAGTAGTGAAGCAAAATGAAAGCATGAGCCCTCATTTCCCATCAGTGTTTGTTATTGGCATAGAAAATAGAGGGGACATGAGTGGATCTCCTTCTTCACACCTTCCAGATGTCTGTTTGACAAAACAAGCACTTTTCCGATGCCTATTCATGCCTTGAGCAGGTTAAGCTTGGACACAGCTGGGGACATCCAGGTCATTTCTGAAACATGAAACTGTTATGAGGGCATTTATACCTCACCATAGTATGCAGATACATTTGTCACTTGTTTTCTAATTTGTTAGAACTTTTCTTTCCAGCTACAGCATAAAGGAGTAAAAGGAAAGGCAGTTCTTAGTCATTACATTAATAGAAATATTTAATTCACTTATTACAGGGGAATACTATCATTTTTAAAGATATATATGCAATGTATTATACCTGGAATCTGCTTTATTTGTATACTATTCTATTTCTTTCGATGTTAGTAACTGGCCAGCAAAAGTGCATGGGAGTCCTTTCCTGTTTCACCTGTGATTCAACATTTTAAGTTTCCTTAGGATCAGTTATCTCTTGAGCATGTCACCTTCCAGTGGGTGAAAAGTAGATGAATACTGGTTGGTCAGTACTTAAATGCTGTGGTCAGTGTGGTGGTGTTTTTTTTATGTCAGCTATGGCATTTATATATTTTGGGGGGTATCTTAGAAGCTCTATTTGTGAGTTAGATATCTGAAAATGGATAAATAGATATGCAAATCATGAAGATGTCCCCAAAACATTTTGGAAAGCCAGATATAAAGATGTCTCTGGAATGAAAATATTCAAGTAGTATTGGGTTATGGTGGAGGTATTCCCTGGGTGGAGCAAGGGTGTTGTGCATCACAGTGGTTCACCAATTTCAAGAATGATCCAGATCTCATGCTGGTGATTGAGGATACCCCATTGACACTGCAGACTATGCTTAAGTACCTGACTCCAAACTGTCTTTTTCACCACAATTATCCCATGTTGTGAAATCATCTTTTTTTTTGCACTGTGTTGATTCCAGGCAGTACAGCCCTTTTTGGACAAGGCTGCCCAGATGACAGTGCTACTTCATAAAGTCCTCTTTGGACTACTTCAATATTGCCTATTTAGGCCTGCCAGTATTCCAACTCTTATTTATTTTATTTTAACATTTCTTATATACTGCCTTTCATGATATCAAGGTGGTTTACATTGAACAAGGCATTATAACTTGGAGATAACTATTTTACAGGGAACATGGGCAATGGAGAGTTAAGTGGCTTGCCCAAGACCACAAGGAGCACCTGTGGGACTAGAAACCCCAGTCCTTCCAGCCCAAGGTTGCTGTCCTCTAGTGGGATTTGAACCCCTGACCTTCTGGCCTGAGGTAACTTGCCCCAACCACTAGGCCATTCCTCCCTCTGGTGTTTACAGGCAGTGGCAGAGTTACACTCTGGCATTTACAGGCAGTGGCAGAGTTACACTCTGGCATTTACAGGCAGTGTAAAATGAGGCAGTAGTGCATACGTCAGCCCGTACGCACCGCTTTGATCATGTTACACCATTGCTTATGCAATACCACTGGCTTCCTATCTCAGAAGGGATCCAGTTCAACATCTTAACTGTTTGTCTTTAAAGCCATACATACATATCTTGGCTCCAGAATATCTTTCTTCCTTGCTAATGCTCTATGCTCCTGCTAGAGCTCTACGTTACTAAATTTGAGTCTACCCGACGGGCTGCTTCTCTGCTGTGGCCCCTGTGCTATGGAATTGTTTGCCTCCTTCCATATGTACAGTTCCCGATCTGAAGAGTTCTAAGAAGTCTCTGAAAATCTATCTGTTTAGTTCTGCTTTTGGGATGGCCACAGTATGTATGTGAGGGAGTCATGACTATTACTGCAGCTTGCCCGTTATGCTTTTTCCATTACCTCAGCTTTCCCGTTATGCTTTTTCCATTACCTCAGCTTGCCCGTTATGTTTCTAACCTAGAGAAGTGTGTTCTTTTATGCTATTCCTTTCCTGTTTTTACTATGACGTTCTTTTCCTTATTATGATATTATTGTTATAAACCGCATAGA
Organism: Ichthyophis bannanicus; assembly: GCA_033557465.1. Lineage (NCBI taxonomy): Eukaryota > Metazoa > Chordata > Amphibia > Gymnophiona > Ichthyophiidae > Ichthyophis > Ichthyophis bannanicus. Next base: position 270,610,158 of record CM066036.1, read on the forward strand.
TGTCTGTAGATATGTGGTATGTCAAATAAAGAGTAACATAACATAACAGCAGTGCGATTTCAGAATGACACAAGCATGTCAGGGCTCTGGTTGTTGAGGCGTCCATGCCTATACCTGCTCCTCACCACAAATAAGGAGCAAAAATGTGCTCATTTCATGTTTGCAGTGATTCCAGGGAAAAGAAAAATATGCTCACAACGCAGCATTTAATATTTCCTAACTGAAAAAACCTGCCCATAAATACGTATTTGAAACACATTACAGGCCGCTGCCGCATGTCTGAGTATATGAAATGGCAAAGCACGACATGCTAGTCTCATAACGTATATGATCCACTTCTGACCTACCCAAGCCAGTGTGTCCAAGTACTCAGTTCTGCAGATGTGCATTTTGGGAATGTCCACATTGGTAAAATGGCCTACACCCATGCGCATACCCAACCTTTCTATCTGTGAGTATCCTGTCTCCAGAAACTGGGATATTCATTTTTTTGTGGTGGAGAAGGAGCAATTTTGTAAGGTACAACTGCCATTCCCCTGGTTTTTGGCCATTTTTCTCTGGATAGCCCAGCTTTTTTGTAAACGTCCCTTCTAAAATGAATGAATGAATGAAAAAAAATGAACGAATGAACGAAAAAATGAACAGATGAAAGAAAGAACAAAAAAATGAATGAATGAATGAATGAAAGAAAGAAAGAAAGAACAAATGAATGAAAGAATGAACGAAAAAAATAATAAATGAATGAAAGAACGAATGAACAAAAAAATGAAAGAACGTACGAACATATGAATGAACGAAAAAATGAACGAATGAACAAAAAAAGGAATGAACGAATGAAAGAATGAACAAAAGAAAGAACAAATGAACAAAAGAATGAAAATGAATGAATGAAAGAATGAAAAAATTAAAGAAAGAACAAATGAACAAACGAAAGAAAGAACAAAAAAATTAAAGAATAAATGAATGAACGAAAGAAAAAGAATGAAAAAATGAATGAATAAAGGGACAAATGAAAGAAAGAACAAATGAATGAACGAAAAAATGAACGAATTAATGAAAAAATGAACAAATGAAAAGAAGAATGAACGAAAAAATGAACAAATGAAAGTAAGGAGGAACGAATGAATGAAAAAAGAATGAATGAAAGAAAGAAAGAATGAATGAATGAAAAAATGAACAAATGAAAAAGAATGAACAAATGAACGAAAAAAAGAATAAATGAAAGAAAGAATGAATGAAAGAATGAACAAATGAATGAAAAAATGAACAAATGAAAAAAGAAAAATGAATCAATAAAAAAATGAATGAACGAATAAAAGAACATGAAAGAAAGAATGAATGAACGAATGAAAGAAAGAAAGAAGAAATGAACAAAAAGACGAATGAAAGAATGAATGAATGAAAAAAAGAATGAATAAAAGAAAACAAAAAAATGAACGAATGAAAAATAATGAACAAATGAATGAAAAAAAGAATGAATGAAAGAACAAATGAATGAAACTGGAATATTTTTGTGGTGGAGAAGGAGCAATTTCGTAAGGCACAACTGCCATTCCCCTGGTTTTTGGCCGTTTTTCTCTGGATAGCCCAGCTTTTTCGCAAACGTCCCTTCTAAAATGAATGAATGAACGAAAAAATGAACAAATGAAAGAAAGAACGAATGAACAAAAAAATGAACAAATGAAAAAATGAATGGATGAATGAAAAAATGAATGAATGAAAGAATGAATGAATGAAAAAATGAAAGAACATATGAAAACATCAATGAATGAAAAAATGAATGAATGAAAAAAAGAATGACCGAATGAACAAAAAAATGAATAAAAAAGAGAATGAATGAAAGAACAAATGAATGAAAAAATGAACGAAAGAAAGAACGAATGAAAAAAAGAACGAATAAAAGAAAACAAAAAAAGTTATTCATTCATTCATTCATTCATTCTTTATTTCGTTCATTCATTTTTTCATTAATTGGTTCTTTCATTGGTTCTTTTTTTCATTCGTTCATTCTTTTTCATTCGTTCATTTCTTCGTTCGTTCATTTTTTTGTTTTCTTTTATTCCTTCTTTTTTTCGTTCGTTCTATCATTTTTTCATTTTTTGTTTATTCGTGCTTTCATTCTTTCATTCGTTTTTATTAATTATTTTTCATTCATTTGTTCATTCTTTCATTCATTCGTTCTTTTATTCTTTTATTCATTCATTTGTTCATTTTATTCATTCATTTGTTCATTCATTCTTTCATTTGTTTTTTTTTTTGTACATTTGTTCATTCATTCTTTTTTTTATTCATTCATTCCTCCTTACTTTCATTTGTTCATTTTTTCGTTCATTCTTTTTTTCATTCGTTCATTTATTCATTTATTCGGTCATTTTTTAGTTCATTCATTTGTTCTTTCTTTCTTTCATTCGTTCTTTTAGTCATTCATTTTTTTGTTCTTTTTCTTTCATTGGTTCATTCGTTCTTTCATTTTTCCGTTCTTTCTGTCTTTCCTTCGTTCATTCATTCTTTCTTTCATTTCTTCATTCTTAATTTCTTTTGTTCGTTCATTCATTCTTTCTTTCATTTTTTTGTTCTTTCTTTCTTTGCTTCATTCTTTTTTTCATTCTTTCGTTAATTAGTTCTTTCTTTTGTTCATTCTTTCATTTGTTCATTCATTTTTTCTTTCTTTCATTCATTTGTTCTTTCGTTCTTTCATGCATTTTTTCGTTCTTTCATTTGTTCATTCATTCAATCATTTTTTCGTTCATTCATTCATTCTTTCTTTCATTCGTTCATTTTTTTGTTCATTCGTTCTTTCATGTTTTCGTTCATTCTTTCATTCGTTCATTTTTTCGTTCATTCTTTCATTCATTCGTTCTTTTGTTCTTTCATTCATTTTTTCATAATTTCTTTCTTTCATTCATTCATTCATTCATTTTTTCGGTTCATTCGTTCATTCTTTTTTTCATTTGTTCTTTTTATTGTTCATTCATTTTTTTGTTTTATTCATTCTTTTTTCATTCGTTCATTTTTTCATTCATTCATTCTTTCATTCATTTTTTTGTTCATTTGTTCATTCTTTCTTTCATTCTTTCATTTCTTTTTTTCATTCATTTGTTCATTCTTTTTCATTCGTTCATTTTTTCATTCGTTCATTTTTTCATTCATTCTTTTATTCGTTCATTCATTCATTCTTTTTTTCATTCGCTGATTTTTTCATTCATTCGTTCTTTCATTCATTCTTTTTTTTGTTCATTCGTTCATTCATTTTTTCGTTCGTTCATTTTTTTGTTTTCTTTTATTCGTTCTTTTTTTGTTTGTTCTTTCATTTTTCATTTTTTTGTTTAGTCGTGCTTTCTTTCATTCGTTTTTATTCGTTCTTTTTCATTCATTTCATTCATTCATTCATTCTTTTATTCGTTCATTTGTTCTTTCTTTCATTCGTTCATTTTTTTCATTCATTTGTTCATTCTTTCTTTCATTCGTCCATTCATTCTTTCTTTCATTTGTTGTTTGTACAATAACCAATTAGCTTGGGATTTTTAGTGCGGAGCCCTGCTCTGTTAGTGTGGCACACTTAGTGTGTGGTAAACCTGTGCTAATGGTTAGTGCACTTTAGTAAGTCTATCCCTAGTAGCTTTTACTATATCCTCTGATCACAACTTTCCAGAGCGTAATTATGCATTGAGTGAAAAAATATTTTCTCTGATTACTTAGTAGTTTCTCCCAGTGCAATTTCTCCATATGGATTAGTTTTGTTCATACCATGATGGTCATGAACCTCACTTATGTATCTGTACAGCGCTGCATATGCCTTGTGGTGCTATATAAATGTTCAATAGTAAAACTAGCAGTAGTTCTAATCTAGGGTATGTGGACTATGATCTCTTTCTCTCAAATTTATTGCTAATGCTTGGCGTAGGACTTGCATCGTGCCAAAGAAGAGTTTTTGTCTGGACTTCATACGATGTAACATGTAGCTGGATTGTGTCCCTTAGTCTTTGTTGTGACCCTATAAAAGATTCTGAAGGCTAGTTTTCAAAAAGCCCAGTAGTCAATGGACTGTTCAGTGACCATGGGGCTGCTTGCATTATCCAAATATTTAATGGCACCATTGGGATAGTGATTGCTGCTGAATATCTGGACTAAGCGTTGCTATCTGTATAACTAACTTATCTGGACAAGTGGCAGTTTTCAGTGGGCACTTATTGAGATAGCAACTTAGGGGTCTGTTTACTAAATGGCGGTAGCGGACTCCGTGTGATATGGGAGCCGCGGCTCCATTGAAATCAATGGCACCATGGCTCCGATATCGCACAGAGTCCGCTACCGCCGTTTAGTAAACAGACCCCTTAGATCTTGCTTTGCATGTGGCCTCATTATCCAGATAAGTGCCCAATGAAAATCACCACTATCTGGATAAGTCTGCACTTATCTGGATAGCAGTAGTACTATCCTCATTCTACCCATGGACTGCCCCTGCACTATCCAGATATACCGCTAAATACCTCGACCAGCACCCTTATCCAGACATCCTCCCATTGGCCGTCTGGCTAAGAATTCTGAATATCAGGTCAATGGATTCTAACTATGAGCGGAACTTCATCCAGAATATGGACCATGTAACCAGAGGCTCGGATCCATGACTGCATCTTCATCTGGTGTTGCCCCTGGAGTTACTAACTACCTGAAAGGGATGTAAGCTTGCCTCATGGTTCATCTTTATATTATGCTTAGAGGACTGTTTTTTAGACTGATATTCAGAGTTGGGGACCCCAACTCTTTTTGCAGTAGAGGTCTGTAAGATCTCTATGGTCCTTAGTGAGTTTTGTAATTGTATATTATTGCATGCATTTTTTTATGAAAGATATTCACTGTTAGAATTATTGCAATTACTTATTAACTATTGCTACTTGCTTTAGGGCCATACCAAGCCATACGCGGGTCTTTCCAATTCCACGTTTGCATGGCTAGTCTGATCCCTCCCTCGTCTGACGTATGTTCGCATCAGAGGAGGGAGGGGCCAGACAAGTCATGCAAGTACAGAATTGCAAAGACCCACTTTTTTTTTTAATTGGAGGTCCACTGCTGCCACCATCACCGCCAAGGGAACAGGAAAAGCAGAGGTGTGACAAGGGCAGGCCAGGAAGGCAGTACAGGGAGGGGCCGAGTCCAGCATTCAGCAACCCTAAATGTGTCACTATTTTTTTTCTGCCCTCTGTGGTTGCACCACTTGCACAGGCCTAGGTATAGCGCTGAACTGCTTAGAGTTTTTTATATAGCTAATCTATAAATAAAGCATCTTTCTTATGCCAATCATTCTGTGTCTAAGACTTTTTAGCAATCCATTAACATACATTATTTTACCAAAGACCAAATTAATATAATGGGACCTAGTTGTTATTAATGTGCACTAACGGGGGGTGGAGCCTAACTTCGGGCAAGATGGACGTGTGAGAGCTTCGCTCTGGGGGGGGGGGGGGTAGTTTTAAGAATCCTGACTTCTGCTGCTTTTATTAGAGTGGACCCCATATTTTGTGGAAGCAGTCAATTCCGGATGTCTGGCCCCAAAATGACGCATCTGGATTTATTTATTTATTACAGTTGCTTATATACCGCACTATTCGATATCAGTGCGGTTTACAATATAACAGAACGACCAAGACAACAGTCAGTTTGGTTTTACATGGAACAGGAGTATCAACTTGGCTAACAGGGTTGAACTATATACATGAAATAATATTTACAAAGAGCTATGTCAAATGCAATAATCATTTGGAGGTTAGGAATATACCAACACTAAGAATGGATATTTTCTTAGGTGGGGTTACTTAGATTCCATTGCTGGCTGGGTAGTATTGGAGGAAGAGGTGAAATTTGATTGCCTTCCTGAATTGAGATAGGTCTACAATGGATCGAATGTCTGGAGGTAGTGCATTCCAGCATTTGGGGACATAGAGACTGAAGGCCCTATTTGCGGTTGTACTGTTGCATTTGGTCAAGGCCTTCGGGGTTATTAGCAGGTTTAGGGCTGTTGCCCTTCTGGATCTGTTGGGGGGCAGTGTGTGAATGAGCTCCGTAAGTGCCGTGGAAGAGAGGCGATTGATGGCCTTGAATGAGAGGAGTAAAGTTTTAAAGATAATCCTTCCGTGTATAGGGAGCCAGTGAAGCTGTTTTAGAATAGGAGTCACATGGTCACTTCTAGAGGCTCCGTGGAGGACCCTTGCTGCGGCATTCATGGCCAGCTGTAACGGGTTCAGTGTAGATTGAGGGAGACCTTGTAAGATGGAATTAGCAAAGTCAAAGTGGGGTAAGATTAGTGCTTGGTATATGGTTCGGAAATCATCAGGGTCCAGTAGGGAGCGCAGATGCCTGAGTGAACGGATTTTGAAATAAACAGCTTTGACTATGTTGCTTATGTGAGGATTCATGTCCAGATGTTGATCTAGGGTGCCACCAAGGTATTTTATTGTTTCTTTGGTTTGCAATTCTGCTTCCTTGACTCTTACATGGGATGGCGGAGTAAAGTCGGGGTCTCTCGAGATGAACAGCACCTCCGTTTTCTTGTGCTGGATGCGGAGGTTTTGGGATTGTAACCAATCTGATACCGCATTAAAACACTCCACCAGTGGCGTAAGGTCCATTTGGATTATCAAGGAACGCAAAGCGCCAGTGCTAAGCGAACTAAAATGGAACATCTCTCACCTCACAAAATGGCAGTCATTTGAGATTACCCAAGGCCTTGCAGGAGCTTCTCTCTGAGATCTGCGCTATTAAAGACATGGTGAAATCAAACGGAGACTCTCTGACCACAATGCAAGAAGATAGTTCTACCTTAAAAAATAGTCTGGAGTCAATCACGGTGAGATTGGAGAAGGTGGAGAACATGGTTGCACCACACGTGGAGCAGTTCAGTGCCATTGAGAAGCAAGCAAAGCTGATCCGGTCATTGCAGAGAGACCTGGAAGATGGTAACAATCGCGCTCGGAGAAATAATATTAGGATCCTGTGAGTCCCCGAAGGAGCCAAAGGCACAGCTATGAGTCAATGATCCTGGGTGTGCGAAAAGTCAAGTTTGCTATGCCATTTGAGATCAAACGTGCCCATCGGGTGCCTTCTCAGTCTATGGTCTCGGGCAAGCGTCCACATCCAATCATACTAAAGGTTCTGCAATTTCAGCAAGTCACGTGAATAATGGAAGCAGCCAGATTGCCCTCTCCATTGGAATACCAAGGGCATAAACTCCTCTTCTTTCTGGACTTTGCGAAAGCAACTGTTGACCGAAGGAAACGTTTTTGGCACTACGTCCACGATTGCAGCAGTTGCAGGCCCATTTTGGGCTGCTTTACCCTGCCCATATGAGTGTCACGCTGCACAATCAAACCAGGACATTTGACGACCCAGGGGAGTTGCACACTTTTTTGGAATACAAAGAACTGGTGTTGATGCGGTGAAAACACTGCTTTACACTTTGTAGTGGATATAAGCTTCAGAGTACCTAATCTTCCTTTTGTGGGAACCCTAACAGTTACAAGATCCTGACGTCATGATTTGAATCATAATGGAGTTGACATTCACTATGGCTCTTTTGGGGCAGCTCCAGAATATTTCTCTGGTCACACCGTTCTCTCATTTCGTTTCTTTTTTGTCGTCTGTGGCATTTGGGCTAGATCAGAAGGCATCGGGGCATTGAAAGATAGGAGGGCCCTCATATATTCTTTTTTTTTTTTGTGGTCATGCAATACTTTGGGAGGGGCCGTTCTGCTATAGTGTTTTAGAGCTTCAGCGTTTGTGGAAGATACACTAGTTGTGGGTAATTGTTAGCACAAGGACTTTACTTGGCAGAGGAGAAGTGCATCATTTGGTCATACCCTCCGTGCCTGTCTTGTCCTTTTAGGCTCACCTGCTAAGTTTAGAGTTTGGTCTAGCCCCCCAGGGTTTTGGTGGTCTTTGGTATTTGGAATCATGTTCTTTTTTGGGCAATCTTCTCTAAGGGCTATGATAAAGGTTTGGTATTTCTGCTTGTGTCTTTTCTCTTGGGTTATTGATGCTGCTTCAAGTCTGGGTGCTTCAAAGATGTGGATCAACAATGTAGAATTTTATATTACAACCTGCTATGTTTCTGTAACAATTCTAAATTACTGTGTGCTATATTGTGTCTATGTCTTCCTTTAAGATAGTTTCACTGAATGTTAAGGGCATTAACAATCCCATTAAGAGAAAAAATATATTTTTATATGGGCACAAGGAAGGTGCTGACATTCTATTTTTGCAAGAAACACATTTGAATGCAAAGGAGTCTTTAAAATTAGATATGAAACCCTTCACTCTTATAGCTTTCTCAGCTGCCAGTCATAGGAAAAATGGGGTAGCTATACTATTAAGGGAATCTCTATCCCCTACTGTGCTGCAAACCAGATCTGATATCGAAGGGCGATGGGTAATGGTGGTCATAAAGATAGGACTCACTGAACTGGCCTTCATCAATATTTATGCTCCAAATGTAGATTGCCCCATTTTCTTTAGTTCTATAGAGGCTTTGGTGCAAGAGGTATCCAGATACCTGATTATTATGTGGGGGGGTGGGGGGGGGGAGACTTCAACCTCACGTTGGACCCCTTCTGGACAGAAGCCCTATAAGAACTAGTAAGGTCCCCAAAGCACACCCTGTTGTTTTTTCAGTAATGCACGAGTTAGGCTTAGTAGATATATGGCGGATGCAGCAACCTGTTGTTAATGAATACACTTTTTTCTCTCCTCCTCATAACTTGGTATCATACTTAGATTTTTTCCTAGTCTCCAAGGGATTGTGTCTCAGAATCAGTGAATCCAATATCCACGCTGCTCATGTATCTGATCATGCAGTAATTTCATTCTCCCTATCAGACTCTTCGAGCTGCTCATTTCATACACGATGGCATTTTGACAGAACTCGTCTTTGGAATCAGGAGTTCCATGAAACCATTCTAATGGCTATAGAGGAGTATTTTCAGTTTAACTCGCCCCAGGACATTTAGGGATGGGCGTGGTGGGAGGGTTTCAAAGCTAACATACGGGCCACCATAACCGGCTTTGCTATACGTCAGGCCAAGCAACGTAAAGCAGAACTAGAAGCTTTGGATAGGCAGATTAAAGCGGGGGAACACATTCTAGGCCAGAAAACTGATCCTAACATTCTGATACGTTTACAACGCCTTAGATTTAGATATAACACGATCCTAACTACTGAAGCTTCACAGAATATTCAGTTGCAGAAGGGGCGGTATTATTTGGAAGGCAATAGGGCCGGACAGTTACTAGCTAACTCATTAAAAGGTCACAAAGAAGCTTCTCGCATCACTGCTTTAAGAGATTCCCATTTGCAACAATTGATTGTGGCGGACAATGAAATTGCAGAGACTTTCTGTCAATTTTACGCTCAGTTGTACTCTCCAGAGATAGAATTTTCTGAGGAAGTTTTTGAGAGATTACTGGCCAATGTTCAGAGGCCTATTCTTGATCAGGAATCAGCTGCAATTCTCGATAGGCAGATCATGGTCATAGAAATTACCCAGGCCATTGATTCTATGCAATTGGGTAAGGCTGCATAGATGGTCTTCCGGTTGAATTTTATAAAACCTTTTCTGAAGTGTTAGGTCCATACCTTCAACAATACTATAGGCTCCTTTTGGAAGTGGATGCCCAGACTGGAACATTCACCTCTGCAAACATTGTGGCTCTTGAAAAACCTGGGAGGGACCCTCGGCTGGTCAGCAATTATTATCACCCAATTTCGTTACTGAATGCAGACTATAAAATATTTGCTGCCACCTTGGCTGGTCGTCTTTCCAAATTAATTCCATCTTTGATTCACCCGGATCAATGTGGCTTCACAGAGGGACGTTCTACAGCTGATAATGCCAGAGTGTTTTGTCATGTGTTGAAAGGAGCGGAAGAAGTGGAGGGCCCACTAGTGGGATTGTCACTGGATGCAGAAAAAGCGTTTGATCGACTGGAGTGGCCTTTCTTATTTGCTGTTTTGAGGTGATATGGTTTCGGTGAAGGGTTCCTTAAACTAGGTAAACTTATGTACATGAGACCAAGTGCTAATATTTTTGTGAATTTGACTCAATCCAGAGATTTTCTCTTAGAGCGTGGCACCCGTCAGGATTGCCCCCTTTCACCTATCCTATTCAATCTTGCCTTGGAACCCTTGGCTCTGCTGTTCTGCGGTTAAAGGTGTGCCCATTGCTGGTATGGAAATTAAGCTTACTGCCTATGCTGACTATTTACTGATGTTCACTATGCCCAGTTCAATTCCAGCTGTTCTAGATTTGATAGACAAATACTCAGGGTTATCAGGATATAAAATTAATTGGACAAAGTCTGTAGCATTCCCTTTAAATTCACGAGCTTGCAGTGCATATTTAACTGATTACCCTTTTGTATGGGAATCCAAAATGGTAAAATATCTAGGTGTTCATTATTAGAATCATAGAAACATAGAAATATGATGACAGAAAAAGACCACATGGCCTAACTAGTCTGTCCTTCCATATAAACAACCACAACAATCCCCTTTTTTCCTTTAGAGATCCTCTGTGTTTGTCTCATGCTTTTTTGAATTCAGTTGCTGTCCTCATCTCTACCACCTCCACTGGGAGACTATTCCACGGATCCACCACTCTTTCCATAAAGAAATATTTCCGCATATTACCAAGACAAACCACCCATCTGGGCGGTAGCAGAATGGGGACAGTGTTGACAGCGGAGGATCACATTTTTGTGACAACGGCAACAACACCAAACTTAAACTACGCAGAAGAAAGGCCCAGCAATCTACTTCTGTATCTTGCCATGAAAACCCAATGGATAGTTACAACAAAACAAATTGTGCTATGGTGCTGGAAGATGAGACCCCCAGGTCGGAAGGCACTCAACTAGCTACTGGGGAAGAGCTGAAGACTTTTCAGAGTAAAGCCAGCATTTATGATGTGGTTGGATCAAAGCCCTCGGGAAGTCTGACTGCTGATGTAGCTGCGCATGAAATGAGAGTCAGAAGCTGTAAAGATGTCTAACACATTGGAACATGGAACGTACGAAGCATGAACCAAGGGAAGTTGGAGGTGGTCAAGAATGAAATGGAACGTGTACAACTTGATCTGTTGGGTGTCAGCGAACTGAAATGGACTGGCATTGGGCACTTTGCATCAGATGATCACATGGTCTACTATGCTGGAAATGAAAGACAAAGAAGAAATGGTGTTGCATTTATAATAAAGAAGAAACTTGCAAGAACTGTAATGAAATACAATGCAGTCAGCGAACGCTTAATCTCTATTCGTCTATGAGGATTGCCTATCAACACAACTATAATTCAAGTTTATGCCCCAACAACAGCTGCAGAAGAGAATGAAATTGAAGAGTTCTATGAACAAATACAAGCTGAAATTGACAGAACATGCAAACAGGATATCCTGATAGTCATGGGTGACTGGAACGCAAACGTTGGCAACAAAGAAGAAGGCAAAGTAGTTGGAAAATATGGACTTGGCAACAGAAATGAAGCTGGAGAAAGACTGATAGAATTCTGCAAGACCAATGATCTATTCATCTCAAACACCTTCTTCCAGCAACACAAGCGGCGACTGTACACATGGACTTCACCCAATGGATTGTATAAAAATCAAATTGACCACATCTGTGGAAGTCAACAATGGAAAAGCTCTGTAACATCAACAAAGACAAAACCTGGAGCTGACTGTGGTACAGATCATCAACTACTAGTATGCAAACTCAAGCTAAAGTTGAAAAAGAGCAAACCACTCATGAATGCAGCAAAATATGACCTTGAGAATATACCACTGGAATTTAAAGACTGCCTGCAAAATCGATTTGTTGCTTTAGATACAAATGACAGAGCTCCGGAAGAGTTATGGAATGACATCAAGGAGGTTGTTTCGGAAGAAAGCGAGAAGTCTCTACAAAAGGTGAAAAAGCAAAAACGGTCAAAATGGATGATGGAAGAAACTCTGAAAATTGCCCAGAAAAGCAGAGAAGCTAAAGCCAGAGGAGAAATAAAGACAAAAGCAGAACTCAACAGAGATTTCCAACGTGCAGCAAGACAGGACAAGGAAATGTACTACAATGACATTTGCAAGGAAATAGAAGCAGAAACTATTAGAGGAAGACCAAGATCGGCTTTCCTAAAGCTACGAGAGTTAAAGAAAAAGTTCCATCCTCGAATTGGAATGTTACAAGATGCTCAAGGTTCTATGTTGAATCATGCTGAGAAGATCAAGAAAAGGTGGAAGGAATATACAGAGTTTTTATACGATAAAGATCAAGTGGACCAACAGCCGTTTCAACCTGTACCTTATGATCGGGAACCATTGGTGATGAAAGAAGAAGTTGAAGCAGCATTGAAAACCTTATCAAAGAACAAAGCACCAGGCATTGATAGCATTCCCACAGAAGTATTGCAGCAATCTGATGCAGCTGTTACCGTACTCACAAGGCTCTGCCAAAAAATATGGAAGACAACATCTTGGCCAACTGACTGGAAAAGATCTGTGTTTATACCAATACTAAAGAAAGGTGATCCAACTGACTGTGGAAATTATCGCACAATCGCTCTGATCCCACATGCCAGCAAGATTCTACTGAAGATTATTCAAAAGAGACTACAACCATACCTGGAACAAGAACTACCTGAAGTGCAAGCAGGGTTCAGGAAAGGGCGAGGAACGAGAGACATCATTGCAGATGTGAGATGGATCCTTGAAAAGACTAAAGAATACCAAAAGGATATCTATTTGTGCTTTATCGACTATAGCAAGGCTTTTGACTGTGTAAACCATGAGAAACTCTGGGCCACATTAAGAAGCATGGGTATACCAGAACACCTGATCGTTCTCTTGCGCAATCTGTACATTGATCAAGAAGCAACAGTTCGAACGGAACAAGGAGAAACAGAATGGTTTAAAATAAGCAAAGGTGTAAGACAAGGCTGGATACTTTCCCCCTACCTGTTTAATTTATATGCAGAACAAATCATCAGAGAAGCAGGATTATATGAAGACAACAGAGGTGTGAAGATTGGTGAAAGACTCATCAACAACCTTCGCTATGCTGATGATACCACATTACTGGCTGAAAGTGAAGATGATCTGAAACATTTGCTTCTCACAATCAAAGAACATAGTCTCAAAATGGGCCTGCACCTTAATGTAAAGAAGACAAAGATCATGACAACTGGCATAATCAACAGGTTCATCGTTGAAGGAGAAGAAATTGAAATTGTGAACAACTTGAACCTACTTGGATCAACTATCAATAAAGAAGCAACAAGCAGTCAAGAAATCAGACGACTCATTGCTCTTGGCAGAATGGCTATGAAAGACCTAGAAAAGATTCTCAAGAGCAGAGATGTCTCTCTCCATACAAAGATTCGACTTGTTCAAGCCATGGTATTTTCAATAACATCATATGGATGTGAAAGCTGGACAATGAAAAAGACAGATAGGAAGAAAATTGATGCCTTTGAATTATGGTGCTGGTGGCGAATACTGTGTATAACATGGACTGTCCGAAGAACAAACCAGTCGGTACTGGAGGAGATCAAACCTAAGCTTTCTTTAGAAGCTCAGATGACAAGACTTCGACTTTCATACTTTGGACACATCATGCGAAGAGAGAGATCATTAGAGAAAGACATCATGCTTGGCAAGATAGAAGGTCAACGCAAAAGAGGAAGGCCAGCAATGAGATGGATCGATACAATAACAGCAGCTACGGGTACAAGTCTGTCAACAATGAGCTGCCTGACTGAAGACCGAACACAATTTAGGATAGCTATCCAGAGGGTCGCCATGAGTCGACTCCGACTCAACGGCACTTAACAACAACAACAACAACATTACTCCTGAATCTATCCCCCTTCACCCTCATCCTATGTCCCCTCGTAGTAGAACTTGCTTTCAATTGAAAGAGGCTCACCCCCTGAACATGGATTAAAGTTTTGCAAGAAACAAAATTTGCTGGAGAATATCTATGGATTGAAATTCCATGTAAAAAGGGGAAGGCGATGGCAGTGGGGGTGTACTATCGTCCGCCTGGCCAGAATGAACAAATGGATGATGAAATGCTCAAAGAAATCAAGGAAGCTAGCAAAAGTTACAGTGCAGTAATAATAATGGGTGATTTCAATTACCCCGGCATCGACTTGGTCAGTGTCACAACAGGACATGCTAGGGAGATAAAGTTCCTAGATGAAATAAATGACTTCTTCTTGGAGCAGCTGGTTCATGAACCGACCAGAGGGGAAGCAATATTAGACCTAGTCCTTAGTGGAACACCAGATGTAGTGAAAGAGATAAGGGTGTTGGGGCCACTTGGCAATAGTGATCATAGCATGATCACCTTTGATTTAATTAGTGGAGGAGGGATAGTAAGGAAATCCACAGTACTACCCTTTAACTTTCGAAAGGGAGACTATGATAAAATGAGGAAAACAGTTAAGAAAAAACTAAAAGGAGCAGTTGCAAAGGTTAAAGACGTACATCAAGCTTGGGTGTTGTTGAAAAATACTATCTTGGAAGCCCAGACCAGCTGTATTCCACGCTTTAAGAAAAGTGGAAGGAAGTCCAAAAAACTGCCAGCATGGTTTAAAGGTGAGGTCAGAGAGGCTGTTGTTGCCAAAAAAGCATCTTTCAGGAAATGGAAAAAAGAGGCAAACGATGAAACCTGGAAACAGCACAAGCACTGGCAAGTCAAATGCAAGGCATTGATAAGGCAGGCAAAGAGAGAATTTGAGAAGAAGCTTGCTGCGGAAGCAAAAACGCAAAATAAAGACCTTTTCAAGTACATTCGTAGCAAAAAACCTGTGAGAGAGTCAGTTGGTCCATTAGATGATAAAGGGGTTAAAGGAGCACTAAGAGGCGACAAGGCGATAGCAGAGAGACTGAATGAATTCTTTGCTTCGGTCTTTACTGAGGAAGATGTAGGGATGTTACCCATGACTGAAGTGGTATTTAAAGGTGTGGAAGAATTGAAAGAAATATCGATACATCGGGAAGATGTCTTACAACTATTAGATAAACTGAAGAGTAGCAAATCACCTGGGCCAGATGATATACATCCAAGGGTGTTGAAAGAACTGAAATTTGAGATTGCAGACCTGCTATCAGTAATCTGTGTACTATCATTAAAATCATCTCTAATACCTGAGGATTGGAGGATCGCCAATGTAACACCAATTTTTAAAAAGGGTTCGAGGGGTGATCCGGGAAACTACAGACCGGTGAGCCTGACATCAGTACCGGGAAAAATGGTAGAAACCATCATAAAGAATAAAATTACTCAGCATGTAGATAGTCACGACCTAATGGGAGACAGCCAACATGGCTTTAGACAAGGAAGATCTTGTCTTACTAATATGTTATGTTTTTTTGAAGGAGTGAATAAACAGGTGGACAAAGGTGAGTCGGTTGATATTGTGTATCTGGACTTTCAGAAAGCCTTTGACAAGGTCCCTCATGAGAGACTTTTGGCAAAACTAAAGAGTCATGGGATAGGAGGCAGTGTACTATTGTGGATCAGGAACTGGTTAAAAGATAGAAAGCAGAGGGTAGGGCTAAATGGCCAATTTTCCCAATGGAGAAAGGTGAATAGTGGTGTACCCCAGGGATCTGTGCTGGGTCCGCTGCTTTTTGACATATTCATAAATGACCTGGAAAGTGGAATAACGAGTGAGGTTATCAAATTTGCAGATGACACAAAACTATTTAAAGTTGTTAAAACCCAGGTGGATTGTGGAAAATTGCAAGAGGATCTTGATAATTGGAAGACTGGGCATCAAAATGGCAGATGAAATTTAATGTGGAGAAGTGCAAGGTTATGCACCTAGGGAAGAACAACCCAAACTATGGTTACACGATGCAAGGTTCCACATTAGGAACCACCACCCAGGAAAAAGATTTAGGCGTCATTGTGGATACCATGTTAAAACCCTCGGCCCAGTGTGCAGCGGCGGCCAAGAGAGCAAATAGAATGCTAGGTATGATAAGGAAAGGAATGGAAAATAAAACAAAAGATATTATAATGCCTCTATATCGTTCCATGGTGAGACCGCACCTTGAATATTATGTGCAATTCTGGTCGCCGTATCTTAAATAGGATATAGCGATTTTAGAAAAGGTTCAGAGAAGAGCCACCAAAATGGTAAAGGGGATGGAAGGCTACTCCTATGAAGAAAGGCTAAAAAGGTTGGGGCTCTTTAACCTGGAAAAGAGACGGCTGAGGGGAGATATGATAGAAGTCTATAAATTAATGAACGGAGTGGAACGGGTAAACATAGATCGATTGTTTACCTTATCAGAATATAGAAAGACTAAGGGACATGCAATGAAGCTACAGAGTAAACTATTTAAGACTAATAAAAGAAAATATTTTTTCACTCAACGTCTAATCAAACTCTGGAATTTGTTACCGGAGGATGTAGTAAAGGCTGTTAGTGTAGCTGGGTTTAAAAAAGGTTTGGACAAGTTCCTGGAGGAAAGGTCCATAAACCATTATTAAGAAGGGACCCAGGATATCAATGCTTGAACCAATACAAGCATTGTGGAACCTGTGTCCCTTGGGGAAACTGCTAGGTACGTATGACCTAGATTGGCCACTGTTGGAAACAGAATACTGGGCTTGATGGACCTTGGTCTGACCCAGTATGGCATATCTTATGTTCTTAACATTTATGCCACGGAGGTATTTAAACATCTCAATCATATCACCTCTATCCCGACTTTCCTCTAAGGTGTACATATTAAGATCCCTAAGTCTGTCCTCATATGCTTTATAATGAAGACCACTAACCATTTTAGTAGCCACCCTCTGCACCGACTCCATCCTGTTCACATCCTTTTGAAGGTGCGGTCTCCAGAATTGCACACTATACTTCAAATGAGGTCGCACCAAATACTTATACAGAGGCACTATCACCTGTTTTTTTTCTGCTAGCCATTCCTCTCTGTATGCACCCAAGCATCCTTCTAGCTTTTGCCACCCACTTAATGAAACTGCAATATAATGAAGAGGCTCTCCTTACTACTGTACGAAATATGAATCTGAAATGGTCGCCGGTCTATCTATCTTGGTGGGGTCGTCTTGAAGATGACTATCACTCCTAAGATGAATTATGTTTTAGAAATGCTGCCGGTTTTCCTTTCGGACAAAACATACCGACAAGTGGAAAGGACTCTTGTTCAATTTCTATGGAAAAACAAGATGCGTAGAATTGCTCTCAGGAAGTTTAAGTCTAAAAAAGAGGAGGGGGTGTGAACTTTCCTGATTTTCAGGCCTATCACTGCACTTTTTTGTTAAAACAGGGGTCAAGATGGGTTGAGAAGCATGCAGTGTGGCTTGATTTGGAAGAGAGATTGTTGGCTCCGTTTCCCTTTAGTCTCCTCCCTGGCATGGTGTCTTCAGAGAGTTTTAAGTTCCATAGGTTTATGATGGACACCCAAGGGGCTTTCCAGCAGTTAGTGAGTATAATTCCTTGGGAAAAATGCTCGTTGATGCTTATTCCCATTTGGTATAGTCCTTTTTTAAAAATTCATCAAAATCCATTCACCTGGAAGCAATGGTTTAGCAGGGGTATTTGGTCTATAGGACAGCTGATATCAGATGGAAAGTAGAAGCCTTTTGTGTGTCTACAGCATGAATTTGACTTGCCTAGATCCTTATACTTTCAGTGCATTCAGTTGAGACACTGTATAAGGAAATCCCCTATCAATATCAGATATTTACCTGAGGAATGGGGGTTACTTAATATTATTGGAACAGCCCAACAGGCCTCTGGAGTGGCTTCTTACTATTATCAGTTGGTAGCCAATTGCTGCTCTTCACATTCTACTGGCACTCAGCGGATGTGGGAGCATGACACTGGGGATCTTCTCTCTCCGGATTCATGGTGGAAATTCTGGGGTAAACTAATTCAAATTTCTCAATCTGCTTCTATTTCCCAGGCACTATACTTTTTTGAGCACAGAGCTCATTTTACCCCAATAAAGGTATCCAAGTGGGATAAGTCAATTGGCAATGTGTGTTGGTCTTCTCAGAGGGATGTTGGCACTTTAAGGCATGTGGTCTATGATTGCCCTAATGTTCAGTCCTACTGGATTTCGATTTGGAACTGAATCCAAGAGGTTTTGGGATTCAGGGCCACTCTCTCTTGGCCTATTATCATTTTCCATACAGCAAATGACATCTCGTCGTTACAGAGGGATTGTCATTTCCTGTTTGACTTTCTGATGGGAGTGGCACTGCATCTCGTAATTGCCAATTGGAAACACACTGCGGATCTCAATTGGCACGCATGGTGAAATAGATTATGTTTATGTTGTAAGTATGAGCAGATGCCACATTGTGGTTCAGTTTCCATGGCTTCTACCTTGCTTAAATGGAAACCCCTATATGATTATATATCGAGTGCACAATATACAGTGATTTCGGGGGCAATTAATCAATCATGTATGCACACGGTATTGGGCAGTTTCTGTGATAGCATAGCCCTTGCAAGCCTGTTTTCTTTCTTTCTTCTTCTTCTAGTCCCTTTCTAGGATGACCGCCTGAAGAGGAGGGGCTGGTGTTGGGGTGGGCTGTTAAGGTTGTTTTTACTTATGTTCAAAGAGATGTATTATTTCAATTATATCCTTGTTTGGATTTTTTCTGAAAACATAAATAAAGAATTTAAAAAAATAATAATGTGCGCTAACATGGCAGAAGTCATTAATAAATCTAGACCCAAATGGCTTTGAAAATTACCCTCCTATTGCTTTAGTCTAACTTTTACTTTTAGATTAATAGCGATGATAGGTATACGTATTTCTTTCACTGTAACTTGGCACCAAATATATATAGTCTGGTTAAGTTTGTATAATTCTATTTCAGCTTAAGAACAATGAGGCAGTTTCAGACACAAGTATATTTGGCTGAATTGTGATGCTCAGTAATAAAGCTGAAAATCCAAGAGGGCCAGCTCTTTATTACCAGATAAAATTAATGTAGATATTTTGGAGGTTATTTTAGAACCTTGTTTGTGTATTGGGCATCTGGAAATGGGTAGGGAGATGTCCAAGGTTTGGAGGCATCCCCAGAGTCATATTAGAAGGTAGCTCTATGCACATCCCCAGGATCAGGATTTCGAAGTCTAACAAGGACATGGAGTAGACATGTCTGGGGTATTCCCAGAACTTGGCTGTCCTCATCTAATATCTAAAGCCTTAGACCAGGGGTCCTCAAACTACGGCCCGCGGGACACATGCGGCCCGCCGAGGACATTTATCCGGCCGCGGGCTTAACAGAGCCGCGAGGGAAAAACTCTCCCTTCGCGCTCTGAAAACCAGTTTCGACTGTGGAGAGGGAGCTGATGCAGGGAGGGCAGGCTCTGCCGGGCAGGGGGGGCCCCGCGGGACACTCGAATCTGCCACGGCAGCAGCAGCAGGCCGGCAGCAGACAGCTTTTTTTAATTTTAAATTTTCCCTAGGCTGGGGGGGCCAAGTCTGGAAATGGGGTGATGGGGGGGAGTTAGGACTGGTAATGGGCTATGGGGGGGCTAAGACTGGAAATGGGTTGATGGGATTAGGGCTGGAAGTGGGCTGATGGGGATTAGGACTGGTAATGGGCTATGGAGGGGGGCTTAAACTGAAAATTGGGTGATGGGGGTTAGGACTGGAAATGGACTGATGGGATTAGGGCTGGAAGTGGGCTGATGGGGATTAGGACTTGTAATGGACTATGGGGGGGGGCTTAAACTGCAAATTGGGTGATGGGGGTTAGGACTGGAATTGGGCTGATGGGATTAGGATTGGAGTGGGCTGATGGGGGTTTAAGACTGGTAATAGACTATGGGGGGGCTAGGACTGTAATGGGCTGAGTGGAAGGGAAGGCTTGAACTACAAATAGCTGATGGGGATGGGGGCTTGGAATGGAAGTGGGCTGATGGGGGGGTTAGGACTGGTAATGGGCTGGGGGGGCTTAAACTGAAAATTGGGTGATGGGGGTTAGGACTGGAAATGGGCTGATGGGATTAGGACTGGGAGTGGGCTGATGGGGAGTTAGGACTGGTAATGGGCTATGGGGGGACTTAAACTGAAAATTGGGTGATGGGGGTTAGGACTGGAAATGGGCTGATGGGATTAGGACTGGGAGTGGGCTGATGGGGGTTTAGGACAGGTAATAGGCTATGGGATGACTAGGACTGGTAATGGGTTGGGGGGTTGCTAGGACTGGAAATGGGCTGAGTGGAAGGGAAGGCTTGAACTGCAATTAGCTGATGGGGCGGGGGCTTGGAATGGAAATGGGCTGAGGGGTAGGGGGTCCTTGAACTGCAAATAGCTGATGGGGAGGGGGCTTGGAATGGAAATGGGCTGAGTGGAAGGGGGGCTTGAACTGCAAATAGCTGATGGGGAGGGGGATTGGAATGGAAATGGGCTGTGAGGGGAGGGAGCTAGGACAGGAAATGGGCTGATGAAGGGGCTAGGATAGGACTGGGAATTGGGTGTTGGGGGGAGCTAAGATTGGAAATGGGCTGTGGTGGGGGCTTAAATTGAAATGGACTCATGAAGGGGCTGGAACTGGAAGTAGGCTCATGGGGGGCTTGGATTGGAAATGGGCTGAGTGGAGGGGAGCTAGGATTTGACATGGGCTAATGGTGGGGCTAGGAAAGGATTAGAAATGGATTGATGGGAGGCTGGTATTTGAAATGAGCTGATGGAGGGACTCGGATAGGACTGGAAATGGATGGGGGAGCTAGGACTGGAAATGGGCTGATGGGGGGGCTAGGACTGGAAATGGGCTGATGCGGGGACTAGAAGGGAGCGGATACTGGGTGGGGCTGGAACTAGAAGGGAGCTGATGTTGGGGGAGATTAGAATGGGATGTGGCTGGGAGAGTGAAATGGAGAGGGGAAAAATATTTTGTGTGGGAGGGAAGAAAAATCTACAATTGGCCGGGTATTGAGAGAGTAAGTGGGGATTGAGGATGGAGGGGTAAAATTTGAGTGGATGAAAAAGGAATGAGGAAAGAGCAAAAGGAGAAAGATTAGTATGTTAAAGCAGATGCAAGAGAATGGAAAAAAACTAGAAGAGAGAAGAAAGGACAAATGGACAGCAGACGATGGAGAGTTAGCAGAAGACACAAAGAAACCAGAAGAAAGTGTCTGGAGAAATTGCAACTGAAAAAAAAATGCACAAAAGGTACAAAGATATCTCCTTATTTTGAATTTATTAACTGGAATATGACAGTTCTGGGAAATGTGCATCATTAACGTTTGTGCTTTGTTTAGTACAAGAGGAGATTAATTTATAGTTTTATTTCTACACTGTTGTTGTACATTCCAAGTTTGGCTTTTTAGGGTTCCCAGTTTAATTATTGTCTTCCTGTTTCTAAATTGTGATTCCTTGTTTGGTGATGGTCTGTGTTCTGCATGTGTAACTGAGCTGAGGTATTCTGTATATGTAATTACTATTTGACATTGCCACTTGTTCTCTTTCCCCAGTAGGTCATGTATTGTTATTCTCTGAAATGTATTGGTTTAATATTTGCAGTGTTGCCTTTTGATAGGTAGGGTATGGTGCTTTGTGAGTCCTGGTAGTGCTGTTATGATACGGCGGGTTTGCTATGGGTTCTAAATGGGCAGTGTTTGTAGTAGTTCCTAATGTGCCTGGCGGTTGGCACTGGATTATATTAATATAGAAATCTTTTAGTCTTTCTTTATCCATACTCTCATGAAGAGGCATGTTTACTAAAAGTTAGTGTATGGTAACATTATGCAAATATTTATGCAAATGAGGTCCCTTATGCAAAAGAGGCCCCGCGCCGAGTCTCTGCACATGGCCCCGCACACTTGCATCACTTGTTACGACTAGCAGTGACAAATATGGAACTGGACATTGACCATCTCATTAGCCAAAAGCAGGCTCATAGTTCCCATTGAAATACTGGTAAGTTTGTTGATTTAACTTTACTTGTTCTTCATTTTAAATATTGTATTTGTTCCCGTTTTGTTTTTTTATTTCAAAATAAGATATGTGCAGTGTGCATAGGAATTTGTTCATAGTTTTTTTTTAAACTATAGTCCGGCCCTCCAACGGTCTGAGGGACAGTGTACTGGCCCCCTGTTTAAAAAGTTTGAGGACCCCTGCCTTAGACATTCTAAGCCATGTCCAAGCTTATATCTGCTGAAGGCATAAATAGGCACTGGAAAAGTGTTCTTTTTGTCAGACAGACATCAAGAGGGTGTGGAGAAGGAGGACCGCTCATGTCCCCTATATTTTCCATGCTGAAAATGAATAGTGACAGGGAATTAGGGCTCATGTTTTCATTTTGCTATGCTGCTGGACATCCATTTATGCTAGCTTGCATGGCATGGACATCGCCACCCCATGCTTTCCTGAGGGGGATGTCTGTATGGCCACCAGAACGGACATCCATGCACTAAAATCAGGCACAGACATAGACATAGACATCCCTGGCATTTCTCATCACATTCTGCCCTGGAATTCCTCGATTTGACTTGGATGTCCTTTCTAAATTGCCACTTCACATGTCCAAATTTTTCCCACCCATAAAAATCTACTAATGATTTTTAGTTGTATTTAAGGTTCTACCACACTTAAAGGCTAGTTTTAGATAGCTTGTAGAGAGGAGAATGAAGATGTCCGGTACAGGATTTTGCAAATTTCAACTATGTTGCAAATTCTCTGCCAAAAATAGAGCTTTCCTTTTAATATGTACAAGGCTGTGCAGGAGTGCACATGACTTTGTCTCTATGTACAGTTTGAAGAGGCGTTTTACAAATGTACACATGGTGTAGCACCAAGTTGGCAGCTTCCAAATGGAAATGCCAATTTTGCAAATTCTACGTGTAAGTATCAGCACTTCCTTGTATCTGGGCCAGTTTGAAAAACTAGATATATAAACCCCACCAATTAAGTAGAGAGACAAGATTTTTTTTTTCACATTTTGGAGAAAAACATAGGGGTATGTTTACTAAATGGCTCTAACGTCGCAGCTGCGATGTTATCGCGCGATACGTGAAATTATCGCACGATAATGGCGCATTACCATGCGAGAACGTCAGGTATCACGCGATAACATCTCCAGTGGCGGTAAGCTGTGCAGAGGGTGGAGTAAGGCTCCCCAAGGACAGAGATCAGGGGTCAATGGGCAGAGAGTGGGCAGGGAGAGGCTCCGTGCAGACTAATGCCGCGAAATGAAGGTCTGAAAAGTAGCGCCAGTGAAAACCTCACGCTAGAGGCACATTTGCAGGGGAGAGAGACCATTTCAGTCAGAAATGTGCAGCAAAGGCAGGGAAACCAAGAAAAGTGATAGCAGTGATGCATGTGCAGCAACATCATAGTGTCCAAGTACGAGAGCGCACTACTGTGAGGCTGCAAATGGGGTACAGGGGGCTGCAAGCGGGACATGCAGTGGGGCAGCTGGGGCACAGGGTGGGCTAGGTAGATGCCTAGGTGACACATAGGAATGTAGAAGCGGAAAACCAGCAAGACAGCAACTGACCAAGGGAAAACATGGCCACAAGTGTGTGTCCCACAGTGTCCCAGGGGACAGTACCCAGAAAGTACCCCAAAGGGCACATAACATTGGCAGGTGGTGCCGGGGGGAAGCGTGGATGTCTAGGCAGGCACCCCTACCCATGTTACGCACCATAGGCAGCCGGCTACCGGCACACTGGATGGCCTGGGACTGTGCACCTCCAGCACCACAGGCACAAGGGCATGTCAGCATGGTGGCGGAGGGGTGCTGGTGGCAGAGGGCCCACAGCAGACCATGGCCAAGCCCTGTTTAGGTGGGTGCCGTGCACTGCAACAGACAAGGTCTGTCTGACAAACAGTCATGGTATCCCCAGGGAATGATCTGCCTCTGTGGTAACAGTTTGGTGCAGTACACACAGCCAGTGTGTTCAAGGGCAGAAGGTCAGAGGTTCAAGTCCCAACTATGGCTCCTGCAAAGCATGTCCCTATATTTTACCCAGTACTAAACCATGGTAATAAAGATGGAACCTTTATTGCAGATTAAATAAACATGCCAAAACGCCTATACTTTACCCTACAGGGCACAGACACCATAAACATGTGCAATCCCTAGAGCAGATTTTCCCAACTGCAGTCCTGGAGAGCCAAACACCATTCAGGTTTCATGCTGTCCCTAATAAATATGCCTGTGCTGCATTTGTATGCACTGCCCCCATTGTATGCAAATGTACCTCATGCATATTCATTAGGGGCAGCATGAAAACCTGAACCGTGTTTGGCCCACCAGGACCAGAGTTGGGAACCTCTGCCCTAGAGCAGCGGCCAACAGGGGCACAAACACCCACACCCACAGGCTCCACTACCCAAAGCCTCATGGAGAGTCAGGCTGTTAGGCCCTGCGCGGAGCAGCATCTCCCAATACTAGCACCTGCATACATTAGCAATGCTGTCCTAAACTTGGGAACACGTTACACATATATCAAAAGGTTGCTATGATTAATGGCAGGTAACAAATCCTAAGTTAAACACAATTTGTTGACGGAGATGCATCATAGCAACCTTTCTAATATCTGTGGAGTGTGTTTCAGTTTTTGTTTCTGACAGTGTTTACTACCCCGGGGAATGACCCCAACATTATTGCGTACCATAGAAATGCCTGCACTGTACCCAGGACTGGTGTGGTGGCCAGGGCTGCCAAAAATCTCTATATTTACACAATGCTGGCATAGGTATGGGAGTGTGTGTATGTCTATCCAGTGTTTTGTGGCTGCCTACACCTTACTGAGCCCACACTGCTTGCACTGTTTCCAGTGTTAGCCTGCCAATATGCATAATGAGGAGCAAGGTACTGTGGGAATGGCCCAGACAGGGCGGCCTGGGCAGGATGCATCTGCACAGGGCATAGGGCAATGGCTGGGACATTGTAGTGCCTGACCACCACCTACATGGACAAGGTGGCCACAGCATGTCATGCTGGGAGGTCACTCTCACCCTGACTGAGCAGTGACCATGGCACAGTTAGGTTCCCCCATAGTGCTATACAGTATTTCTCTCAAGTGATATCTATGAGTTCTTTTTTCTGGGGCCCAATCACTGACAAACTTGCTTGGTGTGTGTGCTTGCATCCCATTTGTGGGTGCACACAGTTCCTCCAGGA
This sequence comes from Ichthyophis bannanicus, assembly GCA_033557465.1. Lineage (NCBI taxonomy): Eukaryota > Metazoa > Chordata > Amphibia > Gymnophiona > Ichthyophiidae > Ichthyophis > Ichthyophis bannanicus. The sequence continues at coordinate 270,635,328 of CM066036.1, forward strand.
ATATGTGCTATGTACTAGCTAGTAAACTGTCTGCAGTTAGCATGCGTATGGCTGGTGGAGACTGACTGTGCCTTCTGCTGGTGAATGTCAGATAGTGGTGGGGGGCAGCTGAGCTATCCCAGGCCTACTGCCTATCTGCCAGTGCCCTATGTGCTGCGTACAGATCTGCATTGACTGTCCTGTAGGGTGCCTGTTCCCCAGCAGGACCGGGGTAAATGGTCCCCTCTACTGCCACCATTGCAGAGATGTAGAATGTGGATCTGTTGGTGGGAGATCCTGTCCCCCACCCTAACCCACAGAGGGTGGGTTGGGTGGTGCTACATATTCTGCTTTTGGGTCCAACCACCACCCTTCTCTTATAACATGTGACAATGGCAACCACACAGGATATGCACTATTCTGGGTGCATCATAGTCCACAAGGGCTAGATGTGACTGGGCAATACAGATGGGCACAGGTGTATCCTAGGTGTGTCTGCAGGGACTACCCATCATACACTGGCACTGATGGGGACCTGCAGTGCAACCTACCTCAGCCAAGCCAGGTGCTGCAGACCTGGTGCTGGGCGCCCCACCTCACACAGGAACCGCACAATGTCACGGTCTGTAGCTACTTTGTGCCAGTAACACACATGGTCAGTTCCCCCTACCAGTCCGGGGTGCAATAGAGGAGCATACCCCATCTTGTGATCAAATGTGGGCTGCTGATTTGCATGTGCAGTGCATCATGGGTACGGGTGGGTTTACCCTATCCTGGTAACGACAGCAGACAGTTTGTGTGGTGACCTGCAGTCTTTCTGTAGCCAGCCAGCAGTGTGCTAGATGTTATAGAGATTTACCCCACTGGTTACTTCAATGACTGCAGAAACAGAAGTCATGGGTTTGATCCCACAGTGGTGGTGTTTAATAAGGCTGTCTGAGGCATTTCCTTTTAATTTAAATCAGTGCTGCCAGCAAAAACACCCTTACAGTGACGTAGCCTAAGTTGCCTCATAAGGTGCCCTATAGGGCACCCTATAAAGCGCCCTATAAGGCACCCTATAAAGCATCCTATAAGGCACATTATAAGGTGCCTTGGCGGACAGGGCTCTTTATAATGTGTCCTATGGAGTGCCTTATAGGGAATCTTATGCGGCACCTTAGGTTATGGCATTGTGAGGGTGTTTTTGCTGGCAGCACTGATTTAAATTACAAAAAGGAAATGCCTCAGACAGCACTGATTTAAATTAAAAGGAAATGCCTCACATTCTTACATCACACCACTGCAGAATCAAACCCATGACCTCTGCTTCCACAGTCATTGCAGTAACCAGTGGGCTACATCTTTATTGCTTCTAACACGCCGCTGGCATGAACTTAGGGTTAACGCGCGTTAACATGCCACGACACACACTATCACGTGATACAGATTCTTGCTACCTTGCTGCCGGAACGTCCACTCCTTATATGGCATCCTTCACATTATCTCTGCAACTAGCGCCGGTAACATTAAGACGGTTTAGTAAACATATCCCATAGACAATACTGGGATTAAGCAGAATTACTCCATTAATCCATTGTGTAAAGTCCTTGCCAAAATGAGCACTTTGTAAAAACCTATGCGTGCCTCTGAGCTGGTGTAAAACCCAACATTAAAATTTTTGGCAATAAATGTGGATTCCCTTTATAAAACGGGGCATACACGTATAGATTTTTTGTCCATCCAGGTCATGCTCAAACCACACCACTTGTAATTTCTCCCTGGTGCGTACCTCCACTTGTAAATATCAGCTTTCTAAAATTCCATTGGCCCATGTATTCCAATCACCACATGTAAATTTTGCTACTTATACATGGAGATGCTTCTAAAATAATTTCCTTACCATGATAAACCCCTACACCTTATGATGTAGTAAATTCATTTTTATGACATTCATCCTGCTTATTCAGCTAATTTAGCTTTCTGCATTTGTCAATGTTTTGAGAAGCAGAAGATTTAACTTATAGTGAATCTACATCAGAGGAAATATTAATTCAGAAACTTAATATATTTGACAAACCACTTGGACTTGCATTGCATTTCAATTAGTTTCCTTGTTTCTGGTGTAACCTGAAAAGACAAGTTTAGATTTTCTCATTCACTTTATTAGCATATATAAAATTCCTATCTTCAGTATATAGTGGCAGATTTGAGATCTCTTGGGTCCTACAAGCCCAGTTTTAAAAAGGAAATTCCTTTATGGGGCTTTTAGTTTGAAAATCAAGCTTGCCACAGGAATGGGGCACCATTCTTAGTGCATACATATGCATTTGCTTTGTACCCATGCATATTCTACTTCCATGACCTAACCCTGTCTTTTCAGTACCTAAAAGTACCTATTTCAAGAGAAGGTAATTTTCATCAGGACTTGTTCCATGACTAAATAGTTGTTTACCCCTACAAAAATCTTTGTGAATATGCCTCCCCATCAATTTAGATACATTTGTTTTACATGTTTTGGGGACTGGAAAAAAAATAAGTATTTTAAGGGTTATTTAATGACTGTTTCTACTATGAACTGAAATATGAGATTACAAACATACTATTAGTAATTTGTGAACTATCATTAAAATAATGTGCACTATCTGAAGACTAGAGGATGGCCAAAGTAATGGCAATTTTTATAAAGGGTTCTATGGGTGATCCAGGAAGCTACAGACCGGTGAGCCCGATGTCAGTACTGGGAAAAATGGTATAAACCATCATAAAGATCAAAATTACCGTATATGTAGATAGTCATGGCTTAATGGGAGACAGCCAACATGGCTTTAGCCAATGAAGGTCTTGTCTTACTAATCTGTTAAGTTTTTTTGAAGGTGTGACTAAACAGACAAAAGTGAGTCAGTTGATATAGTGTATCTGGACTTTCAGAAAACCTTTGAGAAGATCCCTCATGAGAGACTTTTTTTATAATTAAAAAGGTGGCAGTGCACTATTGTGGATCAGGAACTGGTTAAAAGATAGAAAGCCAAGAGTAGGGCTAAATGACCAATTTTCCCAATGGAGAAAGGTGAATAGTGGACTACCCCAGGGATCTGTGCTGGGTCCACTGCTTTTTAACATATTCATAAATGACCTGGAAATGGGAATAACGAGTGAGGATATCAAATTTGCAAAAGACACTAAACTATTCAAAGTTGTTAAAACCCATGAGGATTGTGGAAAATTGCAGGAGGATCTTGATAAATTGGAAGACTGGGCATCCAAATGGCAGATGAAATCTAATGTAGACAAGTGCAAAGTTATGCACTTAAGTAAGAAAAACCCAAACTGTGGTTACACGATGCAAGGTTCCACATTAGGAACCACCACCAGGAAAAAGATTTAGGTATCATCGCGGACAGGACTGTACCAAGCCCTGTGCAAGTGGTGCGGCTGCACAGGACGCAAAGACTTCAGGGGCGCATTTCGGCTCTCTGCAGCAGGCAACGGCAGAGAGCCGAAATGCACCCCTGAAGTCTTCCCACCGGCACACTAAGCAGGTCTGGTCTCTCCGGGAGGGACCAGACCTGCTTAGGGTGCCGGCGGCAGGCGGCTTGCACATAGGGTGTGCGCCTCTTCTATCCTGCCCCCATAAAGTGGCTAGATAGGGGTGCGGGGGGGGGGGGGGGAGATGCACGCCCGATGTGCAAGTCGCACAGGGCGCATTTTGCCATCAGTATGGCCCTGATCGTGGATAATATGTTAAAACCCTCCACCCAGTGTGCAGTGGTGGCCAAGATAGCAAATAGAATGCTAGATGTCATAAGGAAAGGAATGGAGAATAAAACAAATGATGTTATAATGCCTCCGTATCGTTCCATGGTGAGTCCGCACCTTGAATATTGTGTGCAATTCTGGTCACCATATCCTAAAAAAGATATAGCGTTATTAGAAAAGCTAGAAAAAGCCACCAAAAAGGTAAAGGGGATGGAAAGATACACCTATGAAGAGAGGTTACAAAGGTTAGGGCTCTTCAACCTGGAAAACAGACGGCTGAGGGGAGATAATATAGAGGTCTATAAATTAATGAATGGAGTGGAACTGGTAAATGTAGATCAATTGTTTATGCCATCAAAATATAGAAAGACTAGGGGGTATGCAATGAAGCTACAGGGTAACCTATTTAAGTCTAATAAGAGAAAATATTTTTTCACTCAATGTGAGGATGTAGTAAAAGCTGTTAGTGTAGCTGGGTTTAAAAAAGGTTTGGACAAGTTCCTGGAGGAAAGGTCCATAAACCATTATTATAGGGGATCTAGAATATCCACTGTTTGCCCCAATACAAGCATTGTGGATCCTGTGTCTTTTGGGGAAACTGCTAGGTACTTATGATCTAGTTTGGCCACTGTTGGAAACAGGATATTGGAATTGATGGACCTTGGTCTGACCCTGTATGACATATTTTATGTTCTCATGTCTCGCTTCCCCCCCCATCATAAGTTTACCATTCGCCCAGCATCTCCCCATCATGCCTTACCCTACACCTCCATGTCAATTTGGCTGCCTGCCTTGTCCCACTGCCATTTTTTATGTTTCCTTGGTGGCGGTAGGGGTGATGGAAGTAGACATTAAATTGGAAAAAAAAAAGTGAGTCTTTCCAACTCCACTCTTGTCTACATGTCTGATCCCTCCCTTCTCTGATTTATGCCCATCTCAGAGGAAGGTGGGACCAGAACAGCCATTCAAATGCAGGTTTCCCATCAGTGCCGGCAGGCTTAAGTAACGGAGCTGCGAGAAAGGGAAACTCTCCCTTTGTGGCTCTGAAAAGCTGAGTAGGCACTGAAGGAGGACTATGCCAGGGAGACGGGGGGCCATGGGGCACCTCATTCTGCCACTGCCGTGGAGGCAGCGGCTCAGGCTCCTCTGATCTTTTTTTTTCTTAAATTTCCCTTTGAAGGTCGGACTGGGCTGCTCTGGGGGGGGGGGGGGTAGCACTGTAATGAGTTGATGGGGGGAGGGCTAGGACTAGAAATGGGCTTATGAGGTGGCTAGGACTGGAAATGGGCTAAGGGGGGCAAGGACTGCAAATGGACTGATGAGAGGATTAGAACTAGAACCGCGCTGATGGGGGCTTAGAACTGGAAATAGGCTGATCAGGAGGGGGCTAGGACTGGTAATGGGCTATTGGGAGGGTTAGAACTGGAAATGGGCTAATGGAGGGTTAAGAATGGAAATAGGCTGATTGGGAGGGGGTTAGGACTGGTAATGGATTGATTGGTGGGGGTTAGGCCTGAAAATGGGCTGATTAGGGGGGCTAGGACAGGGAAAGGGCTGATTGGGGGCTAGGACTGGAAATGGATTTGTTGGGGGAGGTTAGGACTGGTAATGGGCTGATGGGGGGCTAGGACTGGAGTGGGCCGATAAGGGGGATAGGAGAATGCTGCTGGCCCTGGAAGAAAACTAGGGGCTAGGGCTACAAATGGGCTGATGCAGGGGGATGGGAGAATAGGACTGGAAGAGAGCGTACACTGAGAGGGTCTGCCAGCGGAAGGAGGGGGGCAGGAAGGGAGCTGACACGGGGGAAGGAGGGGGCTGGAAAGGAGCTGATATGGTGGGGAAGGATGGGGCTGGAATGGAGCTGACACCTGGGATGTACTGAAGGGGGACTGGAAGGGAGCTGACACTTGGGGTAGGAGGGGTAGGTGGCTGGGTAATGGGGAGGAGGCTGGAAAGGAGCTGACATGTGAATGGCACTGGAAGGGGGATGGACAGAGGGTAGGGCGACTTGAAGGGAGCTGACTGGGGGAGGGGGGTGGCACTGAGAGTGGACATGAGCTGATACCTGGGATAGTATTTGGACTAGAAGGGGCTGGACAGTGGGGAAGGAGGGGGACTGGAATGGAATGGACACCAGTGGCAGTTATGGGAATGCAAGGCGGTTGACACTGGAAGGTACTGTTAGGGGAGGACTGGAAAGGGGGCTGATGCTGGGGAAGGTTACTTGAACTGGAAATGGGCTGATGGAAGAAAGTGAAGTAAACAAAAGAAGAGATAAGAAATGGCAGATGGACCATAGACTACAGAAAGAGGGCTAAGAGAAGACAGAAAAGCAGAAGCCTTAGATCGGGAACAGCATGTTCAGAGAATAAAACGGTCAGACAATAAAGGTAGAAAAAATCATTGTGTTTAATTTTAGTGATTGGACTTTGTGCTATCTTTATATTTTACACAGTATTGGGGAGCTGCATCTCTTATTTATCTGATATTGTACTGCATGTGGACTCTGGCTTCTTGGGGTTTCAGTTTAAATTTTGTCTACATATTTTTATTTTTAGTTTAGATTATGGTTACTTATTCTGTACTTGGTGAGGGTCGATGTTGTGAGTGTGTGACTGAGGCCAAGTGTTCTGTTAACATGGAGTTTGTACATAAAGATCTATACTGTACTGTAGTAATTTGACTTGTTCAGCTTTTCAGAAAGGTGTATGGATGTTCCAGGGTCCTGTAGTATTTACAGTGACACTTTTTTTGGATGGAATCCTTATGTGAGCTTTGTAAGTTTGTGCTGATATGGTATGGTAGGTATGCTCTTTGTTGTACGGTTTTGTATTAGTTCACAATATGCCTGGTACTGGAGAATAGTGGTGGTTGTTGTTGTTGTTAGTAAGATGATCAGAATCAGATTTTTTTTTTTAACTATTGAGTTCTGTGGTTGAATATTCTGGTTCTGCTCTGCACCCAATGTGGATGCAAAATATATGTTGAAAAAGAAAAAGCAAGAACCATAACACAGTTTATAATAACAAAATAAAAATGAGTTATAATTTAGTTTTATAAACTGTGCTGTTGATTCTTGGTCTCTTTTAGTTCCTTGGTGTGCAAACAGGACCGTACCTAGCCCTGTGCAAGCGGTGCAGCCACACAAGGTGCAAAGGCATGGGGGACACATTTCAGGTTTCTGCTGTTGCCCTGCCATTGCAGGCAGGACAATAGCAGGCAGCCGAAATGCACCCCCCAAGCCTTTTCACAGCACTTTAAGTAGGTCTGGTCCCTCCCTCCTCCAACACCATGTCAGAGCAGGGAGGGACAGATCTGCTTAAGGTGCTGGTGCCTTTCAGATCGGGCGCATGCCCCCTCCCCTACTCCTCCTCATACCTCTGTCCAGCGCCGCCTGCTCTTTCCCAGCTGCTGGTGCCGCCATGAAAAAAACAGAGGGCAGCATCATCAGGGAAAGAGCAGGCAGTGCTGGACAGAAGTATGGGGAGGAGGAGGGGGCGCACGCAGGGTGTATTCCACGCTTTAAGAAAAGTGGAAGGAAGTCCAAAAAACTGCCAGCATGGTTTAAAGGTGAGGTCAGAGAGGCTGTTGTTGCCAAAAAAGCATCTTTCAGGAAATGGAAAAAAGAGCCAAATGACGAAACCTGGAAACAGCACAAGCACTGGCAAATCAAATGCAAGGCATTGATAAGGCAGGCAAAGAGAGAATTTGAGAAGAAGCTTGCTGCGGAAGCAAAAACACGAAATAAAGACCTTTTCAAGTACATTCGCAGCAAAAAACCTGTGACAGAGTCAGTTGGTCCATTAGATGATAAAGGGGTTAAAGGAGCACTAAGAGGCGACAAGGCAATAGCGGAGAGATTGAATGAATTCTTTGCTTCAGTCTTTACTGAGGAAGATGTAGGGATGTTACCCATGACTGAAGTGGTATTGAAAGGTGCGGAAGAATTGAAGGAAATATCGATACATCGGGAAGATGTCTTACAAATATTAGATAAACTGAAGAGTAGCAAATCACCTGGGCCGGATGGTATACATCCAAGGGTGTTGAAAGAACTGAAATATGAGATTGCAGACCTGCTATTAGTAAACTGTGAACTATCATTAAAATCATCTCTAATACCTGAAGATTGGAGGATTGCCAATGTAACACCAGTTTTTAAAAAGGGTTCCAGGGGTGATCCGGGAAACTACAGACTGGTGAGCCTGACGTCAGTACCGGGAAAAATGGTAGAAACCATCATAAAGAATAAAATTACTCAGCATGTAGATAGTCACGACCTAATGGGAGACAGCCAACATGGCTTTAGACAAGGAAGATCTTGTCTTACTAACCTGTTATGTTTTTTTGAAGGAGTGAATAAACAGGTGGACAAAGGTGAGTCGGTTGATATTGTGTATCTGTACTTTCAGAAAGCCTTTGACAAGGTCCCTCATCAGAGACTTTTGGCAAAACTAAAGAGTCATGGGATAGTAGGCAGTGTACTATTGTGGATCAGGAACTGGTTAAAAGATAGAAAGCAGAGAGTAGGGCTAAATGGCCAATTTTCCCAATGGAGAAAGGTGAATAGTGGTGTACCCAAGGGATCTGTGCTGGGTCCGCTGCTTTTTGACATATTCATAAATGACCTGGAAAGTGGAATAACGAGTGAGGTTATCAAATTTGTAGATGACACAAAACTATTTAAAGTTGTTAAAACCCAAGAGGATTGTGAAAAATTGCAAGAGGATCTTGATAAATTGGAAGACTGGGCATCAAAATGGCAGATGAAATTTAATGTGGACAAGTGCAAGGTTATGCACCTAGGGAAGAACAACCCAAACTATGGTTACACGATGCAGGGTTCCACATTAGGAACCACCACCCAGGAAAAAGATTTAGGCGTCATTGTGGATACCATGTTAAAACCCTTGGCCCAGTGTGCAGCGGCAGCCAAGAGAGCAAATAGAATGCTAGGTATGATAAGGAAAGGAATGGAAAATAAAACAAAAGATATTATAATGCCTCTATATCGTTCCATGGTGAGACCGCACCTTGAATATTGTGTGCAATTCTGGTCGCCATATCTTAAAAAGGATATAGCGATTTTAGAAAAGGTTCAGAGAAGAGCCACCAAAATGGTAAAGGGGATGGAAGGATACTATGAGGAAAGGCTAAAAAGGTTAGGGCTCTTTAACCTGGAAAAGAGACGGCTGAGGGGAGATATGATAGAAGTCTATAAATTAATGAATGGAGTGGAACGGGTAAACGTAGATCGATTGTTTACGTTATCAGAATATAGAAAGACTAGGGGACATGCAATGAAGCTACAGGGTAAACTATTTAAGACTAATAAAAGAAAATATTTTTTCACTCAATGTGTAATCAAACTCTGGAATTTGTTACCGGAGGATGTAGTAAAGGCTGTTAGTGTAGCTGGGTTTAAAAAAGGTTTGGACAAGTTCCTGGAGGAAAGGTCCATAAACCATTATTAAGAAGTGACCGAAGATATCAATGCTTGATCCAGTACAAGCATTGTGGAACTTGTGTCTCTTGGGGAAACTGCTAGGTACATATGACCTAGATTGGCCACTGTTGGAAACAGAATACTGGGCTTGATGGACCTTGGTCTGACCCAGTATGGCATATCTTATGTTCTTATCTTGGTACTGCCCTGTGTGCAAACATCTTGCATTCCCTCCATATAATCTAATTGGCATTTTGGTTTAGTTCAGTCCTTGATTGGAGTTTTTAAAAAGCCACGCCCCCTCTAAGGGGGGGGGGGGGAGGCACCATCTCATTCTTTGCCTCAGGCAGCAGATTGCCTTGAGCCACCCCTGACTCCAATTTTCACTCACCACATCTAGTCCTATCTTTTCATCACCAAATCTTCTAAAATCCTTCCCCATCTAAATGGCTGCCCTAATATCCACCTCCTTTCTTTTAAAATAAAGCAGCCAATTCTTTAGCCTTCATCTGCTCCATACTTTCATTTCCTGTTCCTCCGCCAATCTGATGGAGGAGGTGAGGGTGTGCATATACAGACCATCCGCCATCCAAATAGATAATATGGTCTATTAAAAGCCTAGGCCATCTTAAACAAGAAATATTTCTGCCTTGCCTCCTTTACTTTCTGATTATACTAACTAAGCAGTTTCCTTTATCATTCCTTATCTTTATTTATTTAACAGGTTTTATACCACTTTATCATTTCAGTCAAAGCGGTGTACATTGTAACTTAAACTTGGTAATATACACTAAACAGGGGCATTGATAACTTGGATCTTTCTGAGACAATGGAGGGTTAAATGACTTGCCCAAGGCATGCTAGTAGGAACTGAGCCCTGGTCTCTTGGTTCCAAAGCCAGTGCTCTAACCAATAGCTTTGATTAGGGGAATTTATAGAGGAGTTGTCGATTTTGGCTTAGCGGCAGGCACTGTTTGGAATGGGATCAGGTGCTGAGACCCTAAGAGTTCCTTTTACTATACTGCAGCAGGTAAATAGAATGTAAATTAGTGCATAGCTGTTAGTGCACTGTCCTAATCTTTTTAACTGACAGTTCTCGCTCTGCAAAATCCTAAATTCTTCAGAAAACCAGGAAGCAGTCTTACTGTGTCTAATAACCATTTCTAGTGGGTCTACAATTTATGCAGCCTGTTAAGTGGTCACCTCTCATGACAAATGTGCATTGTTCATGCTTTGTGGTTTACAATGAGAATGCTAAATATGCCCTAAATAGGTGCCTACTTCACAAAGACACATATGAGCCTATGGGGCCTGTTTCCTAAGTGCAGTAGGTTTTTGCACTTACCACGTGTTGGGTGCAAAACCTAATGCACAGTAAGTGTAATGTTTGTGCAGTAAATGTTGGAGGCATGTGTAGCGTCTGCCTTGCACTTACTGTACAGCGCAGACGGCAGGTGGCAAACGCATCAGCAGATAGTATATATGCACTTCTTGTGCTATCTGCCAATACATGTACTATGGCCAGCATCCCGACCACGCAAGCAATAGCCCAACCCCCCTACCCCTTGGAGAAACATTCTGATTATCCATTCCTGCCTGAGCAATATTTGGATTCCCCAATCCCTCCTTAGCAACATCCTGACCCCACATCAGCATTTTGACACCCCCCCGCCCCCCCCATTGAGAACACAAATCCATTTCATCACATCAGGGACCACCTCCCCAGCCTCCCATCATCCCTGCAACCAGCTTTAGGATCAGGGCATACAGCAGCACTATCCAGGAATATTCAGCAGCAATAACCAGGTCTTCTAACAGTGTTAATTCCTTTGACTATGGGGCCCACTGAATTTAGACTATATTAAAAGGCTTTTTAAAAAGAGACATTTTCAGCTTTTTATGAAAGATACTGTAAGGTATGATCTTTTATTCCAGGGACAGAGATAGGAGCATATGCAGAAACAATTTGTTTTCACCCCAAACCTACCACCAATATTCTACAGAGCACCAGCCTTTGCATTACTAATGCAGTCCTTTTGGATTTCCTATAGATGTAAGCAGTCTGCCCTTCTAGAATGTCAACTGATAAACGTATTCTATCTCTGGGCTAGTGTAGAACTGAGAAATTGAGTTTGCCATCTGGCTTTCTCGCATTTTATCAGGTCTTTTTAATTAGGTTCAAATCAGTGATCTCCTCCTTTCCCTAGCTTCTACATTTTTTTCCCAGTGCCATTAAGACCAAACTCATTTCAAGTGCACTGCAGTGTGCTCAAGTGGAACCTAAATTGAATAGCATTTTCCCACAGGTTTTCACACTTTCTAGTACATATGCTAGCAAAAGTCATGTCATGCTTGCCCAGTCGAGCATTTAATCCAATTTTTGTTTTATTGAGATATGAAGATGACCATTACATTAAAAATCTCAAGCAGTCTTAAAGCATTGAATGAAAAATTGAAGATCTTTCCATGAAAGGTTAAATCATTCAGATTAGTCCCTTGTACATTAAATCAAAATGTATACAGGACTGATTTAATAGAATCGTTTAAAACATACCTTTGCCAGGAGTCATTCAGTGCTAAAACATTGTTCAAAATAATTATTAAGCTTTTATAGTACATCTAGGACAAATCAGTGATATATGAATCAGGCTGATTTCCTCTAGATGTAAAAGCTAAATAATTATTCGGAACAATATTTCTGTTGCATCTCTATCTAAATATAGATACAGAGAGATTACATATATAGATGCATACTTAGAAAAAAAGTAAATATGGATTGTTAAAGATGCTACAAAAAAGATCGCGCTGTATAAATACACAATATTTGTGCTTTATTTGATGTTGCAGAAAAAAAGAAACTTATTAAATATTAAATAGCCATACAGGTTTTCATTAAGGAAAATCTCTAAGCTGACCTAAATTGTGTAACTGACCACTTGTGGACAGACAGCATATTTTTCTTATGCTTCTCGTGTGGTCAATTACCAGAGCGGAAATGGAAAGGACACGGGCAAGGTCCCGGTGGACGCCGGTAACCTGGGGATCGGCCCGGGTCCGGCGTCCTGCGGCGTGGCTGGGGGGGGGGGTGGTACGTCACGGGCCAAGGGAGGACGTGCTTGACGCGGCGGCGTCATTTGAATTCATTGGCTCCGCAAGAGCAAGGAGCGGAGCCAATGAAGCGGCCCCTGCACGCCCGAGGCCTTAAAAGGGGGGGGGAGTCTGGCGGCTCCCTCCTCTTCAGCGTCGGGCGTGCAGAGGGATAGCTTTGGACGGCGTGTCGATCTGGTGCAGGCTTCTGGGCGGTGGGGCACCTCCGTCGGTGCGGAGCAGATTGGCCGGCGGGACGTCAGTGTCAGGAGAGGCGTCGGCGGTGGTGCTCCAGCTGGCGGTATTTGCGGCCCGGTGTGGGTGAGTGCGGGGTCTTGTGTCTTGGCTCCCCCCCCTCCACCTACCATTCGGGTGTTCGAGGCTTGCACGGAGCGTAGAGCCCGGGGCTTTCCCCCCCCCCTCCATCCCATCTCCCGTTGAGTCTCTGGCCGGTGCAATTTCCTTGGGCAAGTTGTGCAAGGCCTTGTTTTGTTTTGTGTTGTTTAATTTTGGGTTCTTTTTTATTCCCTGGCCTGCTGAGCTGAGGGGATGGCTCGAGGGGGGGATGGGCCTGGAGCACGTGGCTTGGGCAGCCGGAAGGGTGGGGCGCGCGGGAGGAACGCGCAGAGGCCTGCTAGGGTGGAGGGGCCAGGCCAAGGACGGGGTGAGGGCAGGCAGGGGGGTGGGGGGCGCGGTGGGCCTAGCTCGGGGAGTCCAGCGAGGGCAAGGGGCGCTGTGAGGAGCAAGGGTGGGCCTTCAATAGGCTGCGGCTCAGGGTCTGCTGGCTCACGGGGGCAGGGGCCCAGAGGGCGAGGGCAGCGCCAGATTGGGGCCAGGGGGGCTGGGAGGGCGGCAGCGGGGGGTAGCAGCGTCGGCAGCGCTGCGGGGAGGGGGAGAGGGGTGGCTAGTGTTGGTGGAGGGGTCCAGGGGCCGGGGGAGCTGGCTCAGGGGGAGGGGGGGAGCGGGACGAGGTATGAGAGTTGTGCAGGAGGTGGCGGAGGCACAGGATTGGACCGGGGGGCTTTTGCCATTGCCCGGGAGCGGGCTATCCGGTCAAGGAGGGGGTGGGGCGTGGGCTGGATCCCCAGCTTGGGCACATTGGTTGGGTGGCGGCCAGGGTTCCTCTAGGGCTAATTGGCTGGAGGCGTGGCGTCCGGTGTGGCCCTCTGCTGTCCCCCCCCCTTCTTTGTCTTTTATGTCTCCACAGGTTCCAGTGATGTTGTCGCCGGCTGCGGCGCGAGATGGGACTGGCTGTGAGGGAGCACGAGGACAGCAGTATGCAGAGCACCAGGAGGCGCAGGATGAAGGCATACGAACGCCGCCCGTCGTAGTCGCGTCCCGAGACGAGGATGGGGGACCTGGACGGGCGACCAGTACCCCGTCAGCGGAGGTGGTGTCTGCGACAGCGGTAGTGGGTGAGTTACCTGAGGCGCGAGATGCTGAGGGTGCGAAGGGTAGGGGGCGGGGAAAGAGGAGACTGAAGGGGGGTAAAAGACGTAGGCATTCGGGTCGAAGGCACAGGAGGTCTAGCTCATCGGGGTCGTCGTCGTCTTCTGACTTGTCGTCTACGTCGTCGTCCTCGACTGATGGTAGGCAGGAGGCATGGAGCGAAAAAGCAGTCTCAGGAGGGGGGCGGACGCAGGGGGTTCTTGCAGCGGCAGCGATATCTGAGTTGTGGGAGGGAGTGCCGAGGAAATTGCGGCAAAAAATTAAGAAGCGCCGGTACATTGATATCTTCCGTCTATTAGAAGGCCGGAAGCGTTCGGGAGAAAGTAGACGGAAGCGTAAGGAGGACGAGAAGGCGGGACGTATTAAGAAAGTGGCACGGAATGTGGTTAATTGGACGCGAGCTTTCTTGCGTTTGACGAGCGTGTGGGGGCAGTATTGCCCAGGGCATTACGAGATGCTTCTGTCATATGCGGATTCCATTCTGGAGGCGTCACAGACGCACGACGGCTGGTCATGGTTAAACTATGACGAGAAATTCAGAGAAAAAATGGAAGGGAATCGATCGGTTTCGTGGGGTATGCAAGACATTAATTTGTGGCTGACTCAGATGTCGGCCAGGTCGAGTGGGTTGGGTGCGAGCGCGGCGAAAGGTTCGGCGGGGGTTCTCCCGGGTATGGGCCGTGCCTTTCGAGGAGTGGGGACCGTCGGGCTGCAGCGAACAGGGGGCAGTGGGACAGGGGATCTCTGCTGGAGGTTTAACAAGACCTCGTGCCCGTTTCCAGACTGCAAATTTCGACATGTGTGCTCCCTTTGCGGGGGTGCACATCCCGCAATCAAATGTCTTAAGAAAGGGGTTGCGCAGCCGCCCGGGCCTAGCACAAAGCAGTGAGGGGCTGTTGGACCTGGCCCCGACGCCGATTCGACGGGAGGTTTTAAACGAGTGGCTGGCCCACTACCCTAGGCGGAAGGATAGGGAAATTTTGTATGCGGGCTTTAATTGGGGTTTTCTGATTCCCGTTTGTAGGCAGTTGGATGGCGCGGTCGCACGTAATTCCCTCTCCGTTAGGCGTTTCGCGCCGGTGGTTAGGGAGAAGTTAGGGAAGGAATTGCAGTTGGGTAGAATAGCGGGCCCCTTCGAGAATCAGCCCTTCGAGCGGATGGTAGTGTCACCGTTGGGGATAGTTCCTAAGAAAGAACCAGGGAAATTCCGATTGATACATAATTTGTCTAGCCCGGTCGGTGAGTCAGTCAATGACTACATCCCGCGTGACTTGTGTACAGTGCGCTATGCATCCTTTGATAAAGCGGTTGAGTTGGTACGGGAGGCGGGGCTGTGGGCGCAAATGGCGAAAGTGGATATTGAGTCGGCCTTCAGGTTGTTGCCGGTACACCCGTCTTCCTTTTACCTCTTGGGGTTTCGTTTCGAGGAGAGGCTTTATTTCGATAAGTGCTTGCCAATGGGCTGTTCCGTGTCCTGTGCTTACTTCGAGGCCTTCAGTACCTTTTTGCAGTGGGCTATCGAGCGCAGAGGGGGTACAGCTCGGGTAGTGCACTATTTGGATGACTTTTTGTTTGTGGGGTCCGCGCAGTCGGAGGGATGCCGCGACATGCTGGACGGTTTTGTGCAATTGGCGACCGAGTTGGGCGTGCCGCTAGCAAAAGACAAAACCGAGGGCCCGTCCACGCGGATTACGTTTCTCGGGGTGGAGCTGGATTCCGGTTCTATGGTGGCGCGGCTTCCTCCGGAGAAGGTACAGCATTTGCGGGTGTTAGTGGCTAATGTAGTATCAGCGTCGAAATTGACATTGAAAGAAATGCAAGCATTGATCGGCTCACTTAACTTTGCTTGTCGGGTGATCCCGATGAGCAGGGTTTTCCTGCGGCGCTTAGCAGCTTCTACAGCGGGGGTTCGCAGACCGCATCATCATATTCGGGTGTCCAAGGCTATCCGGGCTGATTTGAAGGTGTGGCAGGTCTTTCTGGAGGACTTTAACGGGACCTCTGTGTTGATGGAGCCTGAGTGTAGTAGCGCGGATCTGCAGTTGTACACGGATGCAGCCGGTGGCCTGGGGCTGGGCATTTATTTTGGGGGGTCGTGGTGCTCGGAACAGTGGCCGCAGACTTGGCGCGAGGAGGGACTCACCAGGAATGTAACATTTTTAGAGTTGTTTCCGATATTAGTAGCGCTAGAGTTGTGGCCGGACCGGTTGCGTAATAGAAGGGTGCTGTGGTGGTGCGACAATGAAGCGGTGGTCAGTGTGGTGAACAACTACACACCTCATTGTTTGCAAGTAGCGCACTTAATGAGAGCAGTGGTCTTGACTTGCTTGCGGTTGAATGTAGCACTGAAAGCGCGACATATACCGGGGCTCTCTAACGCGATTGCTGATTCTCTTTCTCGTTTCCAGTGGGACCAATTTCGAAGATTGGCGCCGGAAGCAGAGGCGGAGGGGGTCGCGGTCCCTTGGAGGTTGTGGAGTCTTGGCCATTCGGGCTGATGAAAGACTTGCTCCAGAAATCCGTGGCTGCCGGGACTTGGGCAGCCTATGTGCGCGGATGTCGGAAAGTGGTGGCCTTTCTCGAAAGCTGCGGTTGGCAGTATGGGGCGGTGTCTGCTCAGTTAATGGGCCAATATGTTGCCTGGGCGAAGGATAAGGGTGTCGCCCGTTCTTCGGTGCGCAGCCACCTGGCGGGCTTCGAATTTTTTATAAAGGCGGTGGGTTGGGGCTTTCCGGTAGATGGCTTCCTGGCCCATAAGCTCTTGCAAGGTTGGGGCCGCATGGCTCCAGCTCCGCCGGACACTCGGAGACCGATCTCGCATGCGTTATTGGCGAAGTTATGTCAGGCGCTGGCGGCAGTAGCTTCATCTGCGTATGAAGCGGTCCTTTTTAGAGCTGTCTTTAGCCTAGCGTTTTTTGGTGCCTTCAGGATGGGGGAATTGGTGCCAAGCTCGAGCAAAGTGGGGGTGGCCGGGACAGTGCAGAGGCAGCATGTTGTTCTTGAACGTGGCCGGTTGAGAGTCTTACTGGCCAGGTCCAAGACTGATCAGCGGGGGAAGGGTTTGTGGGTGCGGCTATGTGCGATTGGTGACCTTTGCACATGCCCGGTGGGCGCTATGCGTGAATATTTGCAAGTACGGCCGGCTGTAGCTGGGGGGTTATTTCTGCATGCGGATAGGCGGCTGCTGACACGCTATCAAGTGGTGGCGGTGCTGCGGTTTGCTTTGAAGTTCGTAGGAGAATGCCCGGAGTACTTTTCGGCGCATTCCTTTCGTATTGGCGCGGCTACCAGTGCAGCGGCAGCTGGACTTTCACAACAGGACATTCAGAATATTGGAAGATGGCGTTCCCTGGCTTTTCGGGGTTACGTGCGCTTGTGATGGGTGGGGGGACAGGGTTTACTGCCTGAACTGATTATGTTTTCTTTTACAGATGAGGAAAGGAATGCGCCCATTTGCTGGCTGATGGGGCATTCCTTCGTTTACTGGGCAGGCAGGCGAGCAGCTGAGAGGCCGTTTGGGCCTAACCTGGGACTGGCTCTCGCGGCGATGTCGCTTCTATGGCTCGGTGAACGTGGCCTGCGGTGGACGCAGCTCTTGCCGTTTGCTCCGGCATCATGGGCGAGTGCGAGACCAGCCAAAGTTCATCCTCTTGCATCTGGGTGGAAACGATCTCGCTGCTTGGACTTGTAAGCAGCTTATCCGCGCAGCTAAGCGGGATCTGGCAATTGTGTTGCGCTTGTTCCCAGGGGTGGTGTTATTATGGTCTGACATTGTTCCCAGACCTGCTTGTAAGGCTCAGCGACGGTGGTCGCGGGGTCTTGCAAAAATAAATCGACAAATTGGGAGATGGGTATGTGAGCGGGAAGGGGTTCAAATTGTACATCCCTGGGTAGAGGTTACTTGTGCCGGGCTATATAGGCAGGATGGCATACATTTGTCCCCTGTGGGGGTCGACTTGCTGCTAAATGATTGGCAGGAGGCCCTTGAGGGATTAGCGAGGCGGGAGGACAACAGGTCGCAGCTTGGCAATAGGGGGGCGGCACGTTGACATGAATGTCGCACGTGCCGGTGGCGGGATCCCGGAGGTCTCCGGGGTCCGGAGCCTTTAGGTCATACTTGGGCGGGTTGGCGGGTGCCCCCGACCCGGATAAGCCCTGCTGGCCTTTGCTAGTCACATGGCGAGGTCGGGGAAAGGGCGGTAGCAAGTTGGCCGGTGCCAGGGCACGGCCGAAGCGGAGGCAAGGTCACCTTGCTAGTCATATGGCGGGTGAGGTTTGGCTCCGCTTTGGGGGATTGTTAAGATTGTTATGTTTGGAATGTTAATTGTTTATGAATATAATAAAGCTGCGACCAGTTGGTTCTTCCACTTTAAGAAGGCTATGAGTGATTTGTAAATGGGGGATAAAGGTGTGGGGGGGGGGAGGGGTGGGGCAGTAAAGATGTGTGGCGCAGGGGGGATAGGATGCCGGGTCCGATCTACCAAGGTTATGGAAAGGACACGGGCAAGGTCCCGGTGGACGCCGGTAACCTGGGGATCGGCCCGGGTCCGGCGTCCTGCGGCGTGGCTGGGGGGGGGGGGGTACGTCACGGGCCAAGGGAGGACGTGCTTGACGCGGCGGCGTCATTTGAATTAATTGGCTCCGCAAGAGCAAGGAGCGGAGCCAATGAAGCGGCCCCTGCACGCCCGAGGCCTTAAAAGGGGGGGGGAGTCTGGCGGCTCCCTCCTCTTCAGCGTCGGGCGTGCAGAGGGATAGCTTCCCTCCCTCCCTCCCTTTGGTTATATGGTGGAGGTGAGGGCGGTTTGGGGTGTCGCAGCTGGGGGGGTGAGGCGGGATCCCGGAGGTCTCCGGGGTCCGGAGCCTTTAGGTCATACTTGGGCGGGGGTGGGGGTGCCCCCGACCCGGATAAGCCCTGCTGGCCTTTGCTAGTCACATGGCGAGGTCGGGGAAAGGGCGGTAGCAAGTTGGCCGGTGCCAGGGCACGGCCGAAGCGGAGGCAAGGTCACCTTGCTAGTCATATGGCGGGTGAGGTTTGGCTCCGCTTTGGGGGATTGTTAAGATTGTTATGTTTGGAATGTTAATTGTTTATGAATATAATAAAGCTGCGACCAGTTGGTTCTTCCACTTTAAGAAGGCTATGAGTGATTTGTAAATGGGGGATAAAGGTGTGGGGGGGGGAGGGGTGGGGCAGTAAAGATGTGTGGCGCAGGGGGGATAGGATGCCGGGTCCGATCTACCAAGGTTATACTCTTTAAACCCTGATTGTAAACGCTCTACTTGTATTCTTAAATCGTGATATAATTTGAATTTCAATCATTAATCCTCTTGCTACTCAATACATAATTAACCTTTTCACTACTAGGATAATGAATTTTAAATAATTTGTGACTCAGAAATCTCAGACTTTTAAAGACACCAACTTTCAGACTTTTGACCTGTCTAGTGGCTGTGCGTCATTTTCGCATCAATGATCTCTGTGCTCATATCACTAATTTAATTTTCTTTCTTATCCAAGCTTTGTTCTGTTTTACTAATATTTTCAAACATGAAACAGTGCTTTATAAAACTGTGCTTAGCTTTTAAATGGTTTCCCTAAAGCCATGTCTTAGCACCTCCTCTGTGTTTCACTGTGTTAAGTTTCTTCAGGGGGTTTTCTTTTCTTTGAAGCACTCCGTTATGTATAAGCTGCAAACGGAGAACGAGCACAATTGAGAAAATTCTTTTTTTTATTTTTGTTATTTTTTTTTTAATTAATCACCTATTACTATATCCATTCTTGATTACTATCATTATACGTAAAATAACTTTACTACCACAGATGGATTTGTTCGAGTTACCTCTGTTATCAATGTGCTGCGGACGCTGTTCACGTCATATTCCTCTGCCTTTCTCTGAGCCAAACTGCTTCCCAGTTATGTCGCGCATGCGAACCACTCTCAACGTTCTACGTTTAAATGGTACTAATCAGCTCGTTTCTTCCACCTGTGCGATTTAAATTTTTTACCTCCCCCATATACTTCTCGTTCTCCGCGCCAATCGACTTCAGGTTGCATCGCGCATACGAACCGTCATCAACAATCTACCTCTATTCCACTTGTCTGCACAATCCAAATCTCACCCCCTCCCCCATAAACTCTCGATTGATGCCAATCCCTTCTTGATGTTATTTTTCCGATGTTACTCCATGTCTTATCAACATTCATCTTCATGTACAAACGCCCCAATCTATTTGGACGTTCAAACTTCCTGGGGTTACCGATTGCAGGGTGTAAATCCATCTTTGCTCACGGATCAGCAGAGCTTGTTCTCTTGAATTACCATTAGTACCGCCAGTCACTTGATCTATACAGAAACAGGGTAACTCTTCAAAGCTGTGATTTTGTTTCAAACAGTGGCCTACTATTGGTGCTTCCCTCATTTTACAATTAAGTCTACTGTGATGTTCATTCATTCTAACCTTAAAGTAATGAATTGTTTTACCTACATAAATCAAGCCACACGGGCATTGAATACAATAGCCCACATAATCGGTATAGCATAATGTTTTTTTCTTAAGTTGGTATGTTCTTCCATGATACTGAAAACTAATAGTTTCTAAAGTAATTCCACAAATCCTACAGTCACCACATTTACTATGTCCCACTAGATCATTTGTTGGTAAAATTGATAAAAGTCGTAAAGCTGCTAGAAACTATTAGTTTTCAGTATCATGGAAGAACATTCCAACTTAAGAAAAAAACATTGTGCTATACCGATTATATGGGCTATTGTATTCAATGCCCGTGTGGCTTGATTTTTGTAGGTAAAACAATTCGTTACTTTAAGGTTAGAATGAATGAACATCGCAGTAGACTTAATTGTAAAATGAGGGAAGCACCAATAGTAGACCACTGTTTGAAACAAAATCACAGCTTTGAAGAGTTACTCTGTTTCTGTATAGATCAAGTGACTGGCGGTACTAATGGTAATTCAAGAGAACAAGCTCTGCTGATCCATGAGCAAAGATGGATTTACACCTTGCACCCCAGGAAGTTTGAACGTCCAAATAGATTGGGGCGTTTGTAGATGAAGATGAATGTTGATAAGACGTGGAGTAACATTGGAAAAATAACATCAAGAAGGGATTGGCATCATTTGAGAGTTCTTGGGGGAGGGGGCGAGATTTGGATTGTGCAGACAAGTGGAATAGAGGTAGATTGTTGATGACGGTTCGTATGCGCGATGCAACCTGAAGCCGATCGGCATGGAGAACGAGAAGTATATGGGAGAGGTAAAAATTTTAAATCGCACAGGTGGAAGAAACAAGCTGATTAGTACCATTTAAACGTAAAACGTTGAGAATGGTTCGCATGCGCGACATAACCGGGAAGCAGTTTGGCTCAGAGAAAGGCAGAGGAATACGACGTGAACAGCATCTGCAGCACATTGATAACAGAGGTAACTCAAACAAATCCATCTGTGGTAGTAAAGTTATTTTATGTATAATGATAGTAATCAAGAATGGATATAGTAATAGGTGATTAATTAAAAAAAAATAACAAAAATAAAAAAAAGAATTTTCTCAATTGTGCTCGTTCTCCGTTTGTAGCTTATACATAACAGAGTGCTTCAAAGAAAAGAAAACCCCCTGAAGAAACTTAACACAGTGAAACGCAGAGGAGGTGCTAAGACATGGCTTTAGGGAAACCATTTAAAAGCTAAGCACAGTTTTATAAAGCACTGTTTTATGTTTGAAAACATTAGTAAAATAGAACAAAGCTTGGATAAGAAAGAAAATTAAATTAGTGATATGAGCACAGAGATCATTGATGCGAAAATGACGCACAGCCACTAGACAGGTCAAAAGTCTGAAAGTTGGTGTCTTTAAAAGTCTGAGATTTCTGAGTCACAAATTATTTAAAATTCATTATCCTAGTAGTGAAAAGATTAATTATGTATTGAGTAGCAAGAGGATTAACAATTGAAATTCAAATTATATCACGATTTAAAAATACAAGTAGAGCGTTTACAATCAGGGTTTAAACAGTATTTTTCTTATGCTGACAAGACAGACTTACTCAGTTGTTTCATGGAGATTTACCTTGCCTATAGACAGTCCTGTTCATAGTTTACCCTGCTAGAATGGCCATAGAAACCTTTCATCAGTGTAGAGCTAATATGCAGCTTGTACTATATGCTTCTATTTAAAACTAATATGGCGGATCCGGTGAGATTAAATTTCCTGTCAGTATGCCTGAGAGACCAGAGAATTCCTGCCCTTCCTGGAGCTATGTTTCTCTTGGAATTCTAAGGAAGCTCCTGAAGTGCAGTAGTTGGACTCTATGGGGTATGTTTACTAAAACCCCGCTAATGTCCGGGCCGCGCTAGTGTTCGGGTGCCATATAAGGAGTGGGCGTTTCTTTCTGAAAAAGAAAAACCGTGATTTAAATATGCACTAAGGTGCGCGGCGCCCATGTTCGCCCCGCACATTAGCGCATGAGAAAGCTGCGCGGGAGGCATAAGTGGCGCGCTGATGTGCAAGCAGAAGAGCAGAGCCACAGCACAATGGTTAAGACACTGACCAATGGAGTAGGAAATAGGAGTTCAACCCCCCACAGTGCCCAATGAAGATGGCTGGCTGAGGCAGTACTTTAGGAGCCAGTTTAATATTGGGCAGCATAAGGTGGCAGGCTGATGGGCATAAGGCAGTGTGCTATTGATTTAGGAGGCATTTTAATATTAGGAGGCATAAGGCGGCACGCTGATAGGCAAGCACAGGAACAGAACCACAGCACAATGGTTAAGACACTGACCAATGGTGCAGCAATTAGGGATTCAATCCCCCACAGTGCCCAATGAACAAGGCTGGCTGAGGCATAACATATTATGGGGGAGATTGGTTTAGGAGGCATCTTAATTTTATTTTAATTATCACTACTAGCAAACGCACTCTCAAAGCGTGTTAACATAAGGCGCCCCATAAGGCACATTTTAAAGTGCACTGTCTGCCAAGGCACCCTAGAATGTTGCTTATAGGGTGCTTTATAGGGTGCCGTATGAGGTACCGCAAGGTCAGAGTACTGTTTTTGATGGCAGCACTGTGCAGTGTAAGGAATGAAAAGCATAAGTAGGTGTGCTGACATGCAAAGAGGAGCAGCAGTGGAGCACAATGGTTACGGCACTGACTGCTGATACAGGGGTCATGAGTTTGCTCCCCAGGGTGCCTAATACGTAAGGCTGGCTGAAGCATCAGCTTTGCAATGTACGTTTTGTTTCCTGCAGCACTTTATTTTTATTTTATTAATTCCTGCCAGCAAACACGCCCTCATGTGCCGTAATTGAAAATGCCGTATAAGGCACCCTATAAGGTACTCCATAGGGCACATGATAAAGTGCATTGTCCGCCACGGCACCCTAAAATGTTCCCTACAGGGCACCCTATAAGTTGCGTCACAGGATAATGTATAGTGCACCTTATATGGACGGGAACCATAAGGTGCCCTATAGGGCGCCCTATAAAGCGCCCTCAGAGGCACCTTATGGGTACAGTACGCTGAGGGTGTTTTTGCTGGCAGCAAAAATGTACATTAAAAAGAGATAATGCTTTAGGAAGCCCTATCAAAGGACCCCACTGTGGGTTTGAACCCATGACCTCTGGCTTTACAGACAGTGAAATAACCATTGGGCTACAGCTCTATAACTGCTAGCAAGCCCCTGGCTGGCTGCAGAGAGCCTGCATGTCACCACACAGACAGTCTGCTGTGGTCACCAGGATAGGGTTAGCCCACCCGTACCCATGATGCACTGCACATGCAAATCAGCTGTCCACAGATAAACACAAGATGGGGTATGCACCCCCACAGCACCTCGGACTGGTAGGGGGAAGTGACCATGTGCACCCCCACAGCACCTCGGCCTGGTAGGGGGTACAGACTGTGTGTTTCACTGGCAGAGTAGCTAAACACCATCACATTGTGCAGGTACTGTGCTCACCCTGAGGGTGCGGTGAGGCACCCAGCACCAGGTCCACAGCACCTTCTATGACTTAAAGAGGCCATGATGCAAGTACAAAGCAGTGTTAATGTGTGAGATAGGTGGTTTCTGCAGAAACACCTTGGATATATCTGTCTTAGTCAGGTGTTGCTCCTATGGAACCCTAGGAGGATTACCACCCTCCTCCTCCAGGGCTGAGGGTGATAAACAGGGTCTCCCATCAACAGATCCACATTCTACCTCCCCACAATGGTGGCAGTAGAGGGGACCATCAACCCCAGTCCTGCTGGGGAAAAGACACCCTTCAGAGCAGTCAATGCAGCTCTGTACCTAACCATAACACAATAGCAGACAGACATTAGGCCTGTATATGTTAAACTGCACCCCACCACTATCTGATATTCACCTGCAGCAAGCCTTCAGCCACTGCACCCTGCAAGGCACTCCATCAAGACACATACCAGCTGCAAACAGTCTGCTAGCTAGTCCATAGTGCATGTTCCTGGTGGAAATGCATGCACCCAGAACTGGGATGGCAGCACACACAAGCAGATAAATCAGTGACTGAGCCCCAAAAGAAAACCCATAAAAATCACATGAAAGAAATACTATATAGCACTATGGGGGTGCCTAGCCATGCTGTCGTCACTGCACAGTCAGGGTGAGAGTGATCTCCCAGCAGGACATACTGAGGTCACCCTGTCTGTGTAGGTGGTGGCCGGGCACTAAAATGTTCCAGTCAGTGTCCTATGCCCTGTGCAGATGCACCCTGGCCAGGCCACCCTGTCCGGGCTATACCCATGGTACCTTGCTCCTCATTATGCACATTGGCAGGCCAATACTGGCAACAGTGCTGGCAGTGTGGGCTGTGGAAGGTGTTTGCAGCCACCACACACTGTATAGACAGACACACACTCCGACACCTATGCCAGCATTGTGCTACTATAGAGGAGTTCAGCAGCCATGTCCACCACACCAGTCCTGGGCACAGTACAGGCATGGATATGGTATGCAATACTGTTGGGGGTCACTCCCCAGGGTGGTAAACACTGTCAGAGACCAAACCTGAAGCACACACCGCAGACATCAGAATGATTGTTATGATGGAGCTCAATCAGCAAACTGTGCTTAACGTAGGAATTTCTATCTGCCAGTACTCATAGCAAACGTTTGAGAGCTGTGTACCGTATACCCAGGTGTAGGGTTGCATTGCTAAGGTATGCAAGTGTTAGTATTGGGAGATGCACGCAGGGCCCAATGTCCTGCCTCTCCAGGAGGCATTGGCCAATGGGGCCTGTGGGTGTGTCTGCCCCTGTTGGCTGCTGCTTTACGGCAGAGGTTCCCAACTCCAGTCCTGGTGTGCCAAACACTGTTCGGGTTTTCATGCTGTCCCTCAAGGATATGCATGAGCTACATCTGCATACCATGGGGGTGGTGCACAGATATGCAGCACAGGCATCTTTATTAGAGGCAGCATGGAACCTGAATGGTGTGTGGCCCTCCAGGACTGCATTTGGGAGACTCTGCTCTAGGTAATGCGCCTGTTTATGGTGTATGTGCTCGGTGGGGTAAAATATAGGCGTATTAACCATGCGTATGTTCTCAGCAATAAAGGTTTGTCCTTACTATCACGGTTTAGTTGTGGGAAAAATATGTGGACTGGCAGTAGCCCCAGCTGGGCTTTGAACCTGTGACCTTCTGTTTTTGCACACACTGTCTGTGTGCACTGCACCACTGTGTTGCCACAGATAGGCTGCATTCCCTGGGGAGTCCATGACTGTACATCCGACAGAGCCTGTCTGTTGCAGTGGATGGTGCCAGCCTGCACAGGGCTAGGCCACTGTCTGCTGTGGCTAGCAGCCACTGCCCCCTCCACCACCTGTACCCTTCCGCCAACATGCTGACATGTCCTTATCTTGGAAACAACATATGACCTGATTGAGTTGTGGAACTCCAGGACTGCATTTGGGGGACTCAGCTGTAGGTAATGCCCATTGTTATGGTGTGTATGCGGTGTAGGGTAAAATATAGGTGTTTGAACCATGCTTATGTTCTCTGCAATAAAGGAGTGTCTTTACTATCTCTGTTTTGTGGTGGGTAAAATATGGGGACTGGGTTGGCAGGAGCTCCAGCTGGGATTTGAACCTGTGACTCTCTGATTCTACAGGCACTGGCTGTGTCTGCTGCACCACTCTGTGGCTGCAGAAATAGTGCAGTCCCTGGAGATAGGAAACCTGGCCGAACGGGTCAGAAACCCTGCTCTGCACAATTTTACTGTGGGCTCATTCGCCTTGTATGGAGACAAAAGGGCAAATAAACCTCAAAAATGACCTTGAAAAAAGGGGCAGAAACATAACCAAGCTGGGCAACAGTGATAATAATGGGCAACAATAAAAAACACTCCCTGGAAAGCTCCAAAAAAAAGAAATGATTTTTGGAAGGGTCTACGGAGTGTAGACCCTTCCAAAAATCATTTCTTTTTTTTGGAGTTTTCCAGGGAGTGTTTTTTATTGTTGCCCATTATTATCACTGTTGCCCAGCTGGATTATAATTTTTTAGAATTTTGTTGGGGTCATTTTTAAATTTTATTTGCTATTTTGTTCTGTGCACATGTATCATACTGCTCACGTTTTGTAGGTTTCCCCGGTTTTGCTGTACATTGCTGACGGAAATGGTTTCTCTTCCCTTTAAATCGGCTCTAATGCGAGGTTTTCACTCGCGGTATTTTTTTGCTTGATTTTCAGCCCCACTCCTGTGCGGGGAGCCTCTCCCCTCCCACTCTCCACCCATTGACCCCGTCCCTCTGCCCCTCAGGAGCCTTCCTCCGCCCTCAGAATGCCTTTCCACGCCTCTATCGCACTTCAGTGCGCCGGGCACTTGTGCGAGCCCGTTAGTGCAGTGCGCACGTGTGCGGGGCACAAAAACGCACTATTAGCGTGCGCTAAGGTACCTTAGCGCATGCTCAAGTGCGCCCCGCACAATTGCGCGGTTTAGTAAACATACTCCTATGTCAAACTAGAAGAGGATTTTGGTTTAATTGATGCCTAAAATATCTAATATGTGATACCAGTGTCCAAAGGTATATGTTCTCAATGCACCAATGACCTACAGTGATTATGAGGTGAATAACACCTGCTGTTTTTATTTTACTATGGTATCTAGTGGCCAGATGGCATATTGCTGCTTGATTTTATTTTATTAAATATCAAGTGGTAAGGACAAATAATGAAGAATAACAAAAGAGGGAAGATGTCATCAGTTTCAGAACAGAATCATGATCCATCATACTTAGACTTAGGCTTAGGCTCCCTTTTACTAAAGTCCATTAAGAATTTGCAAATAACACACTGAACACAAGCACGTTATTTGCTAAACCTCCACGTTAGCTGTTTGGAGCATGACTAGCATGTTCTCAGTAGCTAACGTACAACAGGCAGATAAAGTGTGCACTCCACTAAGATGGGTTCACTTAATGACTCACATAGAAGAGTCGTTAAGTACACCCTTATTGCCATGTGGAGGTGCAACCCCAAAGTACTGCAATGCATCAAGCTGGAACTTCGGGAGCAGGAAAGTATGTAATATCTGTTGAGGCAACCAAAGCTTGGACATGAAGGGCCTTACAAGAGTCAGAGTAACTATGGGGTATGTTTACTAAACAGCGCACAAGTGCGCGGCGCACAATAGCATGCGCTAAGGTACCTTAGCGCACGCTAATGATGCGTTTTTGTGCCCCGCACACGTGCGCACCGCACTAACGGGCCCGCTCATGTGCGCGGCGCGCAAATAAGCGATAGACGCGTGGAAAGGCTCCCGGAGGGCGGAGGAAGGCTCCCCAGGGGCGGAGAGACGGGGTCAATGGGCGGAGAGTGGGAGGGGAGAGGCTCCCCGCACAGGAGCGTGGCTGAAATTCAAGCAAAAAAATACCGCGAGTGAAAACCTCGCGGTAGAGCCGATTTAAAGGGAAGAGAAACCATTTCTGTCAGCAATGTACTGCAAAACCAGGGGAAACCTACAAAACGTGAGCAGTGTGATACATGTGCCCGGAACAAAAGGGCAAATAAACATTAAATATGACCCAAACAAAATATAATAAAATTATAATCAAGCTGGGCAATAGTAATAGTAATGGGGAACATCAAAAAACACACCCAAAAAAGCTCCCCAAAAAAATATGAATTTTAGAAGTGTCTACGCTCCGTCCCCATACAAGGTGAATGATCCCACAGTGAAATAGCACTGATCAGGGTTTCCCTCTCCATTGGACAGGTTACCTATGGCATGCACATTTCCACAACAGCAGGGCGGGCAGGTCGGAATAGGCAATTGGAAAGATGCAGGGAAAGGGGATACAGAGGGCTGCAGGCGGCACATGCTGTGGTGCAGCTGGGGCACAGTGCGGACTAGGCAAATGCCTAGATGGCACCTAGGAATGCTGAAACTGAACAGCAGCCAGACAGCAACTGATGAGGGCCCAACATGGGCACGAGAGTGTCAATCACAGTGCCACAGGGGATAGCACCCAGCAGGTACCCCCAAGGGCACAGAACATTGGCAGGCGGTGATTGGGGGACGTGCGGACAAATTTGCAGGCACCCCTACCCCAGAACATCCACCATAGGCAGCTGCCTACCCGCACAAAGGATGGCCTCAGACTGCGTACCACCAGCACCACCAGCAGAAGGACATGTCAGCAGGGTGGCACAGGGGTACTGGAGGTGGAGGGGGTCAGTGGCAGCTGCCCAGAGCAGACCATGGCCTAGCCCTGTGTAGGTGGGTGCAAAGCACTGCAACAGACAGGCCCTGCCGGATAAACAGTCATGGTATCATTAGGGAATGCACTGTTATTGTGGCAACGCGGTGGTGCAGTGCACACAAGCAGTGTGTTTGGAGACAGAAAGTCACAGGTTCAAAGCCCACCTGGGGCTCCTGCCAATCCAGTCCACATATTTTTTCAACAATTAAACCGTGATAGTAAGGACAAACCTTTATTGCAGAGAACATACGCATGGTGAATACACCTATAATGTACCCCACCGAGCACAGACACCATAAACAGGCGCATTACCTAGAGCAGAGTCTCCCAAATGCAGTCCTGGAGGGCCCCACACCATTCAGGTTCCATGCATCCTCTAATAAAGATGCCTGTGCTGCATATCTATGCACCACCCCCATGGTATGCAGATGTAGCTCATGCATATTCATGAGGGACAGCATGAAAACCCGAACAGTGTTTGGCACACCAGGACTGGAGTTGGGAACCTCTGCCGTAAAGCAGCAGCCAACAGGGGCCGACACACCCACACCCACACCCACAGGCCCCATTGGCCAATGCCTCCTGGAGAGGCAGGACATTGGGCCCTGCGTGCATCTCCCAATACTAGCACTTGCATACCTTAGCAATGCCACCCTACACCTGGGCATACGGTACACAGCTATCAAATGTTTGCTATGAGTACTGGCAGATAGAAATTCTTACGTTAAGCACAGTTTGCTGATTGAGCTCCATCATAACAATCTTTCTAATGTCTGCGGTGTGTGCTTAAGGTCTGGTCTCTGACAGTGTTTACCACCCTGGGGAGTGACCCCCAACAGTATTATACAGTGTGTGGTGGCTGCAAACACCTTCCACAGCTCACACTGCCAGCACTGTTGCCAGTATTGGCCTGCCAATGTGCATAATGTGGAGCAAGGTACCATGGGTATAGCCCAGACAGGGTGGCCTGACCAGGATGCATCTGCACAGGGCATAGGGCACTGGCTGGGACATTTTAGTGCCCGGCCACCACCTACACAGACAGGGTGACCTCAGTATGTCCTGCTGGGAGATCACTCTCACCCTGACTGTGCAGTGACGACAGCATGGCTAGGCACCCCCATAGTGCTATACAGCATTTCTGTTATGTGATATTTATGGGTTTCCTTTTGGGGCCCAGTCACTGATTTATCTGCTTGTTGTGTATGCATTTCCACCAGGGACATGCACTATGGACTAGCTAGCAGACTGTTTGCAGCTGGTATGTGTCTTGATGGAGTGCCTTGCAGGGTGCAGCAGCTGAAGGCTTGCTGCAGGAGAATATCAGATAGTGGTGGGGTGCAGCTGAGCATATCCAGGCCTAATGTCTGTCTGCTATTGTGTTATGGATGTGTACAGAGCTGCATTGACTGCCCTGTAGGGTGTCTGTTCCCCAGCAGGACTGGGGTTGATGGTCCCCTCTACTACCACCATTGCAGGGAGGTAGAATGTGCATCTGTTGATGGGAGACCCTGTTTGCCACCCTTGGCTCTGGGGGAGGAGGGTGGTGGTGCATGATCCTCCTGGGGTCCATGGGGGCTGCACCTGACTGAGACAGGCAGAAATATCCAAGGAGCTTCTGCAGAAACTACTTATCTTACAACATTAACACTGTTTTGGACCTCCAGCATGGCCTCTTTCAGCCATGGAAGGTGCTGTGGACCTGGTGCTGGGCGCCTCACCGCACCCTCAGGGTGAGCACAGTACCCGCACAATGTGACGGTGTGTAGCTACTCTGTGCCAGTAAAACACACGGTCAATACCCCCTACCAGGCCGAGGTGCTGTGGGGGTGCACATGGTCAGTTCCCCCTACCAGGCCGAGGTACTGTGGGGGTGCATACCCCATCTTGTGTTTATCTGTGGACAGCTGATTTGCATGTGCAGTGCATCATGGGTACGGGTGGGCTAACCCTATCCTGGTGACCACAGCAGACTGTCTGTGTGGTGACATGCACTCCCTCTGCAGCCAGCCAGGGGCTTGCTAGTAGCTATAGAGCTATAGCACAATGGTTACTTCACTGCCTGTGGAGCCAGAAGTCATGGGTTCAAGCCCACAGTGGGGTTATTTGATAGGGCTGCCCAAAGCATTATCTCTTTTTAATGTACATTATTGCTGCCAGCAAGAACACCCTCATCGTACTGTACTCATAAGGTGCCTCAGAGGGCACTTTATAGGATGCCCTATAGGTTACCTTATGGTTACCGTCCATATTAGGTGCACTATACGTTATCCTGTGGAGCAACTTATAGGGTGCCCTATAGGGGACATTTTAGGGTGCCGTGGCAGACAGTGCACTTTATAATGTGCCCTCTGGGGTACCCTATGAGGCGCCTTATGCAGCACCTTATGTTACCATACTATGAGGGTGTGTTTGCTGGCAGCACTAATGAAAATAAAAATTAAATGCCCCCTACAGCAATATTACATGTTATGCCCCAGCCAGCCTTCTTCATTAGGCACAGTGGGGGATTGAACCCATGACTCCTGCATCATTGGTCAGTGTCTTAACCATTGTGCTCCACTGCTGCTCCTTCTTGCATGTCAGCGCACCTACTTATGCTTTTCATTCCTTAAACTGCACAGTGCTGCCATCAAAAACATTGCTGTGACCTTGCGGTACCTCATACGGCACCCTATAAAGCACCCTATAAGCAACATTCTAGGGTGCCTTGGTGGACAGTGCACTTTAAATTGTGCCTTATGGGGCGCCTTATGTTAACACGGTTTGAGAGTGCGTTTGCTCGTAGTAGTAATTAAAATAAAAAATGAAATGCCTCCTAAAGCAATAGCGCACCGCCTTATGCACATCAGCGTGCTGCCTTATGCAGTCCAATATTAAACTGCCTCCTAAAGTAATGCCTCAGTCAACCTTCTTCATTGGGCACAGTGGGGGATTGAACCCCTGATTCCTGCACCATTGGTCAGTGTCTTAACCATTGTACTGTGGTTCTGTTCCTGTGCTTGAGCATCAGCACGCCACTTATGCTTCCCGCGCAGCTTTCTCATGCGCTAATGCCCCGCACATGGGCGCAGCGCACATTAGCGCATGTTTAATCCCGGTTTTGCTTTTTTCTGCCTGAAACGCCCACTCCTTATATGGCACCTGCACACTAGCGCGGCCCACACATTACCGGGGTTTTAGTAAACATACCCCTATGACTGAGCTGCAGTATTGAACAGTCCAGAGATTCATACATCACTGCAGTATCAGCCTCACTAGAACCTTAAACAAGATGGCTGCCTTGATTGGCTGTTTCCAGTAGAGTGCCGTGAGCACCTGCAGATCAAGATGTATAAGAGCCCCAGAGATGTTGGAAACTATACTAAGCTGCTCTGTAATCAGGTATCAGTAGCATGGTTACCAGGGGCATACAGTATATGTGCTTTAGCTGGGCTAGGTTAAAGGTAATAGGAGAAAAGGTTTGGTGGGGAGTGTCCTGTGCAGGTACAGTTATGTGTAGGATGGTCAAGACCCTCAGCCAGCATTTTCTGAAGCTAAAGTTACAATGGTTTATGCTTTATTTCAAATGTTATCACCCTTTGGTCCAGCAGGGCAGTTTATATCAATTCAAAAATAAAAGTAGGAGAGGAATTCCATTTAAAAATAAAAAGTGGTAGCATGTATACATTACAAAGGAGGGTGGGGGGGGGAGGGCTAGAGAAAAGGATTGATGGGTCCAGTACAGAACAAGTGAGGGGAGGATAATTGGAGCAGAAAGGGTAGGGTAGGCATCTGTGTCAGCAGGGAGCAGGATCAAAAACAGGTTGGAATAAGGAGGTTTTAAGAGGGTTAAAAGGGGACACTAATGGTGGGTTGCAATACAACCTTTTATTGCCTCTTGCTAGAAGGTGTGCAGTAAGTTTGATCTACACAGCTGTTATATGAATGGAGGGATCCTATGAAAAGAATATATCCATCTACCAGAAAAGCTGTATAAATGGTCAAATAAATGCACTTGTTATAGTGGCCAATATGAAGGGATCTAGTTAAACAAGACATCTGCCATTAGCTGTTACAGGTCACATATATTGGCCCCAGTTACTAAGACATTTGAAGACAGGCGTCCACACATCATCAGACGCATCATGCACCACCTCCAAAGACACATGTACCAGAGGAATGAGGGAACTAGGAGCTGTGATCACACTCCCCATGTCAGATGTAGAGCAAGGTAGACAGGAATTCAACGGACTGCATATGGTATGGCTTAGAGGTTGGGAGATGGCTGACAGGCCTTCCTGGGCAGTGAGGATTAGCTGAGGTGGGGAGTAGTAGTTAATAACATAACGGAAGGGGTAGAAGCTTGGGAGAAACAGATTGCCTTTTTAGGTGGTAAGGGTTAGCTGCGGGGGGGGGGGGGGTGTAGTTGGCTACATGAGTGTATGGTGGCTTAATGGGTTACTGGTTTGTGAGGGCTAGTTGGAGGAGGGTGTGGCCAACTGGGGGAGGAAGACAATTGTGAAATAAGGAATGAGACTGGTGAGGAAAAGAGGGATGCGGGAGAGATTGGACGATGATAGTGTGGAAGAATTAGAGAGGGAGAGAGACTGGAAGGTAATGCGGGGTGGGGATGAGAGACTGGGCAATGATAGGGTGGGAGAAGGAGAGAGGGAGAGAGAGACTAGATGATGGATCATTACGTGCCTGATTCCCTTTAGATATGGAATGGGAAAACAGTCTTGGTAAATCAGTCTCTAAAGGAGATACAAGTAAAACTTGGAGGGGATCTTCCCCCCTATTCAGCTTTCGTAGAGATGGTGGGGTGGGTGCCAGGGAGTTCTCAACCTCTGCTTCCTAAATTTTGGGTTGGCTCAAAAATTGGAAGAAAATTAGTTAAGGCCTGTGCTATAATTTATGAGACTTTGGCCAGGAGAGAAGAGCAGCTAGGCCACAGAGCATGAGGTACCTGCGGCAAGACATCTTTTTGTTAGGTTTGTCGCCCTGCTTCCGTGGGTAGGGAGGAGGTGGATCCTCCTCTCGGCCGGCACCTGGGGTGGCTGGCACCCACCATCCCACTTTTGTTATGCCACCGAGTAGAAAGTTCACTTTATAAAAGGGCTTATTTTCTGTTTGTTTGTTTAGGTTGTTTTACAAAATATGGTAGCCCTGTAGCTCTTAATCAATGATTAAATTTTGTGGGTATTTTTGGTCTCCAGTAGTTTGATTTCTATGCCTTTTATATTATACCTGTCCAGCAATCCTTTACCTATTACTGACATCCCCTTTGCCTCAGAGCCATAGCCAGGTGCATCTTAGCAGTCATTTACCCTTAAAGAAGTCCTTCCACACGAGTATGAATTCCATCAGTAAACTTGCAATTATGATCTTTGCAGCTTTCCGGGTAACAACCATTCTTTAATTTGGGACTCATGCAGGAAAGTCCTGGCCTTATACCACATTTCCGCAGTAATAATGTGGACATCTGCGGGAAGCACTGAAAACATACACGGGCCTTTCCTGAATACGCTTTATACTTCTCCGTGGCTGACCATGACCCTGTTCCGCCCCTTCTGGGCACATTCTGAGATCCCCATGCTAGCACCATGGACATACACAACAGCAGTGTTTCAGAATATGGTTGTGGTTTTTCAGCACATAAACATCCCCGCCACACTCACAAACCCCTTATCATTGTTATGGAATGACCTCCAAAGTATTCTGCTATATATGAATGGAAGTATCATTTTTAGTAAAGGTGTGGTGGCACTGGAACCACACAAAATATGCAGCAGGTATTTCACTTCTTGGAGTACAATGAATCAATGGGATACATGTTACAGTTCAGGAAGCAGTGCAGTTTGTATAGCCCCCTGCACCTATGTACAAGTTAAAATGGACTGTGGGTGCCCGGGCAAGTATTTACAAAACTAAAAGCACTTTAAGCTCTGGCCCCCTGCATCTATGTACAAGTTAAAATGGGCTTTGGGAGCCCTAGCATGCAATTATTTACAAGACAAAAAGCACTTAAAAACACTTCTCCAAAACACCCTCCTACTCCTCCTTTGAGATCTTCATGACATCTACATGTGGCATCACCTGCAGTAGGGAAAGAAACACATAAGTTAAATGATAGAACAGAGTAGGAGATATGTGGTTATGGTAAAGAGGGCAAAGTATGAATATAATACTCAACAATTAGATTTGGAAATTATTAACCTGCCTGCTACACATTGCCCTGCAGGGTGCTCTGTAAGTGGATGCTTAGAGATGCCGCCTTCTGCTTATTCTTCACAGTACTAACAACCATCATCCCATATCTTCTATGGTGATTTGCTTTGATGTGCACAATTAATAAAAAAAAAAAACACCTAAAAATTATGGAACAGTGGACAAAATACAACCATACAACCCCTCCCCCCTCCTCCAATACCAATAAAGAAAATATATATATTTCCAAATCTTAAGGACTTCAAATAGATAGATATCCTGCAGTCAAGCCCAGGTAGATAAAGGCTATCACACCCCAGCATAAGAGGCTTTAACAGCATGGTTGTTTCCTGATACAGATGAGAAAACTCCTTTTCTTCGAAATGCAATTTTGCGTCAGGTTGCAATTTTGAAATGTTCTGAGCTGTGCCCTGCCATCTGAAAATCAGCCCTTTTATGGCCTTTGTTTGGGGTTGTTGATTTGCTGGTGCTATGGAAACCAATTTTATGGACCGATGATTATATACAGTAATACCATACTGATAACCATTATATATTTTCTTTAATTGTATGATTGTTCTGATGTGCAGAACTGCTGCCAAGCCATCTCACTGGCAAAAGCGGATAGGGGCTCCTCTTGGAAAAGGGATTTTATTCTCCCTCTATTTTTCCCACCACTGCTATTTTCATTCCTTCCAGCCTAAGATCATCCTCCTCCTTTGTACTGAGCTAGAAAGGGTGTCATTTTTCCAAATGATGCAGCACTGTTTGTAAGGTGGCCCATCAGTTTCTTTTTGCTAATGTGCTGTCTACAAAAATTGCATTTGGCGTACCACAGGTCATCAAGTACTTTAAAATGCGTCAATACCTGTGAAGTTTTACAAGACTTCTCCTGTACTTCTTTGGGGAGAAATGCTGTTTTGGTGCTGTTGCCAGACCAATGGCTAGAGGCAGAGAAGAAGATGAAGGGCCAGTGGCATTCTTCCCATTTTCTATTATTTCCTCCACCTGTGTGGTGCTTTTGGCCATTGCACTGCCAGTGATCTCTACCTCCTCATGAGTTGGCTTGTTAACAACAATCTCTTTAATAGTCTCTTTAGCCAGTACACTTTCAACATCTGATGATCAAGATATAAATCCTGCCCATATGCATCCCTCAGATTCTGTTTATGCCAAGATTATCTCCACACACTTTTCAGCACGTAATATAGTGTGCCTGCTGCGAGGCTAAGTGACCTTCACCTATTGCTTCTCTCTTGTCCCCTTACCCTGTTGTTAAGTATCATCAATTCAGTGTCGACTCATGGCAATCCTCTGGATAGTTGACCTAAACTGTGTTCGGTCTTCAGTTAGGTGCCTTATTGTTGATAAAGTGGCACCCTTAGTTGCTATTGTATTGAGCCATCTCATTGCCAGTCTTCCTCTTTTGTGTTGACCTTCTACCTTGCTAAGCACTATGTCCTTCTCTAATGATCTCTTTCAATGCATGATGTGTCCAAAATATGAAAGTCAAAGTCTTGTCAGCTGGACTTCTAAGGAAAGCTTAGCTTTAATCTCCTCTAGTACTGACTGGAGCTGTTCTTTGAGCAGTCTATGATATACACAGTATTCATCTCCATAACCATAATTCAAAGGCATCAATTTTCTTCCTGTCTATCTTTTTCACTGTCCAACTTTCACATCTATATGATGTTATTGAAAATACGATGGCTTGGGCAAGTCAAATCTTTGTATGGAGAGAGACATCTCTGCTCTTGAGAATCTAGGTCCTTCATAGCCATTCTGCTAAGAGCAATGCATTACTGGATTTCTTGACTGCTTGTCCTTTCGTTATTGATATTTGATCCAAGTAGGTTAAAGTTGTTCACTATTTCAGTTTCTTCTCCATCAATGATGAACTTATTGATTTTGCCAGTTGTCAGGATGTTTGCCTTCTTAACATTAAGGTGCAGGCTCATTTTAAGACTGTGTTCCTTGATCTTGAAAAGCAAATGTATCAGATTGTCTTCACTTTCAGTCAGTAATGTGATATCATCAGCATAGCGAAGGTTATTGATGAGCCTTCCACCAATCTTCATACCTTGGTTGTCTTCACACAGTAGTGCTTCTTTGATGATGTGTTCTGCATATAAATTAAGTAGGTAGGGGAAAAGTGTGTAGCCTTGTCATACAGCTTTGCTGATTTGAAACCATTATGCTTCCCCAACCTCTGGAAATCAAAGCTAAAATGTTTTTCTCTCCTTTATTCTCTCTGTGTGTGCTGCTCTGCTGTGATATCATCAGCTATGGGTTTTGCAGAAGTCAAACAGGGATAGGTTTCTCAAGCTGCCTTTCAAATATTTAAAGCAGGATTGGGTGGAGTGCCTCTTGCTGACTGTCGGTGACCACTCCTTGACCTTTTCCCCAAACCAGATTGGTTCCAGTGAGTCTGGAAGTCTGCATGTTAAACGACAAAAAAATGAAGTCCACAAATGGTATATCGTGAAAATTTTTGAAGTATGTGTGCTCACTTAGTTGACGCTGGGATGAACTAAAACATGATTTTTATCAGTTTTAGAATTCATACAAAAACTAATGAACATGGCTATCTGTCTCCTATCCTTTCACCTTCCCCAGCTTCCTCCTTCTCTATCATTCATTCTTTCCTCAGCCACCAGCCCATGCTTCTCTTACCTCCTATGTAGCTTACTATTACTACTTTCACCATCTCCCCAGCCCCGTTTTCATCCTTTCACCCCCTTCAGAGATCCATCTTTTTATCTGTTCTTACCCTCTCTCCAGTCTTTTAGGTCTAAATCCCTCCCTACCCTTCTCCCGTATTCTTAGTCCTATCTTTGTACATATTTACTAGTTCCTAATACTTCCCCCTGCAAATTACCACTCAGTCTCTATCCTTTCTCATCCTGAATTCCATGATCTTCCTTCCAGGTTCTCACCCTCCCAATCAAAGTCCATGGTTTCAATTTCTTCCATGATCATCCAGTCCTTTTTTGTCCTTTGCGTACCCTTGCATAGTACTGCCATGCTGTCACCTCAAGGTCCTTCCTTACTCTGATTTCACCTCCCTGACTCTATCCCTTCCTGGTATGCTTACCCCATCCTTCACAAAAAAAGTCCTCCATCGGTCCCAAATCAATCCACTATCTGGCAGCTGCTTCCTTCAATCACCCATCATGGCGTCCTCCTCACTACATCCCTGCAACTGAGTTTAAGTTTGAAATGTGGGGCTCTGTGACTATGAAGCCCTCTGCACAGTCTGAATCACATGGGGCCTGTGCAGTTCAAACAGTTCATGTTTGAACCATTCAGTGCTCCATAGATGCAGAACCCTATGATTGAAAGAATGAATTTTTCAGTTGTGGGGACTGGGAAGGAAGCACCGCAGCACCAAGAGCAAGAGTGGATAGCATGCGAATGGAGGGAGGTAGGAAGGCTGAAAAGCAGTGGCCCCTTTGCCAGATCTACAAAGGGCAGGTTCACCGGGGGAGGCTCAGGGCACTAGTGCACAGCAAGTCTGGAGGCTTGCAGAAAACCATCACACAGGCTGGCTTTCTGTCCTGTCATCTACCAGCTTCCTTTTGTGAAATCAAGACAGGCCAGTCAAATACCGGCCGGTTGGCAGCTCTAGCAAAAAAAATGCAAGGGAGTGCTAGCTTCATGCCAGTATACCAGTCTATATGTATGATGGCAGTGTTGTAGAAAGTGACAGAGTGCTTCAATCATGCGTAGAGGAGTCATTTAGTGGTTAGAGAAGGAGGCTGTGAACCAGGAAAGTCAGGGTTCAATTCCTGCTTCTCCCACTAACATTCATTGAGATCTTGGGCAAGTAACTTCACTTCTCCATTGTCTCAGGTAGAGCTTAGATTGTGAGCCCATTTGGCCATGGAAATTACTTATCTACAAAAATATAATTCACCTTGATCTCACATTTTGAAAAGGCCAGTAATGAATCCCAAATCCAATTCCAAAATAAAAAAAGGGAAATTGTGACTTGAGTAGAGAGAGCCCAGATGAGATGATATAGGGATACAATTTGTATGTGTGGCAGATGAGGTTTCAATGATCAATGCCCTAGGCTTTTTCTGGCCTATGTGGAAGGAAGTTATAATTATATGAGGCCATGACAGCAATGCGGAAGTGTTGGATTTCATGGTATGTTTGTGGGAAAGTTAACTGCCTATTTTTCCTGCAAAGGGCAGCTATGTATGAAGGCTACATAATAAAGATTATTTATGTAGGAAAATATTTTTTTCTCATTTGGACATACTGGCCTTCCATGCAAGTAATCCCTCTTGTCTGGCATTTTACAAAGGCTGGGGCAAAAGGATTATATTTAGATGAAATGAAGGTTTTTTATCTCAGTATAAATGCTAGGGTTTTCCCCATTAGTTCCTCTACATCTGGGGAAACCATATTTCAGTAAGTATGCAAGTGTGTTGATAGAAGCATGAACAGACATTTTTGGCTTCTTGTCCTTAAATTGTGCTGACAGCATATTCTGACCATGCTGAAAGTAGTTTCCACACCTTCATAAGAGCCTGCAATTAGTAGAGTGACTTTACTTCACTCAAAAGGGCTACTAAGACTCATGCATAGGGAAATAAGTCATCTATATGTTTCGAGTACATTTAAATTTGGGCAGATTTTATGATTGTCTGTAAATCTAGGTTTAATTTTATGACTGTTTTATGATCAGGGTTTTATTTTGTAAATTGATTCAATTTTGTAAACCAACTTGGATAATTTCCAGGAAAGTGGTATATAAATTTTTTTAAAATGAATATATAAATGATGTATTTCATGGTTCATACCACAGGAGGTCAAAAACGTTTCTAGACGTTCGTCACTTCTCAGCCACCTGTGCAGCCCCTGCTCTGGGTTTGAATTGCAAACTATTTCATTCATCGGCCAACATGTGAGTCAGCCTCATGGAGGCTAATTTTATAAGCTGCCATAAAGGGATCACATGTTTTGTGCACATATTGGACACCTATGTCTGGTGTAAATGTCCGAACGTATCTAATACACCTTCACACATATTTTTAAAATATGCATGTACTTGCATGTACTTGCATGCTCCACCCAAATTCCATGTGCCCACAGTGAAATTACACACCATTGATCTTACGCATGCACTTTTAGAATAGTAACTGGCTAACATATATGCGGAAAGGCCCACCTTGGTCCTATAGCATTTTTATGTGTTTTTACATTTTTAAATTGGTCTGCATCTCATCTGTTTTATACTGTAAGCACAATAAAGGTTAGTGGATTAAGTACTAATAAGGTGCCCCAGCTCCCCTCCCCTGGTGAATTGGGAGTGGGGGCTGATAGCGTTGCTGAACCCCTCACCATCCATTTCATCAGGGGAGAAAGGAGGGGTGGGGGAGAGGTGGAGCGACAACGGGAAGGGAGGAGGACTTGGAGTGAGGCAAGTGGCATGAGGTGACACAGATTCACCTCAATGATTTTTGGTGGGCTGTTGCTGAGCGGCTCAATGGGAGTTCAGGTAGCGGCTTCAGAGGCTAACAGCAATGGTTTACCTGTGGCAGTTTATTTTATGTCTTGCTTGTTTTGTGGGGTTTTAAATTTGGTGTGGTGCTTTGTTGTTGGGCGAAAGTGTCAGCTGGAATCCATTTTCGGCATTGCGAGGCCGTTGAGGTCATGCTATGCTGAGTGTTCCAGTTCTTCAATGTTTTCTTTGGGCTGTGCACCCAGAGAGGTGCCTGGTGTGCATGCTGCCTCGATTATTTTTGCCAGTCCTCTTGCTGGTTCTTCAGTGGTGTGGGCTCTTGTTTGTCGCGCCTGACATTTTTTTTTTTGCATCAGGATGTTGCTGCAGGGTTTGTGGTTTTCTGTCGTTTGGCTGCCATGGGGATCTTAGTGCCTGCTGTGTTTTAGAGCTGTGTATTGTACCTTGGGTAAGGTGTTTGCCACCTGATGGGTGTTCTATTTGATTAGTCTGGTTCTGGGGCTGATTGGTGGATATTTTAGGGAGAGAGGCTTGGGGGTTTTTTTGTATTTGTGAGCCGGTTCTGTTTTTGGTCAGGGAGGATTCTTTCTTTATTGACTGTTT
The DNA here is from genome assembly GCA_033557465.1 of Ichthyophis bannanicus. Lineage (NCBI taxonomy): Eukaryota > Metazoa > Chordata > Amphibia > Gymnophiona > Ichthyophiidae > Ichthyophis > Ichthyophis bannanicus. The sequence continues at coordinate 270,676,020 of CM066036.1, forward strand.
TGGGTTTTGGGGTTTTAATTCTCTTTGGCTCCTCACAGAGGATGTGATAGCTCCTAAAAATAACTAGAAAGGTAAGAGCCCGGTTCAGCAGGAGAGGGATCCCTCCAAGCAACTGGCCAAGAAGCCGGCCCACTTAATTGAAGAGGGCTCTGCTGCTGGGGCAGCTGGGGCTTCTGGACTAGTGCCTTGGAAAGTCATTAGGAGTAGTATTAAGGTCAGGGGGGAGGGGGAGGCAGTCAACCTTCAGGCCAAGGTAAGGAGGGCGGTGATGCTGGGGTTCTGGCGGGGCAGCAGGTTGGGTATATCCTGAGACTGAGGCTGGGACTGACTTTGTTACCAGTGATGATGAGCAGTGACTAGTTTGCAGTGGTGAGCAGCATTTCAATGAGCAGAATCTTCACCAGTCAGAGCCCATGGCTTTCAGTGCAGGTCAGTATCATGGGTATGAGGGCACACTTGCGGTTGGGTGCGCTGACATTAGACCGGGCAACCAGATGGGACAATGGGACAAGATGCTTCTGCATACATTAAAGAATAGTAAATTTTTGAGGAGTTTGCAGAAAGTGGTGAGTCATATATGTAGAGAGAAATGCTTGCGCCGGTTTGGTGATGAATCAGCAGTACAAGTCTGGGATACCTCGGACTCTTGGGATTCTTCCAATCCTGTCTCTTCTGCTGGCTCAGAATCAGATGAAGAGGTTGGTGTTTTTTGTAGTTCCAGTTTGCAGGACCAGTTTCTGAGGATCCTGGTGTGAGTTGCTCTGGTAGTGATCCTTGGATTGCTCGTAGTCAGCACATGCTGAGTATGATTGCGCCATTGGACTGTCATGTGTTGCACGGTAGATACATAGATATTTTTATACTTTTGATCTTGTGATCAAGAAATCAGGGATAAGAAAAAGGGTGAGAGTAGTAAAGACAGGAGCAAGAAGGGGCAGTCCAAGGTTCCCAAGACCATTACTAACTGGTTGATAGCATTTCATGTGTTTTCCTTTATATTGGGTGGGGCTAAGCCTGCCCTTTACCTTGGTCTATTGCGATATTCAGATGTGATTTTGAGGGCCCATAGGGCTTATGGTGGTTGAGCTTGGCTTAGTTATGATGAGCAGTTTAGGAAGAGTTTAACTAAGGACAAGTCGGACGCTTCGGGGTTTTGGGATGAAGATATTTGGTGGTGGAGATGACTCCCTGTAGGTCCATGTTTGGGAAAACTGGGGCTGCTTGGCTTTCTGGGCTGGGGTGCCCTGGGGAGTTGGTCTCAGGTGGGGAGTGGGAGGAATGGTGTGGGGAGGGGGACCTTCTGCAACTGGGGGTAGTGGGGGACGGGTTTCCCAATCCTGCAGGTTTTGGGGCCCTGGAGTGGACAATGCCTATTTTCAGTTCAACATGGGCTGTTGTGAGTGACCTGCCTGTCATTTCAAACATAGGTGTTCGATGTGTTGGGGTGGACATCAGGCTATTCAGTGTTTCACATGGGGAAGTGGATCACTTAGGGATGGACAGGTTAGGGCAGCTGGCCCACCTTTGGCAATGGTCCCTGGACAAGGCACCGTCACCCATTAACTTGGTGGGGCTAGAGTATTTGCTGCATGCTTATCCAGATATTCACGCAGCTTGGCTTTTAGGGGATGGTTTCGGTGAGGGGTTTGTCACCCCTTTTTGTGATCCTCCACTGTATATCAGGTCACGTAATGTTCCTTCAGTGCAATGGTTGCAAGCGATTGTAGTGGTGAAGCTGCAGAAGGAGTTGGAGATTGGCAGAATAGCGGGTCCATTTCAACATCCTCCTTTGCCTAATTTGCTGGTGTCCCCTTTGGGAATAGTCCTGAAGAAAGAACCGGGAAAGTATTGGTTGATTCAAAATTTGTCATACCTGGTGGGGAGCAGTGTTAAGGATTTTCTTGAATCGGCTCTTTGCTCAGTGCAATATGCTTCATTTAATTCAGCGGGTCAGCTTCTTTGGAGGGCTGGGCAGAGTGCATTAATGGCAAAGATGGATGTGGAGTCTGCATTTTGGTTGCTTCCTATTCATCCCATCTCCTTCCATTTACTCGATTTTCGGTTCCAGGGGAAATAACATGTGCATGCCTATGTGCTTCTCATTGGCCTGTGCCTGTTTGGGGGCCTTTTACTCATTTTTTCACTGGGCCTTTCAACTTGCTGCTGGTTTTGATGCAATGGTGCATTCTTTTTTTGTGGTGGGGTCAGCTGGGTTGAGTTCCAGAGGTCTAAATGATCTCTCTGCAGTTTCATTTTATTTGATATCAAATAAAACAAAACTGCAGAGAGATCATTAGAGACCTCCAGAACTGAAGTGTGCCCATAGATTTCCGTTTCTTTACAAGTCCAGAGACTTAGCCCCCCCTCCCCCCTAGTATTAATCTCCAACCTTAAGTATGCAGGTAAATCATTCCAACACTCAGAATCAATCACATGGAAAGCCTTCGATCTCCAAGTAATCTTACAAATAAAAGTCAGGGATTTCATAATAATATCTCAAATGTTTCACTACTCACTAAACAAAACATGGAAATAAATGTGATTGAAACTCATGGTTTCTCAGCGAAAATATTTGGATGTCAGGACTCACATCAAAGGCCAAAATATTAACAAAAATAGTTTTAATAACTTGCAAGTAGAAATGCGTGGAGAGACTGAACAGCTGTTTGAGGCTTCTGCTAATAACATCTTGGAGTTCAGAGGTTGGAATTTTGGCATAGCTGACTCCACTTTACATTTTTCCAAGCTAGGTAAATAAGAATAAATTTAAATTAAATAACAATACTTGTGCATAGGATGTGTAAAGCTTTCTGGATTATTATAGACTCATAAGTTTGCATGAGCAGATACATCATTTTTATACGAGACTCCTGCATTGTTATATTGCTCAATGCTCATTTAGCAGAAACATTTTAAAAAGTAGAATGGAAACTTTTTTCTCCATGAGCCAGAAAGAGTTAATACAGAGAGCAAGATATTAAAAAACTAATTATCTGGATATTTGCACTAACCATAGCTATCCATGGATAATTAGCAGCACGACATAGATAGTGCCTCTGAACACCCTTCGGTCTTTACTGAGGAAGATGTAGGGATGTTACCCATGACTGAAGTGGTTTTTAAAGGTGCGGAAGAATTGAAGGAAATATCAATACATCGGGAAGATGTCTTACAACTATTAGATAAACTGAAGAGTAGCAAATCACCTGGGCCGGATGGTATACATCCAAGGGTGTTGAAAGAACTGAAATATGAGATTGCAGAACTGTTATCAGTAATCTGTGAACTATCATTAAAATCATCTCTAATACCTGAAGACTGGAGGATCGCCAATGTAACACCAATTTTTAAAAAGGGTTCCAGGGGTGATCCGGGAAACTACAGACCGGTGAGCCTGATGTCAGTACCAGGAAAAATGGAAGAAACCATCATAAAGAATAAAATTACTCAGCATGTAGATAGTCACAACCTAATGGGAGACAGCCAACATGGCTTTAGACAAGGAAGATCTTGTCTTACTAATCTGTTATGTTTTTTTGAAGGAGTGAATAAACAGGTGGACAAAGGTGAGTCGGTTGATATTGTGTATCTGGACTTTCAGAAAGCCTTTGACAAGGTCCCTCATCAGAGACTTTTGGCAAAACTAAAGAGTCATGGGATAGGAGGCAGTGTACTATTGTGGATCAGGAACTGGTTAAAAGATAGAAAGCAGAGGGTAGGGCTAAATGGCCAATTTTCCCAATGGAGAAAGGTGAATAGTGGTGTACCCCAGGGATCTGTGCTGGGTCCGCTGCTTTTTGACATATTCATAAATGACCTGGAAAGTGGAATAACGAGTGAGGTTATCAAATTTTCAGATGACACAAAGCTATTTAAAGTTGTTAAAACCCAAGAGGATTGTGAAAAATTGCAAGAGGATCTTGATAAATTGGAAGACTGGGCATCAAAATGGCAGATGAAATTTAATGTGGACAAGTGCAAGGTTATGCACCTAGGGAAGAACAACCCAAACTATGGTTACACGATGCAAGGTTCCACATTAGGAACCACCAGCCAGGAAAAAGATTTAGGCGTCATTGTGGATACCATGTTAAAACCCTCGGCCCAGTGTGCAGCGGCGGCCAAGAGAGCAAATAGAATGCTAGGTATGATAAGGAAAGGAATGGAAAATAAAACAAAAGATATTATAATGCCTCTATATAGTTCCATGGTGAGACCACACCTTGAATATTGTGTGCAATTCTGGTCGCCGTATCTTAAAAAGGATATAGCGATTTTAGAAAAGGTACAGAGAAGAGCCACCAAAATGGTAAAGGGGATGGAAGGATACTCCTATGAAGAAAGGCTAAAAAGGTTAGGGCTCTTTAACCTGGAAAAGAGACGGCTGAGGGGAGATATGATAGAAGTCTATAAATTAATGAACGGAGTGGAACGGGTAAGCGTAGATCGATTGTTTACCTTATCAGAATATAGAAAGACTAGGGGACATGCAATGAAGCTACAGGGTAAACTATTTAAGACTAATAAAAGAAAATATTTTTTCACTCAACGTGTAATCAAACTCTGGAATTTGTTACCGGAGGATGTAGTAAAGGCTGTTAGTATAGCTGGGTTTAAAAAAGGTTTGGACAAGTTCCTGGAGGAAAGGTCCATAAACCATTATTAAGAAGTGACCGAAGATATCAATGCTTGACCCAGTACAAGCATTGTGGAACTTGTGTCTCTTGGGGAAACTGCTAGGTACATATGACCTAGATTGGCCACTGTTGGAAACAGAATACTGGGCTTGATGGACCTTGGTCTGACCCAGTATGGCATATCTTATGTTCTTATGTTCCAGGCAGCCTCAGCACTGTCCGGTATGGGGGGCAGAGCGTGGGCCAAGGACAACGTTATTTAGATAATGATGATAATCAGACCCCTATCCAGATAACTAGCTGGATACCTTTAAGACAGCATAAAGCATTCTTAAGTTATTCAGAATACTAAGCAGATGGCACAAGGGTCTGGACGGTCAGGTCAGAATGTGCCTTTATATGGGATCCCATGATTCCTAATACAGTCCTAGGACCAAAAAGTCAAAAGATGCCCCATCCTTTTTCAGTTGAACAGTCATTTAGAACATAAATGCTCAGTTTTGCAAAATTTTTCTAAGTAGTACATACTTCTTTTTCATCTTAATTCTAGTTTGTGAGCTGACAGTAGACTAATTGAAGCCCACCATCAACTACTGCCAACTGCCATCGGTGCTATTCTCACTGTGGCCTATATTGACTCATTGGCTCTCCCCACTACTGTCTCATCATCTCTTTCTTCCACTACGTCATCTGAGCCTATTGATGAGGTAGTAGCCTCCATTAATGCTTCACTCTTCACTGACAGAGTTCTATAAATTAATGAATTGAGTGGAACGGGTAAACGTTAGTGTAGCCGAGTTTAAAAAAGGTTTGGACAAGTTCCTGGAGAAAGGGTCAATAAATTATTTTTAAAGTGGACCCGGGATATCCATTGCTTGCCCCAGTACAAGTATTGTGGAACCTATGTCTTTTAGGGAAAATGCTAGGTACTTGTGACCTAGTTTGGCCACTGTTGGAAACAGGATACTGAGTTTGATGGACCTTGGTCTGATCCAGTATGGCATATATTATGTTTTTATGTTCTCTCCTCTGTTCCAGATGAACTTGCTCCTCCCATGCCACATCCTGTGAAGTGTACTGTACCTCAGCCCTGGCTGTCTTCAACTATCTTCTACTTACATTCCTATGCCCACTCAGCTGAGAAAATTTGGCTCAAATCCCACATCTCTGTGAACTTTCTACACTTCAAATTCATATTTGCCTCTTTCCAGCCAACCATAGAACTCAACAGACAAGACTATTATGTCCACCTAACTCTCTTGCCTCTGACCCTCGGCATCTTTTACTACTCTCTCCTCAAGGTGCCATCTCTCCTGTCTCCTCCTTCCCTTTCTGCCCAAACTTTGGCTGACTGTTTCCATGACAAAGTCCAGAAGATTACAAATTCCCCACAAGATCAGCTCCATTCCCTCTTCACTCACAACTCTTCTCCTCATCCTCTGCTACTCTTTCTTCATTTTCTATGATCTATGAGGAGAAAATCACTCATCTTCTTTCCTCCTCCAAACTCACTACCTGCTCCTCTGATCCTATTCCTACCCATCTCCTAAACTCCATATCCTACCCTATCATCCCATCCATCTTTCATATTCTCAACCTATCCCTTTCCACTGCAGCTGTTCTTGCAGCCTGCAAGCATGCTATGGTTAGACCTTTCCTCAAGAAACCCTCACTAGACCCTACCTGTCCTTCCAATTATCAACACATCTCTCTCTAGTCCTTTGTTTCTAAACTACTTGAACGTGCAGTTCACCATTGTTTCCTTGACTTTCTCTCCTCTCAAGCCCTTCTGGATCCATCACAATCTGACATTTGCCCTTTACATTCTACTGAAATGGCATGCCAAAGTCTCCAGTGACCTGTTCTGGGCAAAATCTAATGGTCCTTACTCAATCCTCATTCTTCTTGACCTTTCTGCTGATTTTGAAACTGTTTACCACCACTTTCTTGAAACCTTGTCCTCGCTTGGTTTTAAGGGCTCTGTGCTATCCTGGTTCTCGTCTTATCTCTCCAACCACACTCTCAGTGTTTGTTCTAATAGATCCTCCTCTACTGCTATCCCACTCTCAGTTTGTGTACCCCAGGGTCTGTCTTGGGTCTACTCCTTTTCCCTCTATATACCTAGTCCCTTGGTGCACTCATCTCCAGTTTTCAGTTCCATCTTTACACTGATGACTCTCAGATCTACCTCTCTATACCTGAAATCTCTCCATCAATCTAGGCTCGGATCTCTGACATTGCTGCATGGATGTCTCACCGACATTTGGAGTTGAACATGGCCAAAACAGAACTTTTTATTTTTCCTCCTAAACCCACCTCCCCCCTTCCTCTTTTCTCAATCTCTGTAGATAATACTCTACTCCTTCCTTTCTGAACATACTACTAAGACACTCATCCACATTTTAGTCATCTCCCATCTAGACTACTGCTCATCTCCCGTCTAGACTACTCCTCCTTGCTGGTCTTCCTATGATTCATCTCTCTCACCTTCAATCTGTTCAAAACTCAGCTGCACTGCTAATCTTCCACCAGCCTTGATATGCTCATATAACCCTTCTCAAGTTGCTTCATTGATTCCCTATCCGTTTCCATATCCAGTTCAAACTTCTCCTACTGATCTATAAGTGCACTCATTCTGCTGTTCTTCACTACCTTGCCACTCTTAGCTCTCCCCACATCCTCCTCGGGAACTCTGCTCCTCTGGCAGATCCCTTCTATTTGTGCCCTTCTCTTCTACTGTACTGCCAACTCCAGACTTCAAACCTTCCACCTTGCTGCTTATCATGCCTGGAACAAACTACCTGAATCTGTACATTAGGATTCATCTCTAGGCCTTTTCAAATCCAGGTTGAAAACTCACCTCTTCAAGGCCACTTTTGGATCCTGATCTGCTTAGTCTTCTATGTGTTTTCTTACCATTCTCCTAGATGTATCCTTGCCCTCAGCTGTTGTGTTGTCTATGTTGACTAGATTGTAAGCTCTGATGAGCAGGGACAGTCTTTTACATGTGTCTGTACAGCACTGTGTATGCCTTGTAGTGCTATACAAATGATAAGTAATAGCAGTAGTAGAAGTAGCAGTTTGGGCCATCAGGTATTGGCACACTATTAAAAGTGACCTTCTGGCTCAGACTGATGAAGTTTTAGATACCATGGTGGGATCGCCAGTGGATGAAGCTGGTGAGTGGCTGAACAGACTATTTTAATCATTTATTTTAGCTGGTGGTGGGTCAAACCTTTTGTGCTTATGGCCAGTTTTCACTCATAGGCTGTAGTTTGCCCACCCCTTGTCTAGAAGACTGATCACCACCTCTACCTGCAACTGTAAGGTAGCATATCTATCCCTACTCCTACCCTCTATTTACCTCTGATCTTGGAAAGGTAGAATGGCTGCTATGTCATATTTCCATGATTTTGTCTGTCTGAGGAAGAGAGTATATGGTCCTGAAATTTGCTCAAGAAGAGTTAGTTCACTTAAAGCCCCGATAACATTTTCAGCCACAGTAAATAACAGGTATTAATTTGCACTTAGTTATGTGTTCACTGGAGGGTGGTAACATAGTAACACAGTAAACGAAGGCAGATAAAGACCAGTGTGGTCCATCTAGTCTGCCCAGCAAGGCGGCAAGAGTAAGTGCACTTGCCGCTCCGTGTAGGTCACTCTCCCCATGCCTTTGTTTAGGAGGGTACCCACCGCTCCATGTAGGTCATCCCTATTTGTTCAGATATAAGAGATAGTTATGCTTATTTTGATTTTATCCTGTGGCTATAAAGGGATCTACTGTGTCTGTCCCATCCCATCCCATGGCGAATGCATAACTTGCCTAGCTGTACATTTTCAAAAATTATATAGCTACAATTGAGTTGTTTAAATCAGTAAACAGACAGATTTTATCTGGATAAGAAAGGGCCAGGTTAGAAGAGAAACAGTACAGGAAATTATCCATTTAGCAGTGATAGTCAGCCGCTAAAAAGTTGTTATCCATTTAGTTAAGACCTGCTGTATTAGCAAGCCTAAATCCAAATGGATAATTCCGGTACAGCCACTGCTGAATACATATATTCATCCTGCTATTTATGCAGATGATAGCAGTGAATATATCTATTAAGGGTTGCTACAGTGCTTAACTTAACTGTGACTGCACCAAATGGAAATGTTATCCCTTATATATTCCTCAGATCTAGGCACCAGGGAGTAATTTGCTATAGGAATTTTCACACTTTGAACTTGTTTTACAGACACAAAAGGTTGCTTCTAAAATTTCCCCACATGTTATGTGCATGAAAGCACATGCAGTTAACAAAAAGATGCATGCTTTTATAAAAACCCTCCTGTAGGCATATTCAGGAGCACCGTTGGGATGGAACTTGGTTGGAGTCAGGAAGTACGCTCATGGTTTATAAAATATGTACCTACATGTGTATTTCACCTGTGTACATTTGCACTTGCTCCCTAGCAGGTGTGAATGTATAGTGTGCATTTTAGTCATGCCATGGACAGTTAGCGCCATAATCCAGCAGCACAGTCATGGCCCTGCACTCAGGGCCGGTGAAAGATGATGTGCTCTAGGCAAACATCATTTCTTGTTTGCAGCCCCTTTCCCCCTGTTCCCCCTCCCCACGGCACCCATTGCCACCTCTGTTGCCCCTCTCTGGGACGTACAACAGCAGCAATGGATGGAAACAGCCTTGCAATGCTTACTTTTAGGCTTTGGCACTGCGTGGCTATTTGCTTCCTACTCCTCTCTGATGCTGGATGCTGACTTCCTGTTTCGGCATCAGACATCAGAGAGGGGGTGAAATCAAAAAGCCCAATAATGAGGTTGAAGCTTAAAGGTAAGTGTCGTGGGGTTATTTGCGGCCTGTGGTAGTGTGGCGTGCGATGGAAAGGGGTTTTCTTTAAAACACCAAACAGACAGCAGTCCATGGAAAACAAAATTAGCTTTTATTCTGTCCCAGCTTGTTAAATTACCACAAGCTGGTTCTCCTGGCCCTTCCTCCAGCCCCAGTTAAAGCTCCCACCTCAGAACTCCTTTGCACTGCTTGCCTTGGAATAACTTCTGGCTCCACAGTTCTCTCTCCATCCTGCAGTCTACTGGGTTCTGAACCTCCCCCTGTGAACCAAGCCCTGAACTCTGGACTGCAGATTCTCTTAAAGGGGCCTGATGATAATCCCTTTGGAGAGGGACGGGTAGCATTCAATATACCCCATGAAATGGCCATTGCCGCCATTGTACATCCCAGAGAGGGGAGACAGTGACAGCAATGGACAACCCTGAAGGGCCAGCGCTGTAGGTGACCACCTAGTTAGCTCAATGGTAGGACCAGCCCTGCCCACTCTAGCTGTCAACATGGGTCCAACACATGAATTTATAACATGTCAGACCCATGCTGACAGCTAGCACACTTCAGTAAAAGACCCCCTTAGTTCCTTAAGTATCTTTATAAAATATCCTTGCAAAACATGTGCAATTTTATAGAGATAGATATATAAAATAGTCTCAGAATAGGGCCTACTTGGACTTCCAACCTAAGTTACCTGTTTTAAAATTTACCTTTGCAGAATTAGGAAGATAGCCAAGTCAATAGCATGATCAAATTTACATGACACAAACTACCATTCATCAACCAGAATTCAACATACTGAGCTAATAGTGGAGCCTCTCAATTGTTTTCATACTGGTTAAGGCCAGTGAACTGTACCTTCTCTCCAAATAAACTTCTAAGACAAGTCAAGCTGAGAAACAGGCAGGAGCAGACATTAAAGCACTCTTAGGTCTATTACTAAATAGTGATGACATGCATATATTAAATGCCAAAATTGTGCAGTATCAGCAACATTCACATGAGTGTTGCTGATACTGCAGAATAAAAATTTGGGAGCAATAATTTAAAAAACTAATGAATGGTGTCACATGGAAGGCAACTTGTTATTATGTGAAAAGCTTAATGTGGATCATAACAAATGTCATTTGCATTAAGCCACAGTGCATAGTTCTGACATAGTAGCATAGTATATGACAGCAGATAAAGACCAGTATGGTCCATCTATCTATTCTGCCCAGTAAGGTGGCTTCTAACTGCAACTCTGTGCAGGTCATCCCTTCCCCCCCCCCCCCCCACACACACACATTGTGCCTGTATTTAGGGTTGTACTAGCTGCTCAGTCCATGTCAGCCCCACTCTATTAAAAGATATTTAAGTTTGCCTTGATTTCATTCTCTTGCTATAAAGCGATCCACTGTGTCTGTCCCATGCCATTTTGAATTTTGTCACTGTATGTGCCCCCACCACCTCCATCAGGAAGGTATTCCATACATTCATCACTTTTTCAGTGAAAAAGTATTTCCTGATGTTGCTTTTAAATTTACCACCTTGCAATTTCATCGTATGCCTTCTAGTTTTACAACTTCCCCTTCTTTGAAAAAGGTTTGTTTCTCCATTGATACCCTTTAAGTATTTAAAAGTCTGTATCATATTTATTTATTTAACATTTCTTATATACCGCCTTTCAATATTATCAAGGCGGTTTACATCGAACACAATTGGGTAACAGTTACATAGAACATGGTTTTAACTAGTGAAAAGTTACAAACTATTTAATCCTTGAACAGGTAACTATTTACAATTTAATTATTTACAATTTAGATATTGGGTTCAGTTTTTAGAGTATTGAGATCATTTGGGTATCAGTAAAAACTCATAACATTCCTGGAAAAAGTGTGTTTTAAGCTTCTTCCTGAAGTCCTTCAGGTCAATTGTTGTTCTTAGTTTACTCAGGAGGGAATTCCATAATGTAGGACAGTATATGGAAAAGGTGCATTGGAATGATTCTTGCTTGCTGGTTGTTTTATGTCTTGAGACTTCAAGGAGGTTCATGGTTTGGTCTCTTCTTGGTCTGTTGCCTGGAGATGTATGTATGAGGGACTGCAAGCAGCCACCAGTTAGGTTGTGCATACCCTTGAAAGTGTCCATGATTGATTTATATTGTATTCGAGCTTGGAAGGGCAGTCAGTGTAGCTCCTTTAATACTGGGGTGATATGTTCTTGTCTAGGTGTCTGTGATATCAAGCAAGCTGCATATCTCCCCTGTCCCTCCTCTCCTCTAGGGTATACATATATGTCTTCTGGCACAGGCTCTGAATCATTTTGGTTGCCTTCCTCTGAACTGTTTCAAGTCTTTTATGTCCTTTGTGAGATATGGTCTCCAAAACTGAACATAATACTCCAAGTGAGGCCTCACTGACGAATTTTACAGGGGCATGAATACCTCGTCCTTTCTGCTGGTTATTCCTCTATGTATGCAGCTCAGCATCCTTCTGGCTGTGGCTACCGCCTTGTCGCATTGTTTTGTCATCTTGAGATCCTCAGACACTAGCATACCAAAGACCCCCTTCTGGTCCATGCACACCAACCTCTCTCCCCCTATTGCATGAAATTCCTTTGGATTTCTGCATCTAAAGTGCATGACTGCACTCCTTTGCATTATATCGTAACTGCCAAGCATTGGACCATTCTTCCAGTGCTTTCAGATCTTTCCTCATGTTGTCCACTCCCTCAGAAGTGTCCACTGTGTTGAAAATCTTTTGTGACATCTGCAAAAAGACAGACTTTTCCATTCAGTCCTTCCGCAATAGCGCACACAAATACATTGAACAGTATCGGTCCCAGGACCGATCCGTGAGAAATGCTACTATGCACCTTCCTTTCTTCTGAGTGAGTTCCATTTACCACCACCTTTTCTCATCTGTCAATCTACCTATTTCTGATCCAAATGACCACCTTGGGACCTATCCCAAGGCTGTTCATTTTATTGATAAGCCTCCTATGAGGAAGAGTATCAAAGGCTTGTTGAAATCTAGATAAATCACATCTATTACATGCCATTGATCTAGTTCTCTGGTCACCCTGTCAAAGAACTCAATCATATTTGTTTGGCATGATCTTCCCCTGGTAAAACCATGTTTCCTCAAAAGGTGCAATCCATCATTTTCCAGAAAGTCCACTCTTCTTTCTTTCAATAATGCCTCCATTACTTTTCCTACCACAGAGGAAAGGTTTACCAGCCTATAGTTTGTCACCTCTTCCCTATTACCACTTTTGTGAAGAGGTACCATATCAGCCCTTTTCCAGTCCAATGGAATTCTCCTTTCTCCAAGGATCTATTAAAAACATCCTTTAATCCATGCAAGAACCTCTCTGAGTTCTTTCATTATCCTGGGATGTATCCCATCTGGTCCCATGGCCTTGTACACTTTCAGTTTTACAAGCTGTTCTAACACATCATCTTCTGTGAATGGTGTGGTATCTACTCCATTCCCATTAATTTATTTGTCAATCACAGGATTTTCTTTAGTTAAAACAGAGCAGAAGTATTTGTCATCCTTAAAAACGGTGTTGGGGCCACTTAGTAATAGGGTTGCAAATTGGCTCCAAATACACCCAACAAGCTTGATCAAGTCCTGGGCTGACCCCATTGCATGCAGGAACTTGTAGTCTTGCTTTTCTTATGGAGTGCAATAGAAAAATCAGAACTACATTTCCCTACATGCAGTGGTGCAAACCCAGGACTTGATCAAGCCTGTTGGGTGCATCTGGAGCCAGATGGTAACCATACTTGGCAATATGATCATAACATGGTCACATTTAATTTAATAAATGGAGGGAGGATAACAAAGAAATTCACTGTGCTAACATTTAACTTTCAAAAAGGAGACTATGATAAAATGAGGAAAATTTTTAAGAAAAAACTAAAAGGAGCACTAGCAAAAGTTATGAGTTTACTTCAGGCCTAGGCATTATTTAAAATACTATCTTGGAAGCCTAGACCAGATATATTCCATGCTTTAATAAAGCTGGAAGGAAGGCCAAATGATAGCCAACATGGCTTAAAGTTGAAGTCAAAGAGGCTGTTATAGCTATGAGAGAATTCTTCAGAAAATGGAAAAAAGAGCCAAGAAACAAAAAAAGGAAGCAACATATGTACCAGCAAGTTAAATGCAAAGTATTGATAAAGCAGGCAAAGAGAAAATTTGAAAGAAAGCTTGCCATGGAAGAAAACAGCATAATCACAATTTTTTAAAATACATTCCTAGAAAAACACTTGTGAGAGAGCAAGTTGGACCATTAAATGATAGAGGGATGAAAGAGGCACTAATGGAGGATGAGGACATAGCAGAGAGACTGAATGAATTCTTTGCTTTGGTCTCTACTAAAGAAGATGTATGAAACATACCCATGTCAGAAATTATATATAAAGGTGATGTATCAGAGCAACTGAAACAAATCTCTATAAATCGGGAAGCTGTAATACAGTTATTTGATAAACTCAAGAACAGCAAATCTTCTGGACCTGATGCTACCCAGGGTGCTGAAAGAACTGAAATATGAGATTACAGTAATCATTATAAAGAACAAAATTACTGAACATGTAGATAATCATGGTTTAATGACAAAAAGCCAACATGGATTTAGCCAAGGAAAGTCTTGTTTCACTAATCTTACATTTTTTGGAAGGTGTGGATAAACAGGCAGATAAAGATGAGTTGGTTGATACAGTGTATCTGGATTTTTAGAAAGTCTTTGACAAGGTCCCTTATGAGAGACACTTGACAAAATTAATAAGTCATGGGAGAGGAGGCAGTGTACCATTGTGCATCTGGAACTGGTTAAAAGATAGAAGACAGAGAGTCAGGCTAAACGGCCAATTTGGAATACCCCAGGGATTGGTTCTGGGCACACTGATTGTTAACACATTTATAAATGACCTGGAAATTGGAATAATGAGTAAGGTGATCAAATCTGAAGATCGCACAAAATTATCCAAAGTTGTTAAAACACAAGAGGATTGTGAAAAATTGCAAGAGGACCTTGAAAAATTGGGAGACAAGGTATCCAAATGGCAGATGAAATTTAATGTGGATAAGTGCAAATTTATGCACTTAGAGGTCGATTCTGTATTGGCAGTCCAGCCCATATACAGCTGATCAGAACTGAAGCGTACAGAGGTAGATCCGATTCTGATCCCGTGGGCATGTCTAGCTACCACACAATCAAAATTGGGTCTAGTGGACTGTACGTGCAGGCTGTGCCCTGATTCTGATCAGCCGCACATCCTGCCAATCCCCATCTACCAAAGCCATGCTCCTGAATGGAGCTACAGTGCCATGGCATCCTGTACATCCGGGGTCACTCTCTGCCCACTGCCCACCCTCGCTTCACCTCTGTCCCGCCCCCTCCCACCATGGAACAGAGCTCCCTGTACAAATCACCTGTTTGCATGGAGAGCTCGGTCCCTGGCAGGCTGCCCTGCCTGGCCATTTAGCAGGTCTGGACATCTGGATCGGATGTCCAGACCTGCTAAATGGAGTTCAGAATGACCCCCTTAGGGAAGAACAACCCAAACTACAATTACATAATGCAAGGTTCCACATTAGGAATCACCATCCAGAAAAAGGATCTAGGCATCATCATGCTTAATAGTACATTGAAAATTCTGCTCAGTGTGCAGCAGCAGTCAAGAAAGCAAACAATGCTAGGAATGATAAGGAAAGTAATAGAGAATAAAGTTAAAGATATTATAATGCCTCTGTATCATTTCATTGTGTGGCTGCACCTTGAATATTGTGTGCAATTCTGATCTCCATATCTTAAAAAGGATATAGCAGAATTAGAAAAGGAACAAAGAAGAGCTACCAAAATGGTAAAGGGAATGGAAGGATACCCCTACAAGGAAAGGCTTGAAAAGTTAGGGCTTTTCAACTTTGAAAAGATGGCTGAGGGGAGATATAATAGAGGTCTATAAAATAACGAATGGAGCAGAGCAGGTAAATGTAGATCGCTTGTTTACTCCTTCAAAAAATAGAAAGACTAGGGAACATGCACTGAAGCTACAATGTAGCCCGTTTAAGACTAATCAGAAAAAAACAGTTTTTCCCTCAACATGCAATCAAACTCTAAAATTCATTAGTGGAGGATATCGTAAAGCTGTTAGTGTAGCTGGATTTAAAAAAAGATTTGTACTAGCTCCTGGAAAGTCCATAAACCATTATTAAAGAGGACCAGGGAAATCCGCCGCTTACCCCAGGATAAGCAATGTGGAATCTGTATGTTTTTGGAATCTGACAAGTACTTGTGACCTGAATTGGCCACTGCTGGAAACAGGATACTGGGCTTGATGGACCCTTGGTCTGAACCATTATGGCATATCTTATGTTCTTTTCTCTGACTCAGAAGGGCATAGCTGTGATTCATACTACTCTGAGGAAATTCCTGTGGTGAGGAGAGAGGCTTAGGATCCACCTAGATGCTTTGATGTGCAGACAATAGAGGGGAGTCTAGCCTGGCAGATACAAAACTTTATAATGTTGCCACCCAAATGTGCCATCTCCAGGATTAGATTAAGGGGTCTTCTTTTTACAAACCCTTTCAGCTTTGAGAAGATGTCATAATACCCTTTTGATATGGGTTATGTATTCCATGCCAGTGCTGGCTGCTTATCCAGATATATTATTTCTTACTCATTGGTGTCTGTTCTTCACATCACTTGGCATTGGCTTTCCCACTAATGGAATGTGCACCTGCAACAGATCGCTTTTTGTGCCCAACTGCAATAACGTGGCATTTGTACCTGGCCTTCATCATAAAGGTTTTGTGAACTGTGGGGATAAAGGGAGTCTCTTTGCTCTACAAGGTTCTTGATTATGCTGACCAAGTGCAGGAGAATGATTACCTAAGTCTGAAGTATGGGTTGCTTACTTACAACTTATAAATGTGAAGTGACATTTTAGAAAGGGCATCCAAGTGCAATATGGGACATACAGGGCAAAGCGTGCAGAAACAAGTCAGGAGTCAGGGCAGTCTATGTTTCAGCCTAATTTTAGAAACATAAATGCCCCGATGTGGATGCCACACCAGCATCTACATAGACATCTCTGCTACAAAAAAGTGGGGTGGAGAAATTTCTCTCATACTAGTTTATATAAAGGGGCATCCTTCGGTGTGGAAAAACAAAAACAAGAGCCTGCATTCCCGTTCAGTATTTGTTGTCAACACAAACAATCTAGGCATATGAGTATACCTTCTTCTCCATGCCTTCTAGATGTTTGGCTGTCAAAATGAGCACTTTTCCAATACCTATTCTTGTCTGGTACAGGTATAAATGAATGCGACTTGGAACATGCAAGGCGTTTTTGAAATTGGGCAAAGGCGTCCAGGTTCTTGGGAATGCCTCGGATGCGCTTATACTATGTTCCCATTCTGATTTGGAATGCACACAAAACTAAATGAACCTTATAAAATTGCTCGTAAAGTGTGTGTAAAATGCAATAAAACAAAACAAACATAATAAAGCTGCAAAAATTAAACAAATGTTTTGCTCCCACCTATTTTCTCTCTCTCTCTCTCACTCTCTGTCTCTCTCCTCATCATCCCCCTTCTTTGATTTTATTGCTCGCCTGACTCCCCTTTCATCGTCCATGAGGTCTTACTTTGATGACTCTATTTCATACACTATCATCACCTTTCAAATTCTCTGCTGAATCATCCCCTCTCTCCAATGATTTTTTTGGCTGGCTCATCACTCATCATCATTTTTCATGTTTGCTCTCCCCATCATCCCTTCACATTTATTCTTCCTCCATGATCATTCCATCTTTGGCTTGTTCTCCTCCCCATCAGCCTCACTCTCATGTTTCCCCTACCATTTCATCTTCGCTCTCCCAGTCACCCTCCTCTAATTTTTGCAGAACACAAAAGCAATAGGCACAGCACTATCTCCACGTTACCAGTGTTAATCTCCACTGTGCCCTGCCATATTCTTGTCCAATCAGAAGGGCATGTTATCAAGGAAAAGGAGACGATCTGGTGCCACAGAGATGGAAGGTCACTAACCAACAAATCAACCGGGTGCTTCATCTGAGCTCCTGTAGTCTTCAACAGCCGGCAGAGTTTCTAGGCCTTCTTTTCTATTTGGCATCTGACAAAACGGGTTTCAAGAGCACTCAGGTTATTCATCTCTCTTCGGTGCTGGTTGGATGGAAAATAACAGAAAAGTGAAAAATGCGAAAAACAAAAAGGCATGTAGTTGACTCGACTCCATGCTGCCTACCTGACTTATACCCCTAGTGCACAATTTGATGGAGCCTTTCCTTGTTTGAGGTGCAGGATTTGGGAGGAAGGAGGAATTGTTTCAACTGAGCTGTTTTTGCTCTGGTTCCCACATTAAAGTTCAGCACATGGAGCCTGAGAATGTGTATGCATAACGGGGGAGGGAGCTAAGGCCTGTGGGAATTCACTGTCTATCCTGAAGGTCATGACCACAAGAAGTACTTCTACTTACAAGAAAGCTGTTATTGTAATAGAATTAAAAAGTTATGGTGTTTCTGTAATCCTTAACCCTCTGGGGATTGCTCAGTGTCACTCACATTACTGTCACGGAATCTCTGATATTTTCTCTGCAACTGCAAAGAAAATATCAAAAGAGATGTGCAAAGAGTTCACGCAGTATGCCGGCTGCTGCTCCTTCTGCTAATGTGCAGTGTCCCCACTGTGTAAGAAAAAAGAATAAAAGTGACAGGTTTTGGCTTCCTTACCTCTATAAGCTTTGTCAGAAAATCTAAAAGCTTTTGTCAAAATGTGTTGCAGCTTTGTTAGTTCAAACAGGATCTCCCAAACTGCGATCTTTTTCAATGTTCTGTCAGTTCTGTGTTACTGTTTTCATTGGTTCGTAGTCTTGCCCATCGGTATCCTTCCTGAGCTTTACTAAGGGACCCGTTTACTAAAGTGTGGTAAGTTTTTGCACATACTGTGTATTAGAAGCAAAACCCAACTTATATAAGTGCAAAGTTACCACACAGAAAAGTTCTTTACAATGTCTTAAGTTTGCCATTAGTGAAGGTGCACTTAATGCCACTTATTGTAGCTAATTGCAACATTGAGAGTTAGGAGGTAATTCTGTAAGGGGAGGTGGAATTTATGTTCTTGGTTATGTGTGAAAATCACTGTATTATATTGGTTTGTATGCGTAATTCACCTCTTACGCACATGAGGTAGCTGGTCACCATTCTAAACATATGTACATTGGACTGATAGCATATACTTTCAGTTTGGGCATGCATTTGGGTGGAGCTTGGGCAGAGTGCATATTTGTGCATATATTATATAGAATGCAGCCAAAAATACATAAGATAGGCAGGGTCATTTACACCACAGAGATGGTGCAAGTGACTGTGGCTTTATTTGCGTGCATTGAGGGGCCACCTAGGCCGCTTTTCTATAATGTCAAATCTGTATAGTTTTGACTTTATAGAAGGTGCAATTAACATGCATTAATCTAGTTGCCTCTTACCCTATTCATGTTCAGTAACTGCTGTACACAAACTGTGATGTGCAGTCCATGCCTATGTTCCACTCACAGCCTGCCCAGGCCCTGCCCCATTTTGCATTAAGCAGTTAGTGCATGATTTAACACAAGCTAAGTGGCTCAGTCAGGTGGTCACTGTTATCATGCCCATGAGTTAGCTGATAACACATGATAATTCATACTTTAACTGCTAAGCGTACTTTAGTGAAAGGGTCCCCCTAAGTCTCCTTGTCAGACTATTATTTGCTGTTACATCAGCAGAGGTCCTTTAATTGTAAATGAGCTTCTGCTTCATTTTTCTGTGTTCTCTCATTTTTTCTTTTTTGAATTCTCTACTGTACCTTCTGGTTTCTTTGGTCTTGTCTCCGTATCATTTCCCACTAGGAAACAGATTTGAATGTTGTCTGCATATAAAAAAAATCTGTCAGACCAAAGTCTTTGACAATATCTGAGAAGAAGCCTCTGCGGGTAGGTGAACACAGCTTAGCTGGAAAGCGTGGTGACTTGAGACTGGACTTATTTGGAAAATTCCACAATTTAAATCCTTTCAAAGTATAAATTAGTTATTGGCTTGGCTTAAAGGTCTAAAAGTAGTTTGTTCTGATTTTAGCTAACCATTAAATTTCTAATAGAAAACAGACAAGTATTTGCTTGAAATAAAGGTTTCAAGTTAATAAAGCTAGCCTCAGTGTGTTTTTTTTTAAATTAACTTTTAATTATGTAACAAATACAAGACTTTGCTACAGAATGGTAGAAAACAGAGATAAGAAATAACAAATTTCCTCTACATCATATAATAATCACAAACATAGGCATCTAGTCCTCATTTATGGGACGAGAGGGACTTCCTTAAACAACAGAAAATACAACTAACATCCACATATCAACACAGCAGCAGTAGTACCAAAGCTATTTACCCTCTAATAAACCATATTTTTGCGCATAAACTGCGCGTGCTATACACTTTTTTACCTACCGCGCAACCCTCTCGCGCGGTATTTGCGAGGGTGCACTATACCAAAACTTTATTACAAGGAACCGATTCCATAAAAGAGCCCTTACAAGAATATAATGGTTTCAAAATATATTTAATTAATTTTCATCATCCGATTCCATAAAACCTTCAAAATCACTCCACTCATCAACATCATCATTGAAATAATTTAAAACCGTCTGGAGACGCTCT
Source organism: Ichthyophis bannanicus (assembly GCA_033557465.1). NCBI lineage: Eukaryota > Metazoa > Chordata > Amphibia > Gymnophiona > Ichthyophiidae > Ichthyophis > Ichthyophis bannanicus. The sequence continues at coordinate 270,696,204 of CM066036.1, forward strand.
TCCGTAACATATGCATTTTCATCGTTACTCCTTTCAACATTTTCATCATCATCTTCGTCATCACTACGCACCCGATCCTCGTTCTTATAAACAATCCCGGCTTTTCGGAATCCATTTCTTATGGCTTCCGGGGATATTTTGTCCCAAGCAGAACACAACCAATTGCAGATTTCCGTTAATGTAGCACTCTTTAATCGTCCCGATGGTGTGAGTTCATGAATTCCCCGCTGCATCCAATTATCCCACTCTCGTCTGATGAACGTTTTGAACGGGTGATTAACTGCTATATCTAGCGGCTGCAGCTTGCAAGTAAGACCACCCTGTATCACTGCGATATGGGCACTAGTCGAATTAATATAATTTTGCACATTTGTTTCTTTATGGGCAGCCATGGAATCGAAGATCAACAAAGACCTTTTAGAAAAGAAACCACCAGGACTGGCCCTATAACATTTATCAATCCATATTTTCATGACCTCAGAGTCCATCCATCCCTTTTTGTTACAGTGAACAACAATACCTTGTGGACATTTTTCACGGGGCATGGTTACTCACTTGAAAATAACCATCGGCTTCAATTTAAGCCCACTTGCTGTGCAAACCAGGACTACAGTGAAGCAAGCCCTCTCGTGTCCAGTTGTTGTTATTGCGACAGTTTTTGAACCCGAAGCAGCTACAGTCCTGGTTGTTGGGATGTCAAAAGACACAGGAACCTCATCCATGTTAATAACATCCATTGCCGAAATGCTGAACTCCGAAATTTCTTTGCTGACAAATGTGCCGAAATCCGCCATCTTTTGTTCCCAGTCATCCGGAATCCTCTGGCCTACAGTTGTTCATATTCACACGGAAAGACCATTCCTCTTCATAAATTTGCAAATCCAGTTGAAACTAGCGTGGAAACGTGAAATTCCTCTTTCATTGGCCAGCAGTTTTGCTTTGAATTGAATTGCGATAGTTGAGACAGCTTGATTTTGCTCCCTTCTAGACAGAATCCACTTTTTTAAGTCACTCTCTAGCTCTGGCCACTTTTCTTTGGGACCCCGACGCGCACGTTTTCGCAGGTTCATCTCCTCTAGCGCCGTTTTCTCCTTTCTCCAGTCGCGAACAGATGACTCACCAACATCAAATTCTCTTGCTGCTGCTCTATTGCTTGTTTCTTCAGCTTTTGCCACAACATTCAGCTTGAAGTCCGCAGTATAAGACTTGCGTTTAATTCCGGGCATGATGACTGGATTATAATAGAAGAGATCGCAAAGTTTTAATGTAAGGTATGATAGACCGAGGGCCTTTTATACACCTCACAGTGCACTCGACACATGTGCGATATACGCGCATGCGCATAATGTGAGAAATTCTCTGCAGAACAGGCCGAAAATTGTGCTTTATATGTGGGTGCGTGTTTTATGTGGGTGCGCGTTACATGCGTGAAAATACGGTATATCTGCCCCTGAGGATCAAGGACTGTGATTTCTAAGAAAATCCTCTAAATGAAGTGGATCAAGAAAGCAATAGCTTTTCCCCCGATGTACCACCAAACACTTGCATGGAAACCTTAGAAAGAAGGTAGTTCCTAGAGCCAAGGTGTGAGATTTTAACTCCAGAAAGTTGGGTAGTCTGTGAGACATCAGGGAAAATGGTGATTTTCTGGCCATAAAAAATAGTATCCTTCTTGAGAAAGTACAACTTTAGAACGGAGTTCTTGTCTATCTGTGAAACAAAAGTAACTATTAAGGTAGCTCTTGCAGCAATATTATCAGAAGACGACTCTAAAAACTCCGACACATCCAAACGATCAAGAGAATCTAGCTGGTCAAGCCCTCCCACTACGTCCTTAACAACTTTTTTACCTCTGGGAATATAGGGGTAGATTCTGTGCCATGTTTAGCGGGGATGAATGTCTGGTTTGTATGTATATCCCTGCTAGGCGCTTGGCACCAATTACTGATGCTGAGCTCCCCGCACGTGTAGAGGAGATGTGCGGGGAGCTCTGGATGGGACGGGAGGAGGAGCAAGGGCAGGCTGGAGACATGACCCTGACCCCGGACGTACATGGTCTATTCTGGCGACGGTCCTGTACATCTGGGCTTGAGGATTTAGATGGGGGACTTATTCCACCTCAAAGGTAAAATAAGTCCGTTCCCCCCATCATCGGTGGCTGACCCCCCAAAGAGATAATCTGGGCATGGGGTTCCCCGTTGCCTGAGTCCAGCCATGGCAGGCCCAATCGGAGGTTGGGCAACAGAGAACTGTGCACTTGGGAGAATTGCCAGCAATCGGGATTCTTGCATGGCATCCCAGTGCCATGACAACAGATGCCAAGGCTCCATACAGGAACCTTGGGTGCTTTACCGGGCTCCATACAGGAACCTTGGGTGCTTTGTACTGGGAGGGGGCTGGACAACCAGAGGGTCGGGCTGCGGGGGATCAACTTTGCCCCCCCCCCAGCCCCTTTTGTACCTCAAAGTGAAAAAAAAAACCATCCAGGGAGCTTATTCCACCCTGAAGTGGACTAACTTCCCTGGCCAATTCTCTGGCCCTGGACATATAGGGCTGCAATTAGAATTGGCCCTGTATGTCCAGGGTCAGCAACCACCAACTACTCGTCCACTCTCCACCCCCGGGCTGCCTCTTCCACCCCCGGTGGGGAATTTATTTGGGGCAGCAGCCAGCACGAATAGCGGGGATGGATGTCCAATTGGGACATCCATCCCCACTATTTGTACCTAGGAAATCTAAGGGGTATGTTTACTAATCAGCGATTGCGGCTTCCATGTGATATCAGAGCCACAGCCCCATTGAATTCAATGTAGTTGCAGCTCCGATATCACATGGAAGCCGCTACCGCTGATTAATAAACATACCCCTCAGAGTCATAATGGCCCTTAAATTCTGGAACCTACCTTTAAGGGTCAAAAATTCACAGCGTTGCTTTTGAGTATCTCATGATACATCAGGAAAAAATTGTATTCTTTTTGCAAGGAAAGAAGCTGTCATACTATGAAAGTAAAATCTCAAGACAGTATTCCCGTTGGCCTCAAAGGCAAAACAAGTCACTAAGTCATCCTTTCAGTCATTATCTCTGATGAGGTCTCAAGAACTCAGTCAAATTTTGGTCCCCAGATTGACCCACTCCTTGAGTTCTTAGGAAGACCCTAGAAGATAACTGGGCAAAAAATCCACCCTTCTGTAGAGAATTTCCCTTTCTTTAATTTGAGCAGTACTTACAGCCTGAAGAGATTATACAGAAACTTCTACCAAATCTAACCTGGAGGCATATTGAGCCAATGTCCAATCATGGACAGTCAGCCTGAGAATCACTTGCTCCACTTGCAATTCCAACTTGCCATAAAGTATCTGAAAAGAAGAATCTATGCCCTTGGAAGCATCCCATAACATTTCCAATGTTATAGTAGATCTCTCCCCCATGAATAGAAACATCATTACAAGTGGCTTTCTCCCTTCCACAATTGGGGAGGGTATCCCCGGGGGCACCATCTCCTCACCCAGCCAAGGGCAACTCCTCCAGAGATGCTGAGCATGACCTATGGGGAAAACAACTTGCTGGTCAAAGGGGTACAATTCTTTCCTCAGGCTCAAAGATGTCCTTTCAGTGCTGGTCTCCATTCCACTGCCCACAGAGATCACCAGTACAGACAGCTGCTCCCATTGCAGCCAGATGCCAAATTCTTCAAGCATCCTCTGAGTCTTCAGAAGGGAAGTTTCAGGAATGGAGGTTTTCCCCAAGATTCCCCCCTTTATTTTCAACTGCAGACACAGCATCAAGAGTCCAATAAATCCAAAAAAAGATCAATGACTCAGCACATCTATCACGTCTGCTCATGACACCATCTTGGCCCCCTTGCCTCTGATAGAGCAGTTTTTAAACTAGAACCTGGAGGGAAAATGACAGTTGCTCAGGAGTGCATGGTTCAGAGTAAAGTTTCTTTGAAAGATACCATCAAAAGAGAGAAGTTAGGGTATCCCAATAGAGAGGTTACAATGAAGCCTAAAGTAACCCAGATGCCTTTAAATAAAGAGCAGAAAGAGTTGAAAGACTGCATATTATCACTTTCAACTGCTAAGAAGATTGTAAATTCAAACATACTTGGAAATGTTTCTCTATAAGTGCTAGAAGCCTAAAAAAATAACATGAGAGAATTAGAATATATAGCACTAAATGGAAAGATAGAAATAATAGGCATCTCAGAGAATTAGTGGAAGGAGGATAATCAATGGGACCCTGTGATACCATAGTACAAATTATATAGTAATACTAGGACGGGGTTAATAGGTGGAAAGTTGGTGCTATATGTTAAAGGGAGCACTAAGTCAAAGAGAATGAAAGTTCTGAAGGAAATAAAATGAGCCATTGAATATGGATAAAAATTCCATGTGTGAAGGGGAAGAAAATAGTAATAGTGGTATACTACCATCTACCTGGAAAAACAGAGTAGACAGGTGATAAAATACTATCAGAAATTAGGGAAGCTGGGAGGATCCAAGATGGCATTAGCCATGTGTACTGTGGCATAGCGTTTTCTGGCAAAATGGCAAGAGGAAAGCCAAGTGACTTTAGACAATTTCCTTTTTTGCTCACTGCAGCAACCCACTAGATTACCAGCAATTCAGGATCCAATTGGCTGCATGTCAAGGACAGGGAGCCTCTTGAGCAGCCCAGGAACAGATATCATATCGCCAGTGCAGTGGCAAGCCTCCAAGGTGGTTGTGCTGCATCAAAGTTCCTCCCAAAGTCAGGTGGTGCCGGTTGTTATCTGTGTTGGTGAACCGTCAGTTGTTGGAGGGATGACTCAGTAGCAGCAGGGAGGGGGTGTTTCTCCCAAATCGGATTATCATGCCAGCCACTGGCCCAGTGGAGACAGAGTGTGAACTCAGCAGATGAGCCTGGTAAAGTTCCAGCTACAGGAATGGTGTTGCAAGCCTCGGGTTCCAGAGCAGGAGTGGAGGAAGTTCAGGTTTTCTCGCTGAGTCATCCGGCAGTTTTCACATTAGAGACCATTTGTACTGTCGTCTGGATCAAGATGGCAAAACATGACCTTGCTCCAAGCATTATGCACTTAGTCAATGCATCTCTGATGCTCAGCTACATACCAACTACCCTCAAGCATGCCTGAAATCAGACCCCTGCTCAAGAATCATGCAGCAGACCCCTCAGCTCCAGCCTCATACAGATCTATATCAAGCATACTGCCCCTGTCCAAAATAATAGAAATGGCAGTGCAGCTTCAGCTACAAGATTTCATAGACACCCACGCACCACTCAACGAACACCAACATGGCTTCAGACCACATCACAGCAATGAAACCCTTCCAACCTCCCTCCTTGCCAACTTAATTAAATGTACACAGAAAGTATATCAAGGATTCGTTCTCATCTTTCTAGACGGCTCAGCAGCTTTTTGACTCAGTCACCCATGCCCAACAATGCTCCTGCCTACATTCAATAGAAATCAGAGATACAGATCTGCACTAGTTCACATCATACCTCTCCAACCGATCGCAACAAGTAAGAATCAGATCTGACACTTCCAAACCCTTCCAGCTGCTACAAGGCTTACCTCAAGGCTCAGTCTTATCTTCACTGCTATTTAACATTTTCATTCAAACCTTATGCATGCTCATAAAACAACCTAAAACCCACTATCAGCTGTATGCAGATGACATCCTGATATACGGCCCAATCTCCACCACCAACCCAGACTATTCCACAATCAGCAATTGCTTAGAAGATTCCATTCAATAGCTCAATGACCACAACATGCATATCAACCCCAGCAAAACGGAAGTCTTTATTATCTCCAAACATCCATCCTTCACCCCATCATCTACCATTAAGCTGGCCAACCTCACCCTACAGATCAAACAATTCATAAAATAACTAGGGGGTATGTTTACTAAAACCCCGGTAAAGTGCATGCCCCGGTAGTGTGCGGGTGCCATATAAGGAGTGGGCGTTCTGTCCTGAAAAAGAAAAGCCAGAATTTACATATGCGCTAAGGTGCGCGGCGCCCATGTGGCCCCGCACCTTAGCGCATGAGATAGCTGCGCGGGAGGCATAAGTGGCGCGCTGAAGTGCAAGAGAAAAAACAGAGCCACAGCACAATGGTTAAGGCCCTTACCAATGGTGCAGGGATCAGGGGTTTAATCCCCCACAGTGCCCAATGAAGGCAGCTGGCTGTGACATTAATTTATGAGGTGCAGAAATACTGGGCGGCATAAGGCGGTGCGCTAATGTTTTTGGCAGCATATTAATACTGGGCGGCATAAGGCGGCACGCTGATGTTTATGGAGGCATTATAATACTCGGCAGTATAAGTGGCGCGCTGATGTGCAAGAAGAAAAGCAGAGCCACAGCACCATGGTTAAGGCACTTACCAATGGTGCAGGGATCAGGGGTTCAATCCCCCACAGTGCCCAATGAAGACAGCTGGCTGAGGCATTATTTTAGGAGGCATTTAAATGATGGGCGGCAAAAGGCGGCGCGCTGATGTTTTAGGAGGCTTTTTAATATTGGGCGGCATAAGGCGGCGCGCTGATGTGCAATCACAGGAACAGAGCCACAGCACAATGGTTAAGGCACTGACCAATGGTGCAGGGATCAGAAGTTCAATCCCCCAAAGTGCCCAATGAACAAGACTGGCTGAGGCATGACATGTTATGGGAAAAAGTGCTTTAGGAGGCATTTTAATTATCACTACTAGCAAACGCACCATCAAAGCGTATTAACATAAGGCGCCCTATAAGGCACATTTTAAAGTGCACTGTCAGCCAAGGCACCCTAGAATGTTGCTTATAGGGCGCTTTAGAGGGTGCCGTATGAGGTACCGCAAGGTCAGTGTACTGTTTTGTATGGCAGCACTGTGCAGTTTAAGGAATGAAAAGCATAAGTAGGTGCGCTGACAGGAAAGGAGGAGCAGCAGTGGAGCGCAATGGTTAAGGCACTGACTGCTGATACAGGGTTCATGAGTTTGCTCCCCAGTGTGCCTAATACGTAAGGCTTGCTGTGGCATTAGCTTTGCATTGTACATATTTTGTCCTGCAGCACTTTATTTTCATGTTATTAATAGCTGCCAGCAAACACGACCTCACGTGCCGTAATTGAAGGTGCCGTATAAGGCACCCGATAAGGCACTCCATAGGGCACATTATAAATTGCACTGTCCGCCACAGCACCCTAAAATGTCCCCTATAGGGCCCCCTATAGGTTGCGTCACAGGATATTGTATAGTGCACCTTATATGGACGGGAACCATAAGGTGCCCTATAGGGCTCCCTATAAAGCACCCTCAGAGGCACCTTATGGGTACAGTACGCTGAGGGTGTTTTTGCTGGCATCAAAATATGTACACTAAAAACAAAAAGGCATTGGACAACCCTATCAAATAACCCCACTGTGGGTTTGAACACATGACCTCTGGCTTCAGCGGCAGTGAAGTAACCATTGGGCTACAGCTCTATAGCTGCTAACAAGCCCCAGGCTGGCTGCAGAGAGCATGCACGTCACCACACAGACAGTCTGCTGTGGTCACCAGGATAGGGTTAGCCCACCCATACCCATGATGCACTGCACATGCAAATAAGCTGTCCACAGATTAACACAAGATGGGCAATGCACCCCCACAGCACCTCGGCCCGGTAGAGGGAAGTGACCATGTGCACCCACACACCACCTCGGCCTGGTAGGGGGTATTGAGCGTGTGTTTTACTGGCACAGAGTAGCTACACACCGTCACATTGTGCGGGTACTGTGCTCACCCTGAGGGTGCAATGAGGCGCCCAGGACCAGGTCCACAACACCTTCCATAGCTGAAAGAGGCCATGCCTGAGGTCCAAAGCAGTGTTAATGTGTGAGATAGGTAGTTCCTGCACAAACACGTTGGATATCTCTGTCTGACTCAGTCAGGTGTAGCCCCCATGGACCCCCTAGGTGGGCCATATACCACCACCACCACCACCCCCCCCCCCCCAGGGCCGAGGGTGGCAAACAGGGCCTTCCATCAATAGATCCACATTCTACCTCCCTGAAAAGGTGGCAGTAGAGGGGGGTTTATCAACCCCAGTCCTGCTGAGGAGCAGACACCCCCACAGGGCAGTCAATGTAGCTCTATACACAATAGCAGACAGACATTAGTCCTGGATATGGCAAGCTGCACACCACCACCTGATATTCTCCTGCAACAAGTCATCATCCACTGCACCCTGCAAGCTGCTCCATCACAACACATACCAGCTGCAAACAGTGTGCTAGTTAATCCACAGTGCACATTCCCAGTGGAGATGCATGCACTCAGAACTGGGATGTCAGCATACACAGCAAGCAGATAAATCAGTGACTGAGCCCCAAAAGGAAACCCATATCTATCACATGAGAGAAATACTATGTGGTACTATGGGGGTGCCTAGCCATGCTGTGGTCACTGCACAGTCAGGGTGAGAGTGATCTCTCAGCAGGACATACTGAGGTCACCCTGTCCGTTAAGGTGGTGGCCAGGCAGTAAAATGTCCCAGTCAGTGCCCTATGCCCTGTGCAGATACACCCTGGCCAGGCCACTCTGTCCGGCCTATACCCATGGTACCTTGCTCCTCATTATGCACATTGGCAGCCCAATACTGGCAACATTGCTGGCAGTGTGGGCTGTGGAAGGTGTTTGCAGCCACCACACACTGGATAGACAGACAGTCACCCCCACACCTATGCCAGCATTGTGCTACTATAGAGGGGTTCAGCAGCCATACCCACCACACCAGTCCTGGGCACAGTACAGGCATGGATATGGTACGCAATACTGTTGGGGGTCACTCCCCAGGGCGGTAAACACTGTCAGAGACCAGACCTGCAGCACACACCGCAGACATCAGAATGATTGTTATGGTGGAGCCCAAGGAGCAAAATGTGCTTAACGTAGGATTTAATATCTGCCAGTTATCATGGGAAACATTTGATAGCTGTGTACCATATACCCAGGTGTAGGGTGGCATTGCTAAGGTATGCAACTGCTGGTATTGGGAGATACAGGCAGGGCCCAATGTCCTGCCTCTCCAGGAGGCATTGGCCAATGGGGCCTGTGTGTGTGTGTGGGTGTGTCTGGCCCTGTTGGCTGCTGCTTTACGGCAGAGTGTCCCAACTCCAGTCCTGGTGTTCCAAACAGTGTTCGGGTTTTCATGCTGTCCCTCATAAATATGCATGAGCTACATCAACATACCATGGGGGTGGTGCATAGATATGCAGCACAGGCATCTTTATTAGAGGCAGCATGGATCCTGAATGGTGTGGGGCCCTACAGGACTGCATTTGGGAGACTCTGCTCTAGGTAATGCGGCTGTTTATGGTGTCTGTGTCTGGTGTGGTAAAATATAGGCGTATGAATCATGCGTATGTTCTCAGCAATAAAGGTTTGTCCTTACTATCACGGTTTAGTTGTAGGAAAAATATGTGGACTGGATTGGCAGTAGCCCCAGCTGGGCTTTGAACCTGTGACCTTCTGTTCCTACATACACTGTCTGTGTGCACTGCACCACTGTGTTGCCACAGATATGCTGTGTTCCCTGGGGAGTCCATGACTGTACATCCGATAGAGCCTGTCTGTTGTGGTGGACGGTGCCAGCCTGCGCAGGCCTAGGCCACTGTCTGCTGTGGTTTGCAGCCACTGCCCCCTCCACCACCTGTACCCTTCCGCCAACATGCAGACATGTCCCTATCTGGGAAAAAGCATATGATCTGATTGAGTTGTGGCACTCCAGGACTGAATTTGGGGGACTCGGCTGTAGGCAATGCCCATTGTTATGGTTTGTGTGCGGTGTATGGTTATGGTTATGGTTAGGCATTTGATATACCGCCCTTTACTTACGCATCAGAGCGGTTTACATGTATATACTAACAGGTACTTTTATTCCCTTGTCCCCGAAGGGCTCATAATCTAAGTGTACCTGAGGCAATGGAGGGTTAAGTGGCTTGCCCAAGGCCACAAGGAGCAGCCATGGGACTAAAGACCTCAGTCCCTCCGGCCTGAGGTTACTTGTCCCCATGCGGGAATTGAACCCCCGGCCCTCCGGCCTGAGGTAACCTGTCCCAACCACTGAGCCACTCCTCCCTCGTAGGGTAAAATATAGGTGTTGGAACCATGCTTATGTTCTCTGCAATAAAGGAGTGTCTGTACTATCACTGTTTAGTGGTGGGTAAAACTAAGGGGACTGGGTTGGCAGCAGCCACAGCTGGGATTTGACCCTGTGATCCTCTGGTCCTACAGGCACTGATTGTGTCTGCTGCACCACACTGTGGCCCCAGGGATGGTGCAGTCTCTGGAGATAGGAAACCTGGCCGCACGAGTCAGACACCCTGCTCTGCACAGTTTTACTGTGGGGTCGTTTACCTTGTATGGGGACAAAGGTGCAAATAAACCTCAAATATGACCTCCAAAAAAAGGGAAAAAAACCAAAACCAAGCTGGGCAACAGTGATATCAATGGGCAACATAAAAAACACTCCCAGGAAAGCTCCAATAAAATGCAGTGATTTTTGAAAGAGTCTACGGAGCGCAGACCCTTCCAAAAATCATTTCTTTTTTTTGGAGCTTTCCTGGGAGTGTTTTTTAATGTTGCCCATTGATATCACTATTGGCCAGCTGCATTATAATTTTTCTGGAATTTGTTGTGGTCATTTTCAATTTATATTTGCTATTTTGTTCTGTGCACATGTATCACACTGCTCACGTTTTTCAGCTTTCCCCGGTTTTGCTGTACATTGCTGACGTAAATGGTTTCTCTTCCCTTTAAATCGGCTCTAACGCGAGGGTTTCACTCGCGGTATTTTTTTTGCCGAAATTCAGCCCCGCTCCTGTGCGTGGAGCCTCTCCCCTCCCACTCTCCACCCATTGACCCCGTCCCCCCGCCCCTCGGGAGCCTTCCTCCACCCTCGAAATGCCTTTCCACGCCTCTATCGCACATCAGCGCACCGCACACTTGCGCGGCCCCGTCAGTGTGAGAGGCACGTGTGCGGGGGCCAGTTAGTGTGACGCGCACGCGTGTGGGGCACTTAAGAGCACTTAAGTGCATCATTAGCGTACGCTATTGTGCGCCGCGCATGTGTGCATGGTTTAGTAAACATACCCCTAGGTGTCACACTGGACTATCACCTCAACTTCCAATACCACATTAAACCAGTAACCAATGAGAACTCTACAACACCTCCACCTAATTCTGTACCCCAATGATTTCAGGAACATATACCAAGCTCTCATCACTCCCATCTTTGACTATGCAAACATAATTTACCAGGGCCTCCCTAAAGCCATATTATTACAGCTTGTCCAAAACTCCACAGCCAGAATAATCACTGGCACAGGCCCACGAGAGCACATCACTCCCACTCTGAAAGCCCTACATTGACTTCCCATCTAAGTGAGAATCAAATACAAAGTAGCTCTAACCTTATTCAAGATCATCCACCAACTCTCTGCAGACATCCTTTGTCTCCTTCTTCAACAACCACTCCACAAGAGATCAACACATTCCACCAACATCAACCTCCTCTCGGTTCAAGCTACCTTTACGCATTCCAACAATACAACTTCCAACAGAGCCTTCTCCTTTTATGCCCCACTCATCTGGAACGCCCTCAACCCAGAAATACGGGCCTCACTGACCTCATCGAATTCCGGCGTAAGTTAAAAACCACCCTTTTCTTGGAACACTTTGGCACAGACTCTGAACTACCCCTCCATCCTTCAGATCTGCACTTGAAACCTCTGTAGCACCAACATAACTCTTCATATACACATGCCACAGGCAGTATGATGTAAATAGTTATGATGTGTTTGGTTAATTAAACCTTTAACAAATGTTCAGTGTAAAACATTTAGTTTATTGTTCCATGTAAACTGCCGTGGCTTGAAGATTCGGAGGTATAAAAGCGCTGCTAAATAAAATAAATAAATAAATAGTATAACTTGGGGAAAAGCCTCTTCCCCAGGTGCAAGTATTGGCAACCCAGGTATCGGCAAATACCTTACAGTTACAACAGCATGTGGAGTACATTTCAACTTTGCAGTCTTTGTCTGTGGAGCTACGAGATAAGGTTGGTCATGTGGAAGATACTTTCAAACATTTGGAGAACTTTCTGAAGGCTGCTCTTATTAGTGCTAAAGAATTGTTCAAGCAATATATGGTGAAAGTGTTTGGGGCTGTGGAGGAATACCATCCCCCAATTAATAAAAATTTGCTGATCACATCAAAGACAAATTTCACTCCACAGAACCAACTGCAACCAGCTCTGCTACCCAGCCTGATTCTCACCCCAAGACATGGGACACTTTCTACCCGCCCTCAACAGAACAGCTCTCCCACATCATCTCAGCAATCAGAACAAGCACCGCCCCCACGGACCCCTGCCCAGTATCATGGATAAAGGCCACCAAATCAAGCCTCATCCACATCATACACGACATTGTCCTCAACTCACTCACCCAGGGTCTCCTGCCAGCTCAACTTAAACTGGCTACAGTACGCCCAATACCGAAGAAAACTACCCTCGACAAGAAAGACCCTGCAGCATACAGACCAATATCCAGCATACCTTTTCTGGCAAAAATTATAGAAAAAGCAGTGCAACAACAACTACAGGAACATATTGACGACCACGCTCCTCTAGACGACAACCAGCACGGCTTCCGCCCCCAACATGGAGTTGAAACACTGCTGATCTACCTCATAGACAACATCCTCAGAGTCATAGACAACAACACTAAAGGCATCCTAATGATCTTCGTCGACATCTCCTCCGCTTTCGACACGGTTGACCACCTAACCCTCCTGGAAAGACTAAAGGAAATTGGACTTCATGGTACCACGTTAAAATGGTTCCAATCCTACCTCACCGACAGGCAGCTACAAGTCAAGATAGGCCACAACACCTCTCAACCCATAAAAATCCGCCAAGGAGTACCTCAAGGATCCGCCCTCTCGGCACTCCTGTTCAACATATACATCCAACCGATATGCGACATCCTGAAAGCGAACAACATTCAATACACCATCTACGCAGACGATATCATGATATACACACCTATCTCTACCGACAACCCAGACTACAAGAGAATAACTGACTGCCTAACACAAATGACAAACTGGTGCACGAACAACAACCTCTCAATCAACTACAGCAAGACTGAGGCTCTAATAATCACTCGCAACCATGACTTCATCCACCCACCGGACATCAAAATAGCAGACACAACCATTCCAATGAAATCCGAAGTAAAATACCTTGGAGTAACCCTGGACAACGAACTAAATCTCAAGTCTCACGTTAACAAAATGGTCAAGAATGCATACCACAGAATGAGAATCATCAGACGGCTTAAACCCCTCCTCGACGCAGAACACTTCCGCACGGTATGCCAAGCACTCATCACCCCATTAATGGATTTCTGCAACCCCATCTACCTTGGCCTACCAAAGCAAACTCTCAAACCGCTCCAACTAGCCCAAAATACCGCAGCACGCATCATTTCTGGCTCAACAAGACATGAACACATTACCCCGGTTCTCAAAGACCTACACTGGCTCCCAATCAGCTCACGCATTAAATACAAAACAATAATAAACATATTCAAAATCAAACACCACATTTCAGCCAACAGCCTGCACACCCTCATTCATCCAGACACCAGCACCCGCCCGAGAAGACAAGGAACCTCCAACAGAGTCAACACACCGAGGGACTTCAGAAAAACACGAAAGGACACCACAGAGAGAGCCCTCTCCCTGGCAGCCCCAACCATTTGGAACTCCCTCCCAGACGAGCTGAGAGCGACAACGGACCTCAAGGACTTCCGCAAACAGCTGAAGACAGCTCTGTTCATAGAACATTATGGACACGTCACTTAATCAACAAGGTCTGATCAACAAAGACCCCCCACCCTGACGAGAGATTGTATATCGGCACAGGATTTATCTCATGACCTATCTGAACAGTACCTAGTATTATAGAACATGCTGTATCATAGCGCACTCTGTACATAGCCCCCCTAATCTAGAACACCCCCCCACACGCACACCACTCCCCCTGCATTCCCTGCATGAACTCCCCCCCCGCACCTTACTCCCCCATCACTGCATGAACCCCCTCCACATCTTCTGATTGTTTTGTTGTGACACCGCCTTGATTTTTATGATAAGACGGTCTAGAAATACTGTTAAATAAATAAATAAATAAATAAGCTGATTTGTTACAACTGGTAGTAGGTCTTCTGGATCTGGGAATATTCCTGGAGTTCAACAGGATGATACTTTGAATGTCTCTGAAATCCTTGAAATGTCAGGGTCAGAAATGTAAATTCCAGCTACTCTTGTGGTTACATTTATGTTGTCAAGTGACCATGATTGGTTTCTAAAAATGTTTTTCCATATAAGATCTGTATTAGTTAAAGGTTTTAGGGTTTGCGTATTCCCTGATTTATGCCAGGCTACTCAGAGTAGGTGGCATGAATTCCTCCTCCTTGGGCTCAGTGTACTGCAACAGAGAGGTCAATTCTTCTTAAAATTTCCTTGTAAATGTGCTGTAAAGGTACAGTCTAATTCCTATAATTTTTATGATCCTTTACAGTTGCGGGCTTCCTTGAGTGCTCATAGACCCCCTGTAATTAATGGAAATTCTACTGCAGAGGTATACAGTTGTCTGTGGTATGGCTATGAATTCCTGGGATATTGGTTTATTGTTTAAGTTTCCTGGTCCTTCCCCCTCAGTAGTGGGCTGTAGTGGGAACTATTTTGTTTTGTTGACTTTGGTTTGTATTTTCTGATTATTTCCTACATTCACTTTTTTTTTGGAACAGTTCCCTTTTCATATCAAGTATACAATTTGTGCTTGTTTTGTATTGTAAAATGCATAAATATAAAATAAAAAAAAGAAAGAAATTAGGGAAGCTAATAAATTTAGCAACACAATAATAATGGGTGATTTCAACTGCCTCAATATTGATTAGATAAATGTCATATCAGGACATGCTAGAGAGGTAAAGTACCTAGATGAAATAAATGACTACTTCATTGGAGCAGCTGACACCCTCCTGCTGAACTCCATGGTGACAACTGCCTGGAGCCTTTGGCATGACCCTCTCTTATCCTGCAGGTAGAAACAAACCAGAAATATAAACCAATGGAGACATGTACTTGGCAATCATACATCTAGCTTTTCCTAATGGAACATACCCCTGAGCAGCATGCCAACAGTTGGGCACACATTGCATTTGCTATTACTCCATTAAGTAGCTCTAGTCAAAAAGTTATTTTTCGGCCCTGGAATCAGACCATTCCCTTTTGTCATAGGGCCGGGTCTTCCATTAGTCGGTACCATCAAGAGACAACAGGTGGTCCTTAATCTCCACTCTTTCCACTCATCTCCGTTGTGCAGAGCAACTCAGTCCATGTGATGTATTTTTCTAAGATGTCTTATCTGGTGATTCCTCCCCCCAAATATGTACAAAAGAGCAAACTATAAGCAAGAATAGGCCAAAATGCAAACCATGGTACTCATATTGTAGATTTCTTCTTGAACATCTACTCTTTCGCTGCTAAGCTCCTCTGTAGCTGGACTGGTTCACCTCCTGGTCTCTCTCCAGCCTTTCGGCAAAAGGCATCTGAATTCTCTGGACCTTTTCCTCTTTTCTCTCCAAAGTGATACTCATCACTTGAACCCATAAGGATAGTGGGAAGGTACGAAGATGCTGCTTTTTGAAAAACAACTATAATATCAAGGGTGAACCTTAGACAGGAACAATTAATAACATTCAAAATTTCTTTCTCACGCTGGAGTCCACCCAAGAAAGGCACGCTCTAGAAAAGCTCACAGAAATCTAAAATCTAAATTCTCCAGCACGTAGTGCTGTGCCAGGGAAAGTAAAGACATTTCTGACATAAAAAAATTCCTTTGAAGTCTCTTGAAATGCATCTGAGCTAGGTTCTACAAGACTTGAGTTAAAAAAAAAAATAAAGTTTCTATAATGCTTCTGCACTAGGTGCCAACAAATGACTTAAGAAAAATAAAGAAAAATCCTTGGGGTGCACCTGGGATTTGACCGAAGAGGCTTTTTTCATTTGCAAAACTATCAACTCCTTGAATGTCTAAACTCTATCCTTTCTTGGCCTGGACTCCTCTTTTCTCCTTCTCCCCTCTTTAGGCCTGACCAGCCCAGGGAAACTGTCCTGCTTAGTTCAGCCCTGACTGGCCTTGGGAAGAGCACTTCCCTCCTGTTTATTTAGCAAAAGTCCATGTGCTCTCTTTCTAATTTCAATACAGAGTCCTTTTTAATTTCCTCCAATTTCATCCAAGGGAACCCTCCTCCTAATAGCTTGGCGCTCCTTCATTTCATCATTTTCAATGCCTTTATGACAGTGGCTCAGATCTTATGCCCTTGAATATAGAGATTTTATGGCCCTGCTACACCTACACATAGTAATGGCAGTCTTGGGTGAATGCTAACTAGGCCCCATGTATGAAAAGACACAATGACATCTTTCAGAGAAGTAGCAAAATGTTTATTGCTACAAAGGGAGAGTTATGAGGAAGAGTTAGGGAGATCAACATGGGTAAAATGAAAAGGATCACATGAAACTGAGGAGGCAAAGCCCCAAAGCATGGCCTGAAGGAGTTAAGCTGGAATTGCAGAGGTGCAAAGCGTTGGGCTTTGCTCGACCATGGTCATGAACCAATTGAGGCTGCTGCCCAATCTTTCCACCACAGCCACCAGCCGGCTTAAATCTGGCTCACTTGCTCCAGAGCTGACCCTCAAATATCTCCTTCAAAGCTGGCTGCTGCAGGATGAAAAATAGCTTCTCTTGCAAAGCCAGACTGTATTGCTGCAGTTTACTCTGAAGCAGATGCAACCCAATGTGTACCACCAGGCATGAGGACCTTCTCTAGCCAAAGAATCACATGAAGAACCTCATCGCTAGATCTGGGGGCAGGGGATAAAATGGAAGAAAACCCTACAGGACCTGGAACATGGGGAGATGTAAATAGAGGGGTAACTACAGAGGCCTCTTGGGTCAGTCTCAGGGGCACCAGCTGGATAAGGCAGCAGATACACTTTTTATAATATACAGGGGCATTTTTTGTTGATCCAATTTTATGTGCACAGCCTGGTTTAAATAAGCTACAAAAAATTATCTTCATAATGGGACATGTTTACTAACATGCATAACTGTTAGTGCAGGACTTTGCATGCAGTAAGCATACCATGCTAAAAATTAGCATGGTGCCCCGTGCTATAAATCCCACACTAATTGTGTAGCGTGCAATTGAGTGCATATCACAGTTACTGTGGGCATTTTAGACATTTGTTAACCACTCTAGTTGTCATTAGGATGAGTACACTTAATGCCACATCAATGGATGGTGTTAAGTGCACCTATGAGCCATTTCTATGGTACTATGTGTTAGCAGTATGCTAATGGCATGGGGATGGATGCTCATGACTCCTAAAGTTAGCACGGGTCTCCACGCTAATTTCACAGCTTAAACACGTGCTACCAGCACACTCTTTAGTAAACATCCTTCAATGTGTTTATACAAAGTTCAATCAAGAAAAGAAAAATGCAAAGAGGAAGATTCCAAGATGGTGTCGCTCAGGCTCCTGTCCTAAGATGCGTTCCACGGTATGGGTAAGAGGAAATGGAAAGCGGGTAAGCAGCCCCTTCAAACCCACCAAGCCACCTCTTCCTTACCTGCAGTTGCTACTGGTCTGATGGACATTTTGCTGGTGTGTCGCAGGCAGCAGACAGTTCTCTCAGGTATGAGCCAGACAATGTCGGTGCGAAAATTGAGTGACTCAGTGTCCTCTTTGGCCATGGATATTTTTCTTTCCCATAGTTACTGATATCCAAGCCAACCAATTCGATCTACCTCTGCAGAAGCCAAAGAACTTGTATCCTCTCTGTTTGAATGAGGTGGCAGCCTGACCTTTGAAGGGAAGACTTCCAGAAGAGATGAGGTGCCGGGTATAATGCAGCAGGAATAATGTCAGTCTGGCAGCTAAGGTTTGCAGGAAAGGAGGAGACTGGGATCTGATTCAGTGTCCCAGAACAAGCCGAGTCTCTGGGACTGCCTAAACAATTACCTGCTCCAAGTCTTCAAATCCTACTTTCTCATTGGTGCATATTGAGATTACCCTTGAACCTATATGGACTGCCATTTCCCAGCTGGGTGAGGCATTGGTGCCATGGGTTCAGACTTTATCCTCTAAAGTCCAGATAAATATTAATATGATACAAAAGAACAGAGAAGACATTTCTGCAGCTAAAGTTTTGATTAATGATATGGATTCAAGGCTACAACAAACTGAAAGAGCTAATAGTGCTTTGATTAAAGATGTTGCATTGATTAAAAATAAGCTGCAGGTCCTTGAAAATCATGCTCGATTTTCGAAGGTTGCCTTTAGTTTCTGCCAAAGAAATGTTAAAGAAAAATATATGATAGAAGTTTTGGATGTGCCTGTGGAATCTCATGTACAGTATATTATTTACTGCCAGCAAAGAAAGTTTCTGAGGCTACCTCACAAGTTAATTTACCAGATGGATATCATGAATATATCTGATATTTTGGAATCTTCTAATTCAGAAACTATGACTCCATCAATGTTATTGATCACCTTTGTCTTCCATCTGATAGAGAGTAGTTGAACCTCTATTTCAAGTAGACTATTTCCTTTAAATATTTGACTGTTTGTATATTTCCAGACCTGGCCAAGGAGATCCAGAGGAAAAGGAAACAGTTTCTCTAACTCAGGCCAGAGATGCTCCAATTGGGGGCCCTTTTTATTTAAGCTTCCTCGTGAATGTTTAGTTTAGTTTTAGTCTGCAAATTATGTTTTCTTTGAACCCTTCCAATTGGTTACCTTTATCGATTCCAAAAGGTATGTCTACTAAGCTGGGCTAACGGTTAATGTTATTCAATGGAACCTAGGAGCAGATAGCCTGGGCTAACCATTAGCCCAATTTAGTAGACATACCCCTAAGAGTTTAGTGGTTCCCAAGGCTCACACTCTTAAAAAATCTGTGATTTAATATTCACCTTTTGCAGTGTTTCTGCCATATTTCTTTTTATTAATGTAATCCATGTAAATGCCTTAAACGGGGATATTCAACCGCACCTACATGGTTAGTGCCGTTGACTATCCCCGACTATATTGCCTACATGCCCCGATGCTATCTGGTTAGCATCAGGCATATTGGGGGCATTCCGGGAAAGAGCGGAGGCGGTGACTGCCATTAACTGTGTAGCAGTGATATTGGACCGCTACACGGTTAGTGGTCCACGGCTAAAACTAGGCCAGCTTTTGGCTCGCCTAGTTGTAGCCGCAGACCACTAACCGTGAAGCGGTCCAATATCACTGCTACACAGTTAGGCTCTGCAACGTTGACCCCTTGGTGCACAACCCGGATATTAAATGATAGAAAATGGAGCATTATATTTCCCGGTGATCTCCCCATTAGTGTGTGGGCTAGATTGGGAAGGCTAGGCTTCTTTTGGAGTTACTGTTATATATATTTTTTCCTATTGTAACTAATTTACAACTGCCTTTTCTTTTTCTATACAAGCTTTTTATGCTTGAATATATTTGAAAATTTAATAAAAAATCAACGAAAAAAAATCAATCAAGAAAGTATTTGTGTATTTCACCCTGATAAAATTTGGAGAAAATGCTTTGCCAACTCCTAATAGATCAGAAATAGTCAGGGCTGGAGTACTAAGCACTCTAGGCAAACCTACAGCTTTGCATCCCTCTATATTAACTCTCAAGCCCCCAACCTTTCTCCTACCAGAGATTTTGATAATTAATTATAACTCAAAAATCATGATTAGCACAACCCCACACTTTCAGAAAGATGGTCCAAAAATGTAGAACTGGACATCACCTTTCAAATTACACATTTTGTAAATAAGATTCATTTCCAATAGCCACTCACCTGGGTAAATGGGCTATTTGAAAATCACCCACCCTCCCTATAGGTGTGTGCTGTTTTTTTAAGTTTGAGTGGTTGTCAGGACTTATTGTTTGTTTTTATTACAGCTGCTCTTTGCCCTCCCCCTACCAAGGTTGCTGCCTAAGGTCACTGCCTAGTCTTCCTGGTGGTTAAGCCAGCCCTGGAAACAGTAAGAGGTAGGAGTGGGATTCTTATAATTGCAAGGTGACTTTTGTTACCAAAAAACAGAGTAAATTGAATTTTTTTTCATCCTAAAGTGCTCATGTTTCTCAATATCTGCACATTCTAATAGAAAGCAACACAGTTGCTGTGTTAGTCCACTTGAGTGCACAGAAATAAAGGTCTAATAAAAAGTATACATAGTAATATCGCTTCATTAGACTCACAATAAATTTCTTGACTAGCTTTCGGGAGCAGGCACCCACTTCCACATGTCAGAAAAAGAATTTAATAGAAAGACATCCTACCTGTTATGAAACTCAAGGAAGGCTCTTGTCTGCTTTAGGAATGAGGAGGTATATTATTTGCATAAGTATTTTATGAGATACAGAATTACCTTACTCTCCAAATAGGTCTGCTGTTGCTTTGACAAATTCTCTTAGGAGAGTGTGGTAAAGGCCATTTCATTTTCATTTTAATTAGAATGAAGTACTCATTAAATGAAAAGAATTCTCAATGAGACATTGGCCCTCCATACAAATTTCTTTCTGTCAGGAATCAGTTTATAGCCAATCCAGTTTTATATAGACCATGCCCGTTTTATTAGCATATTATCTGCGCAGCTTATTCAGTCAGTCAGTCAGCTGTGATCTCTTCCAATAGATAAAAAGGCATAATTTCTCCTGTTGCGAATGCTACATTGCTTCTAATTTATGTGAAGATAAAAGCAAGTGAAATGTTTTTTATCATAAAGCTATATTGTTCATCTCTGTATTAACATCACCGATACATATTTTGGGGATATTACAGTGAAGCAGCCCAAAATGCTGTTCAGAATCAACTGAATATTAAAGCATAAAGGAAAGCTACCAAAAATATGACCAGATTTAGATAATTAATGGACAAACTGAGCGTGGAATATCATTATTACTTCTTTGTTTAATGTTTGCTATTTGAGAATTTTCCTGGCTTTAATTTACAGTAAGATATGGCACCAAGAATTTATCATTCATAAAGATTGTGCAAAGCTTGCTGTCCAACTGGAACCAGGTGAATTTCAGCCTGATTTAACAGGGTCGATATTCAGCAACGGTAGTCAGCAGCGTTAAAGCGCCTGTTCGTTGAAATTAAAATCGTATATTCAGCACTGGAGTCTATCTGGCATCCAGCCCTGAAAATCTGGTTACACTGGCAATTGTCGTAGCTATCTAGTCAGCAGAGAAAGTTAGAACAACCACTGACCTGTCCTATCTTTATGCGGTTTACCTATCCAGTGAGCAGCTCAATAACATCGCTGACCAGATAGCAGCCAGGACTGCTCCTGCTCCGCTCACCCCGGATTTAACAGGGCGTCTTTCCTGCAGTCTGTGAGGTTATTCAGCAGAACCATCGGCATGGTGCCATTGAATATTAAGATCACTGGGGGTTTAGCCAGTTTGCTGCATTATCTGACCAGGGCACTGATCTGGAGAGTGGCTGGCACTAACTGATAAGTCCTTTTGAAACTTGGCCCTTCAATTTCCTTTTTCTTTTTCGCTTTTGAAGTGCATAAAAAGCATGAATCCCTGTAAGATTTTCAAAGAAACCCCTCTCAAAATCATTTTCTGAAACTGTGTGGCCGTGAAACTAAATGGAAAGTGTCTCATCTTCCTTAACATTTCTTTTACAGTTAAAAAACACACAATGGGGGTCATTTTAGAAGCCCTGTTTATGTTCTGGGTGTCTGAAAATGGGCACACAGACATACCAGTCAGAAAGATATCCGCAGAGCCATTTCAGAAGCCAAGGTGAAGACATCCAAGTTGCGATGGGGGATGACGGAGACAAGACGAGGGCATTCTGAGCAAGTTTGACATGAGTGCCCGATTTCAGAAACAGTGAGTATATCCCCGCCCACTAGTAGGACTGATCCATGTCTATTACTGATCCAGGACATTAATAGGCATCAGAAAAGCTCTTATTCTGCCATCCAGGCACCTGGAGGGCATAAAGTGAAGGTACATAAGAACATAAGAACATAAGATATGCCATACTGGGTCAGACCAAGGTCCATCAAGCCCAGTATTCTGTTTCCAACAGTGGCCAATCTAGGTCATACGTACCTAGCAGTTTCCCCAAGGGACACAGGTTCCACAATGCTTGTATTGGTTCAAGCATTGATATCCTGGGTCCCTTCTTAATAATGGTTTATGGACCTTTCCTCCAGGAACTTGTCCAAACCTTTTTTAAACCCAGCTACACTAACAGCCTTTACTACATCCTCCGGTAACAAATTCCAGAGTTTGATTACACGTTGAGTGAAAAAATATTTTCTTTTATTAGTCTTAAATAGTTTACCCTGTAGCTTCATTGCATGTCCCCTAGTCTTTCTATATTCTGATAAGGTAAACAATCGATCTACGTTTACCCGTTCCACTCCGTTCATTAATTTATAGACTTCTATCATATCTCCCCTCAGCCGTCTCTTTTCCAGGTTAAAGAGCCCCAACCTTTTTAGCCTTTCTTCATAGGAGTAGCCTTCCATCCCCTTTACCATTTTGGTGGCTCTTCTCTGAACCTTTTCTAAAATTGCTATATCCTTTTTAAGATACGGCGACCAGAATTGCACACAATATTCAAGGTGCGGTCTCACCATGGAACGATATAGAGGCATTATAATATCTTTTGTTTTATTTTCCATTCCTTTCCTTATCATACCTAGCATTCTATTTGCTCTCTTGGCCGCCGCTGCACACTGGGCCGAGGGTTTTAACATGGTATCCACAAGGACGCCTAAATCTTTTTCTTGGGTGGTGGTTCCTAATGTGGAACCTTGCATCGTGTAACCATAGTTTGGGTTGTTCTTCCCTAGGTGCATAACCTTGCACTTCTCCACATTAAATTTCATCTGCCATTTTGATGCCCAGTCTTCCAATTTATCAAGATCCTCTTGCAATTTTCCACAATCCTCCTGGGTTTTAACAACTTTAAATAGTTTTGTGTCATCAGCAAATTTGATAACCTCACTCGTTATTCCACTTTCCAGGTCATTTATGAATATGTCAAAAAGCAGCGGACCCAGCACAGATCCCTGGGGTACACCACTATTCACCTTTCTCCATTGGGAAAATTGGCCATTTAGCCCTACCCTCTGCTTTCTATCTTTTAACCAGTTCCTGATCCACAGTAGTACACTGCCTCCTATCCCATGACTCTTTAGTTTTGCCAAAAGTCTCTCATGAGGGACCTTGTCAAAGGCTTTCTGAAAGTCCAGATACACAATATCAACCGACTCACCTTTGTCCACCTGTTTATTCACTCCTTCAAAAAAACATAACAGATTAGTAAGACAAGATCGTCCTTGTCTAAAGCCATGTTGGCTGTCTCCCATTAGGTCATGACTATCTATATGCTGAGTAATTTTATTCTTTATGATGGTTTCTACCATTTTTCCCGGTACTGATGTCAGGCTCACCGGTCTGTAGTTTCCCGGATCACCCCTCGAACCCTTTTTAAAAATTGGTGTTACATTGGCGATCCTCCAATCCTCAGGTATTAGAGATGATTTTAATGATAGTTCACAGATTACTGATAGCAGGTCTGCAATCTCAAATTTCAGTTCTTTCAACACCCTTGGATGTATACCATCCGGCCCAGGTGATTTGCTACTCTTCAGTTTATCTAATAGTTGTAGGACATCTTCCCGATGTATCGATATTTCCTTCAATTCTTCCACACCTTTAAATACCACTTCAGTCGTGGGTAACATCCCTACATCTTCCTCAGTAAAGACCGAAGCAAAGAATTCATTCAGTCTCTCCGCTATCGCCTTGTCGCCTCTTAGTGCTCCTTTAACCCCTTTATCATCTAATGGACCAACTGACTCTCTCACGGGTTTTTTGCTACGAATGTACTTGAAAAGGTCTTTATTTCGCGTTTTTGCTTCCGCAGCAAGCTTCTTCTCAAATTCTCTCTTTGCCTGCCTTATCAATGCCTTGCATTTGACTTGCCAGTGCTTGTGCTGTTTCCAGGTTTCATCATTTGGCTCTTTTTTCCATTTCTTGAAAGATGCTTTTTTGGCAACAACAGCCTCTCTGACCTCAGCTTTAAACCATGCTGGCAATTTTTGGACTTCCTTCCACTTTTCTTAAAGCGTGGAATACAGCTGTGGATTTCCTTACTATCCCTCCTCCACTAATTAAATCAAAGGCGATCATGCTATGATCACCATTGCCAAGTGGCCCCAACACCCTTATCTCTTGCACTACATCTGGTGTTCCACTAAGGACTAGGTCTAATATTGCTTCCCCTCTGGTCGGTTCATGAACCAGCTGCTCCAAGAAGCAGTCATTTATTTCATCTAGGAACTTTATCTCCCTAGCATGTCCTGTTGTGACACTGACCCAGTCGATGCCGGGGTAATTGAAATCACCCATTATTATTACTGCACTGTAACTTTTGCTAGCTTCCTTGATTTCTTTGAGCATTTCATCATCCATTTGTTCATTCTGGCCAGGCGGACGATAGTACACCCCCACTGCCATCGCCTTCCCCTTTTTACATGGAATTTCAATCCATAGAGATTCTACAGCAAATTTTGTTTCCTGCAAAACTTTAATCCTTTCTGACTCAATGCCCTCTCTAACATAGAGCGCAACCCCTCCACCAATTTGATCAGCTCTATCATTTCGATATAGTTTGTACCCAGGTATCACAGTGTCCCACTGGTTGTCCTCCTTCCACCATGTCTCTGATATTCCAATCATATCTAACCTCTCGTTTAGTGCTATATATTCTAACTCTCCCATCTTGTTTTGTAGACTTCTAGCATTTGCATACAAGCATTTTAGAGACTGTATTTTATTCATATTAATTTGGCTATTGGTAGACATGGGTAATTTGGGATCTTTAAGTTCTGTCTGCTCCATACTCGAGGGCATTTGGGCTACTTTACTCTTTTTTGGAACCTCTCTGCTTTTTGTAGTATCCTTCAAGGATACATTCTTCCGAACCATGCGCTCTTGGGCGACTGTCGGCTTTCCCCTATTATCTAGTTTAAAAGCTGCTCTATCTCCTTTTTAAAGGTTAATGCCAGCAGCCTGGTTCCATCCCGGTTAAGGTGAAGCCCATCCCTTCGGAAGAGCCCCTCCTTTCCCCAGAATGTTCCCCAGTTCCTAACAAATCCGAACCCCTCATCTCTGCACCATTGTCTCATCCACGCATTGAGACTCCGGAGCTCTGCCTGCCTATTGGGTCCTGCGCGTGGAACGGGAAGCATTTCGGAGAACGCTACCCTGGAAGTTCTGGATTTCAACTTCCTACCTAAAAGCCTAAATTTAGCTTCCAGAACCTCCCTACCACATTTTCCTATGTCATTGGTACCAACATGTACCAAGACAGCAGACTCCTCCCCAGCACTATCTAAGACCTTATCTAGGTGGCGTGTGAGGTCTGCTACCTTCGCACCAGGCAGGCATGTTACCAGGCGATCCTCACGTCCACCAGCCACCCAGCTATCTACATGCCTAATGATCGAATCACCAACTATAACTGCTGTCCTAACCCTTCCCGCATGGGCACTTGGCCCTGGAGAAACCTCCTCGGTGCGAGAGGGGTTTACATCACCTTGAGGACAGGTCCTAGTTACAGGATCACTTCCTGCCACACCAGGGTGATGCTCTCCTGTCACGTGACCTCTCTCCTCCATGGCAACAGGGATGCTGCCAGACTGGAGGTGGGACTTCAGGACTATATCCCTGTAGGTCTCGTCTATGTACCTCTCTGTCTGTCTTATGTTTTCCAAGTCTGCTACTCTAGCCTCTAGAGAACGGACTTGTTCCCTGAGAGCAGAGAGCTCCTTGCACCTAGTGCACACGTAAGACCTCTCACCAGCTGGGAGAAAATCATACATGTGACACTCAATGCAAAAGACTGGAAAGCCCACATCCCGCTGCTGGACTGCTGTCTGCATCTTAGTTTTAAGTTTGTGTTTAGATCTTTAAGTTCTATATGTACTAAAGGGTGCAATGGATATTTATACCACTAAAACTGTACCTAAGAAGTTTAATATACCTTGTTCACCTGAAGCTTAATTAATCTCAGGTCCTTGGTGTATGACTGATTTGGGTAATGAGCTTCACCTGAGAGCACCTCCTGTCTTTTAAGTTGTGCAAGTACCTATAAAGCTGTGATTTTCCCAGGGGAGGGTGGGTGTGGGGAGGGAGGGAGGGATATAACACTTATTAAAAAAGGGCTGCTACACAGTACCTTGTCCTGTGCTGCTGAGGAAAACTATATTCTGATTTGATTTAAATTATAGCTCTTTGCTGCTACTAGGCTCTAACCTATTATGAAATTTAAACTACAAGCTCTCTGCTGGATTCTAAATTTAACCAGAAAGCTCTCTTCTGTGTTTTAATTTGAAACTAAAAGTACTTTGCTGATGCTAGGCCCTGAGTGACTATGAAATTTAAACTACAGCTGTCTACTGGGTATGAAAGGTAACCAGAAAGTTCTCTTCTGTGTTGTTAAATTGAATCTTAAACTGTTGCTACTAGGCCCTGACTGATTTAACAAAAAAAATAGTGGGTTCACAGATTAATTAGCTTTAAAAGAAAAACAATTCCTTTCAGAAAAATTCCCAGAATTATATACTCACAATTTCAGATTTCTCTCCAGAAGTAACAGCCCCCCTTTCCAGTCCGTCAAGACTCTGAGACTCCTTGTATTTTCCATGATGATAATAAAAACTGCAGGGAAACAAGGATACTAGTTTTCAGTTCAGCACACTGATGCATGTCTCTGCATGTTTCAGCAGAGGATAGACATCCCCTCTCCCCCGCAATGTGTATATAGCAGGAACATCTATGTGGCTGCCAGTGCGGCTGTCCATTTTGGGGACATCCAAATTACTAAAATCAGGCAGAAACAAACATCCCCAGTGTTTTTTGGATGTTTTGCCCTGAGCATCCCAGAATGCACCTTGACATCCTTTCTAAATTTTAGAAACTGTAATTGTGATTTACACATGTAAATACGACCACATTATATGTGAAAATTGTATCTACATATAAATGGCCATTTTACAAAAGGTTCATTTTACACGTGGTTGTTCATACCAGGTTGAAATGGAAGGCGGCTTGTTGAGGGTGTGCCCTGGTCACCACAAAAGTCTACATGTGTCTTCCTCATTTCATATAGAGAATGCACTTGCAAGCCCAAACCTGACTACTTCCAGCTTTACACTTGCTCCTTGACACAAATAGATATGTGAAAAAGTGTTCCTTTTGGCCATCTCTTTACAGGAGGGATTGAGGGAGATATACTCCCTAATCCTCCAATGTTTATTTATTTATTTATTTAGACAGTTTTGTATACCACCTTCTCCTTCAATCAAAGTGGTCACAACACAATTGGGGGATACATTTAACACGCAGGGATATGAGACACATACACTAATACTTACAGGGAACATGGGCAATGGAGGGTTAAGTGGCTTGCCCAAGACCACAAGGAGCATCTGTGGAACTAGAAACCCCAGTCCTTCCGGCCCAAGGTTGCTGTCCTCTAGTGGGATTTGAACCTCCAACCTTCCGGCCTGAAGTACCTTGCCCCAACCACTAGGCTACTCCTCCCTATTTCCCCCTTCACATTGAAATGAGGTAAAGATAGAGTCCTCTATAGTTAATTAGCAGCATCTGCATATCTAGATTTACAAAATGGATTGGATACATATGTAAGTGCTGACATTTACACATTTGGGGTCATTCTGAGCAGTGTTTAGCGGGGATGTAGGTCCAGTTTGGATGTACATCCCCATTAAATGCCTGGTCCCAATGCTGGATCTAGAGCTCCCCGCACATATAGAGGGGATGTGCGGGGAGCTCTGGACAAGGGTGGGTGGGGGAGGACTGGAGGAGGAGCGTGGGTGGGGCGAAGGCAGGACTCTGACCCTGAATGTATAGGGCCAATTCCAATCACTGTTCTGTATGTAAATCCCCCCCTCGGACAGTGAACTGCACCAGTGGACACCTCCTCCCAAGGACATGGGACACAGGAGGTGCCCTGCCGCCCAATCCAGGCTATGGTAGGCCCCTCCAAGAGTCGGGCAGCGAGGAAAGGAAGGTATGTGGCCTGGCAGGGAATCAGGGAACCTGCATGGCATCCCTGTGCCATGGCGATGGGATGCCACAGTGCTGGCGTTCTATGCTGGGTTGGTGGGTGGTGTATGTACAGCGGCACAGAATCAGGGCACGTCCTGCATGTCCAGGCCCTTACACTCAATTCTGATCCTGCAGGAACATATAGCTCCCAGCGGTTCAGAATTAGGTGCCAATCCGGCTCTTGCAGATTTAGGATGTCCGGATGGGCTGGATAGGCCCCAAAGGGAATTAGGCCCATTGTGAAATGCTGGCACCTACAGTACACCACTAACAATACAAGAGTTATAATGTATTAATTTAAATCAGGAGGAACACCTCTAGCTGTGGCAACAATGTATCATTTAACACTAATTCATGCCACCGGAGTGTATGAGGATAACATGGGGTACGAATTCTAAATCTAAAGTAGCCTCGGATCAGGGAGTTGGGTTCACAATGTGGCTGTAAACCACTATCTCAAAAAAACCACTCCACACCTCATTCCACACCTCATTCATAGGCTTCTGTGATATGTTTAACTCATTTCAAATGCATTTCAAAGAATTGAAACACTTACTGTAACTTAAAAGTCCCCAAGATGATTAATCCTGTAAAGACTCCACAGATGCTGGGTTTAAGTCGACTAGAGTTTTGACCTATGCTTTGAAAAAGGGCCGCATCAGGACAAATCAACCAGTTTCACTGAAGTTCCTCTAAAATGAAGCTGGTTGATTTGTCTTGATGCAGCCCTTTCTCAAAGCATAGAGCGAAACTAGAGTCGACTTATACCTAGCATCTGGGGATGAAGGGAAGGGCATTGTCCCTTCAAAAGAGCTACCCCTACCTGGCCTGTGACCCTTCTTCTCCTGGCTACCACTGCTGCCATATCTCCTTAGATTGGTGGCTGTAGTGGCAGTAAATATGGAGTTTTTCAGACCTCCATGCCGTTAAAGACTTTCCACCCCCGTCGCCCTCTAACACATATTTTTTGAATCAGAGGGGGCGGGACAGCTGGGTCTTTGTAGCGCATGCATGTATGAAAAAGTGTTTAGAGGAGATCTTACTGCTGCTGCAGCTGCCTGTCCTTAGGGGAGTTGACGGTAGTGCCAGGGGCAGGAACCAGAAGAGTAGAGATGGTGGTGGTAGAGCTAGAGAACCAGAGCTGCGGTGATGATATTGTTAGGGGGTAGAACAGAGGTGCAGAGATGATGATGATAGCAGTGCTGGGGGGATTAGAGGTGGTGTGATGGTAGTGGTAGTGTTTGGAGGTGGGCAGAAGTGTGCTGGTGGAGGTGCTGGTAGTATCAAGAGAGACCAGATGTACTCATCATGCTGGGGGGGGGGGGAGGAAAAGAGGTTGGGCATAGAGTATCCATGGATATGGAAGACAGATGCTGGACATGAGCTAGGGGCATAGAGAGGAGGAAGGAAGATGCTGGGCATGGAGGGGGACATAAGGATATGGAAGGGAGATGCTAACATGGATTGGGACATTGGGAGATGCTAGAAATGGAGAGAGCATGGGGAGATACTGGACATGGAGAGAGGCAGAGGGAGATGGAAGGGAGATTCTGAGCATGGAAAGAGAGCTTAAATGGAAAGGAGATGAAGGAGATTCTAGAAATGGGGTGGGGGTTGGGAAAGAGAAAGGAGATGCTGGACTTAGGCAGATAAGAGGAGAGACGGAGAGGGAAGATGATGAATATAGCTTGGGATAGGGAGAAAGAAGGGGAATGATGCTGGGCACAGGTAAATGAGATAAGGAGAAAGGAGAGAGGCACTGGACAGAGGGTGGAGAGAAAGGGAGAGGTGCTATATATGGGGGAGGGGTAGAGAAAAGGGGGAGAGTTAAAAAGTGAGAAATAAGAGGCTGGGGAAGAATAGAGTTGGGGAATGGGAAGCCTCTGTTAAGAGTTGTAAAATGGTAGTTGTAGTGAAAAAAGGAAGCTGAGGACTAGAAGTTAAGAAAGAAGAGTGAAATCTGAATTGAGAGAGAGAAAAATATTGATGGAAGAAAGCGGAAAGGAAAACATCAATGTCAGGAATTTAATAAAGTGAAAAAGAAAAGAGAAGTGAGAAGTGGCAAGTAGACTGGAGTCTGTAGAAAGTTAGTTAAGCAAAGACAGAGGAAAGCAGAAAGCACGGACCGACATCAGCATAATATGGCCAGACAACAAAGATAGAAAAAAATATTTATTTTCCATTAGGTGATTTGATAATGTCAGTCCTTACAATTTACATGTTCTATCTTTATATTTTGCATAGTACAAGGACATCTACATGTCTCTGTTTCTCTAGTGTTGGATTGCATGCATAATTTGGCTTCTTGGGATTTCATTTAAATTTTTGTCTATACCTATGTTCTATGTGACTGAGACCAGATATTCTGATAGCATGGAATTTCTATTAGGTATCTGTAATAATCCAGCTAGTTCAGTTTTCTGAATGTGTATATGGATGTTCTGGTCCACTGCCCTTTTCTTGGTTTGTAGGCAACTTGTGCGTGTTTGGAAGTTAATGCTGTTATAGTGTGGCTGATTATCTCCATAGATCCTGAGTGATATTTGTAGCATTTTGTATTACTTTACAATATGGCAAGTAGTGGTGAGGGTTTATATAATTACTGGTACCAGAATGAGAAATTGTTTTGGTATGTTGAACGCTATGATGAAATGTCCTAATTGTGCTCTGCATCCATTGTTGGAAGACGGGTTTCTTTGGTTGCAGGATATATTTTCAAAAAGAAAAAGCAAGAATCACAGCACAGTTTGTAACACCAAAATAAAATTAGTTAAAATTATTATAACTAATTTTATTTTGATGTTATAAGCTGTTCTGTAGTCCTCACATTTTCATTTTGCTCTTTAGCATGGAAACACCTTACATTTCCTTTGTTTTCCCTCGGTCCAACTCCCTGGTCACCCAGTCAAAAAAATCAATCAGATTTGTCTGACAAGACCTGCCTCTGGTGAATCCATGCTGTCTTGGATCCGGTAATCCTTTGGACTCCAGAAACCTCACTACTTTCTCTTTCAGCAACACTTCCAATAGTTTACTCACCACCAAGGTTAAACCAACTGGCCTGCAGTTTTCAACCACATCCTTCCACTTTTGTGTAAAGGGACCACATGTGCCTCTCTCCAGTCCTCTGGCACCACTCCTGACTCTAAAGAGGCATTGAAAAGGTCAGTCAGTGGAACTGCTAGAACGTCCCCAAGTTCTTGGATATATCCCATCCGGTCCCATCACTTTGTCTATTTTTAGTTTAGCTAGTTCCTCACGAACACAGTCTTCTGAAAATCATTCAAAGATGCCCTTCATTTCTGTTCCTGTTTGTGGGTGTTTTCTAAGGTCCTGCTCCTGGTCCTTCATCTGTGAACACAGAACAGAAATAGTTGTTAAGCAATTCCAATTATCCTCATCAGCTTCAACATATTCCTCCCCTTCAACTTTTGCACTTCCTCCTCTCACTAACATATCTAGAAAATGTATTTTCTTCTCATTGTATTGCATTGCTATTTCTTCTTCTTTTTGTATCTTTGTTTTACTGACTACTTCCGTAGCTTCTCTAAGATTTTTCAAATATAGATGCTTGTCTTCCTCTCTCTGTGATCTCTTGTATTTCATGAAGGCCTCTCTTTTTTTCTTCACCTTTACAGGTACTTCTTTTGAGAACCATAATTACCTCCTTTTCCCTTTTACCTTTATTTACCATTCTGACAAAAAGGTTGGTTGCCCTTAAAATATCCCCTTTCAGTTTTTCCCACTGCTTTTCTACATCCCCCAGCTGTTCCCATCCTGCTAATGACTCATTGAGGTATTGGCCCATCTTGGCAAAGTTGGTTTTCCTAAAGTCTAAGACCCTCAATTCTGAATATATTTTATCAGCCCTAGTCGTAATACTGAACCACATCATCTGGTGATCACTGGATGTGAGATGATCTCCCACTATAACATCAGAAACACTTTCACCTTTGATAAGCACCAAGTCCAGTATGGCCCCTTCACATGTGGGTTCTCTTACTAGTTGCCTGAATAATTCTCCCTGTAGATAATCTAGGATCTCCTTACATCCAGATGATACTGCAGCAGGGATGCATCAATCAACATCTGGCATATTGAAATCCCTTATCAATAGCACTTTCCCTTTCCTGGCAATGCTGTGTATTGTGGTGAACAGCGCCCTCCTGAGCCTTTGGAGATAGTAGAAAGTCCTGAGGGTCAGCAGGATTTATACCAAAATGACAGGGCAAGGAAAAAAGAGAGACTCTATTCCTCAGAGCTGAGTAGGGAGACCAGCCCAGGGGAGGAGCCCTGCAGTTCTGATTGGGCACACCCAGCCCTAGGAAGGGGCGTGTCCAAAAGAGAATGTACATTTAAACCAGAGCATGGCTCTGAAGAGGAGCGACGGATAAGAGATCCGAGTGAAGGACGGATAAGAGATCCGAGTGAAGGACGGATAAGAGATCCGAGTGGAGGACGGATAAGAGATCCGAGTGGAGGACGGATAAGAGATCCGAGTGAAGGACGGATAAGAGACCCGAGTGGAGGACGGATAAGAGATCCGAGTAGAGGACGGATAAGAGATCCGAGTAGAGGACGGATAAGAGACCCGAGTAAGGGAAGGACGAGAGACCCGAGTGGAGGAAGCACGAGTGGAGGTGGTACAAGGAGTACAAGAAGTACAAGGAATACAGGAGGTAAAGGAAGGAAGGAATAATGGAAGTTCTAATTACCTCCACCTGATTCTCAGCATAGTGAAAGTAACTGTGGCTGTAAGAGGTGCAGTGAAGCCAACTGACCTCTGGAGGCAAAAGAGAGCAATTTGCTGGAAAGAGGAAAAGCAGCATTTGTATTTTGAGTTGCATTTAACCTGAAGTTTCTGTTTGCCTTTGGAAGCACCCTTGTTTGCATGTGATGGAACATTTACCCTTTTTGCTTTAATAAAAATACTTATTATAAAGAAACCACAACTACAGTTTCTTAATTCGGAGTGAGAAGAGCTGGAACTACAACTCCCAGCATTCCTGGGGGCAAAGGTTTCCTCCTTCCCTCACGAAGTACAGCGGCTGCTCATGTCCTTAACCCCTTGAGCCGGGCAGGGTCGCCGCAGTATGTCTTCTATTAACTCTCTGTCCACCTCTTCTCCCTATGAGAGAGGTCTGTATACAGGGCCGGATTTACCTATATGCCATGTACGCCATGGCGTAGAGCCCACAGCTGGCAAGGGCCCACAAAAATGGAAGTTAGCTTTTTTTTTTAAATAAAATTTAAAAAAAAACCTGCTGGCTGCCGCCGCGGGGCCCCCTCTGCTGCCGCGGCAGCATGGACTGACCCGCGGGGGCCCCCTCTGCAAGGTCGATCCATCCCTCCCTCCGTGCAGGCTGTGAGAGGCGCGAAGGGAGCGTGTCTCCCTCGCGTCTCTGTTAAGCCCGCAGGGGCTGATGGGAAATTTCCCATCAGCCCCTGCGGGCTTAACAGAGAAGCGAGGGAGACACGCTCCCTTCCCGCCTCTCGCAGCCGACACGGAGGGACGGATCGACCGTGCAGAGGGGGCCCCCGCGGGTCAGTCCATGCTGCCGCGGCAGCAGAGGGGGCCCCGCGGCGGCAGCCCGCAGGTTTTTTTTTTTAAATTAAATTTTGCTTTAGGCCGACGGGGGGGGGGGGGTGTAGGACTGGTAATGGGCTATTGGGGGGGGCTGGGGATGGGACAGGAAATGGGCTGGGGGGTTAAGGCTGGAGGTGGGCTGATGAGGTTAGGACTGGTAATGGTCTGTTGGGGGGGCTGGGGCTGGGACAGGAAATGGGCTGGGGGGGTTAAGGCTGGAGGTGGGCTGATGAGGTTTGGACTGGGAATGGGCTGTTGGGGGGGTTAGAACTGGTAATGGGCTTTGGGGGGCTTAAGACTGGTAATGGGCTGTGGGCTGATGGGGGCTGTCTGGTAATGGGCTATGGGGGGGCTAGGACTGGAAATGGGCTGGGGGGTTAAGACTGGAGGTGGGCTGATGGGGGTAGGACTGGTAATGGGCTGTGGGCTGTTGGGGTGGGTATAGAACTGGTAATGGGCTTTGGGGGGGTTAAGACTGGTAATGGGCTGTGGGCTGATGGGGGCTGTCTGGTAATGGGCTATGGGGGGGCTAGGACTGGAAAGGGGCTGGGGGGGTTAAGACTGGAGGTGGGCTGATGGGGTTAGGACTGGTAATGGGCTGTGGGCTGATGGGGGGGGTTAGGACTGGCAATGGGCTATGGGGGGCTGACTGGAAATGGGTTGATGGGGTTAGGACTGGAAGTGGGCTGATGGGGGGTTAGGACTGGTAATGGGTTATAGGGGGGGCTTAAACTGAAAATGGGGTGATGGGGGGTTAGGACTGTAAGTGGGTTGATGGGGGGCTAGGACTGGTATTGGGTTGGGGGGTTGCTAGGACTGGAAATGGGCTGATGGGTGGCTAGGACTGGAAATGGGCTGATGCAGGGACTAGAAGGGAATGGATGCTGGTGAGGCTGGAACTAGAAGGGAGCTGATGTTGGGGGAGGATTAGAATGGGATGGGGCTGGAAGAGTAAAATGGAGAAGGGAAAAATATTTTGTGTGGGAGGGATAAAAAATCTACAATTGGCCGGGTATTGGGAGAGTAAGTGGGGATTGAGGATGGAGGGGTAAAATTTGAGTGGATGAAATAGGAATGAGGAAAGAGCAAAAGGAGAAAGATTAGTATGTTAAAGCAGATGTAGAGAGAGAATGGAAAAAAACTAGAAGAGAGAAGAAAGGACAAATGGACAGCAGACGATGGAGAGTTAGCAGAAAACACAAAGAAACCAGAAGAAAGTGTCTGGAGCAATTGCAGCTGAAAAAAATGCACAAAAGGTAGAAAAATATCTCTTTATTTTGAATTTATTAATTGGAATATGTCAGCTCTGGTAAATGTGCATCATTAACGTCTGCGCTTTGTTTAGTACAAGAGCAAATTAATGTATAGTTTTATTTCTACAGTGTTGTACATTCCAAGTTTGACTTTTGGGATTCCCAGTTTAATTATTGTCTTCCTGTTTCTAAATTGTGATTACTTGTTTGGTGATGGTCTATGTTCTGCATGTGTAACTGAGCTGAGGTGTTCTGTTTATATAATTCCTATTTGACATTGCCACTTGTTCTCTTTCCCCAGTAGGTCATGTATTGTTGTTCTCTGAAATGTATTGGTTTAATATTTGCAGTGTTGCCTTTTGATTGGTAGAGTATGGTGCTTTGTGAGTCCTGGTAGTGCTGTTAGGATACGGCGGGTTTGCTATGGGTTCTAAATGGGCACTGTTTGTAGTAGTTCCTAATGTGTCTGGCAGTTGGCACTGGATTATAGTAATGTAGAAATCTTTTAGTCTTTCTTTATCCATACACTCATTAAGAGGCACGTTTACTAAAAGTTAGTATATGGTAACATCATGCAAATATTTATGCAAATGAAGCCCCTTATGCAAATGAGGCCCCGCACCCTCCTTGGGCCGCCCCTGCTGGGGGCCCACAATTTTTGTTGGCGTAGGGCCTCACTCAAGGTAAATCCGGCCCTGTCTGTATATCACACAAATGCAAATGGATTTCACTTTCCCTCTTTCTAGTTTAACCCACAGTGCCTCCTCTCTCCCTTTTAAGCCCTGTATTTCCATAGTTTTCATATTACTTTTTACATATAGTGCCACTCCTCCTCCCCTTCTTCCTACCCTGTCCTTTCGGAATAAAGTATAACCTGGCATAGTTACATCCCAGTTATGGTTGTCCATGAACCATGTCTCTGTTACCACCACTAAAATCCGTCATCCTCTCCCATTAAAGCCTCAACATCTGGGATCTTATTTCCCATGCTACGGGCATTTATAAACACTGCTTTCCATATGTTGCCCTTTTACTCATTTCCATAAAGGTATTTAAACTTTCACTTACCTGGGGGTTTTCCTCAATTTGTTCAATTATTTTATCTTCACAAGTGATTTATGAATCTTTTAGGAATGTAAAGTGCTTAAATAATAGTTTTGATATAGGGTGTATTAAATAAAAAGAAACATGAAACAACATGAAGCAGTAACAGGAAAAACAACTCCTTCATACACAACATGAGAAGCTATGGAAGAAGGATTAATGAGCATGGGCCAAGCTTGCATCAGAGATAGACACAGGTTTGTAAGCTCTTGCTCTGTTTGGCATTTGGTGTGGTTGTGCTAGCTCTCCTGTCAGTTCTGATGGGGAAGAGAAGAAGGGCGGCACATATTTATTTCTTGGGTGGTGTTCAGATCCTAAGGATGACCCAGGCAATGCTGGAGGGACTCAGTGAATGCGGTCGCAACTTCAGTAGAGGCTGCAGGAGTCAAAATGGATTGGAGGGCCAATGAGACCTCATTGAGCTCTCAAGCAGAGAATAGGTTCTCTGCAATCCAGAAGTGCAATGACCTGGAGGTTACACCATTGATGACTGGAGTGGAGGGTTTGCTGGGGGTGGTTGATGCAGATGAGTTCCCTGTAGCTTCTTCTTCTTCCCCCTTGGAAAGTATTGTTACAGACATAAATGTTTGTGTTACCTAAAAGGGCATGACTTTTAATATAGATATGTTCTGGGGAGGAGTTTGGACAAAGCACAGGTGGAGTCGTAAAGTACATGTTTTTTACAAAATATGTGCAATCACACCAAATGTGCATTCCTATGTTTACACTATCTCCTGAGCTGCTGTGAATGTCAGTGGCTTAAATCTAGCTAATTTCTGCACTTTTACCCCTGGTATTTTATAAAGACACATAGCTACCTATGTGTCCCTATAAATTAGGTTAGAAATAAGCACCATATTGCCCTGTCAACCAAAGTGACTTGTTATAAAATTACTTCTCACATATATAAATGACGTATTTATTAAAAACGTATGTCACTGGGGAGCCAATTAAGGAGCTGAGCTGCGAAACTCAAACATTTGGCATTTCAATGTGTTTTTGAAATGTTTATACATAAGCACAATTACCCTCAAATA
Organism: Ichthyophis bannanicus; assembly: GCA_033557465.1. Taxonomy (NCBI): domain Eukaryota; kingdom Metazoa; phylum Chordata; class Amphibia; order Gymnophiona; family Ichthyophiidae; genus Ichthyophis; species Ichthyophis bannanicus. The sequence continues at coordinate 270,733,485 of CM066036.1, forward strand.
GCTCTCAAAACAAAAGCGCTAAATGAGTAGTTGGCCAGGGGTTATGCTTGACTTGAAATAGGTGTAAATGCCAACATGGAAATATTTCACAGTATATGTATATTGTAGGAATATGCAGGCAAAAAAAATTGTATTGTTTTGGTTTTTTTCATTTTTTTGTCTTTGTATCGTTTTTTTCACATTAGTGTGCCCTATTGCACAATAATATGCCCAATTGTGCACTAGCATGTCGTATTGTGCAATAGGATGCACTGTTGCAAAACGAAAGCACACCTCTGGTATATTGATGTTGTAAAACACAGAATACCCATACACTTTGAAAGACCGTCCAAACCATGTCCAGAACACAGCCCCTGAAAATTCTGTGCTGCCTTTTTTGTCAATAAGTAACTCCTTTTCTAGAATCGCTGCTTGCTGTATTTGGGTGAGCTAATTTACATAGGTTAATCAGTTGTTAACCCTTCTAATACCATCATCTACATTCTTAAAAGTTTTATGTGTATATATAGTGAGTTAAATTAGATGTTTTGGCTTGTGAATATAACCACAAAAATATAAAGGCACATTTTAGGTAGGACATAGAGATCAGAATTGAGACATCTAGATCAGAACGTCCACTATGGTGGAGAAGAGGCTGGCGACAGGAAAGGGAGAAGTAAGAGGAAAATTCCTGTTTCTAGTGCAGACAGGAATAGGGCAGGAAGAAAAGGGGAATAAATATCTGTACAGTCAGAGGGAAGGTTCTTTATGGCATGGGGGCAGGGCAGCCCTACAAAGAAGGCTGAGTGGGACAGGGAGAATTTAGGCAGGGAAGCAGAACACCTCACAAAGAAGGAAGAGGCAGAGTTTCCTTGGCCCCTATAAAATATGCTTTAGAGCCCCTGAGGAGAGGTGTGTTCTCTAGACCTCTTGTGCCACAGCTTCCTATAATACTGTCTGTCATTTGTAGTGATGAGAGCTGCCATGAGAAAATGGAAACAGAAGAAAATGCTGTTTGTACCTTTAAAACGAGTGACAAGCCAGGTTTGCACAGAGCTAGAAAAGCAAGCATGAGAAAAAAACAGCTCCCTGCTGAAGCTAAGCCACGCCCAAGCTCTGACATAGAGCCAGGCTTGGAGGCTGATTACGGGCAAATGTGCAAACAGAAGGGTGTGGCAGTCAGGAAAAGCGTTTTTAAACCTGAGGAGGTGGAACAGAGAGAGGAGAATTACCTGAAGGGAGAGAAGTCCCTGAGGAGAGAGACACACTTGAAGGGAGAGGATTACCTGAGGAGGAAGAAACTCTTGAGCAGAGGAGAAGTCCTGAAGGAAGGAGAGTCCCTGAGTGAGAGGAGATCTCTGATGGAGTGGAGTTCCCAGGGGGAAGAGAGTTCCCAGGAGGAAGAGAGACCTCAGAGAAAGGGGAGAGCTCAGAGAAGAAAGAAAGGAGAAGGACAAGGGAAGTCTGTCTTCCAGTTGCTGGATGGTACCGGTGAAAAGGGAAGCACACTGTCTCTGAATAATACTCCTAAAGCTGAAGCCAGCAGATGCCTAGCTGGGAAGGTTACAGCCCACGTGGAACCATTTCCAACATCCAGTGTTCTAGACCCCGTGTTGCAATCTTCAACTGCTAGAAGGTGGGTGGATATGCTTCTTTATGGAAAGAGCCAGAGCCCAGCCGAAAGCAGGGAAGTGGATTTGAACACCATAGAGACTTTAAGGGAAGTGTTCCAGGGTAGGAAAGCTTCCTCTCCTAATGCAAGTGTTCCCTCTCAGAAAGAAAAGTTATGGAATGAATTCAGTAAGTTCTTACAAGGGAAGAAGTTTGAACAAGCTTTTGAAGCCAGAAAAACTGACAAGCAAGCTGTAGCCCAAGAACCTATGCAGGTTGATTTCTGTGAGTCACAGTCTAGCTCGGAGGTGTCTCCGATGGACTGCTCTCTATGTTTTAAGTCTGAGAACCTGAGAGCAGGGCTAAAGAAAGAAATGTTTGCTGAGAAGAAATGTTTAACCAGCTTTTGTATCTAATAAGCATTTCCCCAAAGTAAAGAATTTTTGTTAAGAGAAGTTTACCTCTGCTGAACGTGCTTAAACAAAGCTGTGCTGTGAGATGTTAATTTGTTTAATGAAGACAGCAGCTTGTGTCAGAAAGCTTTGAGTTCAGTTTTCCTCAGTTCCAGTATCCTTGTTTCTTTGTGTTGGAGAAGTATCCTTTTACCTGTGTTCAGAACTTTAATGCGTTTTGCGAAACCCACAAAAAAATAAATATTCTTGTTTGCCTCAACCAACGGTTGCACAACTACTTTGTCTTTGAATGCAAATAGCCAAACTACAAATCCCAGAGTTCTTTGCTAGGAACAAATAGTAAAGCTTCATTTAAGGACATACAAAGGTGACCCTACGCCTGTAAGCTCTTGGGCCCAGGCTAGGGGATCACACATTGCACTTGCTAAGCAAAACTATTTTCTCCATCTAACCGTCTTGCCTCTAACCCTCACTGTGTTTTTTCTACTCCCAATTCTCTTCTTAAGGCACCTCCACCTCCAGCCCCTCTTTCTCTCTCTGCCCAAACCCTAACAGGCTATTTCCATGGCAAAGTACATAAGATTACTCTTCAATTCCCCACTAAATCTTCACCTTCTCTTCCCCCTCTCCATTACCAACTATTCCCCTCAAGCTCTATCACACTTTCATCCTTTTCTAAAATCTCTGTTGAGGAAACCTCTCTTCTTCTTTCCTCCTCTAAACTCACTACCTGTTTTTCTGATCCTATCCCCACCCATCTCCAATTCCATCTCCTCCTCCATCATCCCTTTCATCTCTCATATTCGCAACCTTTCACTTTCCACTGCAACCTTCCCTGCATCCTTCAAGTATGCTGTAATCACTCCTCTCATCAAAAAGCCCTCACTTGGCCCTACTTGTCCTTCTAATTATTGACCTATCTCCCTTCTCCCATTCATTTCCAAAATTATTGAATGTTCAATTCTCTGCCTCTGTCTCAAATTTCTCTCCTCTCAAGCCCTCCTTGATCTGCTTCAATATGATTTTTGTCCATTTCATTCTACTGAAACAGTTCTTGCCAAAGTCTCCAGTGATCTGTTCTTTGCTAAGTCCAAAGGTCTTTGCTCAGTTAACTTTCTTCTCGATCTTTCTGCTGCTTTTTGATACCACTTCCCCCTCCTTATCACTTTATCCTTGCTTGGTTTTAAAGGCCCTGTACTGTCTTAGTTCTCTTCTTATCTCTCCAATCGCTCTTTCAATATTTGTTCTGGAGGTTCCTTCTCTACTGCCATCCCTCTGTCAGTTGGTATACCCCAAGGGTCTGTCCTGGGCCCTCTTTTTTTTTCTCTCTATACCCAGTCCCTTGGTGCCCTCATCTCTTCCCATGGCTTTTAGTATCATTTTTATGCTGATGCCTCTCAAATCTATCTACACATGACATCTCTCCTTCACTCCAAACTCGTATCTCTACTTGCTTATCTGGCAATGCCGCCCAGATATCTCACCGCCACCTACAATTGAATATGGCAAAAATGGAACTTATTTTCACCCTAAACCCTCCTCCCCCTTCCTCCTTTCTCTATTACTGTTGACAACACTCTTCTTCTTCTTGATTCCTCAGCCCGCAACCTTGGGGTCATCTTTGACTTCTCCCTTTCAATCTCTGCACATATTCAACATAGAACTAAAACCTGTCATTTCTTTCTCTACAACATTAACAAAATTCATCCCTTCCTCTCTAAACACACTACCAAACTCTTGCCCACTCTTTGGTCAACTCCCGTCTTGACTATTGCAACCTCTTCCTTGTTGGTCTCTCTCAATGGCATCTCTCTCCTCTTCAATCTATCCAGAACTCTGCTGTGTGGCTAATTTTTTGCCAGCCTCGATACACTCATATAACCCCCTCTTCTAAAATCATTTCACAGGCTCCCCTTCTGTTTCCATATCCAATTCAAACTTTTCTTTCTAACATATAAATGCATTCACTCTACTGCCCCTCATTACCTTTCCTCTCTTCTCTCTCCCTACACTCCTCTTCGTGATCTCCGCTCCTCCTCTGGCTTTCTTCTCTCTATGCCCTCTTCTTCTTCTTCTGCAAACTCCAGACTTCGATATTTTCACCTTGCTGCTCCTTATGCATGGAACAAACTTCCTCTATCTGTACATCGAGTCTCTTATCTCCCCCTCTTCAAATCCATGCTAAAGGCTTACCTCTTTGAGGCCCCATTTGAATCCTAATCCCTTGTTCTCCTCATGTCTCCTTCCCTATTTGAACCCCCTGGTTTCTTTGTCTTGATTAGATTGCAAGCTCTACAAGCAGGGACTGTCTTCTTTATATGTTTGTACAGCACTGTGTATGCCTTGTAGCGCTATATAAATCATTAATAGCAGTAGTAGTAGTAGAGCATGCAACTGAGCCAGGACAGCATGGAAAATATGAACTCAAGTTGGAGATCCCTCACTTACTAGATTATTATCATTTTGAGAACCAGATGGACATGGAAGAACAAGATCAGGCTGTCAATAGAAGTATGTGAACATTTTCCTTTTTATATCTTTTGAGCTCTGGAGAAGAGGGGAACAGCACTGGGATGGTGTGATATAGAGCTACAGTTTGGGGTGGAGCTGCAGAACCATTTCCTTCCCTTTTTCCTGAGCTCCTTCAGTGCCAAAGGAAGACAATATAAATTGTGGAGTTGTTTATACTGCTAGGACAACTGTGTTAATTGCAAAGGAAGAGCACAGTGCTAAAGAAAGGGAGAGCCTGAGAGTGAAAGGGGAGAAGGGTAGGGCCCCAGTCTTCTATATCTCTGCTGATGCAGAGCAGACTGATGTTTTTACCTTGGGAAGGTTTAGCTGAAGAAAATGCTCCGAATGGGAAACTTCAAGAAAAACAAAAGTTTTCCTCTGCAAGGTAATTATACACTTGCAGGGGAAATGGAAGAAAAATGAACCACGCAGCTGCACAACTTTAGATTTCAATTCTAGAAACTGCTTCCTTCTCAATTCGGTTGCTCGTGTAACATCAGGAAACACTTTTACATTTTGCCAACAAAACCCAGTGGGCTCGATTTTCAAATAGGCAGGTTATGTGCCGGAGTGGCACACAGCCTGCCCGCCGATCCTCTTAACACGGATTTTCACTTTCGCGGTGGAGGAAGTGAAAATCCAGGTTTGTCTGCACATGCCAGCAGCTGCAGAGGCTACATCGGTAGCAGCGTTTTTTGAAAAACCTCGCCTATCTTTAAGGCACAGAGGGCTATGTGGATAGCATCGAAAATCGCTGCAATCCATGTAGCCTTTGCGGCTGCCGGCCAGACAAACCTGGATTTTCACTTCCTCCACCACAGAAGTGAAAATCCGGGTTAAGGGGGTCAGCGGGCAGGCTATGCGCCGCTGTGGCATATAGCCTGCCTATTTGAAAATCAGGCCCACTGTGTTTTGTGAGAAAATAGCAAAAATGTTTTCTGATGTTACACGAGCAACCTGATTGAGAAGGAACTAGTTTCTGGAATTGAAATCTAAAGTTGTGGAGTTGTGTGTTCATTTTTTTTGTGGTTCCCCTGCAAGTGTATAATTACCTTGCAGAGGAAAACTTGTTTTGCTTGAAGTTTCTCATTCGGAGCATTTTCTTCAGGATAGGCAGAGTACTGGTTGATTGTTGGTGACATTAAAGTGATTTTTTTTTATCCTCCAAATATGGCTATTTTGGCTCAATGTCCTTATTAATTTTCTTGTTTTGAGGAAGCATCAATACCATGATATGGGCTTTACAAGATTTCTTATGTAGTTCTGTCCAATATTGTAAATGCCTAATAAAAAAACCTAAAAAAAAACCAAAACAAAACAAAAAAAAGATTCCTTCAGAAGGAATGGACCTAAGGAATGAACTATGTTGGTGAACTCTTTAGTATTTTTGTTCGCTTGCTTATAAAAGCAGTTTAAGTACAGGAACACAAAAAATAGATTCTCTGTTGGATTCCTTTATTACAAGCTTTTAGAGACTGTGATGCTCTAAGGGAGCCCCTGTCAGTATCTGTTGAGTGGAGCCAAGTTCAATCAATTCCATATCAGGGGCTGTGAAGCCTTGGAGACAGAGACATTAGGACTTGCCCTCTGATAATCAAAAGTTGCTTTTGCTGTGAATGGAAATAAATGTTAAGTACCTTGGTTTTAAACCTACGAGACTATATTCCTGATTTCCATGTGCAGGAGCCATTAAAGGAAGAGTGAGGTACCTCACAGAGTCAAGCCAATGCCAGAGACCTTGACAGCAACCCCTACAGAGTCCCCCTGCCTGTGACAATACACATCTATGTGCAGTGGGAGGTGCCATTTCAGAAATATACACAAGGCATAAAACTGATGGAAGAAGTCCGGCAACATACATTTGTAAGCACTGACATATTTCAATAAACACTTGCAAATGTCAGCACTTACATGTGTATCTAAACCATTTTGCAAATCGTCATGTGCAGATGCTGCTATTCAACTACAGAGGACCCTATCTTTATATAATTTCAATTTGGAGGAGGAAATAAACACTGGAGGATTAAGAGGCATATCACCCTTAATCTCTTCTGTAAAGGGATGGCCGAAAGGAATACTCTTTATATACCTATTCATGTTGAGAAACAGGTGTAAATCCAGCCATTTCCATTTCTGGGCTTACATCTGCATTCCCTGTTTGAAATGGGGAATGCAACTGTAGAAATTTGTCCTACCAAGGTCAGGCCCATGACATGCCCCCATCTACTTTTGACATCAAATAGGATCCATGTAAAAAATAAACCATTTCAAAAATGACACTTTACCTGTGAATGCAATTTGCCTGATTATACAAATATAATTGGTGCATAGGGCTTCTAAAATAACCCCCATAACTTATACATTTAAAGTTATGCATTTTCTACTGGATGAAAATTGACGTCAGAGTGTAACATCTGTAATTATAATGATTTTAAGCATGCTATTGACTTGAAATGCCTACCTTAAATTCTCTGACAGGAAAAATATTGGGGTTGTTGTTGTTGTTAAGTGCTGTCGAGTCGGTGTCGACTCATGGCGACCCTCTGGACAATTGTCCTAAATTGTGTTCGGTCTTCAGTCAGGTTGCTCATTGTTGACAGACTGGTACCTATAGCTGCTGTTATTGTATCAATCCATCTCATTGCTGGCCTTCCTCTTTTGAGTTGACCTTCTATCTTGCCAAGCATGATGTCTTTCTCTAATGATCTAATGATGTGTCCAAAGTATGAAAGTCGAAGTCATCTGAGCTTCTAAAGAAAGCTTAGGTTTGATCTCCTCTAGTAGTGACTGGTTTGTTCTTTGGGCAGTCCATGGTATACACAGTATTCACCGCCAGCACCATAATTCAAAGGCATCAATTTTTTTCCTGTCTTTCATAGCCATTCTGCCAAGAGAAATGCGTCTTCGGATTTCTTGACTGCTTGTTGCTTCTTTATTGATAGTTGATCCAAGTAAGTTAAAGTTGTCCACGATTTTAATTTCTTCTCCTTCAATGATGAACTTGTTGATTTTGCCAGTTGTCATGATCTTTGTCTTCTTTACATTAAGGTTCAGGCCCATTTTAAGACTATGCTCTTTTGATCATGAGAAGCAAATGTTTCAGATCATCTTCACTTTCAGCCAGTAATGTGGTATCATCAGCATAGCGAAGGTTGTTGATGAGTCTTCCACCAATCTTCACACCTCTGTTGTCTTCATACAATCCTGATTCTCTGATGATTTGTTCTGCATAGAAATTAAACAGGTAGGGGGAAAGTATTCGGCCTTGTCTTACACCTTTGCTTATTTTAAACCATTCTGTTTCTCCTTGTTACACTAGAATTGTTGCTTCTTGATCAATGTACAGATTGTGCAAGAGAACAATCAGGTGTTCTGGTATACCCATTTTTCTTAATGTGGCCCAGAGTTTCTCATGGTTTACACAGTCAAAAGCCTTGCTATAGTCGATAAAGCACAAATAGATATCCTTTTGGTATTCTTTAGTCTTTTCAACGATCCATCTCTCACATCCGTGATGATGTCTCTTGTTCCTCGCCCTTTCCTGAACCCTGCTTGCACTTCAGGTAGTTCTTGTTCCAGGTATGGTTGTAGTCTCTGTTGAATAATCTTCAGTAGAATCTTGCTGGCATGTAGGATCAGAGCGATTGTGCGATAATTTTCACAGTCAGTTGGATCATCTTTCTTTAGTATTGGTATAAACACAGATCTTTTCCAGTCGGTTGGCCATGATATTGTCTTCCAAATTTCTTGGCAGAGTCTTGTAAGTATGGTAACAGCTACATCAGATTGCTATAAAAGGCCCGGCAATCTACGTCTGTATCTTGCTATAAAAACCCAATGGATAGTCACAACACATATTGGGGACAATAATTAAAAGTACTTCTATGGTCAGCAGCACTTATATGGATCATTTTGGCCACATAAGTTGTCATTTGGTGAAAACGAATCCATCCAAAGTCACTGAGAATTTAGGGATGGAATGAAAAGTTATTTAGATAGTGATGGTGTTCAGCCATTAGTCATAATTTACACGTTCATCTTTGAACAAAGATATAATAAGAATAATCTTATGAGGGTAATTTTATAATAGGTCTCCTAGGTTGGTAGGCCAAGTAGGAGTCTATTATGAGGCTATGTTATAAAGATACAAGAATGCACTTATTCATAGGGAGTTATATGTTTATCTAAGGGGGTCTTTTTAAAAAGTTTAGTTGTGATTTAGGATGTCTGAAGACATGCGCGTGAATGTCAAAATCCCAGAGAGATCTCTGAAGCCATATCACAAATGACATTTACAACTATCTCCGGTACAGAGACATCAAAGTGGGCAATGGGTGTGGTGGAAGCATGTCTGGGGTGGTGCAATGGACATACATATCTCCATGCAATTTCAGGAACGGCAGGGATGTCCACATTAAGACCTACTGTGGACACAAAAAGGCATCAGAAAAATACTTATTTTGGCCTTAGAACTTCCAGCTAGCATAGGGACTAGTCAAACATCATAAAGACACACACTAGGATTCAAACCCTGACCACCTTGCTCCTAACCCACTACTTTAACCATCATGCTAATAGACATCCAACTGAGATGCTATTCTGGGGATGTCTATGTAGACTTCTCTACAGATGTCCATATCGAGCGTGTCCACATTTCTGAAATCATGCCTGAATGTGCATGTACCTGCTTTTTTTTTTTTCAGATGTTCTGGCTTTGACGTCCCTGATTGCACTTGGACATCCCATTGTAAAATGTGTCTTCACATTTATAAATCCGCTATCTGTGACTTTTCAATCCCATTGAATAAGCGCTCTAAATGCCCTCACATTATTCAAAGAAGTGCTGGGGTAGAATGGGGACATTCAGGTCAACCATACATACAGCAGCTATATTCAGCCACTAGCTATACAGTATACAGTAGTTAAGCAGTTTAAGTTAGGACAGTAAAAATGCCTCTCCATATGTATGGAGTTGGAGGGTAATTTTGACTTGAGTGTACTATATATGACTGTATGTAATTTTCCACTTAGAAAATTACCCTGTGCATAAAGGAGACACACTGATCAAAATGCATACCTTTATGAAATGTATGTATAGATGTGTACTGGGATGAAGTTTAGGCAGAGAGCAGGTGGTGTCATAGAATATAGAAAATAGCAGCAGATAAAGACCTATCCAGTCTTCCAACTACTCAGCTCTGCAATCCCTTTCTCTCCCTCAGAGATCCTCTGTGCTTGACCAAAACCTTTTTGAATTCAGATACAGTCCTCATTTCCGCCACCTCCACTGGGAAGCCATTTCACTAATCCATCACCCTTTCCAGAAAGAAATATTTCCTTTGATTACTCCTGAGTCTTTCCCCTTTCCCCTCTATCCTATGCATCCTTGTTTCTGAGCTTCCTTTCAATTTAAAGAGGAATGTCCCCTTTGCATTTATATCATGGAGGTATTTAAATGTCTGTATCTTATCTCCCCCTCCCACCTTTCTTCGAAAGTCTAAATTTTGAGATCTTTAAGTCTGTTCCCATATGCTTTATGATGAAGACTATTTTATTAAGGACTCTCTGAACCAATTCCATCCAGTTTATATCTTTTTAAAAGTGTGGTCTTCAGAATTGCACATGGTACTCCAAATGAGATATACGGAGGCACTTCCTTTTTCCTGCTGGACATTCCTCTCCTTATGCACCCAGGCATCATTCTGGTTTTTGCTTACTCCTTTTCTGCTTGTTTGATTTATGTGCGTACTTTATAAAATGCATGCACTCACATGTAAATTACATGTAAACATTAACAACTACTTCCAAGCAAACATAAGTGCCTACAGCTTTATTATAGGCAGAATTTCGGCAGTATTTATGTTTTTATTTTAGAACTACATATAGGCATCAGTTATGTCATTATAAAATAGATTACAGATAAGTGCCTTCTTGCCCTCTCAACCTGGGCACTCTGTTATAAAATTATCCTCATATTGGCTTAATAATGGCTCTATACATATAGCATGCTCTGGCAAGGGCTGTCTACACATATTGAAAGTAATTTTATTAAAACATCACCTAGTTAATCTGCATTTTCATGCAGGGTTTTTGTATGTACTTGACTTTATAAAATACTAGTGTAATTGGCAGAGAGCATACATTAAGTTAAGGTGCGATGACTTACACCAGCCCTAAAGCTGGTGTTAAGTGACTGGCCTACTTTTTGCAAATGCGCACATAAATTATAGTTTTCTATAGTCAACATGTATACTTGATCGCAGCACCCACACTCCACCCAAACTACTCTCATGTGTACATCCACAGTGATAGTCTCTGTGATGCAAACAATGTGCAGATGTTTACACTAATCAAGATTTCATAAAGAGTCATTTCTGCAGGTAAGTGATCACTTCCACGGGTAAATGACTAAACTACTAACATTTACATGCAGTCTTACCACTGAAACCTGGACAGCTCCTTATAATATTACCCACAAGCAGTGCTGTTGATTTATCCATACAGCAGTCCTGAATATACATATTTTTTTAAAAGCTACCACTGGAATTACAAAAAGACCATTGAATACGACCTTAAAAGCACCTGTGTCTTTATAAAATAGTTGCATAAGCACAAGGGTGCATATTTTATAACTTACATACACACTTTGAGAGTCCACCTGTGCTCCGACCAAACTATACCCTGGAACACTGCCATGCTGAGGTCATATAAAAGCACATGCCTTTTGTCATTGTACATGCATTTACAGTATGTGTGCGATAATTTTATGAAGCCTTTTTTGCAGATACATAGGCATATATGGGCAAAATTTCCTTTATCAACTTACTCCCCATATGGATGATACCTATATAAAGTTACATAACATATTTAGCAGCTAAAAATCTGCATAAAGTTATACAGTGGTTGGCTGAATATTTAACTTATTAATTTTATGCAGCAGTTTATAATTAGGGCTTCTAGTTTTAAGTGCTTATGAATTCTATTTTAAGGAGTTTTTTCAGTTAATTAATGTAAATAAGAAAGAGCAAACTGTTGGATTAACTTAATCTTTCTTTGACAAGCTCTCAAGTGTTATCCTCTCCTCATCAGGTCAGTGAAGAAGCAGTGCAATTACTCTGGGTTTAAATAGTACAAAAACTCAAGCAGACAGCCCGAAACCTAGATTGTTGCTCACCTGTTTTGAAGAAGCTTCACTGACTCCCGAAGAAGCACGGTGCTATTTTGCAGTGTGAATGCTTCATTTTTAACATTTTTCATAATATGATCAAGACCGATACTTATTTGCCTGAATATAGTCCAGCAAGAGTGATACGTATCTCTCAGCAGGGATTGTTGGTGGTCCCTAGCAGTGCATAAGTATGAAAGGAATTTACTTGCAGGCATGCATTTGACTTTTAATTCATGATGCATGTAATTTTATGTCAGCTGTTATTTATTCTATTCTTTGTTATTTTATCTGAGGGTTTTTTGTCTGTTTTATTGTATTTATGTAAACTGCCCAAATGCATAGGGATGGATGGGTATAAATCTACTAAATGTAAAGCAAATGAAAAAAGTCTACTATTCAACTATACTTAACAGATACACATTAATCATACCTGAATGGTGTTTTACAGCTAACCGTATTTGCTTTAAAAAAAAAAAAGACCCTTATAGACCTCTTCTCCTCCTTCCATCCCTCCTGCTTAAAAAACACATCAAAGAAAAAAGAGCCCTGTGTCCTCCATCTTCTTCTTTGCCCCCCAATGGTCTTCCCACCCTCCCTTTGTTTTAATCTTGAGGGATTTCCTAGGTTCCCTTACCTCCCTCCTAACCAAAGATGGATAGAGGGCTGGCCTTATCTCCAGGAACAAGCAGGAATGTAGTCTTCACATATGGGTATTGTTGGTACTGACGGAGCCTGCGCGGGAAAGCTCCCCAGCATCCAATTAGAAAGCTTTTGGGAGCATCCCACAGCGCCTGCGTGCTGCATTCCCGCCTTTCCCAACCGCCTCTCTCCAGTTCTTTGTTTTCCATGGAGCCAGCAGGTCGTTGTTCCTGTCACCGCAGAAAATGTTTCCTTCTTCTTCTTTTTTTGGTCGCGTCTGCCTTCCTCGACGCTATACCGGTACCGCCGGTTCTTCTTTCTTTCTTTTAGGAAAAAAAATATATATTTAGTTCTTTTTTCCATTTTTTCTCCCTCAGGTGCACGTGCCATTTTGGGCCTTAGGCCCAAAATTTCCTCCAGTATGGAAAAACCTGCTTCGGGTTTTAAGAAGTGCACCAAGTGTGGCGGTACCATACCCGTCACCGACACCCATGAGTGGTGTCTTAAATGTTTAGGTCCTGACCACTCCATCTCAGAGTGTATGGCTGGTGCCATGATGTCCAAGAGGGGTTGACAAAATCGGGCTGCTAAGCTTAGCACCCTTTTTCCCTCCGATGCAGCCTCTGTGGCATCAACGTCTTCCAGGGCTTCGTCTTCCTCCCATGGATCTCAGGTAACTAAACATAAGTCCAGCCGGTCCTCAAAGGATAGATCTCCTTCTGAGCATCGAGATGCCTCTGGCGTTGCCCTTGAGGGTTCTGCACTGGCAAAATTGCCCCGGTGGGAGGCTTCAGCTTCCAAAGCATTATCGGGGCTACAGGATGTTCTCGAAGCCTCAACCTCGGCAGAACTACTGGTGCCATGCTCTGGGGTACCGGCGATATTCTCCAGTACCAATACCCAGGCATCAGCAGCGTCGATAGACCAGAGGTTCCTGGCTATTGAACGCAATCTGGCGGCTCTCCTTGCGGCATCGACGCCCTCGGAATCACGTCAGACAGTTCAACCGGTACCGGCACCGGCTCCGGCGCCAGCATCAGTACCGGTACCGATAGCATCGGCATCGACATTGGTGTCCGCATTGCCGGCACCCAGTCAAGCCATGCCCTCCGGTACCGATACACCAGTACCGATTCCCCCCGGTACCGACTTCGGTCGGTACGGGTATCATGCTCTACAGGAGCATCCAGACAGAAGGTACTTTGAATCCTCGGAGGACTCTGAGGATTCTGACAGTTCTGTCGGTACCGGGATACTTCTCCCTGAGGAGCCTTCCTCTCCCAAACGGAGGATGTCTCCTCCAGAAGATATCTCCTTTCAGGATTTTATCAGGGAGGTGGCTCGAGGTCTGTCCATTTCTGTGGCTCCTGAGACAGAGCCCAGGGCAAAGGAGTTGGAGATTCTGCAATATCCCAAAGCTCCTAAATAGGCAGCTACCTTGCCCATTCATGAGATCTCACATGATCTCATGTTAAGAATGTGGGAAACCCCCCTAACCACCTCACCTCATTCCCATCGACTGGATACCATGTATCGGGTTCCCCCATGTCCTGGTTTCCAGAAGACTCAATTGCCTCACCACTCTATTGTAGTGGAGTCAGCTATGAGAAGGATCAGGAGTGCAAAGAGGTATGCCTCTAATCCTCCAGGACGTGAGTGTAGAACTTTGGATGCCTTTGGACGTCGTACTTTCCAGGCTTCCATGCTTTCTGCCAGGATCATTTCCTATATTTTATATATGGGAATGTTCCTTAAGGAAGTCACAGGGGATTTAGAGGTTTTGAGCCCTCTTCTTCCTGAGGATAAGAGGCAGGATTTTCTCACACTGGTTAAACATGCCCAGGATGTTTCTAAATTTGTTAATCGTGCAGCTTTTGACTGTTTTGAGTGCATAAGCAGAACCTCTGCCATTGCCATAGGTGCACGTAGAATTGCCTGGCTCCAGGCATTCAATTTGGAGCTCTGGGTGCAGGACAAACTGAGTAATATTCCTTGTACAGGTGAGAATCTATTCGGCAAAAATTGGCAAGAAAAGGCAAAAGAGTTGGATGCTGATAACTCCACTTTGGATAGGTTATCCAAAGCCACAGCTGATCCTGCAAGAAATAAATCTTTCAAAAAAACATTCTTTTCCAAAAAGGTTTTATCCCTCTTATCAGCAGGGACATTCTGCAGGTCAGCCTGTCCGGAAGACTCAGCAACCACCCAAACAAAGGAAAGCAAAGACTGCTAAGCCTCAACCGTCTCAGCAGTCTCAGCCTCCACAAGGCCTTTGACTTCCATTTAGAGAACTTAGACTTCCTGGCCCTCAGTGGACCAGAACCCTCCACCATTCCAGGAAGGTTGTGCCACTTTGCCCCTAGATGGGGGCAAATAACAGCAGAACATTGGACTCTTTCCATTATAAAAGAGGGGTACAAGATTCACTTCCTCCGCTTGCCCCCTCCTACAATGGTAAAACAGTTCAATTCTCAGACCTCTTTAATCAACCTGTTAGATCAAGAGGTCACCATGCTTCTTGCCCAAGGGGCAATAGAAGAGGTACCCATTCTTCAACAGGGTACAGGGTTTTACTCCCCCTATTTCCTTATCCCAAAGAAAACAGGAGGACACAGACCCATTTTGGATCTCAGAGAATTGAACAAATTCCTGGTCAAGGAGAAATTCAAGATGATTTCTCTGGGAACCCTGCTGCCATACCTTCAGAGTCAGGATTGGCTTTGCTCTCTAGATCTCAAGGATGTGTACACTCATGTTCTCATCCATCCAACTCACAGAAAATTCCTTCGGTTCCTTTTTCAAGGAAAGCACTACCAATACAGGGTGCTTCCTTTTGGCCTGGCCTCAGCACCAAGGGTGTTCACAAAATGCATGGCTGTGGTAGCAGCATTTCTTCGCACTCCAGGAATATTCGTCTTCCCCTACTTAGACGACTGGCTCATTCGAGTCCCATCAGAGTCAGAGGCCAGGACTTCTCTATCTTGCACAATGCGTATCCTTCAGTATTTGGGTCTGGTCATAAACATACCAAAATCCAGTCTAACTCCCACTTGGTCTCTGGAGTTCATAGGGGCTTTGCTGGATACCAGAAAAGCAAGGGCCTATCTCCCCCAGGCCCGTTGCCTTCGCATGGTGCAGTTGGCTTCTCAAGCAGTGCTGAAGTCTCATCTCACTGCTTGAGAAATGTTACAACTACTAGGCCACATGGCTTCTACCGTACATGTGGTCCCTTATGCTCACCTCCATATGAGAGCAGCCCAGTGAACTTTATCCACTCAATGGACCCAGGCATCAGGATGCCTGTCAGACAAAATAGCAAACACAAATCGCCTTATTTTGTCCCTCCAATGGTGGCAGTCCACTCAAAACCTGTTGCTGGGGTCCCCATTCCAACAACCTTCACCCCAAGCAACTCTCACAACAGATGCTTCACCAGTGGGTTGGGGAGCTCATCTGAAAAACCTCTCCACCCAAGGCACCTGGACTCCACAGGAGACTCATCTACACATCAATCTTCTGGAGATCAGAGCAATTTTCCTTGCTCTTCGAGTGTTCCACACTCTGCTCAGCTACAACATAGTCCTCATTCACATGGACAATCAAGTAGTCATGTTCTATGTGAACAAGCAGGGAGGAACAGGCTCTCTGTCGCTTTGCAACAAAGCTTTGCGACTATGGGCCCTCGCCAGAGAACATCAGATTCATCTCCGGGCAGTATACCTTCCAGGTATCCAAAACGCTTGGGCAGATAGACTTAGTCGAGTTCTGCTTCCACACGAATGGTCTCTACATGCAGACCAGGTGGCCAAGATTTTTCAAATTTGGGGAACCCCGGACATAGACCTCTTTGAAAGTCCGTTGAATGCCAAACTTCCCCGGTTCTGTTCCAGAATTCCGGCTCAGGGCTCTCAGGCCAGGGATGCTTTCCTCCTTCATTGGGGGCAAGACTTCCTTTATACCTTTCCACCCATTCCCCTGATTCCCAAAACCCTGTTCAAGCTTCAGAGAGACAGAGGCCTTATGATTCTCATAGCTCCACATTGGCCACAGCAAGTGTGGTACCCTCTGCTTCTACATCTCTCTCAAGCTCCCTCTCTGGAGTTAGGGTCTGCTCCAGAACTCCTGTCTCAGGAGGAGGGAATGTTATGGCATCCCAATTCCCAATCACTGCATCTCAGGGCTTGGTTGCTGAAAGCCTAGATCTTCAAGATCTTAACCTTCCTCACAGGTAAAGGATATCCTTTATGCTTCTAGAAAACCTTCCACAAGACGCTCTTATGCTTTCAAGTGGAAAAGGTTTACCATATGATGCTCGCAGAAGGGTCTTAACCCCCTTGCGATACCTCTGGAATCATTACTGGAGTATCTCCTTCATTTATCCAATGCAGGACTTAAAACTAACTCAGTAAGAGTCCATTTAAGTGCTATTGCAGCTTCTTTCAAGCCTTTAAATGGACAACCTATTTCCTCCCATCCTCTTATAGCAAGATTTATGAGAGGCCTTCTACTAACTAAGCCTCCCATTAGGCCACCACCGCTGGCATGGGACTTAAACCTGGTTTTTGGCCAGCTTATGAAGCCACCTTTCGAACCCTTGGCTACTACCTCGTTGAAATTCCTTTCTTGAAAAGTTATCTTTCTCATTGCAATCACATCACCACATCGCATTAGTGAGTTGCAAGCACTAGTGGCTGATCCTCCTTATACAAGGTTCCATCATAACAAGGTAGTCCTTAGGACTCATCCACACTTTATGCCAAAGGTGGTCTCCCCTTTTCATCTTAACCAAGCGGTCTACCTGCCTGTATTTTTTCCAAGGCCTCATGCATCAAATGCAGAAAGGAATCTTCATGCTTTGGACTGTAAAAGAGCTTTGGCCTTTTACTTGCAAAGAACACAGCAACATAGAAAGTCATCTCAACTCTTTGTTGCTTTTGATCTTTCTCATTTGGGACTTCCAGTCTCCAAGAGAACACTGTCCAACTGGATTTCACAGTGTATTTCCTTCACCTATCAGAGTAAGAATCTTCCTCTGGAGGGCCATGTCACAGCTCACAATGTGAGGGCCATGGCAGCGTCAATGGCTCATCTGCACTCTGTGTCTATCGACGACATCTGTCGAGCAGCTACTTGGGCCTCGGTTCATACCTTCACAGCCCATTACTGCTTGGACAAGGACTCCCGCCGGGATGCCTTGTTTGGTCAGGCTGTTCTCCAACACCTGTTCCATACCTAATCAACTCCTACCCGCCATCCCTGGTTGGATGCCAGAGATCCATGGGGGGAAGTGGAGCCCTTTCACAGGGACACACAACTTCTGGGGTCTCTCCCTGGCATATAAAGCTAGGGAGTCCCCATATGTGACAACTACATTCCTGCTTGTTCCTGGAGATAGCATAGTTACTCACCTGTAACAGGTGATCTCCGGGAACAGCAGGAATGTAGTGTTCACAACCCACCCACCTCCCCTTGGAGTTGTATCTCTCTATCTATCTCTTTCTCTTTCCCTCTCTCTCTCTTTGTCTCAGCTTTAAACTCAACTGAAGAGAGGCAGTTGGGAAAGGTGGGAAGGCAGCACGCAGGCACTGTGGGATGCTCCCAAAAGCTTTCTAATTGGACGCTGGGGAGCATTCCCGCGCAGGCTCCGTCAGTACCGACGATACCCATATGTGAAGACTAAATTCCTGCTGTTCCCGGAGATCACCTGTTACAGGTGAGTAACTATGCTTTCCCAGCTGTCCTATTCAAATTTCAAACAGGAGGCTGTAAGGTAAAGTGTTATTTAACCAGGATGAAGTGCTATAAACACAAGCTTGATAGCTTTTATTGAGGTTAGTGAGCAGCAGTCCTCCCTCACTATGCAATAAAGATAGTTGACTTACTAAACCTTTGTTTGTCTTTGCTGAGCAATACTAACAGTAATGTTTGTGAACCCAGTGGTGAAAATGGCAGTCATTCTATAATTAGTAGCATATAGCTTTAGGACCTGATTCCGTCCCGCACATAGATCCCCTCTGTGCATCTGGTCTGAACTGGACACACAGAGGTGATCATGATTCTGATCCTGTGGGGCACGTCTAGCCCTGTGGGATCAGAATTGCAAACAGTTCTGCACGTGCAAGCCAAGACGTGTGATTCAGTCTGGCCTGCACATGCAAGACTGCCCCTGGCTAACTTAGTCAAGGCTCCTCAATGGAGCCGCAGCACCATGGCGTCATGTTCCCATGGCACTGCGGCTCCATTGAAGAGTCGTGATGCTGGCCGCCTGAAAAAGGAGTTTATTACCCACAGCATGACCCCCCAATCTGGCCTCCTAAGGCCAGGGTTAGGCTGCAGGGAATGTCCCCTGGCAACCCCCCCCCTCCCCCCACCCCATCCACGCTCCGGCATTGAAAGTAAGACACGTCCAGGGAAGTTATTCCACCTCGGAGGTGGAATAACTTCCCCGCACATGTCACTGGCCCTGGATGTGCAAGGCTGACATTAGAATTGGCCCTGTACATCCAGGGCCAGTGACCGTCCACTGCCCGCCCAGACTCTGCCCCCATTTAACGTCCCTGCACAACCGGTGGGGATGTTAGTCAGGGGCAGAAGCCGGTACAAATAGCAGGGATGGATGTCCCGTTGGGCAGTCCATCCCCACTATTCATAGCATAGAATAACCCACTTAGTATCCAATTATAAATGTGTATGTCCAGATATTTATGTTTCCATCTAGCCCATTTTATTGAAAATATTTCTGCCAAATCATGTTACAATTTCACATTCACATCTAAATCTTCATCTTTTTCCATTTTATTGCAAATCTAGAAAGCTCTTCAAATGTCCCATTTAATCCAATTGAAAGAAAAATACTGAAGTGCGGTAAATTTTTGCACTTACCACTCTTTAGGTGAAAAACCAAATGTCCATAAGTCCGAAGCTTGTACATTGTCAGGGGCGGGGTTAGCAAATGTCCCGAAGTTAGCATATAGGGCACAAACTTACCATGCAAGTCCACTTTAAATACATTTGCTGGTAGCACAGATGTATCAGCGCTATCTGTCGATGCATATACTATAATGTGGGAATAGGGCTAAAAACAACTCCAAAACCAATCATTGGCGTAAGCCTCCTAATCCCCCAATTGCATCAAGCATCCACTGTGATCCAAGCCCTAACCTCAAAGCCCACCCACTCCCCACTCAAAATCAGAAACAGAATCTGAACTCAAAATGTTGACCCCCTCATTTAAAAGCTCCTGTTCTAGCCTACAAAGATCGCAACCTGACCCTTCTCTGCCTCCTCTTCCAAGACCCCGAGGATTTACCCAATATCCTGGTACTACAGTGGATGGGGTGGGAGTAATCCACCTCCACTCCTGCCCTGTTGTCTCCTGGTTTCAAAATAGTGGCTATGAACCCTAATAGTAGTCTTGTGTAATATCACTAGGAATTAATCTACCAAATAAGGGCAACCACTCCTGACTTGTCAGATTAATCCATAGCCACCATTTTCAATCCAGGCAGCAATGGGGTGAGAGCAAAGAGGGACAGATCCCACCCTGTCCATTAGACTACCAGGGATACTCCTGGGTAAGCCCCAGGAGGATTGGGGTGTTGGGGTTGGGTCAGGTTATGATCCTCTCAGGAGGGGGCTTAAATTGGGAAGTTGGGACTTTAAGTAGGGGGTTCTTCCTTTGGAGGACTTGGACTTTGATTGGGGAGATTCTGCCTTTGAAGGAGGCAGGGCTTTGAGTCAGGGGGTGGGTGATGGTATTAAAGAGGATCAGAGCTTGGATCAGGGTAGGTGCTTGATGCAATTGGGAGATGGTTGTTTTTTTTCTTTTTTTGACTGTGATTGTACAAACTATTGTGGTAGCATGACTGTAGTATTAAATGCACCCATGCTATCGACAGCCCTTAAATTTAATTAATTAATTAATTAAATTAATTTATGTTTCTTTTATACCGCACTATTTGAAATCAGTGCGGTTTACAAGTAACGCATTTGTCTAGTGTAGGCAAGGACCTTACTGGACTTACAATAAACAGGTTCATTATACAGGGTTCAACAGGGTAACTATATACACTTGGGTATAGCAGTTCTTTATACAGGGTTAAACAGGGTAACTATGTACATTCTTGGGTGTCGTGGGATGTTGTGGTCACTGACAATTATTTACATGTTAACACCGTCAACATTTACATTCTCTCTGGTAATAGTTCTTCTTGTCTACACGTGGGGTTGGCTGTACACGGGGGGGGGGTGCACACAGGGGGAGGGTTTGAGCGGGAATATCGAGAGCAGAGGATGGGGGTGAGTACTGGGTTGTGCTGGAGGTGTTGGGCTGGGTCATGTCTGTGATAGACTGGGAGAGGTCGTTTGGTTCGGTGTAGTACTGAATGAACAGGTGGTGCTTCAGTGCCCTTCTAAACTGGGAGAGGTCATTGATAGCTCTAATGGAGGGTGGAAGGAGGGGGCATAGAAGGCGAAGGCTCTGTTTCTCGTGGCCTGGGAGCATCTGGTGATCGCCTTCGGGAGTGTAAGGGTGTTGATGGCAGCTGATCTCCTTACTCTGTTGAGGGGGGTGGTACGGATGAGATAAGTAAGGGAGGATGAGGAGCACTTGTTGATGGCTTTGTAGGTCATCGTTAGGATCTTGAAGGATATCCTGGACTGTACCGGCAGCCAGTGTAGCTGTTTTAGCACAGGGGTGATATGGTCTCTTCTTGATGCACCGTGGAGGATTCTGGCCGCTGCGTTCATAGCAAGTTGTAAAGGGTTAAGAGAGCTTTTCAGGAGGCCATGGAGTATTACATTGGCATAGTCGAAATGTGATATTACTAGTGCTTGATAGACTGTCCGGAAATCTTCTGGCTCAAGCAGCTGTTGTAGGTGGCGGAGCATCCGGACTTTGTGGTAAATCGCCTTTACCATATTGCCTATCTGGGCCTTCATGTTGAGTTGTTGGTCCAGCGTAACCCCTAGGTAACATATAGTGGGTTTACTGAGGAGTTCTGCATCACGTACTTTTATTGTGGGGGGTGGGGTAAAAGCTGGGTTCCTGGAGATGAATAGGACCTCCGTCTTCTTGAAGTTTATTTTGAGCTTCTGTGTATGAAGCCAGTCCGTGATGGCATCAAAGCAAGAGATCAGCGGGGAGAGGTTGGGGTTCTCAGTGGAGATCAGCACGTCATCTGCATAGACTAGGCAGTCAATGTTTTTAAGGATCTGATTATATTACAAATGGGCTGCATATACACGTTGAATAATAGGGCTGAGATTGATGAGCCTTGTGGGACACCTTTCTCTTGAGGGAAGGGTGTAGAGGTGGAGGGTCCAGACCGGACATGCTGCCATCTGTCCGTCAGTATGTATAGTAATTTACTATGTGCAGGCTGTCAGTGTTTGCCATACTCTATCTCCATTCTTAACTTGCCCCAATTCATGGTAAACACTTTACATGGGCTTTTTATCGTGTGGCTAGTTTTACTGCAGCATTAAAACCCACTCTAACTGCTTAGTGCACTTTAGTAAACATACCCCTTGTTTTTTATTTTATTTCATTTTAAATGATCTGCTGCCACTATGAAACCCCTAGACTCCCTGCCCCTCTTACATATGCCTTACCCTATCTGCGGGCCAAAAAGAGGGCAAAGGTGTTCCCCACTTTCGCCTGTTACACTGCACAGACAAAAAAATCCAGGAAAAATGTGTGTGGGGGGGGGGGGGGGAGAGGGTCAGATCTCAGAATGAAACACAATAAAGGAAAATTCTCTGCCCCACCTCCCTGTAATATTCGGCTCTGAGTCTAGCTGGGCCCAATTGCTTAAATTTTTTGAGTCTTCAGATAGTCAAAGGGATTTCCTCTGGGCCTCTTGGAACATTAGGTGCCTATAATTCATCCTCAGGAACTTACAAAAAATTATATTTTTAAAGAAATCATCTCTGACTTCCTTACTGCCCTCCTTTTGCTGGAATAGATTTTTGTAATAGCTTTGGAAACACTTAATTAATCACAGTGAATGCTGCCCTGACCCCAAAATTGTTTTTGAGGACTGGTATGTTTCTCTTCTCTTCCTGTGTCTTAATAATTCTAGGCAGTAATTTACCTGACCTGTTTCCGTACTTATATTTCTTAAGTTTCTAGTATTATAAGGAAGTGCATACCTGTCAATACAATAATACATTAAGTGAAGTTTGAGTTGCAACATAATTCTCTTTATTCCTGCTCGACAGATCAGAAGCTAATTGGTTTTTGGCTTTGCAAAGTTGCATGTCCAAAAGTGAGTATTCATTTATCAATTTATATTTTCCTTTGACTAACATATGCAATACTTTGAATACATTTGCTGTTTCCCAAAACATAATTTCTTAGTGTTTTTCCATTAAAGAACAAATTCTCCCCATTTTAGATGAAATATATTTCAATATCCTGGACCAAATTGCAGGAAGGTTGGATATTTCCACATCTTAAAGTAAGAAATATGTATTTTTAGCACTAAATATTCCCCTACAGAGACACAGTCATGGATAAGTTGCCTAGAGTCCCTGTGGATACCAATCCATTCAGGTTTTCAGGATATCTCTAACAAATTAGGCATGAGATATATTTGCATGTATACTCCTTCAATTACATGCGAATTTCTGGGGTATGTTTACAAAGCAGCGATAGTGGCCTCTGTGCAATATCAGAGCCGCAGCCTCATTGAATTCAATGGGGCCGCGACTCCAATATCACATGGAGGCCGCTATCGCTGCTTTGTAAACATACCGTTCTATCATGCACATTCATTAGGGATACCCTAGAAACCAGAATAGCTTGTATCCCCTATTCCTGGACATGATGTGAAATGATTTACAGGCCAATATTTAGATCTTGTACTTTACAAAGAAGTGTTCTATCTACCTGAAATCTCTGTGGGACTGGGGCCCATCCACTCCAGACACATGGATGTACTGTATTGTCTCACTTAAGAATGAGGCATTTGACGAATATCCAAGCTTGAGAGATTATTGCAAAGAAATGGAATACCTTTACTGGCATCTATGCAACAGGATGACTGGATTGGTCTAATGAAAGATCAGACCCACAGTTGAGTCTCTTCTGACAACTATACATTCTTTGGTAATGAGATGTTCCATGAAGTTAGAAAAAGGTATGATTATAAATATTTGGTACACATATGGACCATCATAGCTAACAAATTTGTTTTGTTTACTTCCTCCAAACAACTGTGCTGTTGATCTATTGCCCATAAATAAAAATACCTATTTTGTGTATATGTTTTTATGTTTTTAATTGCATATAAAATAGCCAATGGTTAGTTAAAATTTTAAATGTAAATATTCAGCTGTGCTTGGAGAAAATGCATCGAAGCATGAAGCACACAAAGTTCTACACAATACTGTGTTTATAGCAAAGGTTCTGCATCAGGGACTTCACAATCTCGTAAAGCATACAAACAGAGAAAAATGACAACAGATGAAGATTATACAGCCTATCAAGTCGGCCCTTCCATATCAACTACTAAGGTTTACAGTGTCTTTTTTCCCTTAGAAGTCCTCTGTGTTTGTCTCATGCTTTCTTCAATTCAGATACAGTCCTCGTCTCTACCACCTCCATTGCGAGACTATTTTATGAATCTACCACTCTTTCCATAAAGAAATAATTTTCACACATTACTCCTGAGTCTATCCCCTTCCACATTCATCCTATAAAACCTCATTACAGAGTTGTATTATTTATTTATTTATTTATTTATTTGATGTTTCTTTTATACCGCGCTATTTGCAATCAGTGTGGTTTACATATAACATTTGTCCAGTGCAGGAACGACTGCAAAGGATTTACATTTCAATAGGTTCTTTAAACAGGGATAAACATGGTACACTTTGCTGCTTTAGGCAGTATTATCTACAGGGTTTCATTGGAACTATATACATTAAACCTGACTGTTGTTAGTTTGACATGTGACTATGGACATTCCGTCTGACAGTATGAATTGTCTGTGCTGGGGGTGCTGACCTGGGGCATGATTGTGACTGGGTGTGGGGAGGTATCTGGATCAGTTTTCTTTCAATTGAAACATTCTCCTCCTCTGCATTTATGCCATGGTTGTGTTTATGTCTCTATCATATCCCCCCTCTCTCCCCTTTCTTCCAAAGTCTGAGTATTGAAATCTTTTAAAAGTTCCATATGCCTTATGACAAAGACCACTGGCCATTTTGATTGCTACCTTATTAATCAACTCCATCCTGTATGTACCCTTTTGAAGGTGTGATCTACAGAATTATACACAATATCCAAAATGAAATCTCACCAAAGACTTATACAGAGGCATTACCACCTCCTTCTTCCTGCTGGACATTCTTCTCTCTATGCAACCAGACATCATTATGACTTTCACCATCACCTCTTCCAGCTGTTTAGCCACCTTAAGATTTATTTATTTAGTTGCAGAACTTTTAGACCACTAAAGGTCTCCAGCATCTTAGCAGTTTACAATCCAGTTGGGGAAGCACGTTAAAAACAAACACAAAAATAATCTTGACAGGAGACATGTAAACATAGGGATGTGGTATTATTGGACAACAGTATCAATGAAATACAGATGGAACATATAGCCAAAATATGTGAGGGTAAAACAAGTAAGTGAATAATAATTTGAGGAACTTAGACATACTGAGGGGCATCACTAAAAAGCACTTTCAAAGAATCAGGTTTTTAATCCAGCTTTGAATTTCTTGTATGAAGATTCAAGAGATTCATTGGAAACCACTTAAATGCCACTAATCAGGATATTCAGAGGTATTTACCCAGTTAGTGCCACTGAATATCCCCTCCTAGCTCACCTAAATGCCCTAACGCTGATCAGATGCTTTAAAAGCGTTGGCCACCGCTTTTGCATATGGCCCCATTGTTTTTAGGACAAAGAATTGGTTCACATACATGTGAAGGGAAGGCCTAATTTTCATTTGGACTCCACCCACTATCTTAGCTTTGAGACCCTCAGGAGACTTCATTCCTTGCAGCTGTCTCCACTGTTTTAACTTGGAGAATCCCCCTTCCCCCCAATATTTATTTTTATTTATTTATTTGGACACTTTTCTATACTGCCCCTTCCAGAGATCAGGGGTGGTTTACAGAGAACAAAAAATAATGACATTGAACATCTTGTAACTTAGAACCTATTTACAAAAAAAACAATTGAATGTATCTACTATTTACAATCATATGGTGATTATAACTATAGCAATCAAAGTCTTATTGTAAGTTCTTACATTTGTCAGTGGTGAAAAACCTTGGTGAGGATGTGTGAGATTATGACTGTCTTTGTACAGGCAGGTACTAGCCGGGAGGGTCATTTTGTGTTTGTGAGCCTTGATCAAAGGTAAGGTTTAGGTTATAGTAGTGCTGAGTGAATAGGTATGTTTTTAATTCCTTTCAGAGGATTTGGAGGTCTTTGATCTCTCTTAGACTCACTGGGAGGTTATTCCATTGAACAGCTGCAATATATGAGAATGCACTGTTGCTTGTTATCTGTTTTGTTTTTCGAATTGAGTCAGGGACTAAAAGAGTGTTGAGGTTCTTTCTTCTTCTAGTTCTGTTTTCAGGCTGGGGGGGGGGGGTTGGATCAAAGTTGAAAGATGAGATGGAGCAATTTTGTGGATTAGTTTAAAAGTAGTTACTATGGATTTATATTGAATCCTACTGGCAATAGGGAGCCAGTGGAGAGTGTATAAAATGGGAGAGTTGTGATCAGATAGCCTGGCTTTGAAGATTATTCGTGCATTGATGTTTTGAGCCATTTGGAGTATGTTTACGTTTTTTTTTTTGTTATGCCTTGCAGTATACTGTTACAATAGTCAAAGTGTGGTGTGATTAGTGCTTGGACAACGGTTCTGAAATCATCTATAGCTATAAGTGGTATAAGTTGTTGAATGGTCCTTAGTTTAAAGAAGATGGTTCTAGCTGTTTGTTTTATGTGGGCAGTTAAGCTGAGGGCCCTGTCAAGGGTAACTCCTAAGTATTTTACCTCCTGTTTAACTAGGAGGGTGATATTTTGAAGATTGATAACTGGTCGGGGAATGAAGTTAGGGTTTCTTGAAGTAAATAGTACTTCCATTTTTTTGAAATTGATGTACATATTCTTTGAACAGAGCCATAGTTCGGCTTCAGACAGACAAGTTGCTAGATTATCATAATTGGGGTTAGATATGTCATATGATGAGTACAACATGATGTCATCTGCATATATGATATCTTATATTGTATCTTTTTAATATGGAGCATATGGGTTGAAGATATAGGTTAAACAGAAGAGCAGAACGTGCGGAGCCTTGTGGAATTCCTTGTTCTTGTGGGAAGAGTGATGATGATTCTTGGTTAATTTGTACAGATTGGATACGATTAGATATATATGATTTAAACCAATCGAGAATTATTTCCTTTATATCAATTTGGTTAAGTCTAGAGATGAGAATGTTATGGTTTACACTGTCAAAAGCGGAGAAGATGTCCAGAAACACAAGAATAAAAGCTTGTTTAATGTTGTCATGCCTCTGATGAGAGTGTCAAAAAGGGCCAGGAGGAGGGTTTCCACACTATGGAAAGGACGAAATCCATATTGATGCTCATCTAATGGTGCTGTTGTGTCTATAAAGTCCTGGAGCTGGAGTTGGATAACCTTTTCAATGATTTTGGCCAGGAATGGAATGCTGGTGATGGGCCTATAAGAGGTAGGGTCATTATTATTTAGTGATTTGTTTTTGAGTAAAGGCTGAATTGCGGTGAGCTTGAGGTCATTTGGCATGAAGCCTTGGTATAATGATTGATTTACTATGTTTATAATGTAAGGAGCTACTGTAGTTCTGATTTTGTTGCCTTGATCCAGGCTACAGGGCACGGATCTAAGAGTGATGTGGTTGTATTAAGCTTTGTAATTATATCAAGTAGTTGTTTGCTATTAATGAGGTGGAAGGATTTCCACTCATTAAGGTTATTAGTTATTGACCCGGTGAAAAGCGGGATATAAATACAGCTAAATAAATAAATAAATAAAATAAATAAATATTGAAGATATAGGGTCAGGTACAGAGGGGTTGCTTTGTTTTAGCTTGTTAGCTAGAGTCTGGGGACTGATCAATATTTTGTGGAGGCTGTCAGTAGGAGTTTTAGCTAAGGATTTCACAATTTCAAATAGCTCCCTTGGATGGTTAATGGCTTTTGATAGAATTCTTATATGGTGATGTTTTTTGGCATTGTTTATAGCTTCCTTGTAGGAGTTGAGAGCTGAAAAGTATAGTTCTCTGACTTCTTGGGGTTTTTTTGTTCTCCATTTATATTCTAACTTTCTGAGTTCCTTTTTTAATGTGGCTAGTTCAGCAGTATACCATTTTTCAGATGCTTTCTGATGGGGTCTTAGATTTATAGGAAAAGGTTCAGATTCTATATTTATAGCAGTGTTCCAATTTGTTACTACTTCACTAATGTTGTTTGAGTTTTCATTTAACTTTGGGAGAGTTATTTCTAGGAAATTTTCCTTGACAAAGGGTTGGAATCTCGGCCCTTGGTGTGTTGTGGGGGTATGTAAGGTGGCAGTTTGTAGGATGTGTAGAGAGAAGTGTATAGTAAAATGGTCAGACCAGGGGACTTGAGTTATAGTAGATGGACTATACTGAGATAGTTCGGTTATGTGTTCTGGGAGGAATACCAAATCAAGGGTGTTACCTTTAATGTTTGTCGGGTAATTCATTGTTTGCCTGAAACACATTTCTTCCATTGAGTCTAGGAAGACTCTTGATTGGATGTTGGAGAGTGAAGCTAAGTTAAAGTCCCCAAGAATAATATGGGGTTTTCTTAATGGGGAGTTACAAGCAGATTTGAGGATTGTAGTTATATTTTGAATGTTAGAGGTAGGGGGTCTGTAAACAAGGCAAATTTTCTATTTTGAGGTATCCATCCCATCCTGATTATTACATATGGTGGGGGAGATGTTAAGACCAGATCTAGCTATTGTGAGTACTCCCCTTCCTCTTTTATGATCCCTAGTGCAGTTGAAAATTGAATAGCCATGTACTTTTAGTTGGTTTAGGAGGACCGAGTCAGATTCTGTTAACCATGTTTCAGAGATGCAGAGGAAATATAGAAACATAGAAACATAGAAATATGATGACAGAAAAAGACCACATGGCCTATCTAGTCTGTCCTTCCATATCAACAACTACAACAGTCCCCTTTTTACCTTTAGAGATCCTCTGTGTTTGTCCCATGCTTTTTTGTCTGTGTTACTTGCCCATATATTTGTCTATGTTACTTGGCCATTTTTCTGTTTTTATCAAATTGTAAGCAGAAGTAGCAAGAAGTTGGTAGCTCTATATGAATTTTGTCCTGAAGAAATATTTCTGGTAGCTCTACATAAATAACAAAAATATGTTCCCCAAAGTTAGTTTCCCATTATTTGAGAGTGTGAACCTCAATCAACTTACCATGAGAGATAAACTCCAGTTCATTTGAGGTAATGTATCCAAATGGGTTTTGAAAATACTATGCTAGGAATGTTGGAGATTACCTCAATCTCATAAGAGCATAAGAATATAAAATATGCCATACTCGGTCTGACCAAGGGTCCATCAAACCCAGTATCCTGTTTCCAACAGCAGCCATTCCAGGTCACAAGTATCTGTCAGGTTCCCAAAAAAGTACATAGATTCCATGTTGTTTATTCCAGGGGTAACCAGTGGATTTCCCTGGCCCTCTTTAATGGTTTATGGACTTTCCCTCCAGAAACTTGTCTAAACTTCTTCTAAACCCAGCTACAATAACAATTTTTACAACATCCTCTGGTAACGAATTCCAGTTTGATTGCATGTTGAGTGAAAAAAATAGTTTCTACGATTAGTCTTAAATGTGCTGTACTGTAGCTTCATTGCATATCCCCTATTCTTTCTACTTTTTGAAGGAGTAAACAACCAATCTACATTTACCTGTTCAACTTCACTCATCATTTTAAAGACCTCTATCATATCTCCCCTCAGCCATCTATTTTCCAAGTTGAAGAGCTCTAACCTTTTAACCTTTCCTCGTAGGGGGCTCTTCTCTGTATCTTTTCTAATTCCACTATATCCTTTTTTAGATATGATGAACAGAATTACACAAAGTATTCAAGGTGCAGTCGCACCATGAAGCATGAATCTCTCAGATTCATTGTTAATACTTTTTCTCTGTTACCCTCACTCAGTATAATGTTATTAGGCTTATTTCTTTAGTGTGAGGTTTTGCAGCATTTAAGAATTGCTACCCAGTCTGAGCTGAGGCACTAAACAGCCTGTTTGCTAAAATACATACAATTTTGGACATTAACATACATTATCAGTAAAATTTAGCATGTAGTCAAAGGGAATCAGGTCTATTCTATGGGGATTTCCCATGCATTAGCTATTATCACATTTATTCTACATTCTGCTCTATAAGAACACCTGTCCTTGACATGAAAGTCTATATTGTGAGAAGGAAGGTGTCACAGAGAGGTATCAGCTAGTTTACATATGGACAGGAGTGGGAGTGGGATTGGATATTGGACAGTGGTATAACTTTAATTTCTGTCTGTTTGGGTTGGTGCTGATTTTTTTTTTGTGCTATGAGTATGCTGCAGTGGGAAAGGGACACAAATGGTGAATAGGAGGCATGTGAGTAGTCCAACAGAAGAAGGAATTTGAAAGGTGGGTTGGGGTGGTCAACTTAGGAGGTCACACACAAAAGGCGGGGGGGGGGGGGGTGGAGAGAAGGCAGGGAAATAGAGGAGACCAGCATTAGCACAGAGCCAAATAGCAGCCAGCAGCAAGCTGGGAGGGGCCTCGCACATGCCAGCCAAATATCCCAAACACCTCTTGAGCCATCTCAGCAGAAGTATGCTGTGTGCTTCTACTGTACAGTAAAGACAATGATTTGCGACTACTTCCAAATGTTTGGCAAGAAGAGCCTCAAGATGTCAGCAGCCTCAAAAGAAAAAAAAATTGGAAAGCCATAGTGAGATCTGTGAGTGGCCTGGGGAGTTGTCAAGTGCTTGATGAGTCAGCTCGCTCACTCATCCATACCATGACATGAAGGGGCAGCAGAAGAACAGAGCTGCAAGCAGTAAGGGTTGTGTAAAGACAATGTATCAGCATTGTGAGAGTAAACCATTCTGTCTTCAATGGATCAGTGATATGCAGGTGGTAGAAACAGTGCAGCACGGATTTCCTGAACTTTCCTGTTCACAGTTAATGCCAGTGATCACAAGAGACCTATGTGCCACTAGTACAGTGCATGGTGAAAGTATTCATTCCCTAAGGCTTTGTCTGGTTTTGTCACATTACAACCTGGAATTAAAATGGAGTTTTGGGGATAGCACCAATTACACAATGTGCCTATGACTCTGAAGGTGCAAACAGTAATTTAAAAAAAACATTAAAAAAAAAGGAGTGTGCATATGTATTCATCCCCTAAGTCAATATGTTGTTGAGCCACATTTTGATGCAATTACAGCTGCAAGTCTCCTGGGGTATGTCTCTATTAGCCTAACACATCTAGCCACTAGGATTCTCAACCATTCATCAAGGCAAAACTGTTCAAACTCCCTCAAGTTAGATGGGTTACATTGGGGTACAGCAATCTTCAACCCATGCTACTGATTCATAATTGGAGTGAGATCTGGGCTTTGACTAGGCCGTTCCAAGACATTTACATGTTTCCCTTTAAACCAGCTTTAGTGGTATGTTTATGGTCATTGTTTTGCTGGAAGGTAAACTTCTGTCCCAGTTACAAATCTCTGGCAGACTAAAATAGGTATTTCACAAAAATGGGCCTGTATGTAGTGCCAGCCTTCATTCCTTCAGTCCTGACCTGTTTACCTGTCCCTGATGATGAAAACCATCCTCACAGCATGATGCTGCCATCACCATGTTTCATTGTCAGAATGTTGTTTACCTGGTGATGAGAAGGAATGAAAGTGCTAGTAACCGAGGTATCCGGAGGCCCTGCTCGGCCTGAATCCCCAACCCATTATCGCCCACCCCCACCCCTTGACAAAGCAAGCGGACGTCAAGTGTTGGTGTTAAAGCATGGTCGCAGCTTTTATTAACAGTAAGCAAACCGGCCCAACATGGGCCAACACAGCAATTCAACCAAAACATACAAGACCCCCCCCCCCCCCCCCCCAACCCGTCATCCGGATGATGCCCCCCACCAGCCGTATAGCAAAGTGGAGCACCATCCAACCCACCCCCCCCGGCTGCCCCTTCCCGCCCGCCTCGCCATGATAGCAAAGGCCGGCTGAAGGGGCTGCCTAATTCCGGGCGGAGACCCCAACCGGGACGTCTCCCCCCAACCAGCATACCCGGGCCGCTCACAGGAAAGCGGCCTCCAGCTGAAATGATCCGCCGGGTCAACGAGCACCAGCTCGCCACCCCGCTCGCGGGTGCCACCTAACACCCGACAACCCCACCCCCCCCACCAGCTGCGACAAGATCCAACCTACCCCCCACCCCCACTGAAACAAGGGCGGGAGGGCGGGAATCCGCTCCGATCGCGAGCAAGGAGGGAAAGAGGGAATCGCCTACAGGCGTTCCCTCCTTGCTCGCGCTGACTCCGCCCCCCCCCCCGCGACCCTGAGGCCAATCAGTGGGCTCCCACCGAGGAGCCCGAGAGACTGTCGGGTGCGCGCCTAGCTGCGCGTCACCCCCCCCCCCCCGACAACGGCCTGCCTCGTGGCCGGGCCCCGGGAACCCGGTTACTGGGCTGCCGCGGGACCGGGGCCCGGCGGCTAAGCCGGCACTAACCGAGGTATCCGGAGGCCCTGCTCGGCCTGAATCCCCAACCCATTATCGCCCACCCCCACCCCTTGACAAAGCAAGCGGACGTCAAGTGTTGGTGTTAAAGCATGGTCGCAGCTTTTATTAACAGTAAGCAAACCGGCCCAACATGGGCCAACACAGCAATTCAACCATAACAGAGAAGAGCCCCCCCCCCCCCCCCAACCCGTCATCCGGATGATGCCCCCCACCAGCCGTATAGCAAAGTGGAGCACCATCCAACCCACCCCCCCCGGCTGCCCCTTCCCGCCCGCCTCGCCATGATAGCAAAGGCCGGCTGAAGGGGCTGCCTAATTCCGGGCGGAGACCCCAACCGGGACGTCTCCCCCCAACCAGCATACCCGGGCCGCTCACAGGAAAGCGGCCTCCAGCTGAAATGATCCGCCGGGTCAACGAGCACCAGCTCGCCACCCCGCCACCGGCGCTAGGTAGA
The DNA here is from genome assembly GCA_033557465.1 of Ichthyophis bannanicus. NCBI lineage: Eukaryota > Metazoa > Chordata > Amphibia > Gymnophiona > Ichthyophiidae > Ichthyophis > Ichthyophis bannanicus. Next base: position 270,766,075 of record CM066036.1, read on the forward strand.
GAGCTATCCTAGCGCCGCCCCCCCAAGGGAAAGCTGCGACCAACACCACGACTCGAGCGCCTCCTGCCAGTCGTTCAGAAGAAGATCCTGCCCACCGGGGCAAGGTGGACCCCATCGAGCCGGTACAAACCAGCGCACGCAACCTCCGCCCAAGGGTGCCGAACCTGAACCCCCCCCGTCTGCTGGACCCAGCGCCCGATCTGCCGATTAACTTTGCACAAGCCCCTTGACCAACGCCGCTGGGTCCAACAAGCAGGGCGGGGTATAATGTCCGACCACACAATGACCACCCCAGGGAGGAGCCCCCGCAATAGAGCAATGTCTCTTTGAACAGTCCCAATGAGTTGCCGGCAGGCCCAACCGGCAACATCGTTGCCTCCCAGGTGGAGCAGCAGCCCGACCGGCCGCTGGCGCCGTCCAAGTTCCGCGTGCACACAGTCCAGGAGCTGGTCCCAACGCATGCCGCGGCGGCCCATCCAACACAAACGCACTCCAGCTCCGGCGAGACCCAGGTGGACACCCAGCGGCCGCACCGCCGCACGCCGCTCCGCCCAGTAGACGAAGGAGTGCCCAATGATCCACCAATCGCCGGGCACCGCACCATCTGAAAGAAGAAAGGAATGGACCACCACCTGCAAGCAATGCTGCAAGAGGAAACAAAAGATTAGTGCCCCCCCCCCCATGGCCCACTCCCCATCGCGGGCAAACCGCCACCGCAGCAGCACCCCCGCACTACTCCGTACCGCCGCTAGCCGACGGGCGAACGTACCCGGCGTACGCACCCGATCGCCAGCGGCCAATACGCCGAATCACCAGCGGGTCCAACCCAGCAGCCGCCGCACTGGTAGCCGCTCCGATCCGGAACGAGTGCGACGTGTAACCCCGCTCATCGAGACCCAAGGCCCGCAGGGCCAGGCGAAGCACAGCCGTAAACTGAAACTGCGTCACCGGCCGACCGTCCGCATGGATAAAGAACTGGCCGAGCGCCACCGGGCGCCGTCGGGTGTAGACACCCAGAGCCCTCACAGGACAGGACAACAAGGGAGAGATAGCGCTCAGCAGGACCCAGCCCCCTTTTCCGGACTGGTCCGTCTTGGAACGGGAGAGAAAAATGCGAACACGTGAAGGCTCCACCCGGACGTGTCCCGCCGCCAGCCCCCCAAAAGCCCCCCGCCGCGCCGACCGAGGAACCAACTCGGACACTCGGAAGGCGCCGAAAAAAGCAGTGGTGAACAAAGCGTGAAACAACACCACCTCAAAGCCCGAGGCGGCTACCCTCGGCAAAACCTCACACACCTGCAGCAGCAGCTCGTGGGACACCGGGCGCCGCCTATCCGGTAGCCCCGGCTGAGCGCGGGCCCAACCAGCGAGCAACCGCCCGACCAAAAAGGAGACGCGTGGATTTCCCCAGCCAGCCGCCTTAGCAAAGAAGGAAAAGCCCGCCAGCGCTCCGGCAGCCGCCGACCGCGCCCATCCCGCCTCCTTTGCCCAGAGCACGAAGCGGCCAACCAGGTCATCAGGCACCACCCCCCCCACCCACCCACGCGCACACAAAAAGGCACTCACCTTAGCATACCCCTTACAGTAAGCCGTCCAGGTACTGCGAGCCACCGACGCCGCCAAGAGATCCATCAGATCTGGGTCCCAATCGTCCAGAGATGCTCCGGAACCCGCGAGGGCAGCTCGTCCGCCCCTGGAGCCAGGCGCCGGAACTGATCCCACTGAAAACGTGACAAAGCGTCAGCGATAGAGTTCTTAGCACCCGGAACGTGCCGCGCCCTCGCGGTGACATTCAGGCGCAAACAAGCCAGCACAAACACCCTCATCAAGGCAGCCACCCTGGGGCAGCGCGGGGCATGGCGATTCAAAACCTCAACAACCGCCGAGTTGTCGCACCAGAAAACGACCCGCCGATCCCGCAACCGGTCAGGCCAGACCCAGAAGGAAACCACGATCGGGAACAGCTCCAGGAAGGTGATGTTGCGCGTCAGGCCGGAGCGCACCCAGGCTGCAGGCCAAGGCTCCGCGCACCAGGCACCGTGACAAAAGGCCCCGAACCCGAAGCTGCCCGCCGCGTCAGTAAACAACTGAAGGTCGCCATTCGACAACTCCGGCCACTGAAGCACAGAGCTCCCGTCAAAGCCAGCCAGAAACGAGTCCCAAACCCGCAAATCTTCGCGCATCCCCGAGGACACCCGAATCCGATGGTGGGGCAGCCGCGCTCCCGCCATCGCCAAGGACAGGCGCCTCGAAAAGGGGCGTCCCATGGGGAGGACACGGCAAGTGAAGTTCAGATGCCCAACCAACGACTGCATAACGCGAAGAGAAGTCTTCGCAACGGCACAGACAGAGGCCACCAGCTCGCGGAGGCGCTGCACTTTCGCCGCCGGCAAGCGGACCACCATAGCCATCGTGTCTATCTCGATACCAAGAAAGGTGAGGCAAGTGACCGGACCCACAGTCTTGTTAGCCGCCACGGGGACACCGAACGCGGCGGCCACCCGCAGGAAGGTGCTCAACAGATCGGAACAAGTCGAAGCCCGCTCTGGCCCGACAAACAGGAAGTCGTCGAGATAGTGAACGATGCTGGAGACTCCCGACTGCCGTTCCACTACCCAATGCAAGAAGGTACTAAAGGCCTCGAAATAAGCACAAGAGATCGCGCAGCCCATGGGCATACACATATCGAAGTAATACCGTGCCTCAAAATGGAAGCCGAGCAACGGGAAAGCGGAGGGGTGGACAGGCAGCAAACGGAACGCCGATTCAATGTCCACCTTGGCCAGCAGAGCCCCGGACCGCACTGACGAACCAGGGAGACGGCGGCGTCGAAGGACGCATAGTGAACCGTGCAGAGCTCGCGAGGGATATGATCGTTGACGGAGTCGCCCGGAGGGCAGGAGAGGGTGTGTATCAGCCGGAACTTGCCCGGCTCCTTCTTCGGAACCACCCCCAACGGCGAGACCGTGAACGGGGAAAAGGGGGGGTCCACGAAGGGCCCCGCCACCCGGCCCAGAGCACACTCCTCAGAAATCTTGCAGCGCACAAACTCGGCGTGGAGCCGCGCAGAGGCAGCGTTGCGTGAGCCGCCCAGAGCTGAGGGCCCCCGGACGGGAATGCGAAAAACCCCGCGTGAAACCCCCGAGGAGCAAGCCGGCCGCCCTCCCCCGGCGGGAACGCCCGTAGTCGAGCAGCCACGGTCGCATCGCCGCCACGCGCACCGGGGTAACAGCCAGCGCGCGGGACACCTCACTTCCCCCCCGCCGGGGCCCCTGCGACCCCCTTTCTGCTGCACTTCGAGGCCGCGTGCGCCCCGCCGCACAAGGAGCACGCGTGCTTAAACTTGCAGTCCGGAAAAGGGCACGACGCTTTGTTGAAGCGCCAACAGACGTCCCCCCCGGCAGCCGCCGCCTTCTGCAGTGGCAAGGCGGGGGTGGAGGCACGAAAGGACCGGCCCCCCTGGGAAAGCGTAGACGAGCCCGCCTTAGCCCCCGTTGCGCCGGTGCCGGCACCCCGACCCCGCGACATCTGGGTCAACCACAGGTTGATGTCCTTGGTCCCCCACTGCAGGAGACTGTTCTCCTCCATCTGGTCCCGAAACTCTTCGTCGTAGTTCAACCAGGCCCACCCCTCGTGGGCCTGGGATGCAGCCAGTATGTTGTCGGCGTAGGCCAACAGTGCCCCATATTGGTTCGGGAAGTAACGCCCCCAAACACTCGCCAAGCGCAGAAAAGCGCGGGTCCAATTGAGCGTGTTGCGGGAGACCTTACGCACACGACCCGCCTTCTCATCGTCCTTGCGCTTCTTCCTGCTCTCCCCAGAGCGCTTCCGACCGTCGAGCAGACGGAAGATGTCAATGTACCGGCGACGCCGGATCCGCCGGCGCAACTTCCGCGGAACCGACTCCCACAGCTCAGCGCAGCGTACGACAGGAGTCCCGTGGGGGACCCCGCCATCCTCCGCCCCTGGAACAGAGCAGCGGGACGAAGCCGAGGAGGACGACGAGGAGGATGAGGACGAAGACGCCCGCCGGCAACGACGGGCGCGCTTGCGCTTCCCCTTCCCTTTGCCCGCCTCCCCAGAGCCGGGAGCCGAGTCGGGAACCCCGCCCTCCGCCCCGCCCGTATACTCACCACTCCCCGCAGAGGAGACAGCCGTAGCGCCCCCCGTGGGCGCCGCCTGGACCGGAACCACCGTGGATGCCGTAGAACCAGAAGGGCAAGCTCCCACCGGTCGGTCGGAAGCAGCCATGGCAGCGACACTCGTCGAGCTCGTCGGAACCTGCGGAGACAAAGGAGAGAAACCAGCAGCCAGGGCCCCCGGGGAACTGAGAACTGCCGGGGGCCCAACCCCCCAGGAGCGCGCCGACGGCCCCACGCCCCCGGCCTCCCCCGCCGCCGCCCCCCCGCCCCCCCCATGCCCCCCCCCCCACCACCCCCCCCCCCCACCCCCCCAGGGCCCCAGACCCCCCCACGGGACCGCGCCGTACGCCCAAGGGGCCGGGGGACCGAGAAACCCGGGAGGAGCAGTAGAGACCGAGGAGGGAGGCGAAATCCACCCGCTCACCATTCCGGGAGGCGGATCGGGCCCCAGGGCACGCGAGGAGACCGGCCCGGGGGAGACCGAGGAGCCCTGCTCGAGCATCCCCGCAAGCAGCTCCCGATCACCATCCCCGCCGGAGATTCCCGCCGGAGGAGCCGGCTCGCCCGCAGCGGCGCCCTCAGCCGCCGGAGCAGGCAGGGTGCGCCCCCCAGAGGCCCCACCCCCCCGGACCCCCCCAGGCCCACTGCGCCCCTGCCGGGCAGTAGCCCGGGTACGGACAGCCGCAGCAGCAGGGAGGGCCCCCCCACCGCGGCCCGCAGGAGCGGGCCCACGTCGGACCATACCACGCCCCCGCGTGCCCCCCCGCGGCCCCTTAGCGGCCTGTTTAGCCATGGGCTCTCCCGTGGCCCAAGGGCTGGCGGCCTTAGGGTTGGCTGGGCCCGAGCAAGGAAGGGCCTCCCTGTTTCTTGTGGTTATTGTTGTTTATTCTCTATTCATTTCTATTTATCGTTGTTGTTGTTTTTTTTTGTTTTGTTTTTGTAATTAGACCCGGACCCCTGTCTCTTCCCCTATAGGGGGGCCACACGCTCACCCCCTAACACGGCCCGCTGCACCCCGAGTGCCGGAAAGCGGCAGCAGGCTAGGCCGCAGGCACACGAGGCAGGCACAGACCTGCCCTCACCCACGTGCGCCGGGGAGGCGCGCCCGACGCCAAGCAGCCGATCGGGACAGCCAGGCGATGCCAGCGCCGCGCGCTTGACGGCGGCGCTGAAGGGACCCCACACCCCGGCTCACCCCACGAAGGGCCCCGCGGGAGGACCAACCTGAGCCGGTAAGCCGAAATCCGCTCCGATCGCGAGCAAGGAGGGAAAGAGGGAATCGCCTACAGGCGTTCCCTCCTTGCTCGCGCTGACTCCGCCCCCCCCCCGCGACCCTGAGGCCAATCAGTGGGCTCCCGCCGAGGAGCCCGAGAGACTGTCGGGTGCGCGCCTAGCTGCGCGTCACCCCCCCCCCCCCCGCCCCCCCCGACAACGGCCTGCCTCGTGGCCGGGCCCCGGGAACCCGGTTACTGGGCTGCCGCGGGACCGGGGCCCGGCGGCTAAGCCGGCACTAGTTTTGAAATGTGCAAGGTGCAATCAAAAAGTATCAAGACTTGTGCAATAAAATAAGAAGTATAATATTGACAGTTATTGCACTCAGCCTCCTTCAAAGTAGTCCTCTTCCGATAAAACACACTTCCTCCAGGGTTCCTGCCACTGCTGGAATCAATTTTGAAATGCCTCTTTTATTATGCAGTGACGCTGCTGTGTCAAATTTTGTTTAATGGTCTCCAAGACATTGAGTCTCCTTCCTTTCAGTGGTAATTTCAGTTTTGGAAATGGGAAAAAGTCACAGGGTGTGAGGTCAGGTGAGTATGGAGGCTGATGGACTTGTTCGATTTGGTGTTTGGCCAAGAACTGCTGGACAAGATGTCATGGGAGAGCTGGGGCGTTATCATCATGAAGCAACCATTCACCATTCCTGTGCACCACTGACCTCTTACAATGAACTGCATCTCCCAAATGAGTCACAACCTGGACATGGAACTCCTTATTGATGGCTTAGCCTTTTGGAGCATACTCATGATGGAACAATACCCTGATAATCAAAGAAAACTGTGAGAATGACATTGACATTGCTCCTCAGCTGACAAGCTTTCTTGTGTCTGGGAGAGTTGGGAGTCTTCCATTGTGAGGACTGAGCCATAGTTTCCAGGTTATAACCATAAACCCATGATTCATCACCAGTAATAATCTTTTTGATGAAATCTGAGTCATTTTCAATGCATTCCAACAACTTCCTGGCTGCAGACAGTTGATCTTCTTTTTAGTCAGGGGACAGAGGTTTCAGCATGAATTTTGCAGACACACGTCTCATCCTCAAATCAACAGTATAATGGACTGATGTCCATGTCCTCAGAGAGCTCCTTGATAGTCAATCGACAATTTGCTTCAAATTTGTCTTCATTTCTGCTCATGGATGGTCTTCCAGAACATTCATCACTGTCAACACTTTGGCGGCCATCTTGGAAGTGTTTTTATCAGTCATAAACTTGAGCACAACTCATGCATTCATCGCCATACACTTGCTGTAACTTGCCATATGTCTCTGCATGAATCTCCAAGTTTTTGGAAGAATTTAATGCAAATTTGGTGTTCAATTTTTTCACTCATCATAAATCTGATGAACCAAACATCACGTGATTAAAAAAGGTACAGGTATGCTATGGCCATGCTACACTATGCACATGTAGAGCACATAACTAGGTCACTGCATGCTTATTAGCATTGTATTATTATATAGCTGCACAACAGGTCTTGATACTTTTTTATCATACCTCATAGCTTCCCTGTCACTGGGTGGGATAAGCACTGCATGTTTTCATTCAATAAATTCTATAGCATTAGGTAGGACAGCAATGATATTTAAACTCTCCCTCTGGGCTTCCAACTGTTGCCTGTTGGAGAAAGAATTATAAATCTTAACCTGGCTCTTCATGGCCTGTAGCACCTGATGAAGACATCTGGAAATGGTATCATGGCTCAATCCACCAACTGCTTCCACAGATTCCCCATGCACCATACCAATGTCCATCAAGCCCAGTATCTTGGTTCTAACAGTGGCCAATTCAGGTCACAAGTATCTGGCAGGTATCCAAAGTCCACAGCTTCCACAATGCTCATCCTGGGATAAGCAGTGGATTTCCCGGGTCCTCTTTAACAGTGGTTTATTGACCTTTCCTCCAGGAACTTGTCCAAACCTTTTTTAAACCCAACTACACTAACAGCTTTTACTACATCCTCCAGTAATGAATTCCAGACTTTGATTACACGTTGAGTGAAAAGATATTTTCTCTTATTAGTCTTAAATGAGTTACATTGTAGCTTTATTGCGTGTCCTTTAGTCTTTCTACTTTTTGATGGCATAAACAACCAATTTATGCTACTTACTTACATACTTACTTCTCATTTGGCTATGATATCAAACTGGTTGTCATCTTGAATGCTGGTTTTGAATCCTCATAAAAATGAAGCTTTATGGTTTTCTACATATGGCTCTTTAATGCCATATTTGAGCCAAACACTGGACTCCCACTACTTTCTAAAGACACTGTTAAGTCTCTTGGTATATTTTTGGATGGTAAATAATCATTTTCTTCTTTTTTGTTTTTGGCACCATTAAGAGTTGTTTTATGCTCCTCACAGAATTAAAGCTTTGAGCTCCTTGTAAACTCTTTTTTGCTCTTGTTATCAGTAGGATTGACTATTATAATTCCTTATTGGTGGGTGTTCCATTAAATGTCTTCTATTAGTACAGAATGTTGCGTTAAACTGATTTATCATGCAAGGAAAACTGATCATGTTTCTTCTTTACTCTTTGAACAGTATTGGCTACTAGTCGATTGTCATTTTCAATTCAAAATGTTATTGCTAACTCATAAAGATTTTTCCTCGTGATTGCCTCTTTATCTATCTTCATGCCTGATTTCTTACCAGGCAGCTAGAATTTTAAGATCGTCTCAAGGTAACTATCTTGTGGTTCTTCCTCATAAATGTTTTCATCTTGAATGCCCCCAACATAATGCATCTGTGTTGCTCCCTCTGTGTGGAATACATTACCTTCTGACCTTAGACTTGAATCCTCTTATAAGAGGTTTAAAAAAGGCTTTTTTTTTCATTTGCCATGCTTGTGGCTTTGCAACAGGACATTTTTACTTTTTTATACTTTTGTATTTTTCTCATTCTCTTTTTTCTTCTTTTACTTTTTTAATTTAGTAATTTATTAACTCATGTTTTTTGTCTGTTTTGTTGTTTATTGGAAATATTGTTGTGTTATTTATATTATTCTGGATGCCTTATTTTTTATGTTCAATTCAGCTTTTGTATTGGGTCTCTAAACTGCCTCAATGTCAAGACAAGAAAGCGAAATAACAAATAATGCAAATAAATAAATAAACATACATATGTTAACTACTAAGGTGCATTCTCTACCTGCTCTCTGCCCCTTCCATGACCCCTCAAGTGCTCAACATGAAATTTAACTTTAGCACAGGATATGATTTCCAGCCCATGATAGACATTACTGTGCACAAGAACTAATGGTTATCACACACTAAAATATGCATTAACTGCTTAGATCACTTCATTGAACATGTCTATAAATGTTTTATCACAAGTGCTAAAAATTGGCCTCAGTTGTGTAAGCTTAATAACCAAAAAAACTGTGCCCAATATTCAAAAACATATATGTATCCTGCAGTGGTGCCGAATGCAAAAATCCTTTATTTTGAAGACTGCCAGTACTTATATATATAATTTGTATGCATTTAAGTCACCAAGGGGCCATAGTCAAAGCATTTATGCTCCTAAATTTGAATGTTATGGGCCTGATATTAAAAAAAAACTGAGTTCTTAAATGTAGGCACTTAAATTAGTGATATAACTTTGTGTCCTATTTTCAGCCATACTTAAGAACCTAAGTTTTCAGCTGAAAATTCATCCCAATTTAGGAGCTTAAAATTTATGCTCCTAAATTTAGACCGGCCATTTGTTTGCTTAAATTTATGAGACTAATTTAGGTGGCTAGTGCTGAAAATTGGTGCTAAGCTCTTAACTTTTTATCCCTACCCTAAATCCACTCCCATTGCCACCCATTTTTTATGCTCCTAAATTTAGGAGTTTAGAAAATTTTAAGAAAATATTTAGGCGTTCAGCCCTATTATTATTCAAATGTGTCAATTTAGGAGCATAACTCCCAAAGTTATAAGCATAATTCCTTTAAATGTCAGGCCCTATGCTCCTAAATTGGCCTTTCTGAAAATTTACTAAGTCTGCGTGGTCAATAGTCTTTGTCATAAATATTTTGGTGACAAAGATCTAAGTATGTTTGTTTTGTAAGAATTGCATGAGAGGGGAGATATAATAAAGACATTTTAAGTACCTCTATGGTATAATGCACAGGAGTCTTTTTCAGTCAAAAGACAGCTCCGGAATGAGGAATCATAGGATGAAGGTGAAAGGGGATAGAGTCAGTAATAATCTAAGGAAACATTTATCTACGGAAAGGTTGTTAGATGCATGGAATAGCCTTGTACCAGCAGCTGAATTCAAGAAAGCATGGGATAAATATAGAAGATGTTTAAGGGAGATGAAGCTACTGTAGAATTTAGTGGTTGGCAGGGCTTTTTTGAGGGATTTTACTGCGTGGTATTCATTGATTGCTAAAAATTGATCCATGATCCTTATGTATTGATGAAAGAGCCCTGCATATTAGTACTGGTATCTTTTGTGCTGTTAAAAATGCAAGTGGTTGGTATGAATGAGCAGACTAGACAGACCATATTGTTTTCATCAGCTATCATTTTCTGTTTCTGCAAATATATAACCATTCAGCAATCATGCCAAATAATGTAGGAAATATCATCTATTTATGAAATATTTATGAAACTACTTTATTAAACAAGATAAACAAATGAGCACACAGGAACAGATATACTAAGGGGCTTCTCCCATTGTTCCTATGGGAACATTGCTTCAATAATCTGATCTTCTTTATTGTCATAGCCCAAACCCTCAACGTTTTCCAACCATAAAGTGAAGACCATGTTGAATTTTCTTCACAAATCAATGATTTAGAAAAGCAGCTGGCTCTCAGCTCTAATATATTCTTCTATCTCATCTTATAATGCATTATGGAGGAAATTCAATTCAGTCCGCACCGTGTGCTTTCAAAACTCAGCAGGATAATCTCACCCAAAGTGCATAGAGTAATGACTATTATACAGAACGAGATGTCTCTCACACTAGTAGCTCATAAAACAAACAGTGCTACTGTGTAGACTGCCACAGCTCCCTCAGAAACTTGATTGCCCCATTTTACAATGTCTGATGTTCTATTTTGTTTTAATATAGATCAAAACAAAAGAAAATGTAGTGCTTTTCTTTTCAATGATTTTACAGCAACAATCCATCTTAGCAGATTTTTTTTCAGATTTAAACATTTCAATCACACAATGTACCATACGAAAAAAAGCAAAATCCCACCTAAATCAGTATGATTTACTTTGCTCTACCAGTCATTGGTTTACTCTGACCCAAAGCCAAGATTCAACCTTGTTTTTCTTCAAAGTGCAATAAATAAAGGAAAAAAAAACATGTATGGTATGCTGGGCTCAGAAAGAAATGTGGCAGAATTGTACAAAAAAATCTTGTGATTTGTTGTACTTAAGATAAGTTTAGCAGTTTCAGCTAATGCAAAATGGCATCATGCTAATATTCTAGAAATCACCCTATGATTTAATTATGTAAAATAAAAATGTCATCCAAGTGCAATCTGGGATGTCCAAGCCAGAACATCTGGAAAAAAACAGGCATGTCCAAGTTCCAGAACAATTTCACAAATGTGGATGTTCCCAATATAGACAGTTGGGAGGGCATCTACATAGGCGTTCCTGGAATAGTATTTCAGATTGTCAATGTTAGGCTAATGGTCAGTCATTCACAAAGTAAAAGCAGAAGATTCAATACTTTTCAGAAGGAACAATCCCTACAGGAAATCCTACCTAAATTAGACCAAGACTACGCGGAAACAGACAAATCCATTGACAACTGGAATCATTGTATCACGGCAGTGGCGGAAGTACCAGAAAAGAGCAAAAGAGCAATTAAACCGCAAAATATGCAGTGAACGCAGTCCACACCCTGGTACTCCAGTGAGATAAGGCAAATAAAAAGGAATCTAAGAAAGACCAAAAAGTTATGGAGACAGAACAAAGACCTTGACACACTGCAACAATACAGAAACAAGCAACAAGAATACACCAACCTTATTAATACATGAAAACAAGAATATTACACCAATCATATAATGAAATCTGCAAATAAGCCAAAAGAATTGTGCTAAATAGTCAGAACCCTAACTAAGAACCCCACAACAGAAAACAATATCGAAATACACCCACAACAGATAGTGGATCACCTCTGTAGGACTTTCCATAATGACATGCCAATACAGATAGACGCAGAGGAACAAGAACCATCCACTGGAAAATGGGGTGAATTCCACCTACTATCCCTTGAACAAATAAAACATAGGGCCTGATTCTGACCTGGACATTCCAGCCCTCTGTGAGCCCAGTCGGAACCGGACGCACAGAATTAGCTGGGATTCTGATCCCGCAGGGCACGTCTAGCCCCATGGGATCAGAATCATGCCCAGGTCTGTACGTGCAGGCCAGAATCCCAGTTCTGGTTGGCCTGCACATACAAGATCCCAGTTAGCTCAATCAGGGCTTTTGAATGGAGCTGTGGCGCTATGGCGTCTGGTTGCCATGGCACCGTGGCTCCATTCAAAAGCTGCGATCCCTGGCCGCCGGACAAAACAGTGCATTCCCCACAGCCTGACCCACAATCTGACCTCCCAAGGCCAGGGTAAGGCTGCGGGCAATATCCTCTGTCCCCTCCTGCCCTTTCTGAGTCCCGGGCCCGCCATCACTCACCAACTAGGGGAACTTATTTCACCTCAGAGGTGGAATAAGATCCCCATTCAGGCCGCCAGCCCCGGATGTACAGGACCATCGACTTACCACTGCCTGCCCTAAAGCTGCTCCCAATCCGCCCCTTTCCCGCTCCATCTAACTACCCCATACAATGTGCAGGGAAGTTAGATGGGATCAGGAGAGGGCATAAATAGTAAGAATGGGACGTCCATCCCCACTATTCATGCCTCCGAATGACCCTGATAATATCCAAACTGAACACGACGATATCATCCTCAGATCGTTTTCCAGTCTCATGGATTAAGACGACCAAAGAAGAACTCACTCCATTTATACTGAAAATCATACAAGCCTCACTTACCCAAGGACACATGCCAAAAGCACTCAAGAAGGCTACCATAAGACCAATCATCAAAAATAACACATTTAATAAACAGGACCCAAGTTCATACCGCCTAATTTCAAGCTTGCCACTACTGGCCAAAATTATAGAAAAGGTTGCACAGCTACAGCTGCAAGAACATGTAGACCTACGTGTAATATACCTTGTTCACCTGAAGCTTAACTAATCTCAGGTCCTTAGTGTATGATTGATTAGGGTAACGAGCTTCACCTGAGAGCACCTCCTGCCTTTTAAGATGTGTAAGTACCTATAAAGCTACGATTATCCCAGGGGAGGGAGGGAAATAACACTTATTAAAAGAGGGCTGCTACACAGTACCCTGTCTTGTGCTGCTGAGGTAAGCTATATTCTGATTTGATTTAAATTATAGCTCTTAGCTGCTTCTAGGCTCTAACTTCTTATGAAATTTAAACTACAAGCTCTCTGCTGGGTTCTAAATTTAACCAGAAAGCTCTCTTCTGTGTTTTAAATTTAAGCTAAAAGTACTTTGCTGATGCTAGGCCCTGAGTGACTATTAAATTTAAACTACAAGCTCTCTGCTGGGTATGAAATGTAACCAGAAAGTTCTCCTCTGTGTTTTAAAACTAAAAGTACTTTTCTGATGCTAGGCCCTGAGTGACTATTAAATGTAAACTACAAGCTCTCTGCTGGGTTCCAAATGTAACCAGAATGCTCTCTTCTGTATTTTAAATTTAAACTAAAAGTACTTTGCTGTTACTAGGCCCAGAGTGACTATTAAATTTAAACTACAAACTCTCTGCTGGGTATGAAATGTAACCAGAAAGTTCTCCTCTGTGTTTTAAATTTAAACTGCTGCTACTAGGCCCTGACTGATTTAACAAAAAATAGCTTTAATACAAAGAATTCCTTTTAGAAAATTACCAGAAGTATATACTCACAGTTGCAGATCTCTCTCCAGAAGTAACAGTCCCTTTTTCTAGTGTTACTCTTTTAATGTTATTGCTGCTGTTGTAGGTTCCAGAGAGGGGTGACAGCAGAAATGGGGTATGAGTAGGAGGGGCAGCAGGAATGAGGGTTCACCTAGTGCGCCTCATATCCTTGCACCATCCCTGCCCATTTAGCCTTTCCTCGTAGGGGATCCATTTCATCCCATCATTTTGGTGCCTTCCCTATACAGTACTTTTTCTGGTTGCAACAACAAGAATTGCACACACTACTCAAAATGCTGCCATGCCATGGAGTGATACTGAAGTATTTTAATGTCCTCTGTTTTATTCTCCATTCCTTTCATATTAATTCTTAGCACAATGTTTGCTTTTCTAACGAGTTGAGGATTGCAATGGATTGTCTATGATGACTCTTTCATCCTTTTCTGGGGTGGTAACTCCTAATATGGGGCTTAGTATCATGAAACTACAGTTAGGAGTATGTTTACATATGTTCATTACTTTGCACTTGTCTACATTAAATTTCATCTGCAAGTCTCACATGGTCTTCCTGCTATTTCTCATAATCTGCTTGTGATTTAACAACTTTGAATAATTTTGCGCCATCTGCAAATTTGATCCCCTCACTAGCTGTTCCCTTAGAGCCCCTCTAAAGCAAGGCAGCAGAAACTGCTGCTTTAATGAATGTAAATTTGGTCTTTCATTGGGACTTCTTACATTTGTTTTGGTAGTAGAGTTGCAGAGCACTGCAACTTTAATTATGCAAGCAGAAACACTGCTGCCATAAATAAGCCTAGTTTCTTAAATAGGTGAGCGATAAGTTCTGCAGCTTTAAATTTACCAGGTTGTTTTTCAGGATTTTGCTGGTGAATGGGGGGAGGGGGAAGAGTCCCAGCACTTATCACAGGAGTAGCTGTGTCAGTAGTGTGAAAGATGAGAAGGAAGTAGCCAATATACCAAGGCTGTGCTTCTTAATCAGCCTCCAAGCTGCCTGGTTACACCCCCTCCCCCAGCAAAGTTTCAAATGGTCAATTGCTCCAGAAACGTCCAACTTTTGATTCAACTCCATATTCCCCTACTAGTCTGCTCACCATCATTACGAGGAGGAGGAAAAAGGAGTGTGGTCCAGGGATAACACCAGCAGTCTGCATGGCCAGAGGTACCAGAAGCCACTTCACATTCCCAGACTTTGTGACAGTGGAAAAGAGAGCCAAAGTCAGGATCATCATTCAACACTGTAAACCCACATGCCGGAGCCAGGGGGAGGTGAAAATGGGATGATCCTTCCCATTAGCTGGGTGCGTGCATCCCAGTTTATATTCCATGTCTTGTTCTGGTATGGAGTTGCAGTAATATATATATTATTGAAAATCTGGGGGATAATTTTAAACTGAATGAATGCATAAATAGTATGTCTCAAAAACACATATGCAGCACTTATAAGGCATAGATGTAATATCCTCAACTTGTGTTGGTGATTCAATTTGTGCTAATTTCACAAAGTTACATAATGCTCTTTATCAACTTGTTCTCACAAATTATAATTACTTTAATTAAAAACTGGGTTACTATGTTACTCTCCTCAGCAGTGATAAAAGACAAAAAATGGGAAACAGAACTCATATAGAAACCGATAAGTGTCATTCTCATCATTGCTCTATCCTAAAGGAAAAAGGAAGAGATGCGCTCTGTGTCCAAGATATGTTGACAAGAAAGTTTGTCAGACATGTGGGACTTGCAGAAAACCTGTATGTCGCGACCATAGTAGACAAGAGACCTTTTGTAATGAATGCATTAAAATATAAGTGAATGTGTGCATTCCTATGTCAGAATTCGTAAAGTTATCACGCACATTGTCTACCATTAGTTTCTAAAGTTCATAGTTTTTTAAGTTCATATGTAACATCAAAACTGGGCACAATTTCATTACAAAGTCACATTTCTTTGATTTATTTTATTTATTTATTTAAATCGCTTATATACCACGCTCTTCAACATCAGTGCGGTTTACATAGAACATGAGGTATTTTACGGTGGGGGTTAACACCGTGTTACATATAACAGGTAGCTCAACTTGGATAACAGTAATTAACTATTAATTAACTAATTAATTTATAGTTATTCATGATTAAAAGCGCTACAAGAAAAATGCCTGTAACTTACATTTTGTGTTTTCAACATCAAAGAATATGTGTTCCACATTAAGAAAGTGTTCAGTGATGATAACTTTCATCAGCAATCACAAAAACTACATGGGGTCCATTCGGACCCCAGTTGGTAAGATTTGTATGTAAAATATGTTGGTAGGATGAGGGTTAACTAATTGTAAATTAGGCATTGATATCCAGATATATCCAACTCATGGAAAGTTCATATAAAAATAAATAAGGACTTATCTTGAACTCCAAGTGTATTCACATCACTGTGCATTACTTATTAGTAGTAACTCAACTCGTTGCCATCCAGTATGTCCATTCAGTGCTATAAACTTGCTCCAAACATGGCCAATGGTTTCATCAGAGAATTTCTGAAAAGAACATAGCATTAACCTTAAAACATTCCATCAGCATGAATGTGACTGCTGCTGTTAACTCTCTGCAGTGCAAACCACTCTTCCAGAATACCATGAATGTTATCCAGTTAAAACTCAATAAGCTCTTTCACCTTCATAAAAAAAGAATAGTGCCACATAATGCTGATATTAAAATCCACAGGGCTCCACTGTTCACCATGGGGGTCATTTTGAAACATGAATTAGCTGTGTGGACATGCACAAGAGATGGATATCTTCCGAAAACATCCACAACTATATTCCAAAAAGTGCTTCCCATATATGTACATGCCGTTAAGACAGGGATCTCAGAACGCACACGTAAGGGGTGAAACAGAGGCATGGCATGCCCTAGAGATATATATATCTTCTTTTTTTTTTTAAACTTTTATTTTCATTTTGCAACAAACAAAAGAAACAACACACCAAAGGAGACAAAACAAGTATACAATAAGGAAAAGCAAACCCAATTACCCCCCACCCCCATGCTTCTTCTCTAGCTGATTATGTCAGCATGTGAGCGCTTCCAAACAACAGTGATTATACATCAAAAACAATCAAAAGAGTATCTGCGATACAGAATAATCATGGGACAAAGATATATACAAATTTAGACAGTCAGATGAGAGCATTGAGCAGAATGTACATAGTCATTGAGCATCTTCCATTTAGACCGATGATGAGGAGTCTGAATGGGGGAAGCAAACATACGAGGTATTTGTTCATATTTACTGTAGAGACAGACATGATTCCACCATTCATTGGGGCTCAGCTGAGAGCTATTTTTCCAGTATTTCGTAATTAGGGAAATAGCAATGCCAAGCATAAAGTCCAAAAGGAAGTAAGCCGTTTTTGGAAGAGAGGGGATCCCCGCAGCTGAGCGAAGTCCCACTATCCTCCAAGAAAGGGGCTCTTGAAAGTGCAAAATAGACTGGATACGACCCCAGACCCGACGCCAGTAATACTGTAGTGCGGGGCATTCATACATAACATGAGGTAGTGAACCAATGGCCGCATGGCATGTCCAACAACTATTGCCCTGAGTAGTGTTCCATTTGGCTAATCTGTCAGGAGTGTAAAAACACCGGTGGGCTAGAAAGAAGAGTGTCTGAGTGAGTGAGGCGGATCGGGAGACCCGTGTCACTCTACTCCAGACAAGGCTCCATTGCTCCGGGGTCAAAGTCACATGCAATTCTCTCTCCCATGCTTTCTGCGCTATAGGGGTATCTCTAGTTATAGCATTACATAAGGTTTTGTAAAAATTGGATGCTACACCCGGTGAACTACCGATAGAGCGGATAGTCTCCAACCAACCTTGTGTAGGGGAGGCTGATGGCGGGAGCACCTTAGCACTCCGAAGGCAATGCTGAAGTTGCATCAACTGAAAGTAGTGTTTCGCTGGGAGACCAAATTCAATTTGCAATTCACTAAAAGTTTTCCAGCGACCTTCATGGAACAACTGACTAGGAATCCAAATGCCCCTAGTGTACCAGGGGCTCCACGCCATCGGCTTATTTTGTATTCGAAATCGAGTGTTATACCAAAGTGGGAGCTTGTCTAACGGACAGAGTCGGGAGTCTAAAGAGTGCATAAGATTATTAAAGGCACCTAAGGTGTCTAAAAGCATTGGTGGAAAGTGGGAGTCTGATGGGAGAGTCATACCAGGGAGAAAAGTAAGAGGAATCGGTTTGCAAAGGTCCTCTTCTATGTCTAGCCACACAGGTCTACTCGGTACTGGATCTTCCAGCCAGCGAGCACCTTGTTTGAGAAGAAAAGATTGATGATACTTCAGGAAATCAGGGAATCTGACACCCCCATTTTCCTTATCTGCTTGCAGCTTATGTTTCGCTATCCTAGGTGTCTTGTTTTGCCACAAGTATCTAGTCAGAAGGCCCTCTATATCTTTATATATACGTCGAGGGAAGAGACAGGGCAACATTTCTAAGATATAATTCACTTTCGGAACAATCATCATTTTTATGGTTTCTAATCGACCCCACCAGGTAAGTGTTAAAGGAGTCCAGCGGTGAGTAAGCGCCCGGACTTTAGAGGTTAAGTCTTTGGCATTGAAGGAGATAGTGTCTTCCAAAGGAGAACAATAGTGAACCCCAAGGTATTTGACCATGCGAGGTTGCCATAAAAAGGGGAAGGGTTGCATATCTGCCTGATGAAGCAAAGGATTTAATGGAAAGGCTACCGACTTGGTCCAATTTATCTTATAACCGGACAGTTGTGAGTATTTACCAATTTGCTCTAGGACAGCCGGTACTGAGTCTATAGAGACAAAAAGCATAAGGTCATCAGCATACGCTGAAATTTTGATTTCCCTATGGGTGAAGGGGACTCCATGAATCTCTTCCGATTGCCGGATTAGTAAAGCCAAGGGTTCAAGTGCAAGATCGAAGAGAAGTGGAGACAGTGGGCATCCCTGGCGAGTGCCGCGTTGAAGGGGAAAAGGCTGAGACTTTAAAGCATTGGCACATATACTGGCTGTAGGCTGTGCGTACATGGTGCGAAGACAACGGAGAAAACCTTCCCCGAATCCGTACCAGCGGAGGACTGCAAACAGGAAGGGCCACTCTAAGCGATCAAAGGCCTTCTCAGCATCAAGTGAGAGGCCAACAAATGGGCGATCAAGATTAACTGCGGTAGTCAGTACATGGCATAGAGTCCGAGCATTGTCAGCAGTTGATCTACCAGGAATGAAACCGCATTGATCTGGGTGTATTAAGGTAGGCATCCTATCCGAGAGCCGGGTAGAGAGAATGGTGGCAAATATTTTATAGTCCGCGTTTAGGAGGGAAATTGGACGATAATTAGCTGTTAGTTGCGGGTCTCTCCCCTCTTTCTCAAAAACTACTACATTTGCCATTGAAAAGGACCCAGAAGGAGAACCCTCCTCGGCCAGAGCAGAAAAATAAATTTTCAAAACTGGAGCTAAGTCAGCGTGAAAAGTTTTGTAGAATTCAGCAGGGAGACCGTCTGGGCCTGCGGCTCGACCTGAGGCACATTTCTTGATAGCAGAATGAATTTCTGAGACAGTAAATGGTGTGTCCAAGGCCACTCTATCTTCGTCAGATAGGGTCGGTCTTTGTACCCCTGAAAGTAAGCGTTCAAATACATCTGGCTCAAAATCACATTCAGATTGATAAAGCCGAGTATAAAAATCACGAAAGAGTTCTAAGATTTCGGTATCTTTAGTGACCAAGCCCCCCCCCGACGGATTACGGAGGGCGGTAACACGCTTGGCTTCTTTTTGACCTTTTAGGGCATTTGCTAATAATTTGCCAGCACGATTATTTTCCCGATAATATAGCCCTTGTTGTGATTCAATATTTTTAACAGCAGCAGTGTACAAAAGCTGATTGTATTGAAAACGCAAGCGTTGTAAACGGAGTAAAATACATGGGTCAGTACGGGACGTGAGGAGACGCTCCCCAGCTTGTATCTGCTGCTCTAGAATCAGTAAATGCTGCTTTCTTTGTTTCCCCTGCCGAATTTGATAGCTAGTTATAGTGGCGCGGATAGATGCTTTAAAACCCTCCCACCAAGCCCAGCTCGCTGTGTCATGGGGTGAGTTAAAATGAAAATAATCTTGGATAGCGGCCTTTATATCAACCTGAAAATCTTTTTGACCCAGTAGGGATCTATCAAAAAACCAAGCTCGGGGAGAATCGTCCCGCGCAGTGACACGTAATGATAAAGATATGGCAGCATGATCTGAAATATGGAGAGGATGAGTCCTAGTCGTGTCTACTTGAGAAATCAGTGCTTTGGAAATGAGAAAGAAATCTATTCTAGATTGGGAGTGATGGGGGGCAGAAAAGAAAGTGAACTCTAAGTCGGAGGGGTGAAGCAGCCTCCATATATCTACCAGCGCAAGGTCTTGCATCAGAGCTGTAAGGGTAGCAAGACTCTTGGGTGGACTACTCGTTCTAGGCGGCTGTCTATCTATCAGAGGGTCTAACACTTGATTAAAATCACCACCAAGTATTAATGGAGTATTGGCAGAGGCCTGTGCCAACTGCGCAATACTTGCATAGTAAGCAGGGTTGTCCACATTCGGGGCATAAATGCAAATACATGTAAATTCACTATCTCCAACCTTAAGATGTACGCGGGCCCATCTACCCTCCTTGTCAGCGCTAGTATCAATTACAGTAGCTTGCAAAGATTTCTTAACCAGAATGGCTACCCCGCACCGTTTGGAAACGGCGGGAGAATAGGCAGCCACCATGTAAGGCTTAATATTGAGTTTCAGTGTTTCAGCAGAGTTTAAGTGCGTTTCCTGAAGAAACGCTAAATCAGCATGCTCATGGCTAAGATAGCTAAGGATTTTCTTTCTCTTGATTGGACTATTAATGCCCTTTACGTTGAGTGATAAGATTTTACATAAAGCCATTCAGACAAGTTAAAAATTCTGAGCATGATAGCGCACATAATTTCACAATGTCCCTCATATTGACTGTATCTGGCTGTACATATGGCAGAAAAGAAAATAAGCTTAGATAATACAATGAAGCGCCCCACATGAAAAAAGAAAAACCGCAGCGCGGTAGAGAAGAAGCAGAACCCCAAAAATTACTGGCGACCATGTGTCTGCGGGGAGAAGCCCCAGAGAAGGCCGAAATTGAAAAAACACATAACCTGTAGGACTGTGCGTGCTCCGAATCCGACCGAGGCACACATCATGGAGGGATAGGAGACCACACAACAAAAGTCATAGAAAGAAAGAAAGAAAGTCCAGGCAGTCTCTGTACTGAACTATGACCGCCGCATCGGGCCCTTCAAAATGGCGGACAGAGCCGGCAAATAAAAGTCCAAGTCGTTGGATTAGCGCATCTGCTCTGCTTCTTTGGAGTCTAAAAATGTTGATAGTAGATCAGGATCTTCGAATGTCCTGGTTTGGTTGTGGAGAGTCACTTGGAGCTTCGCGGGATACAACAGGCCAAAGCGAGCCTGTAGCTGTTGAAGTCGAGGGCGAAAAGCAAGGAGTTTCTTCCGTCGGTCGACTGTAGGCTTTGCCAAATCAGGGAAGAAGGAGACTTTGTGACCTTCAAATTCCAAATGATGGTTCGCCCGGGCAGCATTTAAAATTTGTTCCACTTGTTGATATCGTAGCAAGCGAAAGATAATAGGCCGGGGGGTCGTTCGGTTGAGCGCCATGTGGGTAGGAACACGGTGTGCTCGATCGATTTCCAGTTCTTTATGAAAGGTGATCTTCAGCAAGGAAGGAAGAGTTTTGAGCAGGAATTCTCTCATATCTCCCGCTTCCACCCCCTCCGGTATTCCAATGAGCCTCACATTGTTGCGACGGGCTCGATTATTGCTATCTTCTAACTCCTTTTGAAGATTCTGTATCTGGCGCTCAGCCTTGTCCAGTGTGCCCAAGCGCACCGCGTGCGAGTCGAGGACCCCCGCCATATTGTCCTGCCGTAATGAGAGACCTTCAAGTCGGTCCTGGAGCACTCCAAAGTCTTCTCGCATGGCTCTAAGCGCTTCTCCATTGGACTGCACCAATTCCTTCACGCCGCGTATTTCCTCTAAAATCTCCAGGTGCATTTCGGGGTTCTCCCGAAATGGAACCATCTTCTGTGGGGAGGACACCTCTGTTTTGGAGCGTTTTCCGTGAGAAGAAGAAGGAGACCCGAAGTCCAAGCGCGCTGGTTTATGGGCCGCCATCCCCCCCGAGGTACCCCGGTCAGCCCGGAGCGAAATAGTAAGTTTGTATAGGTATTATGTCAGGATTCTAAGTAGGCCTCTCGGGAGCTTCAGCGCGAAGCGTCTTACCCGCTGGACATCAGGCTCCGCCCCCCGCCCTAGAGATATATAAAGCGTATTCAAGTTTTGCACATGTACGTCCATCGTGTGCCCTGCAGATGTCCACATTATACCTGCAGAAACGTGGTATAAGGGCAGGACTTAGGAAAAAAAACTAGCTCGGCGTAGAGAGATACTGTTACCAGAATAGGACAAACTGCCATGACTGTAGCCAGTGAAATACACCTAGGTGGGAGCAGCTGCCAAGCCAATGGCAACCAGTAGTAGCCCAGAGGATGTGCAAAAATGAGCAACATTGCAGAATGAGGCAGAAGGAGACAGGGAGACAAGTAGGACAGACACAAATGCATTTAATAGTGGCATAAGTAGAGGCACAGCACCCCTCAAGGCATGCAATGACAAATGTCCATTGTGCCCACCCCACCATACACATACACCCCACAGTTAAACCCATGTACATTCACAGATCCCCAAGTGTGCCCTCATCTCCATATCCCACCATACTTTACCTGCAGCAATAGTGACACCACCCACCTGCACAAACAGAATGGCAACCCCACCTCTTGCCGAGCACATGCACCAGGCCCTCCCATGTAACATAGTAACATAGTAGTTGACGGCAGATAAAGACCAGCATGGTCCATCCAGTCTGCCCAGCAAGATGGCAAGAGTAGGTGCACCTGTCGCTCCGCGCAGGCCACCCCTCCCCATATCCTTGTTCAGGGGTAAACCCACCACTCCATGTAGGACATTCCTATTTGTTGAGACGTTATATGGTTCAAAAGTTAGATGGTACCGTTTATTTTGTTGTTTTCCTATTTCTGTAAAGGGATCCTCTGTGTTTGTCCCATGCCTTTTTGAATTCCGTCACCGTGTTCGCCCCTACCACTTCCATCGGGAGGGTATTCCAAGCATCCACCACCCTTTCAGTGAAAAAATATTTCCTGACATTGCCTTTCAATTTACCCCCTTGCAGTTTCATGTTATGCCCTCTAGTTTTACAGGTTCCCCGTCTTTGGAAGAGGTTTGTTTGTTCATCATTTCTCTTTAAGTATTTAACGGTCTGAATCATATCTCCCCTGTCCCTCCTTTCCTCCAAAGTATACATATTTAGGTCTTCAAGTCTCTTCTCATAAGGCTTCTGATGCAGGCTCCAAATCATTTTGGTCGCCTTCCTCTGAACAGTCTCCAGTCTTTTTACATCCTTTGCAAGATATGGTCTCCAAAACTGAACACAGTATTCCAAGTGAGGCCTCACCAGTGACCTACACAGTGGCATAAGTACCTCTTCTTTTCTGCTGGTAATCCCTCTTTGTATGCAGCCCAACATCCTCCTGGCTTTTGCCACTGCCTTGTTGCACTGTGACAGATACTTTGGCCCCACTGATCTCTGCCCCTCCCTATGGCTCTCCCATCCCAGAGGGCACATGCTCAACTACTGACATGATGGTACTGAAAGGTGTGCATGACCTTGTGCCATCAGACCCTGAACTGTTGCTGTCTTCTCTCCCTTCCACCAGACCCTCATGAAAGAGTGGGGTGGTCAATAGAGGGTCCATGCCCTGAGGAACAGGACGCAAAATATTGGAGAGTGCTATGGTGGCTGAGTCTGCTGGTAAGGAAGCATTCACGCTGGTGCACGTGCTGACCTTATTGGTGGAAGACACAGACCCTGCAGGAGTACATGTGATTTCCACCAGGCAGCTGACTGTACCTGAGTGTGTTTGCCAGACTGCTGTTTGAAGCAGGGCCAGCTGCTAAAATAACTCCCCTACCTCACACCTCCCTCAAATAGTCACAGATATGAAGACCTTATGGAGTGGTGTCTCCTGTGCAGTCCTTCCAGAGGCATTCAGCAGCCATCCATGTCCCTTGATAGTGCTGCCCTGTCACTGGTGCCTCCCATCAGTCACTCACTCATCCTGTTCATCATGAACAAGTTTAATAACAACAATAGTCATGGTAACCCTGGCCACACCAACTGCATCTGGAGCAGTGCTGTAGCATAGGCCGGCAACTAGGGTTTGATTCCCACAGTTGTTTTGTGTGACCTTGCTGAGGATACAGCATCCAGCACAATATGAGGGAACAGGAGCAGGAGTATACTTCAGGAGGCCAATCAGTGAGTGTGCATGTACAATGATGGAGTGGGCAGGTCACAGACATATACATCTCCAGACAAGGGTCTGGCTGGTGATGTGTGTGTCTGGACATGGCCACTGATGAGCAATATTTTTCACCTGCCCACATGGACCTGCCTGGGAGTCTCACCATCACTCACAACATTGTTGCACTCTTCCTTGCAGGTGGGGGTGGTTGTGGTGCCCTGTTGAGGGAATTATCATGGAGGATATCAACTTATAATTTGCTATGGTGCTGCTGCAGAGTGCTGACTGGGAACAGCGGAGGGCAGCACATAGACACCCATATCCAGGTTGTGAAGACAGCGGAGGGCAGCACATAGGCACCCATATCCAGGTTGTGAAGACTGAGGAGTCAGTACCTGGAGCTGACTAATGAAATGTGTGTGCCTAGGTACCAATTTGACCATGTAGCCATCCATAACTTGTGCAAGGAGCCTGAGCCCCACCATGTTGCAATCTCCCACAGACAGGAAGTTGTGCCTGTCCATGTGAAGGTGCTCACAGCTCTTGGTTTCCTGGAAACAGGTTCATTCCAATCCATGCTGGCATCAGCAGCAGATCTCAGCCAGGCAGCAGTGTCAAGATGCATCACACAGTTCCTGGGGGACCTGTTGTTCAGGGGAGAGCAAAATTCCTGATGCACTCAAGTCCACAGGGTAATCCTCCTGTGGGTCCACCAAAGACACTGCTCCAGAGCCTGCAGTAGTGAACCCGCAAGCCACCTAAGTCCTCTGTCCCGGTGCAGTCATTGCAGACTCACTGAGGGTAAGTCTGTTTCTGCTTCCTCTGACCCATTGGACGAACACCTGTTGCAGACAGAAAAACCCGGCAAGTTGCTATGACACAGAATGCTAACTCAACACTCTACTGCCATCTTGCCTTCCCTGATCTGGCATCCATATGTTTATTGGGCATCTGATGCCACCAACACAATGGTACCAGTCCCTGTATTCTTTGTTATCTGTGTCTGTTCCTATCTTGGCACTGCCCATGCCCATCTGTGGTATCCTACCCTCACTGGCCATCTGTCCATATTCTGTCCACATCCACACCTGCCATACTGAACATTCTGTTGTTGTGTTCCCCTACATTCTTCTTTGTATTCAGTCAGACACTCAAATTCAGCTCTCTATCCTGCCTGCCCCTTGGACCATTCAAGTTGCAACATACCAGCTACATGTCTAGCCTCCAGCCCAGCCCCCAAATTTCTCTTCCCACTCTGTTGCAGGTCTCTGATACCCCTCTGTGCCCCCTAGATCTCTTCCACTCATTTACCTCTGTCATAGATATGCACTGCCTCTGCCACTCCCCCTCTAATACCAGCATTCCCTCTCATGCCCCACCCTGTCATCTCATCCTGCCCTTGGACCTCTGACGTATCTCCCACACAGCATATCTGTTCCCCTCCCCATCCTCTCTCCCTGGTCCCTATTTCCTCTCCCCCTGCCCCTACCACAGAGACTGGCCCAACCCCCTGGTCCCAGCTGACCCAGATTCTGCTCTCTCCCAGTATCAATCTCCCCAACCCTCAGCAGTGGCACTGTTCCATTCCAAGCCGACCAGTATCTGTAGTCCTGTTGTACCTGTGTCTCCATTCCAAAATATTAGGCCATTTCCTGTTTGATCCCAGAACCAGTCCCAGTGCCTGCAACTCTGGTGTTCCTCATTCCCTCACACTCACACAGTTACAAATCCATCCACACAGAAATTCACATGGCCCCATACCTTGGAGGGGCCCATGTGGGCCTCTCAGGCATGAGGGGGAAGGCATTACGTACCACAACTCAGCTCACTGACCCATATCTGCACTGCTGCAGAACTAAGGAACTGCTGGAGTGGGTTTATCTGTGCTCCGCAGCCGTGTAACATTGCTAGCTGCCGGCATGCAACACCACATTGGGATATAATAGGGGCATTTCCTGTCTCAATTGATCTTTGTTGGGGTTATGGTGCCTGCACATTGGAGGGATACCATCCCTCATGTGGTGTGCATGTGCATTGGTTGCCCACTCAACTGTGCCATGGACAATGCACCAACATCTCCCTGGGTGCTGTACATCACTCCCACACATGGCAATGCCACAGCAGGCACCTATGTTCCTCCACATCCCCCACAATGTGCCTCAGCACACATCTCTGAGACCAGTGTTTTCCTCCCCATATCTATGCAGGTGACAGAAGATACCCCCTGAAGGACTGCTTGATGACCCCTATTGTCCATCCCTGCACACCAGCAGAACAGCGGTATAATCATGCACTCAGGATGACCAGTGGATCTTTGGACAACTGAACAGCTACTTCCAATGCCTGGATTGCTCTACTAAGGTGTGCCAGATATTCCTTGCCTGATTCATGCTCCACAACTATGCGCTATGGCACAGGCAACCCATGCCAGATGGGGCGGACATATCCACAGAGGACAATGATGATGAACCTGTTGCCCCACAGGTGCCCCGAGGACAGGCCTACAGGAGGGATTTGCATCCCACCAGAACCTGGTGCAAGCAGATTTTGCATGAGGCATGAGGAGTGGTAGATGTTTGGAATGCCCTCCCGATGGAAGTGGTGGGGGCAAATACAGTGACAGAATTCAAAATGGCATGGGACAGACACAGTGGATCCCTTTACAGCAACAGAACAAAAGCAAAATAAACTTAACTATCTAATTTCTCAACAGGTGTGTCCTACATCGATCGATGGGTTCACCCCTAAACAAAGACATGGGGAGGGGTGACCTGCACGGTACGGCAGGTGCACCTACTCTTGCCATCTTACTGGGCAGACTAGATGGACCATACTGGTCTTTATCTGTGGCCATTTACTATGTTACTATGCTACTATGAGTCACTTGAATATGCCAAGGTGAGCTGGGGTGGGGAACGTGGAGGAGGAGGAAGGAGATGAGGGATGAGAGCTGGGAGAGGAGGGAGGATTAGGGGGCAGGGGAGCAGGTTGGGAATGGGGATGGGAGTGGGAGTGGAATGGGGGTGGGGGGTATTGTGGGAATAGCTGCCAAGTCCTTTTCAGGTTCATGTCTTCAGCGGAAAGAACAAACCAAACTGGAATATCTGTAAGGCAAATACAACGTTTATTTCTCCATTGCAGCAGGGCTGCTCTTGCAAAGCCAGAAGTAGTAGTCCCAAATGTAAATTGCACAGTTAAGGGAGTTGACAGACATGCAGGGGTCTAGCATGACATACATGTCTCTGTCCAGCAGGGCCGGATTTACCTATACACCCATTACGCCGTGGCGTAGGGTCCACAGCTGGCAAGGGCCCACAAAAATCGAACAAATTAGCTTTTTTTAAAAATAAAATTAAAAAAAAAACTGCTGGCTGCCACTGCGGGGCCCCCTCTGCTGCCGCGGCAGCATGGACTGACCCGCGGGGCCCCCTCTGCAAGCTGAATCAATCGGTCCGTCTGTCCCTCCCTCCCTCCGTGCAGGCTTTGAGAGGCGCGAAGGGAGAGTGTCTCCCTCGCATCTCTGTTAAGCCCGCAGGAGGGAGGGAGGGACGGACGGACCGATTGATTCAGCTTGCAGAGGGGGCTTAACAGAGACGCGAGGGAGACACTCTCCCTTTGCGCCTCTCAAAGCCTGAAAGGAGGAAGGGAGGGATGGACGGACCGATTGATTCAGCTTGCAGAGGAGGCACCGCGGGTCAGTCCATGCTGCCGCGGCAGCAGAGGGGGCCCGCGGCGGCAGCCAGCAGTTTTTTTTTAAATTAAATTTTACTTTAGGCCGATGGGGGGGGGGGTAGGACTGGTAATGGGCTATTGCGGGGGCTGGGGCTGGGGCTGGGACTGGAAATGGGCTGGGGGGGGTTAAGGCTGGAGGTGGGCTGATGGGGTTAGGACTGGTAATGGGCTGTGGGCTGTTGGGGGGGAGGTTAGAACTGGTAATGGGCTATGGGGGTGGGCTAAGACTGGTAATGGGCTGTGGGCTGATGGGGGCTGTCTGGTAATGGTCTAAGGGGGGGGCTAGGACTGGAAATGGGCTGGGGGGGTTAAGACTGGAGGTGGGCTGATGGGGTTAGGACTGGTAATGGGCTGTGGGCTGTTGGGTGGGTTAGGACTGGTAATGGGCTTTGGGGGGGTTAAGGCTGGTAATGGGCTGTGGGCTGATGGGGGCTGTCTGGTAATGGGCTATGGGGGGGGCTAGGACTGGAAATGGGCTAGGGGGGTTAAGACTGGAGGTGGGCTGATGGGGTTAGGACTGGTAATGGGCTGTGGGCTGTTGGGGTGGGTTAGAACTGGTAATGGGCTTTGGGGAGGGTTAAGACTGGTAATGGGCTGTGGGCTGATGGGGGGCTAGGACTTATATTGGGTTGGGGGGTTGCTAGGACTGGAAATGGGCTGATGGGTGGCTAGGACTAGAAATGGGCTGATGCAGGGACTAGAAGGGAATGGATGCTGGGTGAGGCTGGAACTAGAAGGGAGCTGATGTTGGGGGAGGATTAGAATGGGATGGGGCTGGAAGAGTAAAATGGAGAAGGGAAAAATATTTTGTGTGGGAAGGATAAAAAATCTACAATTGGCCGGGTATTGGGAGAGTAAGTGGGGATTGAGGATGGAGGGGTAAAATTTGAGTGGATGAAATAGGAATGAGGAAAGAGCAAAAGGAGAAAGATTAGTATGTTAAAGCAGATGTAGAGAGAGAATGGAAAAAAACTAGAAGAGAGAAGAAAGGACAAATGGACAGAAGACGATGGAGAGTTAGCAGAAGACACGAAGAAACCAGAAGAAAGTGGCTGGAGCAATTGCAGCTGAAAAAAAATGCACAAAAGGTAGAAAAATATCTCTTTATTTTGAATTTATTAATTGGAATATGTCAGCTCTGGTAAATGTGCATCATTAACTCTGCGCTTTGTTTAGTACAAGAGCAAATTAATGTATAGTTTTATTTCTACAGTGTTGTACATTCAAGTTTGGCTTTTGGGATTCCCAGTTTAATTATTGTCTTCCTGTTTCTAAATTGTGATTACTTGTTTGGTGATGGTCTATGTTCTGCATGTGTAACTGAGCTGAGGTGTTCTGTTTATATAATTCCTATTTGACATTGCCACTTGTTCTCTTTCCCCAGTAGGTCATGTATTGTTGTTCTCTGAAATGTATTGGTTTAATATTTGCAGTGTTGCCTTTTGATTGGTAGAGTATGGTGCTTTGTGAGTCCTGGTAGTGCTGTTAGGATACGGCGGGTTTGCTATGGGTTCTAAATGGGCAGTGTTTGTAGTAGTTCCTAATGTGTCTGGCAGTTGGCACTGGATTATAGTAATGTAGAAATCTTTTAGTCTTTCTTTATCCATACACTCATTAAGAGGCACGTTTACTAAAAGTTAGTATATGGTAACATTATGCAAATATTTATGCAAATGAGGCCCCTTATGCAAATGATGCCCCGCACCCCCCTTGGGCCGCCCCTGCTGGGGGCCCACAATTTTTGTTGGCGTAGGGCCTCACTCAAGGTAAATCCGGCCCTGCTGTCCAGTATTTATCAGGCACATCCCTTATAATCAGATCAGGCAGATGTTCAGACGTCAAAGAAACAGACCTGACGGGGCCCAATACAGGTGTTTCATCCTGATAATTTCCCATATCTGTGTGAGAAATATATTGTTGACCACAATGTTCCTATCTCTTGGGCTAGCAGCATATCTGTCCTTGTTCCTATTGGCCAGTTTGTAGAAGATATGTCCTATCACCATGACCAAGGTTAAAAATCTTGTACTCTTGATCCAGTGTCATATTTCTGTCTGTTCCTCATCTTCTACATGGCCCTTCTCAGACCTATTTCTTTCATACATGTAGCTGGGCAACACCATTTAGCTTGTACACCTTGGAGTTACAAATGCACTACGGTTAGAGTGTTTTAACATTATTAATGAGATATTAACAATTGAAACAAAGTAATCAGGTCTTGACTATGTTATCACTCAATATTAATGATGGAGACCAGGGCTTACACACATTTCTCACCAGTAGTAACACCACTGATCTGTTCATTTGCATTGAATTGTACCACATGAAATACACTACAAGCAAATAGGAGCCATTAAACTAGATATAATGTCGGGGTGGGGTGGGGGGCAGGTGCAGTCCTGGTATTTTCCATTAACTCTAACTAATCTAGCAGGTCATGGGGGCGGGGGGGGGGGCCTAATACTGTGGGGTGAACTATATATTTCCTGGCACACTCTTAGGGAAGGAAAAGATTGACTGTCTTATACAGTACATGTTTCACCAGAGTTCAACTGGAGGAGTAGTAAGAGGGGGGTCTCAGCTGGTGGACATCTCCATTGCAAGCACAAAAGGATATAGATCTGTGGTTTGCCCTATGTCATCTGCACAGGTTCCCCTTTTCCAAGGCATCCAGAATTGATAAGGCCCAGGCCCCTGTCCAGTGCCTCTTCAGGGGGAGGGGATGGGAGTGGGCTGGGGATAGAGGGAAATAGGGGCCAGCTAGATAGATATGCAATCATGGACATGGAGACCAGCTACATCCCACACTACTGGCCGGGATCAGTGCATCACACATGTGTTTCCAATGGGATGTCCACACCACCACCACCACAGATGGCTGATTGGGTACATCTCCCTTGGTTAGCTAGCAATAGTTAGTCAATGCATGCCATCTGTACATGGGCCAGTCCTGTCATTCTATGTGCATATCCTCCCCTATCTCCAACCACAGTGCATTCCTGGATGACACCTGCTGACTCACCCAAACCTAGTCTGTCTGGCAAGGTGTGATCATGAATGTCACCCTGGTGTTAGGTTGGGTTACTTGGGGATAAATGCTGGTACCACACCTCAATTCCCAAGATATCTAACGCCCATTCCCAGGAACCACCAACCCTGCACATCCACTACAACACCCCTCTCACACCTTCAATCTCCACATGCAGACCCATGTGCAGCTGTCATCCACCCTGTTCTGCCCAGTTCCCCAATGACCCATGTAATGTGCGAGCATAGACCCTTCTCCCCTCACACTGCCTGGCCCACCCATTACCCCTGTCCAATGCCCTTGCCCCCCCCTCACTCAGAGGGCATATGGACAGGTTCTGCTATTGGATATTTGGCACCTCTGAGTGTACAACACAGGCCCCAAACTGTTGGTGTTGTCAACCTAGTCCAGAAACAACTGCGAGAGTCACAGTGGTTGTACAGTGCACCCTGTGGGCATGACACACTTTAGAGCAACACTCTTAGAAGCATCAGTTGTCAGACATGATTGCAGTCCTTCCACTGTGCTATGGATGCTGCAGTGTCCCTCTGTGTCATAGAATGATGAGAGCAGTGGAGAACAGCATATTCCACATCCACACACATTTATTAGAAACATAGAAACATGATGGCAGAAAAAAACCACATCGTCTATCTAGTCTGCCCTTCCACATTAATTACAATAGTCCTCTTTTTACCTTTGGAGATAAGTTGGGTTTGTCCCATGCTTAAAATTTAGATACTGTCCTCGTGTCCACAATCTCCACTGGGAGACTATTACACACATCTGCCACTCTTTCCGGAAAGAAATATTTCCACATATTACTCCTGAGTCTATCCTCTTTCATTCTCATGCTATGTCCCCTCATAGCAGAACTTGCCTTCAATTGAAAGAGACTCTCCTGTGCATTTACGCCATGGAGGTATTTAAATGTCATTATTGTATCGCCCCTATCCCTTCTTTCCTCTAAAGTATACATATTAAGATCTTTAAGTCTGTCCTCATATGCTTCATAACAAAGACCATTAACTGTTTTAGTAGCCACACTCTACACTGACTCCAACCTGTTTATATCCTTTTGAAGGTGTGGTCTCCAAAATTGCACACAATACTCCAAATGAGGTCTCACCAAAGACTTATACAGATGCATTATCACCTCCTTTTTTCTGCTGGCCATTCCTGTCCCTATACAGCCAAGCATTTTTCTGGCTTTTGCAGTCACCTTTTCTACCTACAGTATTTAGCTACTTTAAGATCATCAGACACAATTTCGCCCAGGTCCCGTTCTTCTTCTGTGGACAGAAGTACCTCACCCCTACACTGTACTGTTCCTTTGGATTTTTGCAGCCCGAATGCATGACCCTTGTAATGTTGCTATTACCCACAGCTTGAGCTTGTGGATATAAGCAGCCTGATTCCTTATTCAGTTAGTAAAATGGTGCTTGGGGAAAGCACTGCCTTCTGGGAGTTGAAGTTTTTTCACTATTTGAAATAAGGCGAGTTGTGGAGCTCGAGGGTTCAGGCAAATAACAGGATTTTAATTCCCCTTCCCACACGGTTTTACAAATGGAAAATAAAGAACAAGGCCATACAACTTCTGGCATGAAATAATATAAGAAATGTAACTCAAACAGCTTCTTATATCAGCATCACTATAATCCAACATAAAGAGCACTTCTGTTCCAAAACCTTTGGTGCTGTTTCCTTTGGCTGCTACCGGCAGCTCTCTCTCTCTGCAGAGCTTAAACTTATTATACAGGTTTTATCTTCTCAGACAGAGACATTGTACAGTCCATTGACTCAATAGACAGATATTCTACAGATGGCTCAGTTTCCATCGGTTCATACTGACTCTCAGTTGGAAATGTCTGCAATTGCTTACAAGGTGTTTCTAAGCACACACCTGTTCCTTCAGCAATAGACTTTTCCCCGTAGCCTTCTGCTACACACGGCTTGTAATTGTCACAGTGTTCACCACATGGAAAGCCCCACCCTTCTGGGTTAACAGCAGAGCACTTCTTAAAAACAGCTTTACTTTTATACCAGTCACTCAGCCTACCTCTTGGCTTCCTTATTAGAGATTCCTTCTGCTTTCCAGGATCAGCTACAGCTGTAAGCCTTGGAGTTTCTACGTGCACACAAGTCTGCCTTCTTGGTACATTCCCCTTATAGCTGCCTTTTACCCACAGCAACAAACCTGGGCTGTTTGTACCTTGCTCCTTTGCACGGACTCTCTGCTCGTCTCCTGTGCTGACTTCCCCTTCTGAATTAAAGGTCAGAGAATCCTCTGTTACCATGAATTCCTCTGTGTCTTCACTCTCAAGCAAATCCTCTGTTTCTCGTGACTGCTTTCCTCGTGGCTGTGCTCTCAGCTGGCCTTCCAACTCTGCTTCCCCATTTGCTTCCAGATCTGCCTGCTCATGTGCTTGCTCCCTTCCTAATGAGCTTCTCTTAAATCTCTGGTTTTCTGGGTTTAACCTGACCACTCCTTCCAACAGGTGTCCAGCCTTAGCTCGTGATTGCTGAGCTGAACTGCAGCAGGGGCGTGTTTTCCTCTCCTCTAATCTGCTTTGTTTGTGGTTTCCCTGGAAACCAGGAACCATGTGCACTTGTTTACTTTCCTTAACTGAAGCTGAATCCCGCATTTTATCACTCTCTAAGGGATCTGAGGGACCTTCTACACCACACCCTGCATTTTTTAGCATTAAATTTCAGCTCCAAATTCTAGACCATGCTTCAAGCTTATTTAGATGTCATCTACTCCTTCCTGGGTGTCTACTCTATTGCAGATTTTGGTATCATCCGCAAACAAGCAAATCTTACCTGACAGCCCTTCTGTGATATCACTAACAAAGATGTTAAAAAGAATTGAACCAAGGACAGATCCATGTGGAACACCACTGATAACCTCCTTCTCTTCAGAGTGAGCTCCATTTACTTGTTCCTTTGTCACCTCCCACTCAACTAATTTCTAACCCAATCAGTAACTTTAGGGTCCATTCCTAGGGTGCTCAGTTTGTTTATACGTTGCCTGTGCAGAATGGTGTTGAAGGCTTTACTGAAATCTAAATACACCACATCTAGGGATCTCCCTCGGTCTAACTCCCTGGTCACACAGACAAAGAAATCAATCAGATTTGTCTGACAAGACCTACCTCTGGTGAATCCATGCTGCCTTGGATCCTGCAATCCATTGAACTCCAGAAACCTCACTATTCTCTGTTTTAATAGACTTTCTAATAATTTACTAACCACAGAGGTTAGACTAACCAGCCTTTAGTTCTAAATGTTATGCTTATGTCCGTTTTTTGTAAAGGAACAACTTGTGCCTTTCTCAAGTCCTCTGGCACCACTCCTGACTCCAAAGAAGCATTGAAAAAGTCAGACAGTGGAGCCTCTATAATGTCCCTAAGTTTCCTCAGTATTCTTGGATGTATCCCATCCAGACTCACGGCTTTGTCTACTTTTAGTTTAGCTAGCTCCTCACGAACACAGTCTTCTGAAAATCATTTGAGATCCACATCACTTTTGTTCCTGTTTGCGGGTGTTGTCTGAGGTCCTGCTCCTGGCCTTTATCTATGAACACAGGACAGAAGTGTGTTAAGCAATTCTGCTTTATCCTCATCAGTTTCCGCATATTCCTCCCTTGCACCTTTGAGTCTTATAATACCACTTTTGCCCATCCTCCTCTCACTAACATATCTGAAAATGTTTTATCCCCGCAATTTATTGCATTGGCTATTTCTTCTTTTTGTACCTTTGCTTTCCTGACTACTTTGCTAGCTTTTCTAAGTTTTCCCAAATATAGATGTCTGTCTTCCTCTCTCTGTGATCTCTTGTATTTCATGAAGGCTTCCCTCTTTTTCTTCACCTTTTCAGCTACCTCTTTTGAGAACCATAGCGATCTCCTTTTCCTTTTACATTTATTTGCCTTTCTAACAAAAACATTTGTTGCCCTTAAAATATCCCTTTCAGTTTTGCCCACTGTTTTTCTACATCTTCCATCTATTCCCATCCCACTAATGACTCTTTGAGGTATTGTCCCATCTTGGCAAAGTTAGTTTTCCTGAAGTCTAGGACCTTGCTTTTGAATGGATTTTGTCAGCCCTAGTCCCATTACTAAATCATATGTTCTGGTGATCACTGGATGTGAGATAATGTCCCACTGTAACATCAGAAACACTTTCCCCACTGGTAAGCACTAAGTCCAGTATGGCCCATCACATGTGGGTTTTGTTACCAATTGCCTGAATAGTTCTCCCTGTAGATAATCCAGGATCTCCTTACTTCTAGATGACACCACAGCAGGGATGTGCCAATAAACATCAGGCATATTAAAATCACCTATCGGTAGCACTTCTCCTTTCATGGCAATTCTGTGTATATCTTCAATTAAATCTTTATCCACTTCTACTCCCTGTGAAGGTGATCTGTATATAACTCCAATGCAAATTCATTTTCCTTTCCCTCTTTCTAGTTTAACCTCAGTGCCTCCTCTGTTCCTTTAAGCCCTGCAATTCTGTAGCTTTAATATTATTTTTTATATATAATGCCACTCCACCTCCCTTTCTTCCTACCTTGTCCTTCCTGAATAAAGTATAACCCGGTATAATTACATCCCAGCCATGGTTGTCTGTGAACCATGTCTCCGTAACTGCCATTAAATCCAAATCAACCTTTTCCATTAAAGCGTCCACATCTGGGATCTTATTTCCTATGCTACAGGCATTTATACACACCGCTTTCCAGATGTTGCCCCTATTACCTATTTCTACAGAGGTATTTAATATTTCACTTACCTAGGGGCTCTCACTTATCTGGGGGCTTTCTTTTTTATTTATTTAACAGGTTTTTATACTGCTTTATCATTTTAGTCAAAGCGGTTTACATTGTAACTTAAATTTGGTAATGCACATTAAACAGGGACACTGATAACTTGGATTCTTCTGAGGCAATGGAGGGTAATGGATCGTAGCACTCCAGGACTGGAGTTCGCCATCCCTAAAGGACCTGGGACATCCACTGCTTAACTCAGGACACACAAAAGCACCCAACCACTCCTAAACAACACAGTACTCAACCTTGATGAGTCTGTCACCGCCTGGTACAACAACCTCAACACCATTGCTCAACTACCACACAAAAAGAACACATCATCAAGAAAAAAAACCTCTGCTCCATGGTTTTCCCCCGATTTACAGTCCTCCCTTTCCCACCTACGAAGACTCGAAAAACGCTGGCGCCGCTCACTTTCCATCGATGATCATGCAGCCTACAATCAACACCTTTCATCTCACCGCGAGGCAATCACAACCACAAAGAAGCAATACCACACTGATATGCTCAAAAGATCTTTAAACAAACCTCGCGACCTCTTCAACCTGGTCAAATCACTATCAAAGGAACCATCTTCAGAACAAAAAGAAGATATCCACCCACAGGAATTTGCTGATTACTTACAATCAAAACTTCTACAAACAGAAGAACTATCAAAAACCACTGTACACAAAACAACCTGCATAACACCCCTATCTGCACTTACCACACCCTCTGCTAAACACATTGAAGACACAATCGCCTCACTCAACACCACGACTGCACAAACCGACCCGTGCCCAGCCTTCTGGATAAAGGATCTCCGAAGCTCATTTAGCCCTTTCATTGCAAGAATCATTGACCTCTCCTTTACATCTGGCTCCTTCCCATCTGCATTAAAGCTCACATCCATTAGACCTCTGCTAAAAAACACAAAACTAGACCCTAAACGCCCCGATTCCTACAGGCCAATAGCCAGCATCCCCCTTCTAGCAAAGATATTTGAAAAAGAGGCACAAAGGCAAATCCAAGACCATATAGATTCCGCAGCCCCCCTGGACCGTTCCCAACACGGCTTCAGAGAATTCCATGGTGTTGAGACACTACTTACTACTCTATTCAATGATGTTCTCACCACCATAGACAACCTACAGCAAGGCGTCGTACTAATCTTCTTGGATATAGCAGCAGCATTCGATTCAGTAAACCATGAGATCCTCCTCGGTCGACTAAAAGAAAAAGGCATCTGCAACTCAGCACTCGAATGGTGCAAATCATACCTCGACACCAGAATGCAATATGTGAAATCCGCAACAGGAGAATCCAAACTCTTCCATCAAAAACAAGGCGTTCCACAAGGGTCCTCTCTCTCTTCCCTCATGTTCAACATCTATATGCAGCCGATCTGCAATATCATCAGATCATTCAATGTGAGATGCATGGTATATGCGGATGATATCCTACTCTACATGCCATTTTCCACAAAGCAAATGGATTTACTGCCTATAACGAATTGCTTTAATGCAGTCTCTGAATGGCTCCTGTCACAGAACCTCCGCATTCAGCACAAGAAAACTGAGGTTCTCTTTATCTCCAGAGACCCCAACTTCACACCACCACCATATATAAACGTCAAGGGAGCTGAACTATACACCAAGGAAGCAATAAAATACCTCGGAGTAACACTTGACCATCGGCTCAACATGATACCACACATAAATAATATCGTAAAAGCTGTGTATTTCAAGATACGCACTCTCAAGCACCTACGTTCCCTTCTTGACCCAGAGGACTTCAGAACCATTTACCAAGCACTAATCCTACCTCATTTTGACTTTCGCCAACTCAATTCTTCAAGGACTCCCACAATCCACCTTGAGCCCATTGCAGCTCGCTATGAATACTGCAGCAAGGGTTCTTCAAGGAGCATCCAAGAGTGAACATATCACACCTATCCTCAAACAGCTCCATTGGCTCCCCATACACGGAAAGCTGATGTTCAAAACCCTCATTCTTACATTCAAGGCTATCAAGGGTATATCTTCCAACTCACTCTCCGAGCTCATCCAATCCGTACCACCAAACAGAATTAGAAGACAGGCAGCATTAAGCTCCTTAGCATTACCAAAGGCCATAACAACATGCAATCTATCAACAGCGAACAGAGCTTTCTTGTTTTGCGCACCAAAGTGCTGGAACTCCCTCCCCTCTGACATCCGTACCATAACCGACTTAACCCAGTTTAGGAAGGCCCTTAAATTCATCCTATTCACCAAATACTACTCCATATGAAGTTAACATAATAGTCCCACTACATATCCAACCACTTGCTCTTTTTTCTTTTCTTCCTCGCTCCAGCACCCTTGCTAAGTCATGTACATAGTTCGAGTATGTTATCCAGTTAACAGATTGCATATTCCATGTAAATAGTTCTCCCATGTTGCTCCAAGTTTATACTCCTGTTATATGTAATACCGAACAGCCTGTTGTTCTGGTTTTGTTTATGTTCTCTGTGAACCGCGCTGATGTCAAAGAGTGCGGTATATAAGAAATTAAAATAAATAAATAAATAAATAAATGTGGGACCTACATGCCTTTTTGGAAACCTACCAGGTACTTGTGACCTGGATTGAACACTGCTGGAATCAAGATACTGGGCTAGATGGACCTTGATGTAACCCACTGTAGCTTTTCTAATTTCTTTTGCCCTTTTGTCAGATATTTTGTGCTTTCCTTTTCTATGGTGTACCTCACTGACTGCTTGGCCAGCCAAATCCCATCACAGATTGCAGTATTGCATGATACATTGCTTGCACCTATCTTTTCTGCAGTACCTGTTCTAGGGCTTCCATAGTGGCTTCATGGCATGCTTACTGTTAGCCTGGTGGTTAGTGTCTCAGACTGGGGTGGAGGGATGGCCTAGTGGTCTGTCACTGGCCTGGCACACATGGGACCTGTATTTGGTTCTCACTATAACTCCTCATGGCCATGTCACTTCCCTTCCTTGCATCAAGAGGGTTCCAGGGTCACACTGTCCCTGTTTTATATTGCCATTACTATGTGTAACACATTGACTAAAATATTTCTTCCTTTTATGTGCATGCTCCTGGGTCTTCCAGACATGATATCAGCATCAATGGCTTGGCAGTCCAGGAGTGTGCAGCAACGACTTGTTCCAGCCCACATGACCTGCCTGTGGGACTCAGACACAGCTTACTTGGGTTGTGGGACGTGGCTCTTGCCACAAGACTACTCCTTCACTGGGACAGGGTGTTTGACACACCAGATACATACACAATGATGTAGGTACATGGAAATCTGGTAGGGTACGGTTCCCAAAGGTGTCTCTTGTAAACTTGCCCTTCTCATTGGATCTCACACATGAGCCTGGATATGTACTTCGGGTCATATGTTTCCTATTTGGCATTGGCGCTGTTGAGTCACCACGTGTCAGCATGGACTTAGGGGGCTATCTGGACCTGACACATGACTGCCCATTCATGTGTTTTTCTGCACTTATGACTTTCAGGAACATTCTCATATCTCTCCTGAGCCCTCAGAGTGATACATTGGGATGCTGTTAGGTATGTTGACCTTTCATCATTGCGGATCCATCACATCCCCTTGAGCATGTTTTGATGTTCCCCTTATATTTTATGTTCACCATCTCCCTATCATGCATGCTTGGTAGCAGCCAGGACTACACACACAGTGCAGACATCATGGAGTGGCATGGTGGCCTTATGGTTCTCACAATGGCTTGGTGCCTGGATATGCAGGGTTCATTTCCCACTTGCTCCTCTTTACCTCCCACGTTATGTCTGGTTTGGGTTATCTGTGTTCCTATTTCATGTTGTTAACCGTGTGGTGGTTTCAATGGTGACTGCTCTGCCCACATGATATTTAGATGCTGACACCCTGCTTTCTAGTTCCATATTCAGAGCCATGTTTTGCATTTCCATTCTTTTTGTGATATTGGCTAGCCATGTACCTGCTCTCTTGGC
Organism: Ichthyophis bannanicus; assembly: GCA_033557465.1. NCBI lineage: Eukaryota > Metazoa > Chordata > Amphibia > Gymnophiona > Ichthyophiidae > Ichthyophis > Ichthyophis bannanicus. The sequence goes on from CM066036.1 coordinate 270,805,484, forward strand.
CAGCGGAACACACTGGGCAGTGGACTTTGCATCCTGTCACTCACATTTGGGTTCTTCAATGGTGCTGCTGTCCCTGCTCTCTGCCCTTTTGGTGTTTCTCTACATTCATGCATCCTGCACATAGCTGGTCCCTCTCTTTTGTGCCCTCTCTCTGTCCCTTAGTTTGTGATTGCCTATTTTCATCTATCCATGTGTGCCAGCTTTACTGCTATTTCTGCACTTACTGAGCAAGGGTGGATCTTATACTTTCCCAGCCCCTACATGCTGCAGCATAGACTGGCCTCCTATGTCCTCTTGGAAGCAGCATCTTTTCATCCTGCAGTACAAGCCTGCAGTGCAGGTGAGTCTTCTCCTCAGAGAAGATTGTCTGCCTTGTATCCATTCTCTCTCCTCCACAGTCTGGATTTCCCTGTGAGGGTGGGGGCACTATTCTATCCTGTTTCCTGTTACACGTGGACCTCAGTTCATTGAAGGTGGAGTCATTTTCAGTGGTACAGGTGGATGGGTGGACATGTTTTCAGTGGTACACATGGACAGCGGAGTCACTGGAATTGGTCATTGACGGGCAGTGCACATACACTACAGGGATGGTTTAGACAGGCCACAGTGGGAGATATGTTCAGTATTCACAGTACATGGCTCACACTCCTAGAGAGGTCCACTCTTTGTGTAGGTGTGCACATGCCTTGGGGCGATTCTGTAGGCACGTGTGCATATATCTACACGCCTACAGAATTGGCACTGGGAGATGCACATTTTAAGCATGTGTGTTTCTTCCGGGGCTGACCGTCTTTTTCTGAATTTGCCTCCATCTGAATATATATTATTGTTCTCTTTTACACCAGTGTTTGAATAAATTACCCCCATACCCAACTTGTAATACTTCTATAACAAAACATCTTAACTTTATACCACGCACCCTAGAGACATTTGTCTGACAGAATGAGCACTTTTCAGATACTTGTTTCTGCCTGAAGCAGGTATAACCTTAGATGCAACTCCAGACTTCCAAGATGTTTCTGAGATCAGGCAGTAACATCAAGGTTCTCAGGAAAACCCCTGCCACACCTCTATACTTCCCTGTTCAGACTTGGGTGTCCACAGCTCAGGCTTCTAAGATGTCTCTGTGCTTTGGACATCTCTATGACTGTTTTCAGCCATCCAAAGCACAAATGGGACTTCTAAAATAACCTCCATAGGGAAAAGTAATCCCAACTAAAGATGCAAAATGGTGGATTCTGAGGTAGGAGTCACCACGCAAGAACAAGATCTTGGAAACATTTTGGACAATACATTGAAATTTTCAGCCTAGTGTGTTGCTAACAATGTAAAGATTATTCGGAAAGGGATGGACAACAAAACTAAGAATACCATTATATCTATTCATATGTCCCTGGTGACATGTCACTATGAGTATTGTGTGCAATTCTCCTCACTCTCCTCTCAAAAAGAAGAAAAGGTTCATGAAAGGGTGGCAAAAAATGATAAAGAAGACTGAACACCTCCCTTAAGAAGAAAGGCTAAACAAGCAAGGACTCTAGAGGGGATATGATTGTCGTTTATACAATTATGAGTAGAATGTAATGATTACATGGGGCATGGTTGTTTAACCTTTCAAGCAACATGAAAAACAAGATGGTACTCCATGAAACTAAGGACCAGCAGGTTGAAAACAGTTTAAATTATTCTTCATGCTGTACACAGTGAAGCTCTGGAATCTATTGTCGGAAGATGTGGTCAAGATAATTAATAAAGAGGTTTGGATTAGTTCCTGGAGAAAAATCCATAAAATGATTATCAGTCTGTTAGACTTGGGAGAGTCTTTGCTCATACCTGGAAATAAGCTATGAGAAATAGATCTATTTTTTTGGATTCTTCTGGGTATTTGAGATGCAGACTGGCCATGTCAGTGACAGGATGATGATCTTGATGGACCTTGGTCTGACTTAGTATGGCTTTTCTTATATTCTTATGAGGGTAATTTTATAAAGGTCACATAGGTTAATGTGTGTTCCAGCATGTCTATTTTACAGTTGTGGTCAACATTATTGGCATCCTTGCATTTTAGGTATGTTGTGTTTTACATGCAAAAATGGTTTATAAAATTATCCTCCACATACATATGTTTACCTGTTTAGCAAGAAAGCAATTTTGTGAGCCTATTCCAATATGTAAAACTCTCTTTTACCTGTATAACCACCTTTTAAATTGGCTTTGAATAACTGCAGGCTTTTCAGACCGAAACAATATAATTAAAAATGTTCTTTTTGTGTTCAGACTTTCTGTAAAAATTATAAAATGCTGTGTTAATACCAATCTGATTTGATAGTCTGAAAGTTCTTCCTAACAATGCAATAAGCACACTAAAAGCAAAGAGTCTCTTTTCAAAGCTAGTGCAGAGATGACCTGTTACAAATCAAAAGCCAATCATTCCCATAAAAAAGGGCTGGCAAGCAGAATTTTTCAAGTGTTGAATCATACTCAATAGAAAATACCACCACCATCTCTTTACCTGTATGATGAAGAATGGATTTATGTGAGAGTCTAAACATCAGTGAATTTGAAATACTGAACATACAGTATATAACCAAGTGGCTAAGAAGTGATGATGTCATTTATGAGCTACCCTGATGAGCTAAGGTAGATTATGGCGGCAGGGCTGGCCCATCCACAAGGCAGAATAGGCAGCCATCTAGGGTGGCAGGCCCTGGTGGACAGTGTGGCAACCCCATGGCCTTTTCAAAGTATTATGTATGCCCACAGCCAACTTGGATACAACTGCACTGACAATTATATCTTAAGGGTTTTCTAAAATGGCTCCAGGAACATTACCATGATTTGCATGTATGAATGCCTATATTCAGAGGTGCAAATCATGAACAGAGCTTCTAAAATTACAGTCATGGTCAATGCATTTGGCACAGGAAAAAACACAGGTGCCTGAGAAAATGTACAAAGTATTTATATATTTTTTTTTTTTTCTTTTTAAGTGCCATCAAGTCATTGCTGACTCCTGGCAACCCAGTAACCCCTGGGTTTTCTTGGCAAGGTATGACCAGAAGCAGATTGCCAGGCCTTCTCATCTGAGACAACGGAGTGTAAAGTGACTTGCCCACGGTGTGTTACCAGGAATCAAACGCTGATCTCTGGGGTACCAGGCTGTTGCTCTAACCACTAGGCTATGATATTTGGCATCTGTGCATGCAGTCTACATACACACATACATACACCATTATTGAGCATCCATGTGTATTAAGTATGAGCCTATACTCTATGACTCTCAAAAACAATCTATAGTGACTCTGAATATACGTATAGGAATAATTTGAAACAGCTAGATTAGATGTTTGAATTTATAGCCTACCCTACCTGCTCAAAATTGATCATATATATATAGATAAATAAATACAAATTGTATCTATATCTATTTATTGCTATTTAGGAAAAAATTATGAATCACTTACTACAGAAAGAAACGTTTACAGCAGCGATCTACACCTGGTGCTGGGGGATCCCACAAGCCATATGTTTTTCATTATATCCACAGTAAATATGCATGAGATATATCAGCATACAGGAAGAGATTTAGACCCAAGGCTGCTTTCAGATAAAGCGTAGTTACTCACCTGTAACAGGTGATCTCCGGGAACAGCAGGAATTTAGTCTTCCCATATGGGTATCGGTACCGAAGGAGCTCGCGCGGAAATGCTCCCCAGCATCCAATAGGAAAGCTTTTGGGAGTATCCCACAGCGCATGCGTGCTGCCTTCCCGCCTCTGTACCTCTCTCACTTCAGTTGAGTTTATAGCTGAGACCAAAGGAGTGAAATAGAGAAAGAGAGAGATAGAGACAAACTCCTAGGGGAGGTGGGCAGGTTGTGAAGACTAAATTCCTGCTGTTCTCTACAGATACTAAAAGGGTGTTAAGTCCCTTTTGTGAACACCAGATAGAAAACCTTTTCCACTTGAAAGTGTAGGAATGTCTTGTGGAGGGTTTTCTGGAAGCCAGGAGGATATCCTTTACTTGCTGAGAAAGGTTAACATCCTGGAATTCTAGGCTTTCAGTAACCATGCTCTGAGGTGTGGGGATTGGGATGCAGTAAAGATCCGTTCTCCTGCGATAGGAGATCTGGAGCATTCCCCAACTCCAGAGGAGTAGTTTGAGAGAGATGCAGAAGAATAGGATACCACGTTTATCATGGCCAACGTGGAGCTATGAGTATCATGTGACCTCTGTCTCTCTGAAGTTTGTATAAAGTCTTGGGCATGAGGGGAATGGGTGGGAAGGCATAGAGGAAGTCCTGTCCCCAGTGGAGTAGGAAAGCATCTCTTGCCTGACAGTTTTGAGCCAGAATTCTGGAACAGAATCGGCAAAGTTTGGCATTCTGTGGACTTGCAAAGAGGTCTCTATCTGGTGTTCCCCAGATTCGAAACACGCGAGCAAACTGGTATGAGTGGAAATTTTGTTTAATGATACAAGCAACAAAAAGACATACAAAAAGCAAAAACAAGCAACCCAACCAAGTCCCACACACCCCCAAAACCCCCACCCCCCCCCCCCGACATAGCACAACAACAAGAATCATAACCCCCCGTGACCCACCTCCCCAAACCCACCACCAAACCCAGCAACCAGCACACGTGCCACTCCCCCCACCAACAACCCGCAATAGTCCAAACAATGTCCATGTCCCAACCCCCCCCTCAGTCCAATGTCCGTGCCCAACCCAACCCCCCCCCTGCAACAATACCCCAGAGCAGTCCAAACATTGTCCATATTCCTTCCCAAATGCCTCCCGCCCCACAACAACCCCCACCAGTCCAAATGTCCATATTGTCCACTGGTGAAGGACTGCCAGAATCCCCCCCAAACCCACCCAAATACATAATCCCCTGTCCCCATCCCCTCCCCTGCAGAGGGAGCAGCAGCTCCCCACCCCCCACCCCACTCCCTGCCCACTCCCCACCCACAAAGTAAATACATTAAAAATAAACTCCCTGCCCCCACCCCCCAAACAAAAACAGAAGGGCACCTCGAGCCCGTCCCCAACAGAATCCCACCAAAAACAAAATCAATTATGCAAAACAAAAGATAAACAAAAGATAAAAATAACCCAGTGCTGCCCTGCAACCCAGACAGCGGAACGGGATGCACAGAACACGAAAAGGACGTACACAAAAACAAAAACAAGTGGGATAGCCAACCCCCAAGGAGAAAGGGAGAGCGGACAAGTGGTCAAACCTCTGCAGCACCAGCTCACCCCCCCCCCCTCTGGGAGAAAAACAACCCCAAAGTCCTACCCAGCAACAAACCCCAGGGAAGGGAACCCTCCCCCTCTTGTCACACCCCCTCCCCCGGGAGACAAAGCAACCCCAAAGCCCTACAAGGACGAGAACCCCAGGGAGCCCCTCCCCCTCACGGGGGGCGGAGGGTGAGGTGACGCCACAGACGCTCCCAACGATGGGCCTCCACCACCCGCCTTTCGCGTTGCGCCATGCTGGACACTTCCTCCAAAATGTCCTGCACCACCTCGTCGAGGGGCAGGACCAACCCCCGGTTCGAGACATGACAGCGCGCTTGCCACAGGTGGTAGCGCACTACAGCCGTGACGAGGTAGAGGGTCCCGGAGTCCTGCCTTAGAGGAAAGGACCAGGCCCCGTACACCCACTCCGCATACGTGAGGAGGGAAAGGTCGCGCAGGTGAAGAGCAGCGGACACCAACCGGCAGGCCTCCACGTTAAAGGGGCACTGCCGGAGGAAATGGTCCATGGTCTCCGTCTGCCCTTCGCACCCGGCCCTCGGACAGACCCGCTCGGCCTGTGACCTGTACTTGAGGTTGTCCCTCACGTACAAACGCCCGCGGAAAGACAACCAGGCCACATCCCGAACTTTCTTCGGCAGCCGAGGGGAGTTCAAATGCCGAAGGCCCCGCTGCATCACATCCGCTGGACAGTCCCGCAGGGCCCACCGTGGTTGAAAGTGAGAGGTGAGTACCATCCGGTACAATCCTTTCCGCCCCAAGGACTGGGCGAGCGGGTCGGTCACCCCCCACCACTGAATGAGCCCCACCATCGCAAATACGTACGATGGGGCCTGTTCCCCGCTCCGACGCACACGTGGGACCGAGGACGCCCCCTCCCACTGCTCCCAGAAGCGGGAGAACCACTCCCGATAGGAGGCCACCCACCAAACCCCACCCCCTTCCTGCATCCTACCCAAGTGAAACGCCATGGACAAGACTGACAGGAAGACAAGGGGGAGCAACATACCCAAACCGCCCTCTGCCCGATCCAGGCAAACGATGTTACGCTGGACAGGGTTCAGGCGGTTCCCCCACAGAAAACAGAAAAAGACGGCACTGACAGACGCCTGACGGGACGACGGAAGAACGAAGACCGTGGCCACGTGCAAAAAGAGGGGAAGCAGAAACGTCCCGAGGAGTTTGATCTTCTCCTCGAACGTACACCTCCACCCCCTCCACCGCAGCACCCGACATCATGCAGTCTCAAGACAACGATCCCAATTGGACTCCGCACAGTTCTCTGACCCGAAGACGAGGCCCAAAACGCGGACCTCCCCCACGGGAGGAGGAAAGGGGGCGCAGGAAGGCGGGGAGGCCCCCGAGGCGCCCAACCACAGCGTCTGGCACTTGCTGTGGTTGACAACAGAGTGGGCTACCTCCGAGTACTCCTCCACGGCCTCCCGCAGGGCCTCAAACCCTTCAGTGCCGTCCACGTAAACTGAGATGTCGTCAGCGTAGGCGACGACGGTCACCGGGGGCGCACCAGGCGCCTCCAGGCCCCGCAACCCACCTGAGGACAATCTCCGGAGGAAGGGGTCGAGGGAGAAGACATACAGCAGGGGGCTCAAAGGGCACCCCTGCCGCACCCCCGAGGCGACATCAAACAGCCGTCCGAGCCACCCGTTAATAAACGGGAAGCTCACCCCCCCTCGGTACAGCGCCTGCAAGACGAAGAGGAAACCTGCGGGGAGGCCGAAGTGCTGGAGCACCACCCACAGGTACCGGTGACTGACTCGATCGAAGGCCTTGGACTGATCCAAGGAGACCAACCAGTGGTCCCGTTGGAGCGACCGGCCTCTTTCCACCACCTCCCGGACTGTGGCGAAAGCGTCCAGAACCCCTCTCCCCCGAACGGAACAATACTGGGAAGGTGACAGCAAAGCGCCCGACACCTCCACCAGTCGGCTGGCCAAACACTTGGCCAGGATCTTCCGGTCCGCGTTCAGGAGAGAGAGCGGCCGCCAAAAGTCCAAGGAGCTATCATCCTTCCCCTTGGAGAGCAGCAGCAGGACAGACTCGTGAAATGACTGCGGGAGAAACCCCGTATCCATGATCTCCTGAAACAGGGAGGTCAGGAAGGGGGCCAGCTGGGCGATGAAAGTGCGATAGAACTCCACAGGGAGCCCATCGCGCCCAGGCACCTTCCCCAACAGCATGACACGAATCGCCCTCTCCACCTCCACCCGCTGAATCGGAGCAGCGAGTGCATCAACCTGTGCCTGGACCACAGCCGAATACACCGGGGGAAGGCCCAAGTACTCTCAGATATGGGTGAGGTCCACGGGGCGATCCCCAAACAGGTCCGAGAAGTATTCCCCCACCATCCGCAAAAGGTCCTCCTGGGAGGTATGAATGGTACCGTCCTCGCCCCGTAGGGCCATGACCTCCTGACGCCGGACCCTCTCCTTGCAAGTCAGGAAAGGGTCTGGAGCAGCGACCCCACCGGCCGTCCCCTCGAAGCATAGGGAGGCATGGCGATCGTAAAGCAGGCCACGGAGCTGGACTCGCACCTCTTCCACCTCCTCCCGCGCTGCCCCTCGGGATACCAAACGATCCAGCGACCTCCGGAGGACAGTGTAAGTGAGGTAGCGGGATCGAGCCATGGAGGTACCCTGGGAACGGAAGAGTTGGCGGGCACGCGTCTTCACCTCGTCCCACCAGGCGCCACGGGAAGGAAAAACACCCAACAGGGTCTCCTGGTCTGCGAGAAAGGCCAAGAAATCCTGGATCACCTCTGATGTTGCCAACAACTGCACATTCAGTCGCCACAGGCCAGGACCCCTGCTGAGCTCCTCGTGGTTAGCCAGGAAGGACACGGAGAGAACGCGGTGGTCCGAAAAGTCAAGCGCCTGCAGCTGCGGAGGGGAACACTCCACCCGGGCACTCACATATATCCGATCGATCCGACTCCTGCAGGTCCCATGGTAGTAGGTGAAACCCGGCGACCGTGGAAAGGCCCGGTGGTAGACATCCACTAGGTCAGCCGTCCGGGTCATCTCGGCCAAAAAGAGGCCCTCGTAACTAGGTGGGCAACGCTCCCCCCCTCGGTCCTGCAGCAGGGTGGTGGTGTTGAAATCCCCTGCGAGGACCACCAAACGGGAGGTGTGTAAGTAGGGGCGGATGACCCGAAACAGGGTCTTCCGCGCCAACTTAGACTGGGGGCCATAGACCACCACGAAACGAAACCGATGGGGCCCGCAGTAGCCGTCTAAAAGCAAACACCGGCCCTGCTCCAGTTCCCACACGTACTGCACCTGAAATCGGTTAGACGTGAACAAAACCGCCACTCCTGCGTACGGCTGGGCCGCAAGTGACCAGTACGAAGGACCCCACCTCCACTCCCGCTTCGCCCGATGAAGGCTAGCGAGCGAGGTGAGCCTGGTCTCCTGCAAGAAGATGACATCCAGCCCACTCGTGGAAAGAAAATCATAGGCCGTAGCCCGCGCCTGGTCCGTAAAAAAGCTGGCCACATTGATAGTGGCGCACGAGAACGCAGGAGTGCACGCCATGCCTAGTTCGTGTGCAGTGACCCTTTCCTCCTCTTCTCACCATACCCTGGATCCCCGGAATCCCGCTTGCAGGACAAGCCTACGAGCTGGAGCAACTCCTCACGGTCCACGTTGACCACCTCGAGGATCTCCTCCTCCTCCTGCTCGACCCTGTCACCCCACGAGGTGCTAGTGTCCCCGAGACCACCAGGCAAAGCTGTCGCAGGGGCTAACCCAGCTCCCATGGGGCGAGGGGGCATGGACAGGTCAGGGGTCGGAGGAATGATCTCCTCCATGGGGTCCACCACCGGTGCCGCCCCCCCCCTCCCCGGACAAAGACTGAGACAACGGACCAGTGCCCACCCCCGCGGGGGAGGCCGGGACGGCTGGGTCAGCAGGGGGCTCCTGCGAAGGCCCAGTACCCAACTGCGGGGGCAAAGACCCGTCCTCCCTCACCCGTCGGGCGCCAGTATCCACCTTGATTGGAGGACCCTGACCGCGGCGCGCCTTCGGTACTTTTGAAGGCCACCGCTGAGGAAGAGGGGCCGCCCCCGCCACTAACCGCTCCGAGCGCCGCACAGGAAGCCCTGCCTCCACAGACAAGCCCTCAGCCACCTCAGCAGCCAAAAAGACGAAACGGTTGATGTCCAACACGGGCTCTGCATCCGGCAATGGGGATGTCTCCCGTTTCTTCCTTTTGGACTTGCTACCCTTAGAAGGGACCGTGGTCCATTTTTGAGGTGGCACCACCCGCAACCCACTATCCTGTCGTGACACAGCAACCTCCACCACATCAACCCTCTCCTCCTCCCTACCCAAATTCCCTCCCCCTGGTGGCTCCCTCGGTTCAATGGACTCCTCCACCCTAGGGCCCCCGGGCTCCTCCTGAGGGAGAGGGTCCTCCACAACCTCCTCCCGCACAGAAGCCCGAGGTGGGGCGACGGCATCCCCCCCCCGGTCCATTGTGTGATGCGGAGGGGCAGCGGGCAAAGGGGTGGCCCAACTCCCCGCAAAGGTTACACCGAATAAGCAAACACCCGGTCGAGGCGTGACCCCGTCCACCACAACGGGTGCAGACCTGCTCGGGACAGTTCATGCTCAGATGATGGAATGAGCCACAACGGTGACACTCGCGAGGTTGCCCGGGGTAATAGCACAAGATGCGATCCCGACTGAGGAAACCGGCCGAGGGCACGTGCTGCACCACGTTTCCCACCTTACGCAAACGGATCCTACCCTTCCACGACCCGTCCCACACCCCTATGGGCCCAGCGCCCTTAACCAGGGGTGCGAGAAGCACCGCATGGCGCAACAACCATAACTGGATGTCCTGCCCTGGGAGCGACTCATTCCGGGACAGGATGGTCACAGGTACTGTCCCCTGGCGAGAGATAGGCACAACATGAAAGTCAGCCCACCCTCCCTGCCCCCTCTGCTGCTGGTATCGGTCCCAGAAAATCTCCAGCCCCCGTCTCAGCATGAAACTAACATCATATTCAATGGTGTTGTTCATGTGGATGAAGGCGTAGAGATCTCCCGGGAGAAACACCAGCCCAAGGACCATCCTCAAGACCTGTTCCCTGGCTGGAGGGGGCCCCTCCCCAGCCCACCGGATCTGCGCCATGTTGCGCCGTCGGACCTCACCCCCTACCCCTCGGAACCCTCCCCCACTTCCTCCCCCTCCTGCAGAACCATTCCCTTGGGAACCCCCCCTCCCCCCTGCCCCACCTGACGTCCCCGGAGTGGTGCCGGACCCCCTCAGAGCCTCTGCAAACGTACGGGGGGGAACTGACCCCCCAGCTCCCATCCCCTGCTCTCCTCTCGCCTCCCCTGCATCTACCTGCGAGGGACCCTGCTGCTGGTCTGCAGGATCCGCAGCCTCCTCACAGGGGGCGACCTGGGGGCTGGGCAGGACTAACTCCGCAAAGATAGAGTCAGGAATACTATCCCTTCCGGATCCCTGGGTGCCACTGAGAACCTCTGTAGCACCCCCTTCTGCCACATCTTGCTGCTGCCGAAAGGCAGCAAAGGCCCCATGAGGACCGGTCGGGGTCTCCAAAGCCAACTGGATGGCATCACGGACCTGGTTCTCGGTAACACCCAGGGGACCAGAGAGCCCCCCCGTACCCTCGCCCCGTGCTCCTAACCCATCACCGAGCTTCTGGGTTTCAGCCACCACTACCGGGGATGGACACTGCTCCCCCCCAATCCCGGGATCCATGGGGACCACCCCATCCCCCAACCCCACTGATATCAGACCCTTCCACCCATCAGGACCAACCACTACCTCCTTCCCCACTAATAGACCAGTCGTCCGCTCCCCCTCTCCCTCCGCCAGACCTTCCACCGACCTACCGTCCGTTACCCCCTGTAAGGCAACCGGCAATAAAGCAGGACCGTCCCGAGACAGCAGGACGGATCCCCCCAACACCAATCCCCCCAAACCTCCGACCCCCTGCCCCCCGTCCCTCCCAGGTCCTACCTTATTGCCGGTGCCAGACGTGGCACAGGGGTCAGGGACATCCTGGCCGGCAGCCAGGGCTCCAGCAGGAAGGGCGGACGCCCCCCTGCGAGCCAGGCCCCCCTCGGCCACACCACCAGACAGGACAGGTACCTGTACATCCCGCTCAGCCGATCCAAGTTGCAAGGACAGTAGAGGAACGGTCTTCTGGTCCCCCTTGGGGGCTGCAGAAAAAGCAAAACAACCCCTACCCTGCTCCGTCCCCCTTCCTGTGCCCTTCCGGCGCCAGACAGCCACCTCGGGGAAAGCTGGGCGGCCATCCTGCAGCTGTCTGGGAGCTGGAAACGCAGCCACACCAGGGGGATCTGGACACCCAACCTCCCCCCCACCAATGGCCTGCCCAGGAATCCTGACAAGTACTGCAGAAGAATCAGCCACCCGTGGAACCTCCAGTGGCACAACAAACTCAGAGGACTGGGGCCGGCCAGTCTTCAGCCTCCGGGGATCCTGGAGAGAGGCCGCAGAACCCCCCAAAGGTCCTTGCACAGCCGGAGGCTGCATAGTACCGACAATCTTCTGGGCTGCAGCAAGCAGCCGACGAGCCTCAGCAGCAGTCTCGGACCCCCGACGTTGGAACACAGCCGCCGAAGTCTGCTTTCCCTCTTCAACATCTCCTCCAATAGAAGGGCACTGGAATGAAGCTGATCGCCGCCGAAGCTCCCGCGGCATGGCAGAGGATGAAAAATGGTTGTCTGCACACTTCCTGGAGAACCCGGAAGTGACATCCCCCGATACGCGGCGGCCATCTTGGGTCGACATTCTGGCCGGGGAAAGCCCTGCCGGCATCTCCGTGGACGTGAACTCTTCCTCAGCGGGACGGGCAGGAGGAACGCAGACGTCAGCAGTGGGACTCCGGCGGCCATCTTTGGGGTTCCCCGCAGCCCACGGAGCCGTCGGCGAAACCCGGAGAAGGGCCGAAATGGTCCGTTGTGGGGAAAAAACCGCTGTTACAGGCCCCTCTCTGCAAATCTCCGCCTGCAGGGCACGGTGCCAGCATCTGTGTCCGAGAAGCAGAAGGGGGAACCAAACCAGTAGCTGACCTCCTCTGATGAGCCCACACTCCTCCGGGATCCTCCCAAGCACCATCCCGACCTGTAGATGCCTGTAAACCAGGCACCACGAATCCAAGAGCCGGGGAATGGGCAACCGGACCACCGGCAACATCTGTCCCCGACAGGTAAGGGTCTCCGGACCGAGATTTTTGCATACTTCGGGGTGGTAAATCTGTCTTCCTAACAGGGACCGGACGGGGGTAGGGCAGGGTATGAGAAAGGTAAAGACTACCGAAGCTATATGCCCCCGGGGGCCTCCCCTGGACTGCAGATCTACCCTGGGCTTTCCAGCTCTCGTAATTTTGGTAAACTTCCGTAAGGGACCCACAACCCTGACTTTGCAGATAGGTGATCTCCTGGTACCGTGCCTTCAAGGCCCGCTTCACCCCCCTCCAGTAGGTGTTATAGGCCACCCACTCCTCACCGGGAATGGTGGCCTGCAGGCTCTCCAGGTGGGAGAGCTGGGCTTGCAGCTGGGCCGCTTCCTCCTGGAGACCCCGGAGCTGCCGTACCGCCGTCACGATCTCATCTGGGGCCCTAGCTGGCTGCTGGAAGGACGGCAGGCCCGACCCTCCATCCTCATCCTCACTGGAGGAGGTAGAGGCCTCCTCCAGGACCCGAGGTGGAGGGGGGAACCCGCCTCCTCCAGTACCGTACGAGGTAGGCATCCAAGGCCTCCCCAGGGTCTCTCCCTGCCTCCACCCAGCCTCCACACCCTGCCTGCGAGGGAGAAAGGAGCCTCCCCCTTGGGGCAGCGGGCCCGAGCCTCCGGGCGTGTGGGTCCCTCTTCCTTGGCCATGTGCAGTCCTACCTGGGGAGTCCCCCTCCCAGGGTACCGACCGCAGCAAGCTTCCGGCTTCCCCATCCGGTAGCAGCAAAGGAGGCCTACCAGGCTTGGTAGGCCTCAGGGCCTGGGCCTCTCCCGCTGGAGGTGGCCCAGGATCCATCATCCAGGCTCAGTCAAACGGCTAAGCTCCGCCCCCTAGCAGGAGCTCTGCACAGTAGGTCCTCACACCTCCACTGCTGAGGAGCAACTGAGTGGAAATTTTGTTTATTGTGTCATGCAACAGAAAAACAGACAAAAAGCAAAAACAATCACCCCAACCAAGTCCCACCCCCCCCCAAAACCCCACCCCCTGACATAATGCACAACAAGAATCACACCCCCCGTAACCCACCTCCCCAAACCCACCACCACACCCAGCACCCAACACACGTGCCCCTCCCCCCAACAACAATCCGCAATAGTCCATGACAATGTCCATGTCCCCCCACCCCCCCCTTCAGTCCAATGTCCATGCCGGACCCGACCCCCCCCCCTGCAGCAACACCCCAGAATAGTCCAAACAGTGTCCATGTTGCATCGCAAAAGCCCCTCCCCCTCACAACAACCCCCACCAGTCCACATTGTCCGCACTGTCCGTTGGTGGGGATTGCCGGAGCCCCCCGCCAAACCCACCCAAATACAACAACCCCTGTACCCCTCCCCGCCCCGGCAGAGGGAGCAGCAGCTCCCCTCTCCCTCCACCCCGATCCCCGCCCCCTCCCCATCCATCCCACAAAAACAAACACAGCAAAAGCAAACCTCCCCTCCCCCACCCCCCAAACAAAAACATAAGGGCACCTTGAGCCCGTCCCCAACAGAATCCCACCAAAACAAAACAACTAATTATACAAAGCAAAAGCTAAATAACAAGATAAACAAAACCCCTGTGCTGCCCTGCAATCCAGTCAGCGGAGCGGGATGCCCAGGACACAAAAAGAACAGACAAAAACACAAAAACAATTGGGACAGCCACCCCTAAGGAAAAAGGGACAGCGGACAAGTGGTCCAACCCCTGCAACAGCACCAGCTCACCCCCCCCCCCCGGGAGAAAAACAACCCCAAAAAACCTACCCATAAACAAAAACCCCAGGGAAGGGAACCCTCCCCCTCCTGTCACACCCCCCTCCCCAGGGAAACAAACCAACCCCAAAGCCCTACAGGGATGAGAACCCCAGGGAACCCCTCCCCCTCACGGGGGGCGGAGGGTGAGGTGACGCCACAGACGCTCCCAACGATGGGCCTCCACCACCCGCCTTTCGCGTTGCGCCATGCTGGACACTTCCTCCAGAATGTCCCGCACCACCTCGTCGAGGGGCAGGACCAACCCCCGGGTCGAGACATGACAGCGCGCTTGCCACAGGTGGTAGCACACTACGGCCGTGACGAGGTAGAGGGTCCCGGAGTCCTGCCTTAGAGGAAAGGACCAGGCCCCGTACACCCACTCCGCATACGTGAGGAGGGAAAGGTCGCGCAGGTGAAGAGCAGCGGACACCAACCGGCAGGCCTCCACGTTAAAGGGGCACTGCCGGAGGAAATGGTCCATGGTCTCCGTCTGCCCTTCACACCCGGCCCTCGGACAGACCCGCTCGGCCTGTGACCTGTACTTGAGGTTGTCCCTCATGTACAAACGCCCATGGAAAGACAACCAGGCCACATCCCGAACCTTCTTCGGTAGCCGAGGGGAGTTCAACAGCCGAAGGCCCCGCTGCATCACATCCGCCGGACAGTCCCGCAGGGCCCACCGTGGTTGAAAGTGAGAGGTGAGTACCATCCGGTATAATCCTTTCCGCCCCAAGGACTGGGCGAGCGGGTCGGTCACCCCCCACCGCCGAATGAGCCCCACCATCGCAAATACGTACGATGGGGCCTGTTCCACGCTCCGACGCACACGTGGGACCGAGGACGCCCCCTCCCACTGCTCCCAGAAGCGGGAGAACCATTCCCGATAGGAGGCCACCCACCAAACCCCACCCCCTTCCCGCATCCTACCCAAGTGGAACGCCATAGACAAGACTGACAGGAAGACAAGGGGGTGCAACATACCCAAACCGCCCTCTGCCCGATCCAGGCAAACGATGTTGCGCTGGACGGGGTTCAGGCGATTACCCCACAGAAAACAGAAAAAGACAGCACAGACAGACGCCTGACGGGACGACGGAAGGACGAAGACCGTGGCCACGTGCAGAAAGAGAGGAAGCAGAAACGTCCCGAGGAGTTTGATCTTCTCCTCGTACGTACACCTCCACCCCCTCCACCGCAGCACCCGACACCGTGCAGTCTCAAGACAATGGTCCCAATTGGACTCCACACAGTCCTCCGACCCGAAGACGAGGCCCAAAACGCGGACCTCCCCCACGGGAGGAGGAAAGGGGGCGCAGGAAGGCGGGGAGGCCTCCGAGGGGCCCAACCACAGCGTCTGGCACTTGCTGTGGTTAACAACAGAATGGGCTACCTCCGAGTACTCCTCCACGGCCTCCCGCAGGGCCTCTACCCCCTCAGTGCCGTCCACGTAAACTGAGATGTCATCAGCGTAGGCAACAACGGACACCGGGGGCGCACCCGGCGCCTCCAGGCCCCGCAACCCACCTGAGGACAATCTCCGGTGGAAGGGGTCGAGGGAGAAGACATACAGCAAGGGGCTCAAAGGGCACCCCTGCCGCACCCCCGAGGCGACACCAAACGGCCGTCCGAGCCACCCGTTAATAAACGGGAAGCTCACCCCCCCTCGGTACAGCGCCTGCACGACGAAGAGGAAACCTGCGGGGAGGCCGAAGTGCTGGAGCACCACCCACAGGTACCGGTGACTGACTCGATCGAAGGCTTTGGACTGGTCCAAGGAGACCAACCAATGGTCCCGTTGGAGCGACCGGCCTCTCTCCACCACCTCCCGGACTGTGGCGACAGCGTCCAGAACCCCTCTCCCCCGAACGGAACAATACTGGGAAGGGGACAGCAAAACGCCCGACACCTCCACCAGTCGGTTGGCCAAACACTTGGCCAGAATCTTCCGGTCCGCGTTCAGAAGAGAGAGCGGCCGCCAAAAGTCCAAGGAGCTATCGTCCTTCCCCTTGGAGAGCAGCAGCAGGACAGACTCGCGAAATGACCGCGGGAGAAACCCCGTATCCATGATCTCCTGAAACAGAGAGGTCAGGAAGGGGGCCAGCTGGGCGATGAAAGTGCGATAGAACTCCACAGGGAGCCCATCGCGCCCAGGCACCTTCCCCAACGGCATGGCATGAATCGCCCTCTCCACCTCCACCTGCTGAATCGGAGCAGCGAGTGCATCAACCTGTGCCTGAACCACAGCCGAATACACCGGGGGAAGGCCCAAGTACTCTCGGATATGGGTGAGGTCCACGGGGCGATCCCCAAACAGGTCCGAGAAGTATTCCCCCACCATCCGCAAAAGGTCCTCCTGGGAGGTATGAATGGTACCGTCCTCGCCCCGCAGGGCCATGACCTCCCGACGCCAAACCCTCTCCCTGCAAGTTAGGAAGGGGTCTGGAGCAGCGACCCCACCGGCCGCCCCCTCGAAGCATAGGGAGGCATGGCGATCGTAAAGCAGGCCACGGAGCTGGACTCGCACCTCTTCCACCTCCTCCCGCGCTGCCCCTCGGGATACCAAACGATCCAGCGACCTCCGGAGGACAGTGTAAGTGAGGTAGCGGGATCGAGCCATGGAGGTACCCCGGGAACGGAAGAGTTGGCGGGCACGCGTCTTCACCTCGTCCCACCAGGCGCCATGGGAAGGAAAAACACCCAACAGGGTCTCCTGGTCTGCGAGAAAGGCCAAGAACTCCTGGACCACCTCTGATGTTGCCAACAACTGCACATTCAGTCGCCACAGGCCAGGACCCCTGCTGAGCTCCTCGTGGTTAGCCAGGAAGGACACGGAGAGGACGCGGTGGTCCGAAAAGTCAACCACCTGCAACTGCGGAGGGGAACACTCCACCCGGGCACTCACATATATCCGATCGATACGACTCCTGCAGGTCCCATGATAGTAGGTGAACCCCGGCGACCTAGGGAAGGCCCGGTGGAAAACATCCACCAGGTCAGCCGTCCGGGTCATCTCGGCCAAAAAGAGGCCCTCGTAACTGGGTGGGCAACGATCCCCCCTCGGTCCTGCAAAAAGGTGGTGGTGTTGAAATCCCCGGCGAGGACCACCAAACGGGAGGTGTGTAAGTAGGGGCGGATGACCCCAAACAGGGTCTTCCGCGCCAACTTAGACTGGGGGCCGTAGACCACCACGAAACGAAACCGATGAGGCCCGCAGTAGCCGTCTAAGAGCAAACACCGGCCCTGCTCCAGTTCCCACACGTACTGCACCTGAAATCGGTTAGACGTGAACAAAACCGCCACTCCTGCGTAGGGCTGTGCCGCAAGTGACCAGTACGAAGGGCCCCACCTCCACTCCCGCTTCGCCCGATGAAGGCTAGCGAGCGAGGTGAGCCTGGTCTCCTGCAAGAAGATGACATCCAGCCCACTCGTGGAAAGAAAATCATAGGCCGTAGCCCGTGCCTGGTCCGAGAAAATGCTGGCCACGTTGATGGTGGCGCACGAGAATGCAGGAGTGCACGCCATGCCTAGTTCGTGTGCAGTGACCCTTTCCTCCTCTTCTCACCATACCCGGGATCCCCGGAATCCCGCTTGCAGGACAAGC
The DNA here is from genome assembly GCA_033557465.1 of Ichthyophis bannanicus. Classification (NCBI taxonomy): domain Eukaryota; kingdom Metazoa; phylum Chordata; class Amphibia; order Gymnophiona; family Ichthyophiidae; genus Ichthyophis; species Ichthyophis bannanicus. Next base: position 270,823,335 of record CM066036.1, read on the forward strand.
CCGTGAGCTGGAGCAACTCCTCACGGTCCACGTTGACCACCTCGAGGATCTCCTCCTCCTCCTGCTCGACCCTGTCCCCCCACGAGGTGCTGGTGTCCCTGAGACCACCAGGCAAAGCTGTCGCAGGGGCTAACCCAGTTCCCATGGGGCGAGGGGGCACGGACAGGTCAGGGGTCGGAGGAATGATCTCCTCCGTGGGGTCCACCACCGGTGCCTCCCCCCCCTCCCTGGACAAAGACTGAGACAACGGACCAGTGCCCACCCCCGCGGGGGAGGCCGGGACGGCCGGGTCAGCAGGGTGCTCCTGCGAAGGCCCAGTACCCAACTGCGGGGGCAAAGACTCGGCCTCCCTCACCCGTCGGGCGCCAGAATCCACCTTGACCGGAGGACCCTGACCGCGGCGCGCCTTCGAAACTTTCAAAGGTCGCCGCTGAGGAAGAGGGGCCGCCCCCGCCGCTAACCGCTCCGAGAGCCGCACAGGAAGCCCTGCCTCCACAGGCATGCCCTCATCCACCTCAGCCGCATCAGTAGCCAAGAAGACGAAACGGTTGACGTCCAACACGGGCTCTACTTCCAACAATGGGGAGGTCTCCCGCTTCTTCCTCTTGGACTTGCCACCCTTGGAAGGGACCGTGGTCCATTCCTGAGGTGGCACCACCCGCAACCCATTATCCTGTCGTGACACATCAACCTCCACCACATCAACCCTCTCCTCCCTCCTACCCAAATCCCCTCCCCCTGGTGGCTCCCTCGGTTCAATGGACTCCTCCACCCTAGGGCCCCTGGCTCCTCCTGAGGGAGAGGGTCCTCCACAACCTCCTCCCGCACAGGAGCCCGAGGTGGGGCGACGGCATCCCCCCCCGGTCCATTGTGTGATGCGGAGGGGCAGCGGGCAAAGGGGTGGCCCAACTCCCCGCAAAGGTTACACCGGATAAGCAAACACCCGGCCGAGGCATGACCCCGTCCACCACAACGGGTGCAGGCCTGCTCGGGACAGTTCATGCTCAAATGGCGGAATGAGCCACAGCGGTGACACTCACGGGGTTGCCCGGGGTAATAGCACAAGATGCGATCCCGACCAAGGAAACCGGCTGAGGGCACGTGCTGCACCACGTTTCCCACCTCACGCAAACGGATCTTACCTTTCCACGACCCGTCCCACACCCCTAGGGGCCCAGCGCCCTTAACCAGGGGTGCGAGGAGCACCGCATGGCGCGACAACCAAAACTGGATGTCCTGCCCTGGGAGCGACTCATTCCGGGATAGGATGGTCACAGGTACCGTCCCCTGGCGAGAGATAGGCACAACACGAAAGTCAGCCCACCCTCCCTGCCCCCTCTGCTGCTGGTATCGGTCCCAGAAAATCTCCAGCCCCCGTCTCAGCATGAAACTAACATCATATTCAATGGTGTTGTTCATGTGGATAAAGGCGTAGAGATCTCCCGGGAGAAAACCCCAGCCCAAGGACCATCCTCAAGACCTGTTCCCTGGCTGGAGGGGGCCCCTCCCCAGCCCACCGGATCTGCGCCACGTTGCGCCGTCGGACCTCACCCCCTACCCCTCGGAACCCTCCCCCACCTCCTCCCCCTCCTACAGGACCATTCCCCTGGGAACCCCCCCTCCCCCAGCCCCACCTGACATCCCCGGAGTGGTGCCCGACCCCCTCAGAGCCTCCGCAAAGGTACAGGGGGGGGAACCGACCCCCCAGCTCCCAGCCCCTGCCCTCCTTGGTCTTCTCCTGCATCCACCTGCGGGGGACCCTGCTGCTGGTCTGCAGGATCCGCAACCGCCTCACATGGGGCGACCTGAGGACTGGGCAAGGTCAGCTCCGCAAACACAGAATCAGGGATGCTATCCCTTCCGGATCCCTGGGTGCCACCGAGAACCCCCGGATCACCCCCTGCTGCCACCTCCGGCTGCCGAAAGGCAGCAAAGGTCCCTGGAGGGCCTGTCGGGGTCTCCAAAGCTAATTGAAGGGCATCACGGACCTGGTTCTCGGTAACACCCAGGGGACCAGAAAGCCCCCCCAAACCTCCGTCCCATGTTCCCAACCCAGCGCAAGGCTCCTGGGTCTCGGCCACCACTACCGGGGATGGACCCCGCTCCCCTCCATTCCCGGGATCCAGGGGGACCACCCCATCCCCTAACCCCACTGAGAACAGACCCTTCCCCCGATTAGGACCAACCGCTACCTCCTTCCCCACTATTAGACCAGTCATCCGCTCCCCCTTTCCCTCCACCAGACCCTCCACCGACCCACTGTCCACTACCCCCTGTACAGCTACCGGCAATAAGGCAGGACCTACCCGAGACAGCAGGGCAGAGCCCCCAACAATAACGTCCCCCAAACCTCCACCCCCCTGCCCCCCGTCCCTCCCAGGTCCTAACTTATTGTCGGTGCCAGACGTGGCACAGGAGACCAGAACCTCGTGACCGGCAGCCAGGGCTCCAGCAGCAAGGGCGGACGCCCCCCTGCGAGCCAGGCTTCCCTCGGCCACAGCAACAGACAAGACAGGCAGCTGCACAGCCCGCTCCGCGGTCCCAGATTGCAGAGACAGCTGACCAATACTCTTCCCTCCCTGACCCCCTCCGGGGGCCACAGAAAAGAAAGAGCAGCCCCCATCCTGCTCCTTCCCCCTTCCAGCACCCTTCCGGCCCCAGCCAGCCACCGCAGAAGACGCTGAGCGAGCACCCTGTAGCTTTCTGGGGGCCGGAAGGGCAGCCAAAACAGGGGAATCCTGTCTGCCAGCCATCCCCTATCAAAACCCTGCACCGGGACTTTAACTGCTGCCGAAGAAGAGCCAGCCCCCGAGGACCATCGGACACCAAACCTCGCTGGGAAAGCAACAATAAATCCTCCACAGCATCACTGCAAAGAGCCGGCATCAGAAGAGCAGCAGACCCATAGTGACTTGCAGACTTCCTGGAAGACCCGGAAATGATGTAATCATCCCGACGGCGGCCATCTTGGGGTTGCAAAGGAGCCGGGGAAAGCCCTGCCAACCGCACTTCCTGTAGAGGAACTTCATCAGCTACACCAAGACACCTGCGGGGACTCCGGCGGCCATCTTGGACACTCTGTTCAGCTGCCACAGACCCAGGGAGTGCCGGAATGGACAGAGACAGAGCCTCGGGAACCGGTTTCTGGCTTCGGTTTTCATCCACCAGCCCTTCCTCCTGATACAGGGATGCAACATCGGTTGTGGGATCCTGTGCAGTACGTTGGGCCAGTGCCCCTCCCCCAACCGCCCCGGGGGCAGCGGACCTCAGAGAACACACTGAAGGAACAGCAGGACATGCCACCATAGCCACCGATGCCTCATCCGTCGATCCATCTTCCACAGTAGCCGACAGGTAAGGAACTCTGGGGTCTGGAACATTATGCACCACTGCCAATGATGATAACCCTTTCTCCACTTTACCCAGGGCAGGCAAGGGTGGGTAACAAAACCTTCTGGGATCCACCGGCCGTCCCACCCCCGGGGGCCCCCCCTGAACTGCACCTAAGGCTGCCCAACGATCATACTGTTGATAAATTTCTGTGAGGGACCACAACCCTGGGTTTTTAAAGACATAAGCTGTATATACCTGTCTCTCAGGGCCCGCTTCACCCCCTTTCTATAGGTTTTATAGGCCACCCATTCCTCCCCGGGAACGGTGGCCTGCAGGCTCTCCAGGTGGGAGAGCTGGGCTTGCAGCTGGGCCGCCTCCTCCTGGAGACCCCGGAGCCGCCGCACCGCCGCCACGACCTCGTCTGGGGCCCTAGCTGGCTGCTGGAAGGATGGCAGGCCTGACCCTCCGTCCTCATCCTCACTGGAGGAGGTAGAGGCCTCCTCCAGGACCCGAGGCGGAGGGGGGAACCCGCCTCCTCCAGTGCTATACTGCACGGTCCTCCAGGGTCTCCCCAGGGCCTCTCCCTGCCGCCACCCAGCCTCCACACCCTGCCTGGGGAGGAGACAGGAGCCTCCTCCCTGGGGTAGCGGGCCCAAACCTCCATACCTGTGGGTCCCTCTTTCCTGGCCAGGTGCAGTCCTACCTGGGGAGTCCCCCACCCGGGGCGCCGGCTGTTCCAAGCTGCTGGTTCCTCCATCCGAGTTCAGAGAAGGAGGCCCACCAGGCTTGGTAGGCCTCTGGGCCTGGGCCTCTCCTACTGGAGGTGGCCCAGGACCCGACATCCAGGCTCAGGTAGTTGCTAAGCCCCGCCCCCTAGCAGGAGCTTCTCTGGGAGAGGTCTGCACTCTAGCTCTGCTGAACAGGAACTGAGTGGAGAGACCACTCGTGTGGCAGCAGTATTCGACTGAGTTTGTCTGCCCACAAGTTTTGAATGCCCGGAAGGTATACTGCAAACAGGTGAATTTGTAACTCTCTGGCGAGGGCCCATATTCGCAAAGCTTCGTTGCATAGCGACAGAGAGCCTGTTCTGCCTTGCTTGTTCACATAGAACATAGATACCTGATTGTCGGTTTGGACCAGTACTGTTTTGTTGCTGAGATGGCCTTGAAAGACTTGAATAGCATTAAAAATGGCTCTCAGCTCTTGGAGGTTTGTGAAGGGAAACCTCCTGTGAGGTCCAAAGACCCTGAGTGGAGAGATCGTGCAAGTGGGCCCCCCAACCCATCTTGAACGCATCTGTCGTCAGAGTGATTTGGCATAGAGGCTGCTGGAAAGGAGAGCCTACATGGAGGTTTTCCAGGGATTGCCACCATTGCAGGGATGAAATCAGATGTGTGGTAGTTCTGATTTTGTCTGTTAGTCGACCCGAGGCTTGTGACCACTGAGAGGAAAGGGCCCACTGTGCTGCTCGCATGTGCAGGCGAGCAAAGGGAACCACATGGACAGTGGATGCCATGTGTCCCAGCAGTTGAAGCATCTCCCGAGCAGTAAGGAATGCCTTCATAGATGCTTGAGATGCTAACTGCATGCATTTTGTGAAGACTCTCGGAGCAGAGGCAAGTCCGAAAGGAAGAACTCTGTGCTGGAAGTGTCTTCCTTGGATCAGGAATCAAAGGAACTTCCTGTGATCTGAGTGGATGAGAATATGCGTGTACGCATCTCTTAGATCTAGAGAACATAGCCAATCTTGACTTTGAAGGTATGGTAAAAGTGTTCCGAGGAAGATCATCTTGAACTTTTCTTGGAACAAATACTTGTTTAATTCTCTGAGGTCTAGTATAGGCCTGTGTCCCCCTGTCTTCTTTGGAATAAAAAAAATAGGGGAGTAGAACCCTGTCCCCTGTTGGGATATGGGCACTTCTTCGATTGCTCCCTGAGCCAGAAGTGATATGACTCCTGCCACAAGAGGTCGGTGGCAGGGCCCTGAGAATTAAACTGTCTCAGAATTGTAGGTGGGGGCAAGTTGAGGAAATGAAGCTTGCATCCCAATCTTACAATGGACAGAGTCCAATTTTCTGATGTTATTTGTTGCCATCTTTTGACAAAATGGCATAGTCTGCCTGGAATGGTCAAGGGTTCTGGACCTTTTAGGGGCAGAATGGCTAGGTTCTCTAGGTGGAGTCAAAGACCCTGAGGGGGGTGGGTCTGTTGAGCCCGTTGAGTTTTTGAGCTTGTGGCTTTCTCTGCTGTCTGTTCTGTTGTTGTCCCTTTTGGGAAACATGAAGTGGACAGTGAGTTTGATGAGTGTAAGATTGGTAAGACTTCTTTTTCTTACTGAAAAAAGGTTTCTTGAATGTTTTCTTTTTTGTTGGGTTGGCTGTAGCCTTTGACAATCTGTTCAAAGTAGTATTGTCAGATTCAAGCTGATTAGCTTTGTCTTGCCAGTCCTTACCAAAGAGATTTTCTCCTGTGCAAGGAATGTTTCCCAGTTTTTCTTGCACCCATTGTTCCAAGTCTGATGCTTGAAGCCAAGCAATACAACATGCTCCTATGGATATAGCAGAGGTTCTGCTAAGACATTCAAAACAGTCAAAGGTAGCACGGTTCATAAATTTAGAGACATTCTGGGCTTGTTTGACCAGAATAAGGTAGTCTGCTCTTTTTTCCTCTGAGACAGAAAGACTAATGAGCTCCATGTCCTTTGTGACTTCTTCCAGTAACATTCACATTTACAGAATGTAGGAACTGATCCTGGCTCCCAGCATGGAGGATTGAAAACATCGATGGCCAAAGGCATCGAGTGTCCTGGATTCATGGCCTGGAGGATTAGAAGAGTGTGTTTTTGCACTCTTGATTCTTCACATGGCTGATTCCACTACCATTGAATGGTGTGGTAACTGAGTTTTTTGAAAACCAGGAAAACTTAGCACTCAGTACATAGTGTTCAGGCATCGGGAATGTGAAGATATCTTTAAAGGAGTCTCCCACATTCTCAACATCAGATCATGTAAGATCTTCTGAATGGGAAGCAAAGCTGCTTCCTTGGGAGCCATAGGGTATTGTAGAATCCTTAATTCCTCTGCCCTAGGTTCTTTTTCTGGAATCACAGTGATTGCAAGGCCTTTTGCTAAATCACATATGAAGTCCTGAAAGGACATATCTTCTGGAGGAGACATCCTGCGTTGAGGAGAGGGAGTTGAATCTTCTAATAGATTCACTCTCGTACCGGTAGAATCATCAGAGTCATCGGAATCGGAAGACTCAAGCACCAGGTGCTCCTGTGACGCATGATATCGGTACCGCTCGAAGTCGGTACCGAAGTGTCTCGGTTCCTGATCCCCGATACTGGACATCGGCATGGGGGGAAGCAGTCCTGTCAAAGCAGGTGTTGTCAGTACCAGTACCAATGTCGGTACCGATACCTCTGGAACCGTCTGTTGCGGTCTTAGTGGTACCGAGGCTGCTAAGAGGGCTGCTAGACTGCATTTGATAGCGAGGATTCTGTGATCCATCGCTCCTTCCGATGCTTGTGCCGGTATCGGTGGATGTGGCCATGACCCCAGAGCATGGCACCAGTAGTTCCACAGAGGTCGAGGCCTCTGGAACATCCTGGAGCCCCGTTAATGCTTTGGAGCTCGAAGACTCCCGCCGGGGCTGTTTTGCCAGTGAAGTGTCCTCAAGGGAAATGCCTGAGGCATCTCGATACTTCGAAGGAGATTTTCCCTTCTAGGACTGGCTAGTTTTACTTTTGGTTACCTGAGATCCATGGGAGGAAGAAGAAGCCCTGGAAGATGTCGATGCAACTGACATTGTGTCAGAGGCAAAAAGGGTACCGAGTTTTGCAGCTCTATTCTGCCAGCCCCTCTTGGTCATCCTCGTGCAGGAGAGACACTCCATTGGACAATGTTCAGGACGCAAACATTTTAGACACCAATCATGAGTGTCGGTGACGGATATGGTACCGCCACATTTTAAGCATTTTTTTAAACCACTGCCTGGTTTCTCCATGCTTGAAGAAAAAAATGGGCCTAGTGCCCATAATGGCACCTAGCTCCGAAAATAGAGAAAAACTCAGAAGAAAAATATATGTTTTTTTGTTTTTTAGAGAGGAAGAAGAGAACTGGTGGTACCGGTAGGCGTCGAGTGAAGGCAGATGCGACCACAAAAAACAAGAAATAAAGGTAGATTTTCTGCAGTGACAGGGTACAGTGTCCTGTCGGCTCCATGGAAAACAAAGAACTGAAGTGAGAGAGGTACAGAGGCAGGAAGGCAGCACGCATGCACTGTGGGGTGCTCCCAAAAGCTTTCCTATTGGACGCTGGAGAGCATTCCCGCACGGGCTCCGTCGGTACCGACGATATCCATATGTGAAGACTACATTTCTGCTTGTTCCTGGAGATTAGAACTATTACCCTCCCATATGGCTGAGTGCCACAACCTGTGCTGTCAAGAAGGTAACTCATAGTAGCGCTGTTTATTTATTTATTTATTTATTTAAAGTTTCTTTTATACCGCACTATTCGGCATCAGCGCGGTTTACATGGAACAAAAACATCTCAGTACATTTAACAAGTATGAGTTTACAGATAACAGTTTAAGAACTTGGATAACTGGGAAAATCTATTTGTAGAACCATTCCATAAACTATTTACATAAGATCAACAAAAACATATGAATTTAAATTTACCTGAGATCAACAACATAAATATTTCTAAGTGTATATACAACTACATTGCGTAATTCTAATGCATTTGGGTTTTTTGTTAAACATTGGAGGTATATGTTGGAGGTGATCTATATTACGGTGGCTGAAAGTATTCCATGAATAAATAGTGCTTGATCGCCTTTCTGAATTGTTTAATATCTCGTATTGCTCTAATATCTGGGGGGAGTTTGTTCCAGCATCTAGGAGCAAAAGAATTAAAAGCCCTGTTGATCGTTGATTGGGACCAATTTGTGGTTTCACTGGGTATGACTAGCATGTTTTCAGTGAGAGGTCTTCTTGCTCTTGTGCTAGGTGTTTTACAGATGAGGTCAGCGATCGTTGATGGCAAAATGTTATGGAAGGCTTTGAATGTGATAAGGAGTGCTTTATAAGTTGGCCCAGTGTGGCAGCTGCCCATAGGCACTTTCCTTCTCTATTGGTAAATTCTTCTCTATTTACATAGAAATATATTTCATGCATATTCATTATTGGTATCTTAAAAACCAGACTGGGTGAGTGATCCCCAAGGACTGTCTTGATCCCCTCAAGTAGTTTGCATGGTAGAAACTTTGTGGGGTAATATTTAAACTCTGTGGCCAGTGTTTTTTTTAAAACACCAGCCACAATATTTCAATAAAATGGGAGGGGGGAGGGGGAAGTACATTCAAAATGATTAACACGGTTAGTAGACCTAATAACTGCATTAATCACAGTGAGCAGCATACCCAGCAGAACATAGATGGTTTATGCAGCTGAATATCTCGCTCAAACATTGCTTGACATTCCAATGCTAACCGTACCGCTGCCTTGTTAGCTAACATGGTATCTGGGCAGAGCCATTTTAGAAGCTGGGTCTGTGGACATCCCTAGCGCAAGGAGATACAAGTATGAACAGGGCCATGGCTGGGGCATTCCCAAGTACCAGGACATCCTTGTCTGATTTCAGATATGTCCTAGATGTCCAAAGTCGTGCTTAAGGTTATACCTGCTCCAGGCATACAGTCATCTGAAGAGAGCTTGTTTTGTCAGGCAAACGACTAGAGGGTGTAAAGAACAAGCTACACTAAGACTCCTTATATTATTCAATATGTCAACAACAGGGAATGAGGGCTCAAATTTTCATTTTGCTACACCGCTGGATAATCTTATGCTAGCTTGCATGAATTGTATGTCCCCGGCAAAAGCTTTCCTAAGGGGGACATCTATGTGGCCACTGGTATGAATGTCCATGTCAGGGACATCTATGTTCCTAAAATCGGCCAGAGACATAGACATAGCACATCAACATCTGGCCAGCAGAAACGTCAAAGTTGGAGACAGGGCAATGTAAACACAATTCCGCTTTTGCGGGGCTAGATATGCCCGATGTTATGGAATCAGTGCCTGTGCATACAAACATGGCTATGTCCATCCCATAGGACACAGGTAGATATTGCCATTGGGTATGGATGTGTTGGCACTCACCATATTCTGCAAAGTTATACATCTCTGCTCCTACCCATGGCAGCCACTCCTCCTCTGTAAAACGTGCATCTCCTATGCTGCTGTGCTCACTGACAGTGGTTGGCTGATGCAAACCAGACATCAAAACCAATGCGAAATGACAGCGGATGCAAACTAGACTACATAGTAGCTCTTGGCATGCCCACAAAAATGCTAAGTTAGCACATTGAAACCTAATATAGTATAAGAGTAGCCTATTGGTTAAAAGCACTGGCTTGTGAACCAAGAGATCAGTTTTCAATTCCCACTAGCACTCCTTGTGGCCTTAGGCAAGTCACTTAACCCTCCATTGTCTCAGAAGAATCCAAGTTATCAAAGTCCCTGGTTAATGTACATTACCAAGTTTTAGTTACAATGTAAACTGCTTTGACTAAATGATAAAGCGGCATAAAAAACCTGCTAAATAAATAAAATATAACCAGGTACATCATGACATACCCTGCAACCAAAACATATGAATCAGGGCTGGGTCAAGGGTTGCAGTCACCTAGGTTCTCCGGGTGGATGGGCCGGCTCTGACCAAGGTAATTGCAACTCTTTATCATAGTTATGCAAAGTTTCTGATCTTTCCCAGTCCAGAATATACACAGTCAGAATCCCCAAATGTACATTATTGTACTAGTCCCATTGTTACAACATATCTGATATTGTAAACCACTCTGTTGTTTCCCACTAAATGTAGTATATCAAGTTTTAATAAATGAAAAGAAATTAAATGCTGTTATTTCTCATAGGAGAGTCTTTTCCTAGTGCAATGACATACAATTTGTACTGCATCATTTTCCCTTTTCATAACAGAAATTATTACTGTCCCCCAGATTTGCTCTTTTACCACTAATGACAGATGTCAGCATAGCCAGAATAATCACCATTGCCCATCTGCATATTTTTGTAGGGGTGATTAATAATGTGGCTTTACCATACAACCTTCCCTCACCTCTGCATTCTGTTCTTTACAATTGCATCTTGTGTTGTTCCATACTGCAGACACAACAGTTCAAAACATACTTGTCATACCAATTCATCAATATGGAACGCAGTGAGGTGCAGAGCAGAACTATGCCTAAGTTCTAGCCTTATTCCATGTTGTCGTTAGTATAAGGTGGACATCCGGGGGAAACTCCAAAGACATACACAGACCTTTCCTAAATATGGTTTTTACATTTCAGCTGCTGATCATGCCCCCATTCTGCCTCCTCCCATCCACGTTCTGAGATCCCCATATTACTGCTGTGTACGTGCAGGGCTGCGGGTATTGTGGAATATGGTAAACATTATTCACTAGAAACACATCTATTCCACTTGTCCCAAGAGGCTTATTTGTGTTTCAGAATGACCCCCATAGCACTTAGGACAGCTTTTTTGCAGAAGTGACTAAGATGACGTGCTCTTAGCCCTAATGGATCACTGCAGGCAGGTGAAGCTATGGCTCAGTGTGAAGAAATTACAATTTAAGGTGAAGGTCTACTTCGATGGACATATCCTGTCTTCATAGGATCTCAAAGCAGAACCAGATAAGATTAATGCCACACAGGGTATGATGCTGCCTGCAGCTGTAAAATCTATGCAGTGCTTCATTGGGTTTGTAACTTACCTAGCAAAATTCATTCCACATATGTCTGAGATATGTGAGCCCTTGAGAAGAGTTCCAGATAAGGATGGCACTGGCTTCCAAAGCATGACCAGGTACTACAGGAATTAAAACATTTGGTCACAGATGTCCCTGTGCTGAAGTACTAGCATGTCACCAAGCTTGAGTGACTTTAGCAAAAATGAGTTTGCTGCTGCATAATGCAAGATTGTACTTGTCCCAGCTGAGAAAAATTCAGCACAATTCAAAAAAGAATGTCTCAGTATTGTGTTTGTCTGCCACTGCTTTCATCATTATGTCTATGGCTGAGACATAATTACAGTAGAAATTGAGCAAACACCACTGATAGCAATCTTTAAAAGGCCCCTATTGTATACACACAAGCGACTTGAGACTATGTTGATGATATTGCAACATTATAACCTCAATATTGTTTATAAGCTGGGTCCTGAGATGTTTCTTAGTGATACAACCTACAGAGACACTGCCAGAACTCTTACTGAACACCTCAGGGTTTCTGCGCAAAAAAAAATTTAAATTCTATGCAAAAATTTCAAGAATTCTGCAGGCAGTATTTTAAAAGTCTACAAAATTCTGCATTAGTAAATTTTTGCACAGAATTTCCCCATCATAAAGTTTAACTCATACATTAGACCTGAAATTTACCCTGCCTTTTTCCTCCTTAGCTCTCTTGCTCCAATCACAGTTCTGTCCATAACCCATCCTTGTGCCCCCCTTTTTTCTCTTCCAGCCCCCAGCCATCCCTGACTCAATAGCAACTATCTCCAGCCCCAACAACCTCTCGACTCACCAGCAACCCATCTCCAACCCCAGCATCCCCTCCAATTCACCAGCAGTCCATATCCACCCCCAGCAACCCCTGAATCATCATCAGCCCTTCTTCTTTCGCCAGCCAACACCTCCCCCCTCCCCGACTCACCAGCATCTTTTCTCTTTTGCCCAATTGCAGCAACACAGTTGCAGGAGCATTTCTGTTTGCTCCTTCATCTATGCTAGCTTCTGATGCCAGCACCATGTTTTTCAAAAGCATGGTGCCGGCGTCAGAAGTTAGTACAGCTGTGGGAGCAAACGGAAATGATCCCGTGGCTGTGTTGCTGCTAACATCGAGGAAGGATCGATCACTTTTAAAGCTTGTTTATGTTTATTCCATTTGATATATCACCCTTTATAAGATCAGGGCGGCACACAAAGTATAACACAATGGCTAGAAGCCAAAAGTAAGAAAGGAACTACAATATGTACAGGAAAGAAGCAGAAAGAACAAAAACAGACAAGACAGGAAAATAAGGGGGAGGGGGAGATCAAAAGAGATAGAAAACAAATGGGTTTTTAGGAGGGACTTAGTGACGTAGTTTGGTTCTTTCTTGCCTCACTGTCTGGCTTTCGGCTGCCTGCACAGAATTCTGAACAGCAGAACCCCAGGAGTAGGATTTGTTGGATGCAGCAAGAACAAATTGGTATTGCATAAATCAACTATGCAAATAATTTGAATATCACATACCGGAGGCCGCATCAGATCATACACCATATTGCAAGATTTGATGCTTAGCAAGTACTAAAGTCTGTAGTGCTGACTGGATTCCCAGGCTCAAAGGAGGAAACACAAGCTGCAATTAGGGAATCCCGGTCATTCAAGGATGAAATCAGCATACAAATGGCATCCTATACAAAGGATCCAGGGTTTTTATACCCGAGTCACTGCAATTAGAGATGCTACTAAATATACATCCATGCCACAACTATGATGGAGCATTTTTACCAGCTGCCTGTGATACCCTTTACTGGCCTAACATGCAAGGTGAGATCAATGACTCTGTGAGCAATTGTTCTGCCTACAATTAATATGCATGTGAACAGTAGAAGAAATGATGTCACATGATATACCAGTGCATCCTTGGCAGATTGTCAGCATGAACTTATTTAACTTGGTTGGGAAAGAGTTCCTGTTGATAGTGGATCACTATTCAGACTTCTGGGAAACTGAACTGCTCCAAACATGTCTCCTGAAGCCACAATCAAGCGTTACAAAGAACAGTTTACATGATATGGCCAACCTGATCAAGTGATCTCAGTTAACGGCTCCTAATTACTTACATGCAATTTGAACAGCAGTTTTCTACTGAGTGGGGATGTGAACATGTTACAATATCATCAAGGCAGCCACAAGCTAACAGCAAAGCTGAATCAGCTTTAAAGATAGTGAAGAACTTGTGTAAGACAGCAAATAGGGATCGTGAAGACCTATGGAAAGCTATACAGCATTGGAGAAACACATCAACAAAGGGCATGGATAGCATCGCAGCACAGCGCCTGATGTCAGAATACTGAAGACATTGGTGCCAATACCCAGCAAGCTACTTAAGCCCTGTGTGGTACAAGGTATAACAGAAAACATCCGGCACAAAAAGCAATAATTTAAATCAAAATATGACATATTTTGCAAGAGATTTTCCTAAGCAGATATTGGGGACTCAGTGTGCATGAAACCATTGCCAAGAGATGATATGTTGGATGATAGGTACCTGTGTGCAAAATGTCACACCACGCTCATATCTAGTGAATCTTGAAGGAACTCTCTATCACCACAAATTTATGGACCTGCAAGTGGGTAAGGGTTTGATTCTGATCCCAATGTAGATGTCCCTTGTACGTCTCGGCTGACCTGGACGTACAAAGGAGATCGCGATTCTAATCACGCGGGGCACATCTAGTCCCGCAGGATCAGAATCGCGAACAGCACTGTACATGCAGGCCGGGACTGCAATTCAGTCCCAGCCTGCATGCTCAGCAAAGCCCAACTAACTCAGTCAGGGCATTTAAATGGAGCTGTGGCACCATGTTGCCATGGTGCCGCAATGCCGGCCGCCTGCTAAAAAGTTAATTCCCCGCAGCCCGACCCCTGATCTGGCCTCCTAAGACCATGATCAGGCTGTGGGGAATTAACGTCTCCCCCCCCCCAGCCCCTTCCATGCCCCAGAGTTGCCGAAAGAATGCATCCAGGAAAGTAATTCCATCCAAGGGGTGGAATAACTTCCCTGGAGATTTCACCGGCCCTGGATGTACAGGGCCGATATCACAATTGGCCCTGGATATCCAGGGCCAGTGACCGCCCACTGCTCACCCACTCTACGCCCCCATGCCGCCCCTTCCCTGCCCCCGTATAACTTCCCCGCACAACTGGCAGGGAAGTTATACAGGGGCAGGAGCCGGCATGAATAGCCCCCTAAGTAGCCATCTTCACAAAGACAGCATACACACTGCTCAATTGAAGGGCTAGCAATCCTTTTTGCTCCAGTATAGCTGAAAAATATGGAGAGTACAGGCATTACAGGAAATGACAGTGATGAAACTCGTAAGGTAGTTTTCACACCTGTCAGAAGCATAGTACTAAGTACGTCTGCTGTGTTGGCTAACAGTCCACCAATGCCAGACAAGGATCAACAGTTGCACATGCTGAAAAGTCCTGTCTACAGGGATAGCACAGTTACTTACCTGTAACAGGTGATCTCTGGGAACAGCAGGAATTAGTCCTCACATATGGGTACGTCGGAACCGACGGAGCCTGCGCGGGAAAGCTCCCCAGCTTCCCAGAAAGGAAGCTTTTGGGGCCTCCCACTGCACATGCGCGCTGCCTTCCCGCCTTCCTGACCAGCTCTCCTCAGTTCGAGTTTATAGCTGAGACAATAGAGAGAGGAAAGGAAGTTAGATAGAAGATACAACTCCTAGGGGAGGTGGGTGGGTTGTGAGGACTAATTCCTGCTGTTCCCAGAGATCACCTGTTACAGGTAAGTAACTGTGCTATCTCCAGGAACAAGCAGGAATAAGTCCTCACATATGGGGACTCCCTAGCTAAGATGCCTGGGAGATCCCCTTCCAAGGGTTCGCCATCTTCGTATGGATCTCAGGCATCCATCCTGGGAAGGTGGGCAGGAGTTGTTCAAGTATGGAACAGGTGTTTGAGGACAGCCTGACCAAACAAGGCATCCCGACGGGAGTCCTTGTCCAAACAGTAATGGGCTGTGAAGGTATGAACCGAGGCCCAGGTGGCGGCTCGACAGATCTGATCTATGGATACAGAGTGAAGATGAGCCATAGAAGTGGCCATGGCTCTCACATTGTGAGCTGTGACATGGCCTTCCAGAGAAATATTTTTACTCTGGTAAGCAAAGGAAATACACTGAGCAATCCAATTGGAAAGTGTACGTTTAGAGACTGGAAGTCCCAAATGAGAAGGATCAAAAGCCACGAAAAGCTGGGAAGACTTTCAATGTGGCTGAGTCCTGTTGAGGTAAAAGGCAAGAGCTCTTTTACAATCTAGAGTATGAAGGTTCCTCTCTGCACTGGATGCATGAGGAGCTGGAAAAAAGACAGGTAGATATACCTCTTGATTAAGATGAAAAGGCGAGACCACTTTGGGCATAAAGTGGGGATTCGTCCTAAGGACCACCTTATCATGATGAAACCTGGTATAAGGTGGATGAGCCACTAAGGCCTGTAGTTCACTGATGCGGCGAGCCGAAGTGACTGCAATAAGGAAAAGGACCTTCCAGGAAAGAAATTTCAAGGAGGTAGAAACCAACGGTTCAAAAGGTGGCTTCATAAGCTGACCTAGAACGAGGTTCAAATCCCATGCTACCGGAGGAGGCCGGATGGGAGGTTTAGTTAGAGTCAGGCCTCTCATGAACCTTGCAATAAGAGGATGAGAGGAGACAGGTTGTCCATTTATAGGTTTTAAAGATGCTGCAATAGCACTCAAATGGACTCGTACTGAATTCGTCTTAAGGCCTGCATTAGAAAGATGCAGGAGATAGTCTAATAGAGAATTCAAAGGAAGTGCTAGAGGGTCAAGACCCTGTTGAGCACACCAAATGGAAAAGCGTTTCCATTTGAAAGCATAGGAACGCCTCGTGGAGGGTTTCCTAGAGGCATGAAGGATATCTTTCACTGGTTGAGAAAGATTGAAGTCATGAAGGCTTAGGCCTTCAGTAACCAAGCTCTGAGGTGTAGGGCCTTGGGGTTGGGTGCCACAAAGTCCCCTCCTCCTGAGACAGAATGTCTGGCGCCGCTCCCAGGTCCAGGGAGGGTCCCTGGGAGAGATGCAGAAGTAGAGGGAACCACACTTGGCGTGGCCAGCGTGGAGCTATGAGGATCATCGATCCGTGATCCCTCTGGAGTTTGAACAGAGTCTTGGGAATCAAAGGAATAGGTGGAAAGGCATATAGGAATTCCTGACCCCAATGTAGGAGAAAGGCGTCGTTGGCCTGAGCTCTCTGACACGGAGTCCTGGAACAGAACCGGGGAAGTTTGGCATTCCACGGACTTGCAAAGCGGTCTATGTCCAGGGTTCCCCATTCCTGAAAAATTCTGCGTATCTGATCCATATGCAAGGACCATTCGTGTGGAAGCAGAACTCGACTGAGTCTGTCTGCCCGAGAGTTTTGAACCCCTGGAAGATACACTGCCAGAAGATGAATTTGATGCTCTCTGGCGAAGGCCCATAATCTGAGAGCTTCGTTGCAAAGCGACAGAGAGCCTGTCCCTCCTTGTTTGTTTATGTAGAACATGGCCACCTGATTGTCTGTATGGACTAGGACGGTCAGGTTGACTAGGAGGGTATGGAAGACTTTGAGGGCAAAGAAGATTGCTCGCAGTTCCAGGAGGTTGATGTGAAGGGTGGTCTCTTGTGGAGACCAAGCACCCTGAGTGGAGAGGTATTGAAGATGGGCTCCCCACCCTGTTTGGGAGGCATCTGTTGTGAGGGTTGCTTGGGGCAACAAAGGTTGGAAGGGGGCCCCCAACAACAGATTCTTGGTGGACATCCACCATTGGAGGGACCAAAACAGACGCTTTGAGGTGAGTATTTGGTCGGAGAGTGCTCCTGATGCCTGAGTCCACTGGGTGGCCAAGGTCCTTTGAGCTGCTCTCATATGAAGACGAGCGTAGGGCACCACGTGTACCGTGGAGGCCATGTGGCCCAGAAGTCGCAGCATTTCTCTGGCTGTCAAGTGACTGCTGGACTGAGCTTGGGAGGCCAAGCACACCAGACGTTGGCCCCAGACTTGAGGTAGGTAGGCCCTTGCAGTGGTGGTGTCCAACTGGGCCCCTATGAATTCCAGAGACTGAGTAGGGATAAGTTGAGACTTGGGAAGGTTTATCACCAGTCCCAGATACTGCAGAATGTGCCTTGTGCGGTCCAGGGAAATCTGGGCCTCTGACTGAGATGGAGCTCGGATGAGCCAGTCGTCCAGATATGGGAATACAAAAATTCCCAGACCTCTTAGAAATGTGGCAACAACTGCCATGCATTTGGTGAACACTCTTGGAGCAGAGGCTAGACCGAAGGGAAGTACTCTGTACTGGAAATGTTTTCCCTGAAACAGAAATCTTAGATATTTTCTGTGGGATGGGTGGATGAGTATATGTGTGTACGCATCCTTGAGATCTAGAGAACAAAGCCAATCCTGACTCTGAAGGTATGGAAGGAGAATGCCTAGAGAAAGCATTTTGAATTTCTCCTTGTACAGAAATCTGTTCAATTCTCTCAGATCTAGGATAGGTCTGAATCCCCCTGTCTTCTTTGGTATGAGAAAATAAGGGGAGTAGAATCCTGTCCCTTGTTGAAGAAGAGGAACCTCTTCTATTGCCCCTTGGGCAAGGAGAGAAGAGATTTCCTGACCCAACAGGCTCAGGAGAGATGGGGGAGAATTGAAGTGCCTCACCATGGTATATGGAGGAAGGTTGGAAAAATGAAGTTTGTAGCCCTCTCTGATGATAGAGAGGGTCCATTGCTCTGATGTAATTTGCCCCCATCTGGGAGCAAAGTGAGCTAACCTTCCGGGAATGGTGAGGGGCTCTGGTTGTTCTAGAGCCAGAAAGGTTAAGTTCTCTAGGGGCAAGTCAAAACCCCTGAGGGGGTTGAGCCTGCTGAGGAGTGGCAGACACTGCAGGCTTTGACCTTGCCTGTTTAGGCTGCTGACGTTTAGCAGCAAAGCGAGGCTGAGGAGAGCTGGTCAGGAAGGCGGGAAGGCAGCGCGCATGTGCAGTGGGAGGCCCCAAAAGCTTCCTTTCTGGGAAGCTGGGGAGCTTTCCCGCGCAGGCTCCGTCGGTTCCGACGTACCCATATGTGAGGACTTATTCCTGCTTGTTCCTGGAGATCAGCAGTTGCACATGCAGAAAAATCCTGTCCACAAGTGCATTGCCCCACACACAAAGCCATCTTAGTACCCTGATCTCTAAGACATTTGCAATAGAAAGTTGTGCATAGTTTTAATGGAAAAAAAATGGGGGATGTTATAGATGTTAACTTTTTCTGATGTCACCTAGTGGCTCATTGTTATAGCTCACTGTTTTCCTACAGTACTTCCTGGTTGTCATCTTTGGCCTTCTGATGTGAGCCATCACAGTCCCTGTGCTCCATCTCTTTAGTGTGTCTATTCCTACTCTAAACCAAGGACTGTCTACTACATGTGTTTTATGTATGCTTGGTAGACCTATACAAATGAACATGGTAATACATTTTGTTACTGTTTTTGCCTTCACCATCTCTCCTGGACAGCCAGGCCATTCCAAACATTCACCATCCTTCCTGTGAATAAGTATTCTCTAATGTTATGCTTAGTTCTGTCCACTTGAATGTCATGTCATGACCTCTTGTTTTATAAACCCCTTTTCCACTAAACAAATATCTACTTTTGGTATATAATTTATAGTTTTGAGCCATCTGAATGCCTCTGTCCAACTTTCCTCACCTCTGGAAATGACAAAATAATCAAAGCAAAAACATGAAATGTTAATGGTTTTAACTGCTGTGTTACAAAATTGTGAATTGTGTACATGTGTACTATGTTTTTACATTCTCTACTTCTTCGCTATTTCTCTGGATACCACTACATTCCTTCCTGTTTCCTCAGCTTGCAACCTTGGGGTCATCTACTCTCTCTTTCTCTCCAGACATCCAACAGATAGCTAAAACCCATTGAGGCCAATTCAAGAAAGGACAACTACCCCCAGCAAAAATGTGCACGTCGGAAACAGGCATCTCCTGGTGGTGATTCCATAGGTGCATGTATGTACACACTCATGCTTACAGAATCGCCCCAAAGAGGTATTCACACCTACACATACATCAGACCCAATTGGGTGTGGGAGCCCTGTATGTGTCAACATCAAAAAATGTGTCCCCCTGCTGCCTCTCAAAACTGCCCCTGCAGTGTATGTGCACTGCCCGTCTATGCTCGCACCCGAGTCTGGTGAGTCTGCTGTTCAAGTGTAACACTGAAAACATGCCCACTTGCACTATTCTGTTTTCCATGTGCAATGGAAAACAGGATAGTGTTGTGTTCCCACCCAGTGCAGGGAAATCCAGACTGAGGAGGAGAAAACAATGTCAATGAGGCGGCCAAATTTCCCAGAGCAGGAGACCCGTCTGCTCTGTAGAAGGAGGAGGTGCTGCTTCCCACAGAGCATAGGCCAGCCCATGCTGCAGCATGCATGGGCTGGGAAAGGTCAGAACCATCCTAGCTCAGTAAGTATAGAAATATCAGTAAAGCTGGCAGACATGGATAGATGAAAACAGGCAATCACAAAGTGAAGGACAGAGGAAGAGCACAAAAGTGAAGGACCAGCTACAGTATGTACAGGATGCATGAATGTGGAGGAACGACAAAAGGGCAGAGAGTAAGGACAGCAGCACCATTGAGCACCCAAATATGAGTGGCAGGATGCAAAGGCCACTGCCAGTGTGTCCTGTGGACCCAGAGAGCAGGTACACAGTGAGACAACAGCACAAAATGTATGGATGGGGGAAGGAGAGGGGAGGGAATGGAATGGAAGGGGAAGGGGAGGGGGTTGGGGTAGCCTATGGAGGAGGAGGAAGGAGCTGTTGAGGGGGGCTGTGTGAGGAGCATGGGGATGGGGGTGGGTCTGGGTGAGAGGATGAAACATATGGGGTAAGGGGGGAGCAGATGGGGGGGAGGAAACAGCAGTCGCTGGCCACCTTCCCACCAGCCATGGTGCAGCATGATGAGACACCAGCGTCCATTGCAGACAGTGAGACCTGTAGCAGGTGGAAAGCTCAGAGCATTCTGTGCTGCAGGGCCTTGTTGCCATGGCCAAGCCACTGGACCTCATCATGCTACAACTAGAGGGCATAGCAAGTGGAGATCCATGCCCTGACTCAGGAGGTATGCCACCTCAAAGAGGCACTTACCTTCCCTCTAGGCCCTCCAGATGGGGGGGGGGGAGGGGAGGAAGGCCAGTAGTCTGCCAGGGTCATGGGGGTCAGGGTTCCCAGCATGCCATGTCTGCCGTTTGGCAAGTATGTACACCCCATGACCTGTACATGGGTGAACACGCCTTCATGTCAGGTCTCACCTGCTCATCCCCAACTGCTGTTGCAATGGCCTGATGTAAAGGCAATGTGATATGTGTACATATACTAATAATTGTCTGTGTGTTTGGAATATGCTGGTCTCCACTGCCCTACTCAATTGGGGCCGCAGGGGGCACTGCAGCATGCACAGCGCAGTGCCTTGGATTGGACAGTCAAAGGTTTAAATCGTCCAATGGCGGGACATGGCCATGTACCCTGTGAGTGAGGGGGGCATCAGCATCGAGCAGGTGTATTGTGTGGGCCTGATGAGTGTGAGGGAAGGAGGGTCTGTACATGCACAGCCAGGAAAGGTGCAACCTATAACTTGATGCCGCCTCCCTCATTATTATTAATGCCCCACATGTATACTACCCTCCAGTCCCCTCTTTCCCCCACATTAGCTCCCTTCTAGCTCCCTCCTTCCTCTCCCCTCAGCTCATCTCCAGCCCCCCTCATGACTGCTCCCTCCCAGCTGCCTCCCTCCCCTCTTTTCAGTTCCCTTCTAGTACCCACCTCCCCCCATGTCAACTCCCTTCCAGGCTCTTCCTTCCCTCCAGGAATTGCTGTTATTGCTAGCCACCTACCTCACCCCCCCCCCTCACCGATACACTGCTGAGAGAACAGTGAAGACAAGTCATTGTACTGTGGCTCTGCCATATTAGAAAGTGCTGGACATTGGCACCTCTAAAAGCAATAGTATGCCTTTCCGGTTGCACACAAAAAAAGGGAAATGCTTGTTACTGCTGGAAAAGCCATGGTCCAACAGTGTACATGATAGCAGAGGCACAGGAAAAGAGATGTGTCCTTGCAGCTCACTCAGAGGTGAATCAGTAAGGAGGGGTGGCTAGCAACAGCACCCCTTGCAATCAGCACCCCTCTGCGGTGCATACCCAGCTCATCAGGTAGTGCCAGCCATGCGCATAGTACATGGATCATTGGGGCACTGGGCAGATCAGGGTGGGTGGTTGCTGCACATGGACCTGCCTGTGGGGGTTGAGGGTGTGGGAGGGGGGTTGGAGTGGATGTGCAGGGTAGGTGGCTCCTGGGAATGGCCAATGGGTACAATGGGAATGATGGTGTGGCAAAAGTGTGGGCTCCCCAAACCACCCGCCCCCTCAACCACATCCCTCCTTTCCTGTACGTCCTCCCCACTCCACTTCACTCCACTCCCTCCCCCTGCCCTTGTCAGTTGTCTCTTCATCTCTCATGCAAAATGTGTTTGCACCAGGTTGTGGAAAATCCCCTCCTGTAGGCCTGTCCACAGGGCACCTGTGGGGCAATGGTGTCATCATCATTGTCCTCTGGGGGGGGGGTATGTCTGCCCCATCGAGCATGGGCTGCCTGCACCCTAGTGCATAGTTGTTGAGCATGCAGCTGGCAAGGAATATCTGACACACTTTCACTGGTTCATACTTTAGCTCACTGTCTAAGCAATCCAGGCATCCACTAGAGGATGCCCCTGGTCCTCCTGTGTGCATGATTATACTGCTGTTCTGCTGGCAAGCGGGGATGGACAATGGGGGTCATCAACCATGCCATCAGTGGGTATCCTCTGTCACTTGCATAGATATGGGGAGGAAAATATTAGTCTCGGAGATGTGTGGCAGGTCACATTGTGGGGGATTTGCCATCCATGCCATTTTCCCGGACAGCCTGTCAATTGTGCCTGTGTGACAGAGCTGTGCTATGTTGTTTGTCTTCACGCTGTGTTGTGGACCATTGTCTGTTCTCCTGAACTGCAATGTATTGGATTCATATGTGTAGTGCTACCCACTGATCTGTCAGTGTAGGTGCTGTGTGTCTCCTAGTAATGTTCTTGTGAGGTGGTGCGTGTGCCCTGGGTCCATTTGAGCTAGGTTTGAACATCATGCACCAGCCAGCTGACACTGGGGGTTGGTTATGCTAATATTTGGTAGTGTGACTTTTCCCTCACTAAACATGCACATGGTTCTTAGTTACTGTGCAGCATGTGTCCTACAGTTTGTTGTCCCCTCATGTATCTGCAAGGCTGGTCAATGCTGCTACACCCAGCCACATCTATGGGTACAGTGCCAGCTGTCATACAGTGATGCTCGTGCAACATGCCCCAACGTCACTGTTCACTAACAAGGGGCCTATGCTGGTCCTCAGAAACAACAGCTTTGCATTATAGCTAGACAACATATACAGTTCGGCCTGAGATAGCCCTGTTCAGGGAGTGGGGGTGTAGCCTAGAGGTTGGAGCAACTGCATTGTAACTCACGGATTAGGGCTTTGATTCCTGCATCATCACCTTTCACACTCATTCACAGGAGAACCCTTACATATCACTAAACTATACTCACATATTACTAATGAAAATAATCCATGGCTCCATTGGGACTAATTCCTCTAATAGAAATATCTGCACCAACACAAATCTTAAGAGATGCAGAGAGGAATTTACCAAAATATGGTTGGAAGATAATAAATAATAAATACAAAAGAGGTGAGAAGGTCTCAGTCTAAGTGATCTCCTTTGATTTGGCTGGAGATAATTCTTGCCCACAGGGGAATGTGCCATCCATGAGCATCAGAGGTTAGAACACTCCCTGAGTCAATTACAATGTATTTATCTGATTCAGGGAGTTTTTGTTGCCTTTGATGGTCATAGATGGTGCCTTCCCCTTTGGGTAATGTTAATCTCTAGCCATTTTGGAGGAGCTTTTTAAACAGACGTTTGATCCTTGTTTTGTCTGCATCTCTTAAGGGTTTTTATTGGAGCAGATCTGTATCATGGAGGATTTAGTCCCAATTAAGCAATGGACTTATTTCATTATTGCTATTTGAATGTGGTTTAGTTAGGGTTTTTTTCTGTGACTTGTCCCTGTGCAGCAGTGGTACCTTATAGGTATCAGCACTTTTCATGCATAGAACTGTCAGGTCAGTACTGACTCCTGGATAGCCTTGGTAATGTGTAAGCAGGGGTCAGGTGCAAGTGGGATTCAAACCTCTGATCTATTGGCCCCTGAGCAGATGTGTTCCCCGCTTGGCTACACTATTGCTCCCATATTGGTCTGGTGGGAATGAGTCCCACTACCTATGGTGCTCTTTCTGCTCATGTGGCCCCACAAGTGCTTTCTGCACCTGCCCCAACAACACCATAGTCCTGCCCCTGCATACTTGTCCACACCTGCCTGCAGGGGACACTCCCAGTCTGCAACCCCACAGTCCCCCGTGTTCATGTGATCCCCTAGGGCAGGCCTGTGTGAGCATGCAAGGTGCAATCTCTGTGTCCCATTACCTAATAACTAGCCACTAGAGATGTCTCCACCCTCAAAGGTGGCATGCATCCCAGACTGGCTGAGTATGTAGGAGTCATGGCAGGATCCTGGGTAGCGTGCCACAATATCTGTGATCTCAGCCTGCACATTACAGTTGACCTGCTGTTCGCTGTATTCTCCTCCTGCTGCCTATTTGACTGCCTGTTACCTGAACGTGTGCTGTTTTTCCCTGCCCTGCTGTCTGCTCCCGTAGCCTGCGCTCTCCAAACTGCTCAGGTATCCATTCCTGTGTTCTCCCCGGTACCTCGGGCACAGTCTCCACCCACCGGAAGTGACGCTGGGTTCTTCCGCCTATAAAATCCACTCCGGTGACGCGGCTGGCTGCTGTTCGCTGTATTCTCCTCCTGCTGCCTATTTGACTGCCTGTTACCTGAACGTGTGCTGTTTTTCCCTGCCCTGCTGTCTGCTCCCGTAGCCTGCGCTCTCCAAACTGCTCAGGTATCCATTCCTGTGTTCTCCCCGGTACCTCGGGCACAGTCTCCGCCCACCGTAAGTGACGCTGGGTTCTCCCGCCTATAAAATCCACTCCAGTGATGCGCCCCGCGCCGCGTGGGTGCGCGCCGCGTGCGCGCGCCGAAGGAGCGCGCACAAGGAGCAGGACCTGCTCCTTGTGCGAGCTCCTTGGGGCGAGTTCCGGGGGTACGGAGCTGGGGCCAGGACTCCTCTCCCGCTCTCTCCCCTGCCTCCACCTCCGAGCCCTCCTATCCCACTCTCCTCATATCTACCTTCACAGGCAACTCTCTCTGCCGCTCTGCCCGTCGCAAAACTAGGTCTTCTACTGTTGCTCCCCCTCCTCCTCACTATGTCCACCATCCCGGTGCATTGGGGCTGGCGTCCTGCCTCACCCTCTGCTACCATTCCCGGCCATCTTGCCCGGCAGCCCCTTAACCTAACCTACTGTGTCTCCTCCTCCCACTGTTCCCCCCTCTCCGCTACCCCTCCCAGCTCGCTCTTACATCTGGCCCTTTTAAACTGTCGCTCAATTCGAACAAAAACATCACTAATTCAAGATCTTATAGTACTACATAACCTGGACATCTTCTTTCTGACTGAAACCTGGCTGAAGGAGGGTGATGAGCCCTTTCTCAACCAGTGTCTCCCACCTGGATACTCTTATCTGTCCACCTCCCGTCGAGGGAGAAGTGGCGGCGGTGTCGCAGTCATCTATCGCTCCTCTGCTTCACTGTCTGAACTTCCCCCCTTAGCCTCTCCCAGCTACCCTGAGTCCCTTCTTGTACAATTGGACTCCTCCTCTTGTCCCTACTATTTCCTTTTAATTTATGCCCCTCCCTCTCTCTCCCCTCTCCCTCCTGGGACTCCTTATTAACTACCATTTCTGAAATCTCCCTCTGCCATCCTCGTCTCCTTATCTTAGGTGATTTTAATATTCACGTCGACGACCCCTACTCAGCAAGAGACCTTTCCTTTCTCACTTTCTTGTCCGACCACTCCCTTCGTCAATTTGTCTCCTTCCCCACTCATACTGCTGGTCACACTCTCGATCTCCTCATCGCTCCGGTCTCTTTCCCTCTCCTACCCCTATCCCTCTCCTCCTCCTCTTTTCTATGGACCGACCATATGTGTCTTTTCTTTGATCTCGTTGCTCCACCCACCCTCTCCTCCTCAAACTCCAATACTACCACCTCCTCCTCCACGCTCTCCCGCCGAATTACTGCTGATACCCTCTCTCAGCTTCCCTCCCCAACTGCATTACTTCCTATAGACTTTGACACTCTCCCCCTCGACACCCAGGTTCACAAATTGCATTCATCACTCTCCACCATTCTGGATCTTGCCGCTCCCCTGCGTCCCCATCGCTCTCGCCGTCGCCTCCCACACTACCCTTGGTTCCACCATGGCCTAATTTTACACCGTAAGCACCTTCGCCGTGCAGAATGTTTTTGGCTGAAGCACCCATCTCCTGTCATTCTCGCTGACTTCCATACCTGCCATCGTCACTACCGCACTCTTCTCCATGATGCAAAACGTAACTATTATGCTGACCTCATTTCCTCCTCCTCAAATTCATCTTGTCAACTATACTCAGTTCTACGCTCTCTCACAGCCACACATTCTGCGTCTATCCCCTCTCCTGTCATAATCTCTGCCTCCCCGGACTCATCTTCTCTCGCTTCTTTCTTTGTATCCAAAGTTAATACTCTCCGTCAAACTTTTCCCCACTGTCCTCCACCTCTTCCCCCCCCCCTCTGAGTCCCCCCTTCCCCCCTCCCCTTCCTCGCCTTCCCTACTTCCTGCATTGTCACACTCTTGGTCCTCTTTTGACCCCATTACACCTGCAGTTCTGAATAAGACCTTCTCTACTGTCCGCAAAACAACATGCCCAGCTGACCCTATCCCCTCTCAATGGCTCCTAGAACCTTCTCTAGCCCTATCCCCATTCATCCTTTCTCTTCTTAACACAAGCCTATCCACCGGATCTTTTCCCACTACCTGGAAGCATGCAATAGTTCGCCCCATCCTGAAATCGCACTCTACTGATCCCTCTGTCCTCTCTAATTGGCGTCCCGTCTCTAATCTACCCTTTCTCTCAAAACTCCTCGAAAAACTGGTCTTCTCTCAACTCTCCTCCCATCTTGAACTCTCTCTCACTCTCCATCCCCGTCAATCAGGTTTCCGCCCTGGCCATAGTACTGAATCTGTTCTCCTCTCCCTCCTCAATGATCTTCACATTGCTCATGATCGCGGTCTCATCACCTTGGCTGTTTCTCTTGATCTATCTGCGGCTTTTGACCTAGTGGATCATCACACCCTTCTCTCCTGTCTTCAGGAAGCTGGTCTCTCAGGCATGGTTCTACGTTGGTTTCATTCCTTCCTATCCTGCCGCTCTTTCTCTGTCATCACCGCATCTTCCTCCTCTGCCCCCACCCCTCTCTCCTGTGGTGTTCCCCAGGGGTCTGTTCTTGCCCCACTCCTCTTCAATATTTTCTTAGCCCCTCTTGCCCTTCTAGTCCAACAGTTCAGCATCTCTGCATACTATTATGCAGACGACATCATTCTCCTCCACCATACTGACCCGCTCTCTCCTGACATCACCCCTCTTAATCGCTGTCTCACTGCTGTGGTTTCCTGGTTCTCCTCTAATTTTCTTCATATCAATCCAGCAAAATCCTTTGCAATCTGGTTCACCTTTGGCAGCCCTTCCCCCACCTGTGCTCCTTCCCTATCCTCCCAGCCTATCCCCCTGGTCTCAACACTCCGCTACTTAGGCGTTATTCTCGACTCCAATCTTACCTTCAAAGACCATATCTCCGCGATTGTACAGCGCTCCTTTTTCTCTCTCCGTCAGCTCAGGGCAGAGTTCGTCCCTTTCTCTCTGCTTCTGCCCTTACCACTCTCCTGCTCACCCTTGTGCTGTCTCGTCTCGATTACTGTAATGTCTCTTTTGCCGGCCTATCCCAGTCACAATTGTCCCGTCTCCAACGTGTCCAGAATGCCGCTATCCGTCTGTTGACCCGTGCATCACGGTTCGATCACGTCACTCCCCTTCTCTACCAGCATCACTGGTTACCTGTCTCCTTCCGCACTCAGTATAAACTTCTAATCCTTACATTCAAAGTTATCCACACTGGCGCCCCCCTTTATCTGGCAAATCAGATCCAATTTCGTACCTCTCCCCGTCTCCTCCGTTCTATACACGTAAATCGCATGGTCCTCCCCTCCCCTGCACATGCTCGATTGCAACAAACCCGCTCCTCTGCTTTCTATTTCCTGGCTCCAAGCCTTTGGAACTCGCTCCCCCCCTCCCTCCGTGCAGAAGACTCATACCCCTCATTCAAATCCCAGCTCAAAACCCACCTTTTTCGTCTTGCGTTTGATCCTCCTCCCTAGCCTACTCTCCCACCTCCTTTCCTCCATGTCTCTCATGAAACCCTGCTCCCCCTCCCTCCTCTCCTTGATAGTATGTATGAATCTGCTCCTCCCTGTCTTAAACTTCCATTCTGTTCTCTGCTTTCCTTCTCTTTCTCTCCTCATCTTTTTCTCACAACTAATGGCGTTCTTCTTCCTCTTCTTTTTCTACAGCCAAAGCGCTTGTTTTAATTAACTTGCCTGATTTTATCTATTGTAAACCGCTCAGATGCCTACGGTATTGAGCGGTATAACAAGTTTTAATAAACATAAACATAAACATAAACATAAACAAACCCTCAAAGGTGGCATGCATCCCAGACTGGCTGAGTATGTAGGAGTCATGGCAGGATCCTGGGTAGCGTGCCACAATATCTGTGATCTCAGCCTGCACATTACAGTTGACCTGCATATTCATGGAGTGGTATGCTTTCCTGTTGTGGTATGTGGCCTCATGCTGTCATGGTGACCTGAGGGCCACATGCATACAGAAATCCAGCCACTTCATGGAACTGTACCATCACCGGTTGCCTCTGCTGTGGTTTTGGTGGTAGAGTGATGTAGTTTGCAGCACATCCCACAAAAGCACCCAGGAACTGTGTGATGCACCTTGAAACAGCTATATGGCTGAGACCTGCTGCTGTTACCAGCACTGATTAAAACAAACTTGTTCCCAGGAAGCCAAGGGCTGTGAGCACCTTCACATGGACAGGTATAGCTTCCTTGAGTAAGGGCAGCAAGGTGGGGCTCAAGCTCCTGGCACAGGTCATGGGTGGCTGCACGGTCAAACTGGAACCTGGTCACACACAGTTCATCAGTTTGGTCCAGGTACTGACTCCTCAATCTGGGCACCCTTGGATATGGGTGCCTACATGATGTCCTCTGCCATTCGAAGTCAGCACTCAACAGCAGGGCCATAATAAACCATGAGTTGATCTCCTCTATAGAGCACCACAGCCAGTCCCACCTGCAGGGAATTATGCGAAAACACTTTGTGAGGATGAGTGTATGGATGTGCACATCAGCAGACATGGCCATGCCCTTGTGCAGACATGAGCATCACCAGCTAGGCCCATATACAGACATGCACATCAGCCATCACAGTGCACATGCCCACATATAGACACACACATTACTGACCATTCATCTGGCCTGCTCACTGACAGGATGGCCCCCTGAAGTACACATCCATTCTACACAGCTCACATAGGTGCTGGGGGGTGGGGGGAGACCTGTGTCCTTATGTTGTGCTGGGTGCAGAATCCGCACCACAGTCACATGGAGCAAGTATGGGATTCAAACCCTAGTCAGCTGGGTGGTGAGCTGTGATTGAACCACTGTGCTACAGCACTACTCCAAATATGGCTGGTGTGGCAATGGTTCCATGACTACAGCCATTGGTTAAACACGCTGCATAGGGGGCACCACTCCACAGGGTCCCCAGATCTGCAACTGCTTGGGAGAGGCACAGGGTCAGGGGGGTGCATTCAGCAGCTGACCCTATCTCATACAGCTCAATGACAAGCACTCTCAGGTTCAATTTGATGTGGGGTGATGCAAGGCACATTGCTCCTGCTCTGGCACGTTGCTCAATCCAGTTACCCACAGAGGCACCTACACTGCATACCTAGCAAATTATGCCATGGTCCCAATGCATAGCCTCTTGGACCTACATGTTTTCTACCTGACTCAATTGCCACCTATGTTGAATATAACATCACAGGTGTTTCAGCTCGGGTACAGACATGGATAGAGCTCACCATGCAGAAACGCAATGTAGGTGCCTGCGTATTATATACACCCAAGTGTCAGCTCTACAACACTGCACGTGTCCATCTAAATACTATAAAACATAGATGCTGTTGGCAGCCCTGCCCCCCTGTGGTTTATGGGTGCATCTCTTTATCCTTTACATTGTCAGAGAAATGGCTCTCAAAGTGGCCTCACACAAGCCGAATGTCACTGATGGGGAGCTGACATTCCTGACAGAGGAGATCCTTGGGGATTTTGAAATCCTAATGGGTATAGAGAAGATCAAGGTTGGTGCCTATGAGCACCAGAGAAGTATGACCACATCACCCCAGTACTGAAGCATCTCCATATCCTTTCACTGGAAGCTTGGGTCAAGTACAAATCCTTAATACTGATTCACAAAGCACTACACCAACAATGAACATCACGTCTACACACCCTCCTACCACAACCAAATTCTGGAAGATCCACAAGGCAGACCACTAACAATGTTCTGACTGTACCACATGCAATACAATACACATATTCTGTACAGCAGTCAAGTACAACTGGGGTACAGGTTGTCCAGCTTTCCACAACATATCATTGCCATTGGACACCTCTTTCCCCATATTTCCTTATTTTGTCATCATTATGGGAAACAGTTTTTTATTTTGTAAGGTGTTCAGTGCTGCTGCTGTGACATGCTATATTCCTTATATTGACTGGCTGCTGCAGTTTTATGTGTTCTATGGGATCTGTAGTTGCCAAACCTATGCAGGCTTAACAGGGGTTCCCAGTCACAGATATTTGGGGGTATCAGAGTGGGCATCTGCAGTGGCGCATGTTACAGGGGGCATGCACTAATATCTGAGAGTGTCGAACTGGGGCATGCTCAGGGTACGTTACTCAGGCATGTGGGGCTAAGATGCCTATTTGGGGGGCTCTGTGGTTGCAGGTCTGGCATGTTGTGTTGTGTTGTGTAGTTCCCTGTTTCACACTGCTGAATGGCACACTGGACACCAGCTCCCACCTAACACTGTACTCCTATTTCAGTTGTGTCAGGTGTTTGGTGTTCTCTGCTACACTGACATTCATGTGTGTGTGTGATGAGCGCATTATTCAGCATAGGACATATCTTTGTTCGTTATGTCCATAAATGCAGATGCAGCTCTGGGACCGAGCAATGTTCCCGATCCTGCCACCACTCCTGCCAATGCTCCAACAGTGCAGCCTGAAACACATACTGCCACCTCTGTTGAGCCACCCAAGGGTGGGAATCTGCAATTCATGGCACTAGCCGACGACAATCCAGGAGCCCACATCGGGCTTTAAACTAGATTCGTTGGGGATAGGTGAAGAAAGCCCCCAGGTAAGTGAATGCCCCCAGGTAGGTGATACATTAAATACCTTTATGGAAATGGGTAACAGGGGTAATATATGTAAAGCAGTGTGTATTAATGCCCGTAGCATGGGAAATAAGATCCCTGAAGTTGAAGCTTTGGTGGGAGTGGCTGACTTGGATTTAGTGGCAGTTACAGAAACATGGTTCACAGAAAACCATGACTGGGATGTAACTATACCTGGCTATACTTTATTCAGAAAGGACAGGGTAGGAAGAAGGGGAGGAGGAGTGGCACTATATGTAAAAACTACTATTAAAGCTTTGGAATTACAGA
Organism: Ichthyophis bannanicus; assembly: GCA_033557465.1. Classification (NCBI taxonomy): domain Eukaryota; kingdom Metazoa; phylum Chordata; class Amphibia; order Gymnophiona; family Ichthyophiidae; genus Ichthyophis; species Ichthyophis bannanicus. The sequence goes on from CM066036.1 coordinate 270,854,437, forward strand.
GCTTAAAAGGGAGAGAGGAGGCATTGTGGGTTAAACTAGAAAGAGGGAAAGAGAAATCTATTTGCATTGGTGTGATATACAGACCTCCCTCACAAGAGGAAGAGGTGGACAAAGAGTTAATTGAAGACATATGCAGCATTGCTAGGAAAGGGGAAGTGCTACTGCTAGGAGATTTCAATATGCCAGATGTTGATTGGCACATTCCTGCAGCAGTATCATCTAGAAGTAAGGAGATCCTGGATTCTCTACAGGGAGAACTATTCAGGCAATTGGTAACAGACCCCACACGTGAAGGGGCCATACTGGACTTGGTGCTTACCAATGGTGAAAGTGTTTCTGATGTTGTAGTGGGAGATCATTTTGCATCCAGTGATCACCAGATGGTATGGTTCAGTATTAGGACTAGGGCTGTTAGAATCCATTCCAAGGTGAAGATCTTAGACTTTAGGAAGATTAACTTTGCAAAGATGGGCCAATACCTCAGGGAGTCGTTAGTGGGATGGGAACAGCTGGGGGATGTAGAAAAACAGTGGGCAAAACTGAAAGGGGGTATTTTAAAGGCAACCAACCTTTTTGTTAAAATGGTAAATAAAGGCAAAAGGAACAGGAGACCGCTATGGTTTTCGAAGGAAGTAGCTGAAAAAGTGATACAGAAACTTATTAATGTATATAAAATGTAAATAGTTTTGACAATTAGTGCACAGTTATTTGTATAAAGTTACAATGTTATAAATCTCTGTTAACAACTATTATCTGTATAAAGTTAAAAAAATCTCTGTTTCATGTAATGTATACATTAGTATACAAATTTGTTTACTTGTTCCATGTAAACCGCCCCTGATCTCTGGAAGGGGCGGTATAGAAGAAATAGCTAAATAAATAAATAAAGAAAATAAATAAAGAAAAAGAGGGAGGCCTTCATGAAATACAAGAGATCACAGAGAGAGGAAGACAGGCATCTGTATTTGGAAAAACTTAGAGAAGCTAGCAAAGTAGTCAAGAAGGCAAAGATTCAAAAGGAGGAGGAAATAGCCAATGCAATAAAATGGGGGGATAAAACATTTTTTCAGATATATTAGTGAGACGAGGAAGGGCAAAAGTGGTATTGTCAGACTCAAGGGTGCAGGGGGGGAATATGTAGAAGCTGATAAGGATAAAGCGGAATTGCTTAACAAATATTTTTGTTCTGTGTTCACAGATGAAGAACCAGGAGCAGGACCTCAGAAAACACCCACAAATAGGAACAGAAGTGAGGGACATCTTGAACAATTTTCAAAAGACTGTGTTCGTGGGAAACTAGCTCAACTTAAAGTAGACAAAGCGATGGGACCGGATGGGATACACCCTAGAATACTGAGGGAACTTGGGGATGTTCTAGCAACTCCACTGACTGACCTTTTCAATGCCTCGTTGGAGTCGGGAGTGGTGCCAAAGGACTGGAGAGAGGCTCATGTGGTGCCTTTACACAAAAGCGGAAGTAAGGATGTGGTTGAAAACTACAGGCCGGTTAGTTTAACTTCAGTGGTGAGTAAATTATTGGAAACGCTGCTGAAAGAGAAAATAGTGAGGTTTCTGGAGTCCGGTGGATTACAGGATCTGAGGCAGCATGGATTCACCAGAGGCAGGTCTTGTCAGACAAATCTGATTGATTTCTTTGACTGGGTGACCAGGGAGTTGGACCGAGGGAGAGCTCTAGATGTGGTGTATTTAGATTTCAGTAAAGCCTTTGACACTGTTCCTCACAGGCGACTTATAAACAAACTGAGCACCCTAGGGATGGACCCTAAAGTTACTGCTTGGGTTAGAAATTGGTTGGGTGGGAGGCGACACAGAGTACAAGTAAATGGAGCTCACTCTGAGGAGAAGGATGTTACCAGTGGTGTGCCCCAGGGATCTGTCCTTGGTCTGATTCTTTTTAACATCTTTGTTAGTGATATAACGGAAGGGCTGTTGGGTAAGGTTTGCCTCTTTGCGGATGATACCAAAATCTGCAATAGAGTAGACACCCAGGAAGGTGTAGATAACATGAGGAGGGATCTAGCTAAGCTTGAAGAATGGTCTAGAATTTGGCAGCTGGGATTTAATGTTAAAAAATGTAAGGTCATGCATTTGGGCTGCAGCAATCCAAGGGAGCAATACAGTATAGGAGGTGAAGTACTTTTGTCCACTAAAGAAGAGCGGGACCTAGGCGTGGTTGTGTCTGATGATCTTAAAGTAGCTAAACAGGTAGAAAAGGCGACGGCAAAAGCTAGAAGGATGCTTGGGTGCATACGGAGAGGAATGGCTAGCAGAAAAAAGGAGGTGATAATGCCTCTGTATAAGTCTTTGGTGAGACCTCATTTGGAGTATGGTGTGCAATTCTGGAGACCGCACCTTCAAAAGGATGTGAACAGGATGGAGTCGGTGCAGAGGGTTGCTACTAAAATGATTAATGGGCTTCATTATAAAGCATATGAGGACAGACTTAAGGATCTTAATATGTACACCTTAGAGGAAAGGCGGGATAGAGGTGATATGATTGAGATGTTTAAATACCTCCGTGGCATAAATGTTCATGGAGAGAGCCTCTTTCAATTGAAAGCAAGTTCTGCTACGAGGGGACATGGGATGAGGGTGAAGGGAGATAGATTCAGGAGTGATATGCGGAAATATTTCTTTACGGAAAGAGTAGTGGATCCGTGGAATAGTCTCCCAGTGGAGGTGGTGGAGATGAGGACAGTAACTGAATTCAAAAAAGCATGGGACCAACACAGAGGATCTCTAAAGGTAAAAAGTGGACTGTTGTAGTTGTTGTTATGGAAGGACAGACTAGATGGGCCTTGTGGTCTTTTTCTGTCATCATGTTTCTATGTTTCTATGATATGCAGCAGGGGGATGTGGGTTTCGGTGGTGATGAGGATCAGCTCATACCCTCACCTGAGTCCACTGAGAGGCAGGGTGTAGCTTAATATTGACATCACCACCACCAGTACACCTTGGAGCAGCTGCTACTATGTGCTGAGTGACTACTGGCCCAGAATGAGACACACGCTGAATGGGGTCAAGCAAAGCTGGAACTGTTGTGCCATGGTGTGGCCCTGCAGGAGCACAAGATGGCTGCTACTGAGCACCTGGATGCATCTGGTTGCAGCCTTAATTCAAGCACTGATCGCCTGATGGCTGAGCTGGCCCAAGCACAGGCTGCCCCTGTCCCCATCTCTATCCCTGTGCTGGACAGTGACATCTCCCAACCAGTTGCCCCAGGTCCAGCTCCCACCAGTTGTGGTTCTGCTGCTGCTGGCGCCCCTTCCACCATATGCGATCCTGCACCAGGGTCTGTGCTGTCCTCCAGCAGAGTTTCCACATGGACCAGTGCGAGGGCTGCCTCAGCAGTAGACTCAGCCATGACGGCACCCTCCAGTATTTTGGGTCCTGTTCCTCAGGGCATGAGGCCTCCTTTGCTCTTCCCACTCTTCCATGAGGGTCTGGTGGAAGACAGTGGGGACAGCAGCAGTTTGGGTTCTGATGGCACACCACCATCCACACTTGTGTGAGCCATCATGCCAGCACTTGGGCAGGTGCCCTCTGGGAGGGGGAGGGCCAGGGGGAGGGTAAGGGTAGGGCAAGAGGTCAGAGGAGCTAAACTAGCTGTCACATGGGAGGTAGCTGGTGTGTGTGCTTGGGGCAGGGTGGGGTTGCTCTTCTGTTGGTGTGGGTGGGGATGTGGGGATGGCTGCAGGTGATGTGCAGTGGGATATGTGGTGGGCATTAAGATGTGGGGATGTGGGCACACTTGAGATCTCTGTTCACACATGGGTGTGACTGTGGGGTGTGTGGATGTGGTAGGTGGGCAGGGACAGGCATTGGTGATATCATGCTTGGGGGGGGGACTGTACCTCTGCTTCTGCTATGAATAAATGGGTTTGCATTACACGTACTTGTCTCCATGTCTCCTTATGCCTCATTCTGTGGTGCTGCTCACGTTTGCATCCTTTGTACTGCCATAGGGTGCCTTAGGCTTGGCAGCTTCTCCCATCTAGATAGGTTTTCCTGGCTACAGCCATGCCGGTTTCTTCTATTCCAGTCACAGTGGCTATGTGTGCCGAGCTCATTTTTTTCTAAGTCCTATACCACATTTCTGCTGGTTTACTTTAGACGTCTGCAGAGCAGATGCTGGATGTACACAGGCACATCTCCACCACACGCCACGCCCCTGTTTCACCCCTAACATGCACATTCTGAGATCCCCATCTTCATCGTGTGTACGCACATGGGGACCACTTTCTGGCATACAGATGTAGATGTGTTCGCATGATATCCATCTCCCATGCACGTCCACATGACTTATTCATGTTTCAGACTGACCCCCATTGCAACTTTCTCTATAACATCAGCAAAATATGTTGCTTCTTTTCTACACACACTACTAAAACCTTATCCATTCTCTAGTCACATCACATCTTGACTATTGTAATCTGCTCCTTGCTGGTCACCCTCTGCATCATCTCTCTCCCCTTCTATCTGTTCAAAACTCAGCTGCATGGCTTATCTTCTGCCAGTGTTGCTATGATCATGTAACCCCTTTTTTCAAGTCACTTCACTGGTTCACTATCTGTTTCCGCATCCAGTTCAAACTTTTCCTACTGACCTACAAGTGCATTCATTCTACAGCTCCTCACTACCTTTCCTCTCTTATCTCACTCTACACTCCTCCTCGGGAACTCCACTCCTCTGGCAAATCCCTTTTATCTGTGCCCTTCTCTGCCATTGCCAACTCAAGACTTTGTTCATTCTATCTTGCTGTTCAATGTGCCTGGAACAAACTTCCTGAGTCAATACGTCAGGCTCCTTTTCTAGCCCTATTCAAATCTAGGCTAAAAACTCATCTCTTTGAGGCTGCTTTTGGATCCTGATGCTCTTCACTCTCTTGTTCACTACTTACAAGTGTATTTTACCATATTCTAGTTCCCAATTTTTGTGATTTTTTTTTGTCTTGATTAGATTATTAGCTATGGTGAGCAGGAACTGCATTTTTTATCTATATGTACAGCGATGAGTACATCTTGTAGTGCTATACAAATGATTAGTAGTCATGGTAATTAGAAAGGAAGTATTGAATATAGATATAGTGGAATATGTTGCCATTCAATATCATTACTATGCTTCCAAATTCTATTAGAAATAACTTTAGTGGCAACAACCTGGCCATTCCCTGTAAGGTGGTAAAAGGGCCCTTTCAGGAATGGCATGGAGCCATGCTGTATATTGGAACTAATATGTTTCTTGTGACTAAGCCTAGAACAAACAGAGCTTTCACCGCTTACTAGACTCCTGCTTTGCTTCACTGCTCATTACTGTGTCCGTCACTTACTGCTTTATCCTGTATAGTTCAAAGACGGAGACATTTTCCATTTAGGGCAATAGCACAATTAATTTCTTGCCTAGAAAAAAAACCAATATCATCAAACTGCTGAATTTTAAAGCAACTTCTAACTAATTCCTTCAAGACCAACAAAATGTATGTATCCAATAGGGATATGCATGCTTTTGAAATGACATAGGAAAGGTCAGTGACATTTTCTGTATCATGTCTTTTCAATCTGATATCACTTTGGGGCTTGTTTACAAAGCCTCGGTAGCAGTTTCTGATTGTTATCGGAGCCGCGGCCCCATTGAAATGCTTTTGAAATGACATAGGAAAGGTCGGCGACATTTTCTGTATCATGTCATTTCAATCTGATATCACTTTGGGGCTTGTTTACAAAGCCGCGGTAGCAGTTTCCAATTGTTATCGGAGCCATGGCCCCATTGAAATGCTTTTGAAATGACATAGGAAAGGTCGGCGACATTTTCTGTATCATGTCATTTCAATCTGATATCACTTTGGGGCTTGTTTACAAAGCCGCGGTAGCGGTTTCTGATCGTTATCGGAGCCACGGCCCCATTGAAATTGATAACGATCGGAAACTGCTACCGCGGCTTTGTAAACAAGCCCCTTTATGTCATAATGAACGCATATTATGGCTGAATAGTGCATGCTATTGCTTAATAATGCAGTTATAGATGAATAGCATGCACTATTGAGTAAAAGCACACCATATTGAGCTGTAGTGCATGCATGTACACAAATGCATGCTCCATTCACCCATGCATTCATTATTGCTCAATAGTGTACACCATTCAGCCATAGCACACAGTATTCACCCATAAAATGTACTATAGAGTAATAGTGCACGCTATTAACATTTTCCCCTAAAATGAACATTCAAAAACAATAACAAAACAAAAATATTTAGGCCTCCACACCCCTAGTATTTAAGAGAAACATTTTCAAAGGACTTTGCCCCAGTTAAAACATATGTACCAAGGTATATTGCTTAGGTTGAAAATTGTCCACTCCCTGCAGCTAGCAGTATGCTTTGGCTTCTACAATGTACATGCCTTGGATTAAAGATAAGGTGGTATACAAAACCTGTTAAATAAGTTTATTTACATTCTCTTATATACCGCGCTATTCTGCATCAGTGCAGTTTACATAGAACAAACTGAAATTACATTGAACAGGGCATTATAACTTGGAGATAACTATTTTACAGGGAACATGGGCTATGGAGGGTTAAGTGGCTTGCCCAAGACCACAAGGAGCACCTGTGGGACTAGAAACCCGAGTCCTTCCGGCCCAAGGTTGCTGTCCTCTAGTGGGATTTGAACCCCTGACCTTCTGGCCTGAAGTACCTTGCCCCAACCACTAGGCCACTCGATGCAAATAATTAAATAAACATGCCTTTAGCTGGACTAAAATGAGGTGTTTCCAGGGATATGGTTAGGTGAGTGCATGTAGATTTGATTTTCAGAGCCACACCTATGGTTTTTCCTCAAACTGGCTGCACAAAAAACAAAAAAACAAAAACAGTAAATGCATACTTGTAGCTAAGTTTGAAAGAAAAGCTACCCAAATGACTGCTTGATACAAATGGACAGTAAAGCACATGACAGGGAGAGGGTGGGACCAGAGGGCAGAATATAGGAGAATGGTGGCCTTTGGATCAGGGGATATTGGGGGTGGCATGACACCAGGCATCCTTGGCCTTCTTTCTTTTAGATCCATGTATTAACCCATGAAAATGTTTACTGGCTAGAAGCCAATTCTTTTGCTAACTTTTGTGAAAAGCTTGCGTGTCGCCATGGCAATGTCCAAATAAATCTCCAATTGCAATGATCTTTGCATAAAGGACTCGCTGCCTCCAATGTCAGAAGCCACTCCCCAAGAGAACGTCATATGGAAAATAGCACAAAAATTTGGGAATTTTACATTTCTGCACGAAGACCACTTTTTGAACAGTCACTAGTATTTGAACCTTTATATATGGGCTGGATGCATCAGGCACTGGGGCTTTTTCTATTGATGTCAGCAGAAGGCAATGAAATCCTCTGTCTTAATGGATATTTTCATTTTGGCCTGGTTAGGACAGAGGATTTTTAGAATACAGCTAGTGTACATAATATTTGTATGAACTCACTACAGCAGCAGCTATCCAGCAAGCACACAAACTATTTAATGCATTGCCCTTTAAGAGCTATTTTAGCATACATGCTAAAATTTTTAGTACACGTGCATGTCTATCAATGGGCCCTTGTTTGTCTCCAAAAATCATAAGCATAGATGTAGGGTCTCACTCCTCATGTTCTTATCACAAATCCTTGTGCATAGTAAAAGCCACAGATCCACAGAAATCTGCTACAGGCTGTACTGTTCATGCTTCTCGTACAACCTCTTAGAGCTGTACCAAGTGATAAAACTAGACTAGTATTGGAAGGAATGGAACCTATAGAGGAGAAAGAAAAGGGACTATGAATGCTCACTTCCATATTCTTAAGACCCCCATTTCCTGCATTGTCCCACTGGTGATATACAATTTAAAAAACATGCAGAAATTGACCTTTATTTTGGCTGTGAGCTAGCTATGTGGAATTCAGGTCATATCTGTTCAGTTTGCTGATTGCATTCACTTTGTACATGCTCAGGGGGTCATTTGTTACTATGTGTTGCCTGCCACAAGGCCCTGCAGCAGACAACATGTGGTAACTGTATTAGGGCACACAAATCGTTAGTAAATTACTCCCTCAGTAGCAACAGGATTCTTTTTATAGTGGAATGAATATCATCAGTCCTCACAGACAGAGACTAGCCTACACTGGTCTGATGATATCAGTTATTGCCACAACACATTCTGGACGTCATTTTTCAATTTTACTGTGCAGTAACGAAGTATAAAAAAAAGTCTTTGTAAATTGTGATACCTCTCTAAACACCAACAAAAATGATATAGAGCTTAAGCTTTTGAGATCAGAGGCTCCACGCTGGAAAAAGGGCTTGAGGTCTCCATAGCTCATATGTACGATATTAGTTTTTGCTGGACCTTTGAAAAGGTATCATAACCTGCAAAGTTTCCAGTTTTCTTGAGGACTCATGTAGTTACTAGAACTTTGCACTAAAAAAGGTTGAAATCAATTATGGGAAAGAAGAGGCTCCAATGAGAAAATAAGATTTCAAAAATTATATTTTGCAAAATTCTATCACGTTAGTGCCAACATTTTGGCATTGCTTGTTCACACAATAAAACTGAGCTATGCATGCATCTATGTAGTATACATATGCAAATCATTTATGATGCATAACTGATTTATAGCAGGAGTATGCCTGATAGAATAGGTGATCATGTCCTTGGGACTCAGAATTGTGATTGGTTGGTGACCTACCACCTGTGTCTTTTTTTTGAACAGTGTACTAGTAGTTGTTGAATGTCTGCCATTTGTTGGGAAACAAGAACCCATCACGTGAACAGAGGTCTTTTTATTTTTGCATACGAGATATTCAAGTTTGCCCTATTTATAACATGATCCTCATACTGAATGGAAAATTTAACAATTTTTCTCCTTGCAGAAGATACCAAAACTCTGAAGCAAATACAGAAAAAGGATAATTCCAAAAGGCGCTAGAGTTTTGCACGAGTTTATGCATGTCAATAACGATATTTTAGTGAGTTATGAGAGGTTTGCAATTAGGTGCTATTCTGAAAGTATACACCATGAACCAACGGCACATCCCTTAACCGTGGGCTAAATCAGGGGTAGAGTTTGAGCAGAGCAGAGTATATGCAGAGTACATATTTACGTGCATACTTTACATCATAGGCCCCCAACATGTGTAAGATACACGCAGTCATTTACATCTGCTCTATGGCTGGTGTAAGTGTTCATGGTGATATGTTTATGCATCCATAGCCCCTTATACTAGTAGTCTATAAAGTAAGATCCACCCACGCATATTTGACTTTATAAAATAAGTGATATCAACGCTCATAGGAGTATGTTCCCTAAACAGCGGTAGTGGCTTCCGTGTGATATCGGAGCCGCAGCTCCGATATCACACAGAAGCTGCTACCACTGTTTAGTAAATATACCCCTTAGACTCACTCAGAAATCTAGGTGCCCCTTGCAGAATTACCTTCAAAATCTTGAAGCTTGGCCAAGTCAAGAATTGAGTTACTGGGAATGAACACAGTGAAATGTCATTGGGGTTTGTTTGTTTGTTTTTTCATTTTCATAGCTAATGTTTTTGTTTGTGTGAGTGGGTATGCACTTTGTTTGGCATATACAGAAAATTTTAAAAAGCCAGCCATGGCATTTAAATAAAATAAGGATGCAAAAAAAAAACAGACATTGCGGTAAAAGAGAAAAACAAGAGAATTGTATTGATAATAGAAATGCCAATACCAAGTGATTTATTCTGTGCATCATGTGGAGATTGAGAGAGAGAAAATCCTCAACTACCAACCAATGTAATGAGAGACCAAGAAATGTATCAGAAATATATAGAAATAATTCCCATCATATTGGCTGACACAGGCTTGATTAATAGCAATTTCTAAGTACATATTGATAGGTTTCCTATCCATATTACATCTTATGTACTCCAGAAGAAGCTCTCTTTAGCATGATGTAAGTACTATGGGGAGTGTTAGCAGTAAATTTGAGTGACTGAGAAAATAATTTACATACCATAATTTAAAAATGGGGTTTATTACTGTCATAGTATGCACAAAACTTAGCCATTTCGAGCCATTGCCTCCATATCCACCAAATTCACACACATTTCTCTTGTACTGAGGCTTCCTAAACCTATCCTAAAGATCCTTTAGCTAGTCAGATTGTCAGGATACACACAATAAGTATGTGTGAGATTGATTGGCACGCACTGTCTTCCTTGTATGCAAATGTATGTATTAATTTTATTTAGCTGCATTTATATACCATCTTTTGCCAGGGCAAGGTGGTTTACATGAAACAAAGATGGTACATTGGAACAAATTAACTATAAACAGCATGCATTGGTACATTGAAACTGGTTAAACTATATACAATGTGCATTGGGTATGGCTATATACAAATATACACATCCTATATACAGTTGTTTTGAGTGGGGTGACTTTACTTGGAGGGGGGGGGGTTATACAGAGAGGTTGAAGTGTTCTGAGAATAGGTGTGTCTTCTGGTGTTTTCTGAAGATGGAGAGGTCTGGGATGTTCCTGAGATTGTGTGATAGGGTGTTCCAAATTTTAGGTGCATATAGCTGGAAGGCTCTTTTTCAGGCCTGTTGGTTGGATTTGGTCTTGGTATGGGGGATAATCAGGGTGTTCATTGTGGAGGCACGCCTTGATCGGCTTGGTTGGGGGTCTGTAGAAGTGTGTGTAGATGTGTATGGGGGCGTCAATATGGATGGCTGTGTGAGTCAGGAGTATTGTCTTGTACTTTATCCGAATTTGTAGTGGTAGCCAGTGGAGCTGCTTGAGGATGGGCATGATATGACCTTGTCTAGCTGCTGCTTGAAGTATTTGCACTGTTGTATGGAGGGCAGTTTTCGGGGGGGGGGGGAGCATGAATTGAGGGAGGCCCTGGTAGATGGCATTACAATAGTTGAGGTATGGTAGAATAGTTGCTTAGAGAGAAGAGCGGAAGTCAGTTGGCTCATGTAATGGTTGGAGAAGCTGAAGGGTCTTTGCTTTGTAATATATTGTTCTCGTAGTTTTGTTGATGTGAGCTTTGAAGGTGAGTTGTTCGTTGAGGATGATTCCCAAGTATGTGACTTCTGATTGTGTCTTGATCGGAGTGTTGTTCAGGGTTATGTTAGGAGGGGGATTGAAAGAGTCATCTCTGGATACGAAGAGGACTTTGGTTTTCTTGTAGTTGATTTCAAGGTTGTTCTCCTTTAGCCAGTTGGATAATCTGTGAAGCAATTTTGGTGGATAGCAAATGAGAGTTGCTTTGTGTTGATTGTACCATAAATCATGATATCATCAGTGTAGATGTGGAAATTAAGGTTGTGTGATTGGATGAGTGTTCAGAGGGGCTATAGGTATAGGTTAAATAGCATTGCAGAGAGGGTGGACCTCTGGGAGACTCCTTGAGCCTATTTTTAAGGGATGGAGGTGTTGTTGCCAATTTTTATTTGCTGGTATCTGTCAGATAGATAGGATCTGAACCATTGCATGACAGTGCCTTATATTCCATTGGATTGTAGGCACTGGAGGAGGATGTGGTGGTTTACTATGTCAAAGGCTGAGGAGATGTCTAGGAAGATTAGAAGGAATCCACGGTTGGTGTGCTGTACTCCTTGAATTAGCATGTTGATTAGGGTGGATAACAGGGTTTCTACCCCATGGTGAGGACGGAATCCATGATGTTGCGGATCTAGTAGGTTGTTTCTTTCAATATGGTCTTGTAGCTGGTGTTGGACGGTTTTTTCAATTATTTTGGTTGCAAATGGTAGGATGGTGATTGGCCTGTAGGAGGATGGGTTGAAGGTGTCAAGGTTAGGTTTCTTTAACATTGGGAGTATTGAAGATGCATTTAGGCACATAGGCATGATACCGTGCTGTAGAACTGATTGTGTGATATTGGTGAGTGCATTGCTTAGTTCTTACTTGGCGTTTTGATCCATGTAACTGGGCAGGGGTTCAGGGATGAGGTTGTGGTGTTTAGCAAGGATATGGTTTTCTTTATTTTATTGTTGTTGATGAAGGTCCAGGGGTCAATGTGGTCAGTCTCTTCAGTGAAGCAGTACTGGGGGGGGGGGGGGGGAGGTTCCGGTTGTGGATGAACTTGTTTGTAGTGCTTTGCCAGCTGTTGGGAGATGATTGTGATTATTCATAATAGATATCCTGAAAACCTGACTGGCTCTGGGGTCCCCAGGACTAGGTTTTAGAAGTCCTGCCTTACACACAAGCCTGCCACATATTACGCATTCATGTACCACCTTACATATACACATACCCATACAGTAGTACCAAACAAACATCCCATGCACAAACCCACCACTCAGACATCTAAAATACAGATGCCCCTGTCACCCATATTCATAAACTCACACCTCCATAAACACATCTCATATACTCACTCACAAGCTCATCTGCCACCTACAATATATAGCCATATCCCCACCCCTATATACATACAATCCCTCCACAAACTACTTCCTTCAACAAAACTCTCTTTGCACCCACAAATACACATACACCCAGACATATCCATTCTCCCAGATACACTCTTACACTTCACATAGCCCTCCATATACAAACATCACATTCCCATGCACACATTTCTATCACACACACCATCCCCACATAGGCATCTACCTCTACCCACCCATTACCACACACAACACACATCACCACACACACCACACCCTATATATCTTACTATACTCCCCCATTCACCTACTTCCTTTACTCCTTCCAAGCCACCCCCTCCCAATCCATATTCCACACTCACATATATATACCTGCTGTAAATCTGCAGTATGTTGGAAAATATTCCTGAAGTCATACTCCTGAATGCTTTCTCACCTTGTTCATATCTTTGTGATTCTTTTATGGGCAAAAAAACATTTTACATTTCTTTCAGTACAAGATGAAATGAGACCATTCTACCTTATTTTAATTGAAATCTCAGCAATCCAAGTTGTCTTCATGTGGAGTCAAGAATTTTCTGGTTTCTTTTAGTTTCATTGTGTTTTCTTTTTGTTTAACTAGTATGCTGAAATATCTCAAGGGATCAACTGTTAGACAGAAACAGGTCAGGCTACCAGTTTCAAAGTGACTTTGACTGGCTTGTGATAGGATCTAATGAATGTTTTGTATTGAGCCACTGTCGCCTCCAGGATATAAGAAAAGACCCTCCCTTCTGCAAAAAAAATTATGTTGGTTAAAATTGCTCTCAGCCAAGCATGAACTAAATTGGCAAACTGGATTAAAGAGACATCTTGAGGAATGACTGTTTTTGAGAAAAATGACTAAAACTTTTCACTGTAAGATACACATTAAAAGGCACATTTTAGATAATATATGGAGATCAGAACTGAGGCATTGATGTTACCATGCACACAGTTCCGGCAGTATTTTAGAAAAGGCTCTGCTAAATATGGAGCCTGATACATGGAGCCAAAGGACCCATTTGCGAATCTACACTGGGGGAAATGTAGCCATTGCCAAGTGTAGGCGCCGGCACTTACTGTGTGTACTGTGTGTACTGTTTTCAATATCCTCCTCCTCATCTGTGTTTACTTCTGCTTCTGCACCTTCTTCCCCCCCTCTTTGCGTCGTCGTTATACTCCTGATGCCCTTCAGGCTTTTCCATCTGCCTCTGTGCTTTTCCCGTCGGACTTTGCTTCACGCTCCCTTGACTGTCAGACCTCACTTTGGAACTCACTGCTTACCAGTGCGCTTGATGAGGTGGCGCCTCTCCGTCCTGTTGCTAGGAAACATTCTGCTCAGCATTCACAATGGTATCACCCTTCGTTATGCCTGCAGCGGGCTCAGCTCTGCCAGGCACAACGTCATTGGATTACTCACCCCTCTCCCGATTTATTATTACGGTTCCGCCAGTTATCTACTGCATACCGAGTGGCAGTCCAGACAGCAAAGCGCACTTTCTACTCTGCTCAGATTGCGGAAGCTGCTCACTCATCCAAACAGCTCTTTTCCATCCTTCGAGGGCTCTCCTCTTCTAGTTCCCGCGAAGGGCCAACATCCCGAGTACCAGACCCCCAACTTTTGGCCACCTTTTTTTCAGATAAAATTCATAAGCTGCGGGCCTCTTTTTCGACCCCTTCCCCTCCAGCGCCTCTATCCCCTTTGCCTGTCTCCCCGGCAGGATCTCCTATCTTGTCCACCGATCCTTTACCATCCCCCCCCTTTCTTCGCCTAACCAGGCCCTTGCCCACACCTGGACTTCTTTTCAGTTGGTCACGTCCACAGAGGTTCTACAGTTGCTACTGAAATCTCGTAAAACAACTTGTATGCTGGACCCTATCCCGTCTCTCTGGTTGTCTGAATCCTCTTTGCAACTTATTCCAATTCTTACTACAATTATCAATTCTAGTCTGTCTTCTGGCTCTTTCCCGTCTTTGTGGAAATCTGCTGCCGTCCATCCCCTTCTGAAGCAGTCCACCCTAGATCCCTCTATTTTGTCTAATTGGAGGCCAGTTTCCAATCTTCCGTTTTTGGCGAAACTCCTAGAGTGCTGTGTTTTTGAGCAATTAAACTCACATGTTGAAGCTACACATATTCTTCACCCCCGTCAGGCAGGTTTCCGGCATGGGCACAGTACTGAAACTGTTCTTTTGGCACTGCTTAATGAAATTCACATTGCTCACGATCGTGGTGATCTTACTCTCCTTGTTTCTCTGGACCTTTCTGCGGCCTTTGATCTGATTGACCACCGGACACTTCTTTCACGTCTTTTTTATATCAGGTTGCGGGGTTCTGTTCTCCAATGGTTCCGTTCTTTTCTTACTGCCCGCTCATTCACTGTATACGAGGGCATGCACTCTTCTTTTGCTCTCCCTCTTTTCTGTGGTGTTCCGCAAGGTTCAGTTCTATCACCCCTATTATTCAATATTTTTCTTGCTCCATTGCCCCTGGCTATTCAACAATTTTCGGTATCTCCATATATCTACGCAGACGACATTATTCTACTATGTCATGTTTCTCCCCTACTCTGGATATTACCCCACTTAATGCCTGTCTGTCTCACGTTGCTTCTTGGCTTTCGCAGAACTTTCTTCACTTAAACCCTTCAAAATCTTCGGCCATGTGGGTATCTCTTAGCGGTTCCTGTCCCATGGTCTCTCCTATGATTGATTCAGTTCCTATTCCGCTCGTCTCTTCTTTCCGTTACCTGGGGGTTACTCTCGATTCTACACTCTCCTTTCATGAGCACATTGCTTCTCTTACTCGGCGATCTTTTGTGACCCTTCGGCAGATTCGGGCTACTCGTTCCCTTTTTTCCCCTGATTCCCTGGTCACTTTGGTTCTGGCTCTGGTGGTTAGTAGGCTTGATTATTGCAATGTTTTTCTAGCTAACCTTCCTAAATATCAGCTTAAAACGATTACAATTTCTTCAAAACACCGCAGCTCGCCTTATCACCTTTTCCCGGTCGTCTGACCGTGTCACTCCCCTCCTTTTCCGTTTGCACTGGCTCCCACTTCGTTTTCGCTATCAATATAAGTTTCTGATTCTGCTTCACCGTGCTCTTTATACTGGCCAACCTTTATATCTTGCGGATCTGGTCTTTCTTCAC
This sequence comes from Ichthyophis bannanicus, assembly GCA_033557465.1. Lineage (NCBI taxonomy): Eukaryota > Metazoa > Chordata > Amphibia > Gymnophiona > Ichthyophiidae > Ichthyophis > Ichthyophis bannanicus. The sequence continues at coordinate 270,870,056 of CM066036.1, forward strand.
ACTCCTTACCGTCAACTTCGGTCACTTCACACCAACCGTTTATCACTCCCCTCTCCGTCACAAGCCTGGTTAGAGCAGACTCGTCATTCCGCTTTTTTCTTTCTGGTCCTTTCCTCTGGAATTCTTTACCACCTTCCCTCAGATTAGAATCCTCCTACCCTCATTTCAAGTCACTACTCAAAACACATCTGTTCACTCAGGCTTTCGACCTTCCTCCCAGTCCCCCTCCCTGATTAAAGTCGTCCCCCCGTTGCTGTTGTGTGTCTGTGTGTCTGTTGTATGTTCGTTGGTGTTGTTGCCCGTTTTAGTTTTAGCAGGTTATGTTAGATTTATCGAATTGACTATGTATTTTCTCTTTATGTGCTTGGCTTTTACTTTCCTTTCATTTTATGGCGTTCTTTTCTATGATTTGCAGTATAAACCTTTTTATTGTACACCGCTCTATGCTTCGGCAGTAGCAGTTGATCAAATGTTTTAATAAAGATAAAGATAAAGATGCAAGCTGGTATTTCATAATTTCCAAGTACAATTGGCAGCATTTACACAAGTATGTCGGCCATTTTGCAAACCTACATGTGTAAATGCTGCCAGTTAACTACAGATGCTGCTATCTTTATTCAATTTCAGTTTGGATGGGAAAATAAGCAACAGAGCATTAAGGAGAACAATCCTCCTGTAAAGGGCTGGTTGAAAAACCTAGACATGCCAGGGAGCAGATGTAAATCTCAATATGGACAATTGCAGTTGTAGAGACTACTTGGACGTTGCACTGAGAGCAGTGGCACCATCCAATATTCATACTAATTATTACCAGAAGCTGAAAGAAAAGTTTTGTATTTTCCAGATCAGGGGAGGTTCTATGATACCCGAGACTTTGATTCTACATGGGGAGATGCTGTTCTGGGCCTTGGGCTCCCTAGAAAAAGTACTTTACAAACAGAGAGGCAATGGGATGTGGTGCAGCAAATGTCTTTAAGTATGATGTTTGCCATGCTCTGACTTCTTTTTTAAGTTTTTAAGGGGGTGGAGAGGAGAGAAGGGAAAGGTGTTCTCCCCCCCCCCCTTCTCCTGGCCACTGCCACCATCATGAGGGGCCCCACATTTGACCCTACACCACTGCCTGTGCTACACTTCTCATGATTTTTTACACTTTGATCGTGTCTTCCCCCCCCCCCCCCCATGCAAGGCAAAGGAGCGTGAGGTCATCAGGTGCCATTGTTTAACTCAGCATCAGAAAGACAAAATGAAGGAGTACTTTTTTCTGCCCCCAGCATACCATTTGAAGATTTATGAAGGAGTAGGCAGTAGATATAACCCCAGAGTAACTTGATATGGATATTGGTGCATGGAATACTGTGGTGAGCATATGTATTATGATGTTGGGGGCCAGGTCCAGGAAGGGGATAAGGTGAACACTTTTATTTAATGTCAAGAATGGAGACTGGGAGGAAAGGATCAAGTGAGCATAATGTCAAGAGGTGGCAAGTGGGAGATTAGCCTAAGAGAGCACTTTAATTTCAGTGGTGGAGTAGAATAAGGAAGTAGGCTTGGGAGAGCACTGTTACCACAATCTTCAGCAATGGAAGGGTAATGAAAAGCCTATAGGGATATCAGGAGAGCAGGGAACCATCTTGGAGTAATCACTGGAAGTCTCAGAGAGAGGGGGTGATCTGCTTGAGGAACCTCTAGAAATCTTAGTGAAGAAGAGACTTTCACTCAAAGGGCTGGAGAGATTGGAGACCACAGTGGAGTTCCCATTAGATACTCAAGATTAAAGCTACAACTTAATTATAAACCCCAAAGTTTAGGAAAGATTTAGCTTTAGACGGTGACTATTTTTAATTGAAAGAGGTGCTTTGCGTAAGTTTGCATTTGATGATTTTTAAGCTAATGTGGATTAATGTACAAGAGTGCATTCAATTATACTAGTGTTATCATCTCTTATGCTCTATAACTGTGGGGTTTAAGTAGCATAAATATTGAATCAATTAGACAGTAATTAAGAAAAGTAATTGAGAACTATCCATGCCAACATAACCTTATTATGTACCAGATTTGGGATATTACAACCAGATTCACTAGAATTCTTTCTTATTCTCTGTATATGAGAAGACTCCATATGCTTCATTGATTACTATAATTTAGAAGGAACTATCCTTTTCAATTTCTTGTTTTTTTCCATCAGTTTTCTCTGGTCTTTATTTTCTTTTATTTATCCCTTTCTTCTAAGTTCCCATTTTCATTCTGTGAAAATCCAACTCATCCTTCTTCTTTCTTCCCTAAAAAAATCATTTAGGTTTGTCAAAAAGCAGTCTTAAGTTTTAAAATGGCCAGTTTATACAAGGCAGACACTGCTCGGTAGAATAATTCTGAAAATAGCATGATATTGCCACGGTCAGTGCAGAATAGTTATGAAGACTCACCCAAGAGCAATGTAAAAGTGCATTATAGGACTTGGCTTGAAACATTCCATCTGCTTTCTCTGTTCTCACCCCCCCCCCCCCCCGATCTCTCCATTATTCGGTTTGTCCCCCAAATGTCTCTCTTCCTCCCTCCCTCCTCAGGATCCCACTCCCCAGATTGTTCTGGTCATTTTTCCCTTTGTTTGCCCCATTCCTTCCTCTCTCCCCATGCTCAACCTCCTGTTTGCTTTATTTTTCCCTCAGCTTGACTTCACATGTTGATTTCTTACCCCTCAGCTGTTCCCCTTAGCTTTCTCCCTTCTTTCTAGATTTGACCCCCAACACTTTCTTCCCCTTCCCCACCCACCCTCTGCTTGATAGAGTATGGTACAAAAGATATTTGGGAAACAACCCTGAAAGTAAAGGACACATACCTCGAGATTAAAAGTGAAGTCAAGTACCTAGGCGTCAAAACTGATAGACAACTAAATATGACCACTCATATTAACAATGCCACCAAAGCAATATACTCCAAGATAAAAATATTACAGCACCTACAACTCCTCCTGTCCACTAGTGATTTCAGCACAACACTCCAAGCAATGGTGCTTCCCCACCTGGACTTCTATAATAGCATTCTTACGGGCCTCCCAAAGCGAACTATACAGCGTCTCCAGCTGGTGTAGAACACAGCTGCCCAAAACATCACCCAAACCCCAGTAAGAGAATCAGTCACACTAATAATTCAAAAACTTCACTAGCTTCCAATAAACAGCAGAATAAAATATAAAAACCTCCATACCATCTTAAAAACCTTGCACTCTGAACCCCCTTCCTACAAAAGACCACTAGTATAGACCACTCTAGCATATAGAGAAAGGAGAACTCTCTGGCCACCCCAGCACAATTCATCAAAAGTAATGCATCCGCATTCAGCAGATCCTTCTCTCTCTATGCACCAGGACTTTGGAACTCGCTCCGGAGAAAATATGATCCACAAGAGAACCTCAAACATTCTGCAAGCTCCTAAAAACCTAGCTATTCCAAAAACACTTTCAAGAATCAATCATCTAATATCACACAGAATTCTACAAGTGTCTACTAGCTACCTGCCACCCATCTCACTATCTAGAGAACACGAAGCCCATACTACCAACAAAATACTTCCATCATTATGCATACCCTAAAAACGTGTTATTGCAAATATAACCAGTACTGTAAATATAACGGCAATGTAAATAGTAACATGTTATGCAAACGTTATATGGGAATTTGGATTCACTTGTTGTAAAAAGTTACCTGTTACTTGTAATAGTCATTTGTTCTATGTAAGCCATCTTTATTTACAGATGGAGCGGTATATAAAACCACATAAATAAATAAAAAGTACCTGGAAGAAAAGTACATACAAAATAATTAACCAGGTAAATTTTGAAAAGCCATCACTTAACCCCAAAAGGATCTATAAGACATTGATCTATATTTTGGGATCTGCCGTGTGCTTCTGACTTGGATTGGCCACTGTTGGAGACAGGATTCTGACAGAATGGACCTTGGTCTGACTTAGCTTAGCTTATCTTGTATTCTTATCAAATCATTATTTAGACAACAGCTTCAGTATTTTAAGATAATTGGGATATTCAGTGCTGCTATCCAGATTGCACATAGTGCTGAATGCCCATATAGAGCAGTCACCAAAGGAGCTATTTGGATAGGGATGATATTGAGTCTTCTAGCTAGATAGCTATCCAGATAAATTTAGGACTGTCTTCATCCTGTCCTTACGTTATGAGGATAGTTATCTTGATAACAGTCAAAATATTTAATGTTTGAGCACATTTGATATACCGCCTCTTGTGTTAAAACACTGAGGTGATTTGAAAGCAAGTATAAGAGAATGAACAAACACCCAGTATCAGGAGAGATATAAAAACTTATCAACATAAACTAGCCACAATAGGAACTAATACTGTGTTTTGCTTGAAATTGTACCCACCCCAATATCTAAAAGAACAAAAGGACAGGGGGTGACATGAGACTTTATACTGAGACTCCTTATTAGCAAAGGCTAACAACATAAGAAACATAGAAACATGATGACAGAAAAAGACCACATGGCCTATCTAGTCTGTCCTTCCATATCAACAACTACAACAGTCCACTTTTTACCTTTAGAGATCCTCTGTGTTGGTCCCATGCTTTTTTTGAATTCAGTTGCTGTCCTCATCTCTACCACCTCCACTGGGAGACTATTCCATGGATCCACTACTCTTTCCGTAAAGAAATATTTCCGCATATCATATGATATGCCATACTGGGTCAGTCCATGAGTCCATCTAGCCCAGTATCCTGTATCCAACAGTGGCCAATCCAGGTCTCAAGTACATGTTGGGTTCCCAAAGCTATACACATTCCATTCTGCTTGTCCCAGGGGTAAGCAGTGGATTTCCCAGTCCTCTTTAAAAATGGTTTATGGACTTTTCATCCAGGAACTCATCCAAACCTGTTTTGAACCCAGCTACACTGAAAACGTTTACTACATCCTCCAGTAACGAATTCCAGAGTTTGATTACACATTGAGTGAAAAAATATTTCCTCAGATTAGTCTTAAATGTGCCACATTGTAGCGTCATTGCATGTCCCCTAGTCTTTCTAATTTTTGAAGGAGTAAACAACTGAACTTCGTTTACCTATTCCACTCCATTCGTTATTTTATAGACCTCTATCTTGTCTCTCTTCAGCCATCTCTTTTCCAATTTGAAGAGCCCTAACCTTTTAAGCCTTTCCTCTAAGGATATCCTTCCATCCTCTTTACCATTTTGGTTGCTCTTTTCTGTACCTTTTGCAATTCTGCTATATCCTTTTTAAGATATGGCAACCAGAATTGCACATAATATTCAAGGTGTGGTTGCACCATGGAGCAATACAGAGGCATTATAATATCCTTGGTTTTATTTTCTATTCCTTTCCTTATGATTCCTAGCACAGAAATAGAGATTGGGATATTAAATGAACTCATTAAATACCTATATAAACAGGAATGTCCTCAAAACTCTTTTGAACTTTGTATAGTTACTCTCAGTTCTGACATCAGGTGAGTCAAGAGGATGTACGAGATATCAGGAGAGAGGCAAGATATAAAGGTTTACCAGCGTAGACTGCATGGTTTCTAAGCATTAGGACCTTAAAATGAATTTTGAATACTACAGAGAACCAATGCTGTTTATATAGTAATGGTGTACTATTGAAAAATTGACTTACACCATTAAAGAATCCTGACTGCAGTTTTTTGAATAGTCTGAACCCTTTTCAACAAAATACCTCTGCTCCCTCCAAAAGTGGCGAGGCCGCGGGCAGGGTCCCAGCGGCTGATCTTAACCGGGCGCGTGGCCCGGTGTGGGGACCCTGCGCACGGCCACGGATGGGCGCGCGGGAGGGGAATTTAAATTCATTGGCTCCCAGTGGGTGCAGTCGCTGGGGAGCCAATCAATTGACGAGTTGGCGGTATGGGGGGGCGGGACTATGGCCCGGCAGCCTCCGCATGGTAATTCTTGGCGGAGGCTGCTCGGGTGCCGGCTTGCGGAGAGATCGCGGCGTTGGAATCGGGGCCTGGGTGGCATCGCGGCGACGTTTTTCTGGCCCGGTGGTGGATGGCCGGCAGCGGAACGACAGTGGCGGCATGGTGGGGAAGACAGCGCAGTTTTAGGTGCCGGGAGGTGTTGGTTCGCTTGGCAGACAAGTGTTTGGGTTGAGGGCCGGCGGCTGCAGTGAGGGCCCCTTGCAGGGACCCAGCAGCTGGAAGTGGGGTCAGTCCCTGTTAGGCGGCTGGGGGACTCCCGGCCTTGGGGTGCTCCATGTGGGGTTGGGGTTAGGTGGTGGGGGCTGATATTAAAAAAAAAAAAAAAAAAGGCAATCGGAACCTGGGCTCTTGCACTGTGATAGCTCCCAGCAAGTGTGTTCACACCGCGTACTGCAAGAGTGAGTTCAGGGGCCTTATGCCTTTGTGCAGGGGCGGTGTGGGATGGGCAAAGGGCAGGGCAGGGCATTGGAGTGTCGTGCCATGCCTGCACAAAGGGAGCAGGAGCAGGAGCATGGGGGGGCGGCGGAAAGGGGGGCTGGGCGTCCGGAATTGGGTAGGGGGCGCGGGGCCTCAGAGGGGGGAGGCCTTACGGGCACGTGGAGCTGGTGGTGGGTGGGGTGGGGCCAAAGGGGCAAAGAAGGCGGGTAGGGGGAACTGGAGGGAGGGGGGCAGGGCATCTGCGCCTGGCCCTCTGAGAGCCCGGCGGGCTAATGGGGTGCAGCCCGGGGGGGTAGGATTGGATGGGGAAGGGGAAGGGGATACTGGGGGTGGTGGGGGGGTGGCGGTCCAGGGGGGCAGGTCAGGGGGTGTGGTGGGGTGGAGTGGGGAGGTCTGGGTCAAGGGGGGGTTTCAGTCGGGGCGGGCACACTGGGGTCGGGGTAACCTCTTCCCTGCGGTTTGACCGCCAGTTTATGGGGACTGTATGGGAGCCGGGGGGCCTTCGCCTTCACCTTGGGAGCATTGGCTGGGGGGGCAGGGCACGTCGAGGGCAGAGTGGGGAGGGCCCTGGTCCCCGGCAGGGTCGCCGGCAGTTCCCCCCCCCTGTTTTTTCTACTATGTCTCCGCAGGGACCGGCGATGGTGCAGCCTTATTGGAGGCCTGGGGCTGGTGGTCCGGTGAACTGGTCGAGTCTTGGTGCTGGAGGAGCAGCGCGGCAAGGTACTGCGGCGGAAGCATGCAGTGAGAGGAGCGGCGAAATGGCGCGGACCAGCAAAGTGGTTGGCCAGGGGGACGTCATGACTGATGCTGCCACTGCGGTGGAGGGTCCTGCGGTTGGTGAGTGGTCGGGCGTCTTTGGTGGGGGGGCGGGGCAGGAGGGGCACAGGAAGTCGGGTGGGGGGGCACGGAAGAAAAGGCGGCGGTCTTGTCGGTGGCGCCATAGCTCAGAGTCGTCCTCCTCTTCCTCCTCGAGCGATTCGTCATCAGCATCTGGGGGGGGGGTTGCCGCGACAAGGGGGGGATGGTGAGGGCGGATCGGGGCCTAGTGTGGGAGGGGGGTACCTTCGGTGGTTGCGTTTCCGGAGCTGTGGGAAGGGGTGCCAAGACAGCTTCGTCGGAAAATCCTCATGCAGCGATACATAGATATATTTTGGCTTTTGGAAGAGAGGAAGCTCTTGGGTGAGAGTCGGAAAAAGAGGAAGGAAGACGAGAAGGCAAGGCGCGTTAAGAGGGTTGTGCGCAATGTTGTGAACTGGACTAGATCATTTCTACGCCTAGCTAGTGTATGGGGACATCACTCGCCGGAGCATTACGGTATGCTCTTGGCTTACGCTGACTCTATGTTGGAGGCGTCTCAGACACATGAGGGTTGGGCGTGGCTGAACTATGATGAAAAGTTCAGGGACAAGATGGAAGAGAATAGACTGCTATCATGGGGCACGCAAGATATAAACCTCTGGCTGACCGAAATGTCGGTTAGGTCAGGTTCAGATGGGGGGGTGGAGGGAGAGGCAGGGCTTTGCTGGCAGCTGGGGCAGTTCGTTCCTTTCGCCCGGGGGTGGTCAGTATGCAGAAAGCGGGGGCGGGAGGGGTCAGTGATGTGTGTTGGCGGTTCAATAGGTCGACCTGCCCTTTTCCGGACTGCAAGTTCAAGCACTACTGCTCCATTTGTGGCGGGGGGCACTCCGCGATGAGGTGTGTTAAGAAAGGGCCCAACGGCACATTGGGGGCAGCCCCCAAGCCTCAATGAGGTGGGAGTTCGAGCGCCAACTCCAATTCGGTTGGGAGCATTGCAGGAGTGGTTGCTGCGGTATCCAAAACGGCGAGACAGGGTTGTGTTGGGGAGCGGTTTTCAGTTTGGTTTTGTTATTCCGGTTAGGGGTGTAGTTGCGGCTCCTCGTGCGAGGAATTCGCCTTCGGTGCGGCGTTTTGCCGCAGTGGTGCGTGGCAAATTATTAGGTGAATTGGGGTTGGGTAGAATTGCGGGCCCGTTCAGTGATCTGCCATTCCCGAACATGGTGATTTCCCCACTGGGGATAGTACCCAAGAAGGAGCCTGGAAAGTTCAGGCTAATTCATAACTTGTCATGCCTGATGGGGGCGTCGGTGAATGACCACATTCTGCGAGAGTTGTGCACGGTACGGTACGCATCGTTTGATCGGGCGGCGGGGATGGTGAGGGAGGCGGGTCGGGCGGCATTGATGGCCAAGGTGGACATTGAGTCGGCTTTTCGCTTGTTGCCGGTGCATCCATCCTCTTTTCCTTTGCTGGGATTCCGTTTTCAAGGAGGTTATTATTTTGATAATTGCATGCCGATGCTCCGTCTCTTGTGCGTATTTTGAGATGTTCAGTACCTTCCTGCAGTGGGTGCTGGTGCAAAAGAGTGGCTCGACTAATGTGGTTCATTACCTGGACGATTTTCTGTTCTTGGGTGCTGCTCAGACGGATGTGTGCCAGGACCTGTTAGCGGGGTTTATTGCAATAGCGCACGATTTCAGCATTCCATTGGCAGCGGGTAAGACTGAGGGTCCGTTGACGAGAATAACCTTCTTAGGGGTTGAGCTGGACTCGATGGAGATGGTGGCTCACCTGCCGCGGGAGAAGATTGACAGTTTGCGGATTCTCATAGCTAATGCAGTGGCTTCTTCTAAGCTGACCTTACGGGAGTTGCAGGCCTTACTGGGGTCCTTGAATTTCGCGTGCCGAGTGATCCCGATGGACAGAGTGTTTTCCCGGCGTTTGGCGGCTGCCACGGCGGGGGTGCGGAAACCGCACCATAGGATTAGGGTTACGGAGTCAATGAGGGCGGATTTGCAGGTCTGGAGTCGATTTTTGGAGGATTTCAATGGGACCTCGGTCTTGATGGAGGCGGAGATGTCCAGTGCGGATCTACAGCTTTATATGGATGCCGCAGGGAGGGTGGAGCTGGGAGTGTACTTTGGTGGGGCCTGGTGTGCGGACAGATGGCCGCAGTCTTGGCAGGTATCGGGGTTGACCGCTAATATCACCTTTTTGGAGCTGTTTCCGATACTGGTGGTTTTGGAGTTGTGGCCGGGGAGGCTTCGTAACCATAGGGTGGTATGGTAGTGTGACAATGAGGCCGTAGTCAGTGTGGTCAATCGCTCCTCTTCCAGATGTTTGCAGGTAGCGGGATTGATGAGGGAGGTGGTTTTAACATGTTTATGGTTGAATGTGGTGGTGAAGGCTCGGCATGTACCTGGATGTACTAACGAGATGCCGATGCTCTTTCTCGTTTCCAGTGGGAGTGGTTTTGGGCCTTGGCCCCAGAAGCGGACAAGGAAGGATCCGTGGTCCCAGAACACTTATGGAGCATTGGCCTGGGGAGATGCTGAATTTACTGCGGAGTTCGATGTCATCAGGAACTTGGTCTGCTTATCAGCGGGGCTGTGACAGAGTGGTGGAATTCTTATTGGCACAGGGGTGGCATTCGGGGAGGGTGCCAGAAGAGCTGATGGGACGATATGTAATGGCGGCTAAAGGTGCTGGGTTCTCCAGATCGGCGGTGCGGTCGCAACTGGCGGGTTTCAACTTTTTTGCTAGTGCGGTGGGGTGGTGCTCGCCTGCGGTGGGGAGTTTAACACGCCAGCTGCTGCTGGGTTGGGAGCGTGCATGGCCGACTCCGCGGGATACGCGATGGCCTATAACACATGAATTGTTGGTAAAGCTCCTCGGGGCTCTCCTGCGGGTGGCGGCATCCTGGTATGAGGCTGCTTTGTTTCGGGCAGTATTTTGCCTTGCCTTTTTCGGGGCTTTCAGAATCGGTGAGCTGGTGGCGAACTCGGGGCGGATTCAGGGTGCTGGTGGGCTTCAACGGCACCACGTCCAGGTTGCGGCGGGGCAGTTGCGGATCCTTTTGGCGAAATCTAAGACGGATCAGCGGGGGAAATGAGTGTGTGTGTTTTTGAAGGAGGATCGTGACCTGGTCACATGCCCAGTGGCGGTGGTGCGGCAGTACCTGCAGTTGCGGCCTGCCCTGGGGGGGGTTCTTTATTCACGAGAGCACGCGCGTGTTGACCCGTTTTCAGGTGACGGCTGTGTTAAGGTTGGCGTTGCGTTATGTGGGCGAGGACCCTCTGCAATTTGCCCCACATTCCTTTTGCATCGGGGCGGCTACTAGTGCGGCAGCAGCCGGGTTGCCTGAGCAGGTTATACAGAGCATCGGTAGATGGCACTCTCGGGCGTTTAGGGGCTATGTGAGGCTGTGAAGGGCTGGGGGTTGTGGAGACTGGGGGATTTTAATTATTTATTTATGTTAAAAATGGGGGAGCGGAGCCTGCTGCTTGTTGGGTGATTGGTCACTCCTTTTACACTGGGCGGGACGGCGAGCAGTGACACGGCCGATGGGAGCGAATCTGGGGATTGACCCGGTGACTGTCTCATGGCTGGGCGAGCGGGGGCTCCGCTGGTTGCAGCTGCTGCCTTTGCTACAGCACCACGGGAGAAGATCGCGTCCACCGGCAGTCCTGATTGTACATCTGGGAGGCAATGACCTAGTCCTAGACCTGGTCCTGCCGGCAACTGATAAGGGCGGCGCAGGAGGATTTGGGGGGGTGTTGCGGATGTTTCCAGGTGTTATTTTGATGTGGTCTGACATCGTTCCAAGGCCTGCCTGTTGGAGCCAGCGGCACTGATCGCGGGGCTTAATAAAAATCAATCGGCAGATAGGCCGTTGGGTCTGCGAGCAGGGGGGCTACCAGATAATGCATCCATGGGTGGAGGTGGGGTGTGCGGGGCTTTACAGGAGTGACGGGGTGCATTTGTCGCCAGTCGGGATAGTTTTGCTCCTTAACGACTGGCAGGAGGCCTTGAAATATGTGGTGGTTAGTGATCCTCGCTGGTCGCAGCTGGGGGTTTGGTGGGGCGGCACAGGAACAAGGGTATAGCCTGTGCCCGTGATGGGATCCCGGAGGTTTCCAGGGCCCGGAGCCTCAGGCTACTCTTGGGCGGGGGCGGGGTGCCCCTGACCCGGTTAACCCTGGCCGACTTTTTATTATTTTTTTTTATTTTATTTTTTTATTTAGACAGTTTTTGTATACCGCCTTATCCTTCAATCAAAGCGGTCACAACACAATTGGGGGATACATTTAACACGCGGGGATATGAGACACATACACTAATACTTACAGGGAACATGGGCAATGGAGGGTTAAGTGGCTTGCCCAAGACCACAAGGAGCATCTGTGGGACTAGAAACCCCAGTCCTTCCGGCCAAGGTTGCTGTCCTCTAGTGGGATTTGAACCCCCGACCTTCCGGCCTGAAGTACCTTGCCCCAACCACTAGGCTACTCCTCCCCTTTTGCTAATGGCATGGCAAAGTCGGGGAAAGGGGTAGGAAACTTGCCAGGTGGCAAGTTATGGCTTTGGCGATGGCAAGGCACTTTGCTGAGGTATGGCTGTTGCGGCCGGGCTCCGCTAATCGTGTTGGAATGTTTGTGATGTTGGATTATGGTTGAATTGTTAAAGTTAATAAAGCTGCGACCAGTTGAGTTCCATAACATATTGTGTGGTGTATTTTGTAGGGTTGGGGAGAGTGGGGGGGGGGGGGTAAAGGGGAGGAGGGGGAAATAGGGCCCGAAGCACCGGGTCCGCCTGCCTCGGTTAGTGGCGAGGCTGCGGGCAGGGTCCCGGCGGCCGATCTTAACCGGGCACACGGCCCGGTGTGGGGACCCTGCACACGGCCACGGATGGGCGCGCGGGAGGGGACTTTAAATTCATTGGCTCCTAGCGGATGCAGTCACTGGGGAGCCAATCGATTGATGGGTTGGCGGCGTGGGGAGGCGGGACTACGGCCCGGCAGCCTCCGCGTTGTCATTCTCGGCGGAGGCTGCTCGGGTGCCGGCTTTCCTCCCACCCGCCCAGGAATGTTTTGGGGGTGGGGAATGGGGTGTTGCAACTTGGGGCGGGGATGGCGGGATCCCGGAGGTTTCCAGGGCCCGGAGCCTCAGGCTACTCTTGGGCGGGGGCGGGGTGCCCCTGACCCGGTTAACCCTGGCCAACTTTTGCTAATGGCATGGCGAAGTCGGGGAAAGGGGTAGGAAACTTGCTGGGTGGCAAGTTATGGCATTGGCGGTGGCAAGGCACTTTCCTGAGGTATGGCTGGTGCGGCCGGGCTCTGCTAATCGAGTTGGAATGTTTGTGATGTTGGATTATGGTTGAATTGTTAAGGTTAATAAAGCTGCGACCAGTTGAGTTCCATGACATATTGTGTGGTGTATTTTGTAGGGTTGGGGGGATGGGAGGAGGGGGAAATGGGGCCCGAAGCACTGGGTCCGCCTGCCTCGGTTATGGAGTTGCCGTAATCCAGTCAGTTAAAGATGAGTATTTATTTATTTAGCTGTATTTATATCCCGCTTTTCACCGGGTCAAAGCGGTCAATTGGGGGATACATTTAACACGAGGGGATATGAGACACATACACTAATACTTACAGGGAACATGGGCAGTGGAGGGTTAAGTGGCTTGCCCAAGACCACAAGGAATGCCTATAGGACTAGAAATTTCAGTCCCTCCGGCCTGAGATTGCTGTCCCCAGGTGGGACTTGAACCCCCGGCCCTCCGGCCTGAAGTACCTTGTCCTAACCACTAGACCACTCCTCCCTCCACATGATTAAAGCACTGAAGATCCTTCTTCCCAATAGAGAGCTATCTGAACAAATTCCAATAAGGGTCATTTTGGAAGCCATATTTGGATGTCTGAAAATGGGCATAGAGATATCCAAAGCATAGCCATTTTAGAAGCCGACTCTGTGGATATCCAAGTCTAAACGGGGGGTGCTCCCAGGAACCTGGATGTCCCTGACTGATCTGAGAAACACTGGTGGCATCTGTTTAGACCTGCTCCAAGCATGAATAGTGCTCTTTTTGGCTGAAAATCATCGAGAGGGAAAGCATCCCATCATCCCCAGAACTCAGCACAATTTCAATGATAGCAGCAATAAAATATGAACCCTGGCTTCCCTGTTTCTAGCCAATACTCTCGCTATTAGGCTATCCCTAGATGTCCAGATTCTGAAATACTATTCTGGAGATGGCTACTGTATGTAGACACCCTCACAGATGTTAATATTGGGCACATCCATGTTTGTGAAATCATGTCTGCACCTGGACATGCCTGCTTTTTTTTTTTGCAGACGTTCTAGTTTAGACATTCCAGATTACACTTGGATGCCCTTTCTAAAACCCCCTTCCACATGAGAGAAGTCTGAACTAGCAATAAGATATGCTTATTGAAAGGCCATTTTGAAAGACTCCTCCTATCCAAGCAAGGACTATTAATTACCCAGGAAGTTGGTCACAGCTTACCTCAGCAGCACAGGCATAAATAGCTCAACCAGAGCTCTGTGATCCTCTTTCTTGAAGGACTAGAAAAAGGGACTGTTACTTCTGGAGAGGGATCTGCAACTGTGAGTATATACTTCTGGTAATTTTCTAAAAGGAATTCTTTGTATTAAAGCTAATTAATCTGTGAACCCACTATTTTTTGTTAAATCAGTCAGGGCCTAGTAGCAGCAGTTTAAGTTTAAATTTAAAACACAGAGGAGAACTTTCTGGTTACATTTCATACCCAGCAGAGAGCTTGTAGTTTAAATTTAATAGTCACTCAGGGCCTAGTAACAGCAAAGTACTTTTAGTTTAAATTTTTAAACACAGAAGAGAGCTTTCTGGTTACATTTGGAACCCAGCAGAGAGCTTGTAGTCTAAATTGAATAGTCACTCAGGGACTAGCATCAGCAAAGTACTTTTAGCTTAAATTTAAAACACCGAAGAGAGCTTTCTGGTTAAATTTAGAACCCAGCAGAGAGCTTGTAGTTTAAATTTCATAAGAAGTTAGAGCCTAGCAGCAGCTAAGAGCTATAATTTAAATCAAATCAGAATATAGCTTACCTCAGCAGCACAAGACAGGGTACTGTGTAGCAGCCCTCTTTTGTTATTTCCCTCCCTCCCTCCCTCCCCACACCCACCCACCCCTGGGATAATCGTAGCTTTATAGGTACTTACACATCTTAAAAGACAGGAGGTGCTCTCAGGTGAAGCTCATTACCCAAATCAGTCATACACTAAGGACCTGAGATTAGTTAAGCTTCAGGTGAACATGGTATATTACACGTATTAGGTACAGTTTTATTAGTATAAATATCCATAGCAACCCTTAGTAAGTAAAGAACTTAGATCTAAACACAAACTTAAAACTAAGATGCAGACAGCAGTCCAGCAGCGGGATGGGGGCTTTCCAGTCTTTTGCATTGAGTGTCACATGTATGATTTTCTCCCACTTGGTGAGAGGTCTTACATGTGCATTAGGTGTAAGGAGCTCTTTGCTCTCAGGGAACGAGTCTGTTCTCTAGAGGCTAAAGTAGCACTTTGGAAAGCATAAGACAGACAGAGAGGTACATAGACGAGACCTACAGGGATATAGTCCTGAAGTCCCACCTCCAGTCTGGCAGCATCCCTGTTGCCATGGAGGAGAGAGGTCACGTGACAGGAGAGCATCACCCTGGTGTGGCAGGAAGTGATCCTGTAACTAGGACCTGTCCTCCAGGTGATGTAAAACCCTCTCGCACCAAGGACGTTTCTCCAGGGCCATGTGCCCATGAGGGAAGGGTTAGGACAGCCATTATAGTTGGTTATTCGATCATTAGGCAAGTAGATAGCTGGGTGGCTGGTGGATGTGAGGATCGCCTGGTAACATGCCTGCCTGGTGCGAAGGTAGCGGACCTCACGTGCCACCTAGATAAGGTCTTAGATAGTGCTGGGGTGGAGTCTGCTGTCTTGGTACATGTCGGTACCAATGACATAGGAAAATGTGGTAGGGAGGTTCTGGAGGCTAAATTTAGCTTTTAGGTAGGAAGTTGAAATCCAGAACTTCCAGGGTAGCATTCTCCGAAATGCTTCCTGTTCCACGTGCAGGACCCAAAAGGAAGGCAGAGCTCCGGAGTCTCAATGCGTGGATGAGACAACGGTGCAGAGATGAGGGTTTTGCATTTGTTAGGAACTGGGGAACATTCTGGGGAAAGGAGGGGCTCTTCCGAAGGGATGGGCTTCACCTTAACCGGGATGGAGCCAGGCTGCTGGAATTAAACTTTAAAAAGGAGATAGAGCAGCATTTAAACTAGATATTAGGGGAAAGCCGACAGTCGCCCAAGAGCAGATGGTTCGGAAGAATGTATCTTTGAAGGATACTACCAAAAGCAGAGAGGTTCCACAAAAGAGTAAAGTAGCCCAAATGCCCTCAAGTATGGAGCAGACAGAGCTTAAAGAACCCAAAATACCCATGTCTAACAATAGCCAAATTAATATGAATAAAATACATTCTCTAAAATGCTTGTATGCAAATGCTAGAAGTCTTAAAAATAAGATGGGAGAGTTAGAATATATAGCACTAAATGAAAGGTTAGATATGATTGGAATATCAGAGACATGGTGGAAGGAGGACAACCAGTGGGACACTGTGATACCTGGGTACAAACTATATTGAAATGATAGAGCTGATCAAATTGGTGGAGGGGTTGCTCTCTATATTAGAGAGGACATTGAGTCAGAAAGGATTAAAGTTTTGCAGGAAACAAAATCTGCTGTAGAATCTATATGGATTGAAATTCCATGTAAAAGGGGGAAGGCAATGGCAGTGGGGGTGTACTATCGAGCGCCTGGCCAGAATGACCAAATGGATGATGAAATGCTCAAAGAAATCAAGGAAGCTAACAAAAGATACAGCGCAGTAATAATAATGGGTGATTTCAACTACCCTGGTATCGACTGGGTCAGTGTCATGTCAGGACATGCTAGGGAGATAAAGTTCCCAGATGAAATAAATGACTGCTTCTTGGAGCAGCTGGTTCATGAACCGACCAGAGGGGAAGCCATATTAGACCTAGTCCTTAGTGGAACACCAGATCTAGTGCAAGAGATAAGGTTGTTGGGGCCACTTGGCAATAGTGATCATAGCATGATCGCCTTTGATTTAATTAGTGGAGGAGGGATAGTAAGGAAATCCACAGTACTACCTTTTAACTTTCGAAAGGGAGACTATGATAAAATGAGGAAAACAGTTAAGAAAAAACTAAAAGGAGCAGTTGCAAAGGTTAAAGACGTACATCAGGCTTGGCTGTTGTTGAAAAATACTATCTTGGAAGCCCAGACCAGCTGTATTCCACGCTTTAAGAAAAGTGGAAGGAAGTCCAAAAAACTACCAGCATGTTTTAAAGGTGAGGTCAGAGAGGCTGTTGTTGCCAAAAAAGCATCTTTCAGGAAATGGAAAAAAGAGCCAAATGACGAAACCTGTAAACAGCACAAGCACTGGCAAGTCAAATGCAAGGCATTGATAAGGCAGGCAAAGGGAGAATTTGAGAAGAAGCTTGCTGCGGAAGCAAAAGCATGAAGTAAAGGCCTTTTCAAGTACATTCGTAGCAAAAAACCTGTGAGAGTCAGTTGGTCCATTAGATGATAAAGGGGTTAAAGAGCACTAAGAGGTGACAAGGCGATAGCGGAGAGACTGAATGAATTCTTTGCTTCAGTCTTTACTGAGGAAGATGTAGGGATGTTACCCATGACTGAAGTGGTATTTAAAGGTGCGGAAGAATTGAAGGAAATATCGATACATCGGGAAGATGTACTAAAACTATAAACTGAAGAGTAGCAAATCACCTGGGCCGGAGGGTATACATCCAAGGGTGTTGAAAGAACTGAAATATGAGATTGCAGACCTGCTATTAGTATTCTGTGAACTATCATTAAAATCATCTCTAATATCTGAAGATTGGAGGATCGCCAATGTAACACCAATTTTCAAAAAGGGTTCCAGGGGTGATCCGGGAAAATACAGACCGGTGAGCCTGACATCAGTACTGGGAAAAATGGTAGAAACCATCATAAAGAATAACATTACTCAGCATGTAGATAGTCATGACCTAATGGGAGACAGCCAACATGGCTTTAGACAAGGAAGATCTTGTCTTACTAATCTGTTATGTTTTTTTGAAGGAGTGAATAATAAGGTGGACAATGGTGAGTCAGTTGATATTGTGTATCTGGACTTTCAGAAAGCCTTTGACAAGGTCCCTCATCAGAGACTTTTGGCAAAACTAAAGAATCATGGGATAGGAGGCAGTGTACTATTGTGGATCAGGAACTGGTTAAAAGATAGAAAGCAGAGGGTAGGGCTAAATGGCCAATTTTCCCAATGGAGAAAGGTGAATAGTGGTGTACCCCAGGGATCTGTGCTAGGTCCGCTGCTTTTTGACATATTCATAAATGACCTGGAAAGTGGAATAACGAGTGAGGTTATCAAATTTGCGGATGACACAAAACTATATAAAGTTGTTAAAACCCAAGAGGATTGTGGAAAATTGCAAGAGGATCTTGATAAATTGGAAGACTGGGCATCAAAATGGCAGATTAAATTTAATGTGGACAAGTGCAAGGTTATGCACCTATGGAAGAACAACCCAAACTATGGTTACACGATGCAAGGTTCCACATTAGGAACCACCACCCAGGAAAAAGATTTAGGCGTCATTGTGGATACCATGTTAAAACCCTCGGCCCAGTGTGCAGCAGCGGCCAAGAGAGCAAATAGAATGCTAGGTATGATAAGGAAAGGAATGGAAAATAAAACAAAAGATATTATAATGCCTCTATATCGTTCCATGTTGAGACCGCACCTTGAATATTGTGTTCAATTCTGGTCGCCGTATCTTAAAAAGGATATAGCAATTTTAGAAAAGGTTCAGAGAAGAGCCCCCAAAATGGTAAAGGGGATGGAAGGATACTCCTATGAAGAAAGGCTAAAAAGGTTAGGGCTCTTTAACCTGGAAAAGAGACGGCTGAGGGGAGATATGATAGAAGTCTATAAATTAATGAACGGAGTGGAACGGGTAAACGTAGATCGATTGTTTACCTTATCAGAATATAGAAAGACTAGGGGACATGCAATGAAGCTACAGGGTAAACTGTTTAAGACTAATAAAAGAAAATATTTTTTCACTCAACGTGTAATCAAACTCTGGAATTTGTTACCGGAGGATGTAGTAAAGGCTGTTAGTGTAGCTGGGTTTAAAAAAGGTTTGGACAAATTCTTGGAGGAAAGGTCCATAAACCATTATTAAGAAGGGACCCAGGATATCAATGCTTGAACCAATACAAGCATTGTGGAACCTGTGTCCCTTGGGGAAACTGCTAGGTACATATGACCTAGATTGGCCACTGTTGGAAACAGAATACTGGGCTTGATGGACCTTGGTCTGACCCAGTATGGCATATCTTATGTTCTTATGTTCTTATGCTTGTTGAACATTAGGTGGGAGTCAAGGATAACTCCTAGAACCTTCACAGTATCCCACATGATAAGTGGGTGATTTCCAAGCAGAGGTTCATTAAATGGCAGATTATTCTGACTAGAAAACAGTATTGCCTCTGTTTAGTTCCAAATTCATTTTTGGCTTGTTTACTTCTAGCTATTTGGAGGAAGCTTCTAGAGAGATTTGGTTGTATTAAATCAGGTTGTGCAAGGTCAAAGCTAAAAAACAAACTCTAGACCTTGAATTAATTTTTGTAGGGGGCCAGAAAGATATTAAGGAGTCTAGTTATGAAGGTGCACTAATGTTAATGCATATTAATTCACTATTAATGTGCATTAGTGAAGTGGAATTTTAGAAGGGATGTCTAGGAAGAAACTGAGGTGTCCAAAGCACAACTTCCAAAAATAACAGTGGCAGCAGTGATGGGAGGCACATATAAGTGCCATCCAAAATTACTGCATTCCTACAATAAAAGACAGACGTCCCAACAGACAGGTTTTGAGACAGGTCTGTGCAGTTAGTAATGCCTAGTACATGTACAGCTATAGGCTATTTTAGAAATGTGAACATCTCAGAATTGGATGGCCAGAGAAATGGGTGCTTAGATGTCCTGGGTGGTGTATTTCAAAAGAAGGATGTCCATATTCAGGAGCATGTGCACCCTGGTTAGCCATTTCAGAAATTTAGATGAGAAGCTGTGGCCTGCTAATATATTCTGTGGTTAAGTTAGGCAAACGTTCTACACATCTTGCTCTTCCCCCTGGAAGCATTGTAGCCATGAAACAAGTACTGTTTTGTGCTTTTTTCATGGTCAAGAGCAGGTAAAGGCATGGAGGCCCCAACAATCAGGGTCAAATGTTCTTGTGCAGTTCTGAAATCACATCATGATGTGCATCTTCTTTGATCCACCCAAGCTACTCCTCTGGCATGCTCCTGTTTTACTTGGTTGTTCTCGTGCCAGAGGCATCCATATTCCAGGTTTCTAAAATGGATCTGGACATGTCCTTGTAAGCTGGACATCTGAGTGCCTGTTTTCAGATGTCCAAAGCACAAATATGGCTTTTAAAATACCCCCTTAGTAACTAGGTTCAATTAAGAATTAACCTTAGTGAATTAAGATGCACTAAGGTTAGCACACCTTAGCAACTAGACCCCTGAATAGGATGGGAGAGAATATGGAACCCTATGGTACCCCAAACCTTGAAGGCCTGGGCTTAGAGGAAGCAGCATTTCAGGATTCAAAAAATGAACATTATTCTCCAGATGATTCACCATTGTCTCCTCACTCCACCTACATTCCACTCCGGCACTAGCCATAAATCTCTATTATCTAGAAAATTGGCTGCTCTGCCTTCATTTCACCCATAGATCACCCTGGCACTATCCAGAGAGTACAAGAAAAAAAAGAGGGAAGGGGACAACCCCTACTAATAAAAGTCCACGATAAAAATAAAAAAGAGGGAGGAGTTAATGAAATTGCCACAGAGTAAATTAATTGCCGCAGATTAGATTTGTTCAGCCCGACATGGCCATGCTTCAGCACGATATGCCTAGTCAGTGGCAATTATTGCAATCCAGACTGCAAGGCAAAGAATATTGCTGAAGCCATGTGCAGGATCACTATCCAGGAGAGTACTGCTAAATAGTAATGGTAACCCTGGCTACCACCACTTATTCCGATAACAGCTTCTACTATCCCGATAAGTGATTATTAATATCTAGCCTGAGATTTTTCTTAAGTCCTTCGGTCCTGTGTATACAGTAATAAGCCTCAAACAAATCTAAAGCAAACCTTTGAGCATCATCCTTACTAATCTTAACTTGTTATTATTAAGTGCCATCTCATGGCCACACTCTTGATCGGTCTTCAGTCAGGTGGCTCATTGTTGATAGAGTGTCATCCATAGTTACTGTTATTGTATTGATCCATCTCATTGCTGGTCTTCCTCTTTTGCATTGACCTTCAACCTTGCCAAGCATGATGTCTTTCTCTAATGATCTCTCTCTTCGCATGATGTGCCAAAAGCATGAAAGTCTAAGTCTTGTCTTCTAAAGAAAGCTTAGGTTTGATTTCCTCTAGTACAGACTGGTTTGTTCTTCAGGAAGTCCATGGTATACACAGCGGGCCCAATATTCAGCAGTGGTGTCTAGTGCTGCTAACATGGCTAGCCGTTGCCGCTGGAAACTAACCCCAGATATTCAATGCCAGGGCCATGTCCGGTCACCGGCATTGATGATTTGGGGTAGACACAGACCCCAGAATCTAACCTGACAACAGCTCTACTGAGCTGCTGCCAGTTAACTTCCTTGGGTAAAGTTAGGCTAGTATTTGCCGTACATGACGTTACCCATTGGTCGCTAACCAGGCAGTGGCTCAATATTTCTGCTGTCCATTTAGCAACAGATGACACCTCTGCTCTACCTTGGAATGCCCATGACATGCCTGATGCTTATTGGGGCATATAGCGGTGGCACCCGTGGACAGTGTTAGTGCTGCTGAATATCCTGCTAACTGTCATTTACAAGGTTTGCAGTGTACATGCCTTTGAATATCAGGACCAGTATTCTTTGCTAGCATCATAATTCAAAGGCATCAATTTTCTTCCTGTCAATCTTTTTCACTGTTTAATTTTTACATACATATAACTGTGATGGAATATTTGGGAAACACCCCATAACCCACAGGGAAACTGCTCTGCTAAGCCTAGCACAAGTGAAGTAGTACACTGAAAACACCTGTCCCTTTAAGAAGAAAGGCTGGAGAATGTCTGGGAAGGGTGTGGCCCAGCTCCAGGCTCTATCCCAGGAAACCAGAAAGAGGGAGACAGGAGTCTGGGGTTCTCTGGAATATGCAGTGACTAGTTATATTTGAAAGAGAGACTGTTGAAAAGGTAGGAACTGTGGTTTAAGTTTGCTGCCTTGCCTTTAGCCATGCTGTGAGACTTCTACCTACATCTGGGGTCTCAAACACGCGGCCCGCAAGAGCATCTTGTGTGGCCCGCAATGCATTTGGCTCGGCATGTTAAGCAGCTGGCCGGTAGAGTAAAAAAAAATCCAAACTTGCTGCTGCTGCCGCTGCCACCACAGTATCAAGCATCCCGCGGCGCCCCCCTGCCCGGCAGAGTCCTCTGCTCCGTGCAGCATCAGCTCCAAAAGCGGCGGCTTTCAGAGCCGCGAAGAGAGAGAGTTTCTCTCTCTTCAGCTCCAAAAGCGGCGGCTCATCTCACATTGCCTCCACAGGTGACCATGGATATCCCCTGAGGACCTGGCTGCTGACCCCAGTGCACCACCCCATGAGCCAGCAGGAAGAGCAATACAATACTGCCCATCAACAGACACGGGTAGTTGTGGAGCAAGCAATAGGAGTGCTAAAGAGCCATTTCCAGTGCCTGAACAGGAGCGGTGGGGAACACCTCTACAGGCCTGGAGCGTGTATGCCTGATATTTGCATCGTGCTGTATACTCCACTACCTTGCACAGATGCAGGGATTGCCAGACCCAGAGAGGTGTGGGAGGCCGCAGAGACAGCAGATGGTGATGGTGCAGAGGCTGGGAACCAGCAGCAGGCCCGGGCACTGGTCCGCCATGTGTGGCTGATACGAAACAGTTTCTGAGGTGACTGCCCCACACCATCACCTGGATAGGATACACACATTCACCAATAATGTGCCTGAAATGATGTTACATGTGTAGAGTGTTTATTTCTCCCCATGTGTGTCTCCTACCACCGGGATCGCAGTCAGCCTTGTGTAAGAGAACACTGTGTGAGCTTGAGTATAGTGGGGACCAGTTCAGTTCCAGCTATTTTTTTATTTAATATTTACCCAATTTTACAAATATAACAAGAATACATCTTGAACAGAAAACTGAGATGGGTAAGGAAAAAGAAATAACGTAAAACTAAAAGCCCCACCAATATACATAAGGTAACAAAATCAATACCCAACCCACTCTAGCCCCCAAGAAAGGGAGGATATTATAAGAAGAAAAAAATAACATCCAATAATTCTGAAAGGCAATACAAGGTGTACTTAACAGTCGATACATATTAAGCTCAAACAGAAGCAGAGGGAAGAGCATCCACCTCTGCAAAATGACGGGCATTAATAAAGTCCAGCAATTGGGAAGGCTCATAAAAAATAAAGGAATCAAATTGATACTTGATCAGACACTTACAAGGAAATTTAAAAAAAAAGAACCCTCTCAATTGCTGAACTCCAGGACATAAGAGGAGAAAGTCCCGCCATCTCCTCTGAGTCTCCCTGGATAGATCCGGAAACATACGGACAGTCAAACTCTTAAATAACATATGTCACTTTTTAAAGAACAACTTCATAAACCATTCCTTATCTGATAGCAATGCCAACGTAATCAGTAAAGTAGATGGTATTACATGCTCATCCTGCGAAGATTCCAACATAGCAGTTACATTTAAGACATCCACATTTGATAATCCTCTAACCTCTCCCAACCCCTCAACTTTCTTCCCAGACGGTAAATAATACATTTTAGTGATAGGGAGATGGGATTTAGGGGGGATATCCAAATTTTCAGTCAAGTACGTAAGTCCGAAACATGTCCCTCGCTGAAATCAATGCTACCCTGGGAAAGTTAACAACACGAAGATTCACAGCACGTGCTGAATTTCCCAACATCTCCAACTTAAAACGCATAGGCATTAAACTCTTCTTGAGGCATTCCAAATCATTCTCCACAGACAACGACTTAACTTGAAAATTAGAAACATTTGCCTATAGAGCAGATATTTTTACAGCATTTTCCTGAATAACTACATTACTTGCAACCTGAGATGCCAAACTGGTCATCTATGGAGCCAACTCTTCCTGCAGCTGCATAATAGCGGCCCATATGCTTTCCAGTGTTACTACCTCCAGGACTTCAGAAGACGCTGAAAGGACAGTCTCCACCGTAGCAACTACCACTGATGTACTGCCCGACAGTGGAGGTGTTGCCAACAGACCAAACACAAGTCCGTCGCCTCCCTCTGCCATTTCCGCCACAACCTCTGCCCTCTGACACTGATCCTGGGGGACAGCAGAACCCAAGCCTTGCTCTGAGGCCAAGCGCTGCTTCCTGGTGGAGTCTGATGAATCAACGCCCTCCACCTGACTCCCCAGACCGCTGATCTCCTGACGAGGGACCTTCAAGACCTGGACTGAGCCCGGGGAACAGAGATCACTGCCCGAGGCAGACAGCGAAGACTCTACCTCCAACAACTGCCAAGTTGAGCCACGCTCCCCTTCTCCACTCGACTATCTCGGCACAGGGAAAAAGAAAGTGTCCAAAAGACCAACAATCGCTACAGGTAAAGGCATCAAGACCTGAGGGGCTATAGAAGGCTGTTTAGCCCCTCTAGTCTTACACTTCTTCCCCATAAGAAATGCCGTGCCGATCAGCACACCTCATTTGTCTCCATCTTGGATCCTCCTCCAGTTCAAGCTATTTTGATCCAGTTTACAGGGCATGGATCAAGTGGGGAGGTGTTAAAATCATTGATAATGTTTTCTAGGTGTTCGGGCAAAACATGTGTGAAAGATTGCCGGGTGAAACTTGTGAAATTATTGCCGTTATGTGTTGAGGTTGCGGTTATTTGGCTGCTTCTCAAGCGGGTTTTCTTTTGAAAGTAGTTAGCCAGGATTTGTGGTGATAGACTGTTGTCCACCTTCTCGAGTAGGGCTTTTTACTAAAAATTTTACTTTTTCAAATAGCTCTCTGGGATGGTTTAGAGAGCTCAGAATAATTTTGGTATAGTATTATTTTTTTTTGCTTGTTTGTTAAAGAATGGTATTCACATAATTTGACATATATTTATCAAGGTCACTTGTGCTCCTTGAGTGCCTCCATTTTCTCTCTAGTTGACTGAGCCTGCATTTAGTGCCTTTTAGTACGAACTCTATAGATTGTGTTTGTGGTATTATAGCGACTTTGTTTATTATTTGATTTCAGCTTTGGACTAATGTGTCAATGCTATCTGAATTATGTTCCAAATGTGGTATGACTGTCTAAAAACTCTTTCTTGTTCAAGAGTAAAAATCTACACATTGTAGTTTGAGCATGTGCATTTTTCTAACTCTGAAGGTTCTGCGGGAGGTAGAATGTGATTGTCTTATGATCAGACCAAGGTACTGTAGATAGTGTGGGAGGTTGAAGGTAGTAGTCAAGCATTTGCTGTGGTGCAAAAAATGAGGTCTAGAATGTTTCCTTTTTTGTGTGTTGGTTTGTTGACTAGTTGGGTATATTTTAGTGCCACCATAGCTTCCATGAAGAATTTTGATATCCTAGAGGTGGCTGAAGAGAGATTTAAATCACCCTAGTAGCAAGAGTTGATTACTATGTAGATTGTGTCCACATATTGCTCAAGAAGAGCTGTTAATTCCTCAGCTCTTGCATTAGGAGATCTGTAAATTAGGCAGAGTGTTAAGTACCTATTTGAAATAGTGAGCATATCTATGCCTCCTCTTCTGTTGGTGGCAATAGTATGGAAATCAAGGTGGTTTCTGGATAGAATGAAGACCCTTCCACTTCTACGGTTAGCTCTGGGACAGCTGAATAGGTTGTAAGTAGGTGTTAGAAGCTGATCAGTACATTATAAGTGTCAGTGAACCAAGATTCTGTTACACACATGATATCTATTTGGTGGTCATTGAGATAACAGATAACAAAGTTAACAGCAAGTAGAGCCTTCTCCATCTTCGCACCCATGGCCTGGAACGCCCTCCCTGCAGAAATCCGTGCCATCCCGAACTTAATGTTGTTCAGAAAAGCCCTCAAACACCACTTGTTCCTTCAGCACTACCCCGATACCAAGCCTGAAAAACACACAACCTCTACATCGACCCCCCGCCTACCACATCCCATTGAAGAGCCCCCGGTCGACAATGGATAATCAACCGCCACCTCCATCCCCACCCATCCCAAGAGCTCTCGCATCCACTACGAATCCTACATGCCCCATGTGAATACTTACTACTGTATAATTTGTATATAATTTGTATATAGTTCTCCCCAGTTCATCCAAGTTTTTGACCACCTGTTCCATGTAAACTCAATGTACCTTACTGCATTGTAGTGTGTTTCTGTTCTTCTGTGAACCGCACTGATTATAATAGGGCGGTATATAAGAAATGTTAATAAATAAATAAATAAATGATCAGAAAGGAACTGAATCTTATTGTGAGCTAATTGTGTGTTGAGATGTATGAATTTAATGATGGATTGGTTGTACTTGGTCTCATTGTGAAATGGTATTGATGATGGTCGAGGCTTAATTCTGATGTGGGAACAAGACCCTCTGCTTCTTGGTCTGAGCGTTGAGGTGATTGCTCCATAACAGCATAAGAGTGGATGATTGGTATAAGACCTGTGTGGGCACTTCTGAGTTAGACTGAGTGATTAGTAATGAGAGATAAAATAAGTCCAAGTAAGATATCCAGAGATGTCATGATTGTGGTAAATATGTTTGTTGTGGATGTTCAAAGAGTAGATTGCTGCGTGAACTAGCTTGTAGGAGTGCTCTTGGTTAATTTCATTGAAATTCATCCTGTGTGGTCTTATTGAGCCTTGGCATACTTGGTTACTGGGTTGCTTAGATGAGGGTGAGTACAAGCCTACTATCTGAAGGCCATGTAAGTGTGGTAAAACCTGTCGCTCTTACCTCATTTAGTTGAATGAATTGGGAGTTAATGACATAGATTTCTCTACTTCCTTGTGATGTAGGCCCATGTGAACACCCTAAGGGATGATGCTAAGGGTCATACTTAAGGCATGGCCCTTAGGCACAGGCCCACCAGGTGGAGGCATGTCTTCAGTGATGGGTAGGTGCTTGGGTCGTCAAATGATGATGCCTCACCATGGGGTGGAGCTTATCACTAAGGAGAGAGGCTGCTTGCTGCTGCTGTGATCCAATTGCAATAGATATTAAAATTGCTGGGTCTATGGCTCCAGAAATGGATCAGCAGGAGGGTTGATTCCTGCTTGCTTTGGTGAGTAGCATGTGTCACTTGCCTGGAACAGGATGGCTGCGATGGAGATATAGTTGGTAGTGGCAACCAAGGTTGTTGGTCTTTAGATCACGATGTTCATGCTGCAGTTCACGCTAAGGTCTACACCAGATGGGGTCTGTCTGTGTGTGGCGGTAGGCTTAAGGTTGGTGTCAGCTGGGAATGGGACTTCTCTATAAGTGGAGCTAGTGGTGCTGTGGCATCCTTCTGGCAGTGGAGTGAGCATGTGTATGGCTGAAGGTTGATGGCAAGCAGGAAGGCAGTACCTGGTGTGCACATGGTCTCTACTCAGTGCCGATGCTAGTGATGATGCCTTTCTGTAGGCAGATCTAGCAGTATCTTTGCTCAGCATACTATGATCGGGTACCCTCCATTAGCTTGCAGTGCTGTGGTATCCTGCTGGTGGTGGAGCAATCATGTGTGTGGTCGAAGGTGGATGGTGGGCAGGAAGGCTGTACCTGGTGTGCATATGGGCTCTTTCCAGTGTCATCCTTAGTGATGTTGCCTCTCTGTAGGTAGAGCTTGCAGGATCCTTGCCCAGCATGCTATATTCGGGTGCCATCCCTTAGTTTGCGGTGCGAAAGTATGTGCGCTTGTTGCCTGCACATACTGCTCCACCACAAGTCCCGTGCCTGCACAACTTAAAAATTATAAATAGCATTTGCTGTCCCTACAGTCGCTGCTACCACTGCCTCATCTCCTCAGCCAAGCATCAGTGGCAATAACATCCTATGAGTAGAGAATCAGGCCTCTGAAATGCATGCTCACCTACAAGGCCCTGCTGGTCATGCCCCATCTGACACAAACCTTTTGTGCCAGAGGGTGGTAGAGCTTTAGGCATGAATGGATCTCACAGGCTACACTGTTACAGAACTGAGAAAACATGGTAGAGGAACTGCTTAAAGAGAAGTGTTGTTTGAGGGGGTGTTGATTTATGTTGGAGGAGAAATGCAGGGCCAGCTGGCAAGAGAAGAGAGCAGAGACAGGAACTACTGGACATGGGGGGAGGGAATATGGAGAAAGAGGGGGCATATTGGACATAGGGTACAATAGGAGAAGAGAGGGGTATGCTGGGCAAAAGGCAGTAGTGAGATGAGGAGGAGGAGGAGGAGGAGATGTTGGACATGGGAATCATAGGGAAATGGAAAGGAAATGCTGGAAAAGGGGGAGGGAGAGGGAGGGGAAATTCTGGTCAAAGGGGAGGAGGGAACAGGGAGAAGAAGAGAAGATGCTGGACCTGAAGGAATAGTGGAGGAAGGGGGAATGCTGGACATAGGGGAGATATAGGGAGAGGAAAAAGAGATGTTGAACACAGAGAGTCATAGGGAAATAAAAGGATGATGCTAGACTTAGGGGAGGGGCAATAGGGAGAGCGAGGGGAGACAGTGGAAGGTCATCCAACTGCACCTGCATAGGTAAGGACACCTGAACAGGCAGAGGGAGGGGTGGCTGAGCACCATGCTAGGCCATACACACCCTGAAAGGCACAGCTGTGTTTCTGTACAGGGAGACAGGGCTGTGTGGACAAGCCACATGCTGGTGGCAGCAACAATGGTAGCAGAACAGATGGCAGTGGGGGGATGGGCCATGCATGGTACAGGTGCCATCCCTGGCTGCCCACAGCAGTAGGCATATCCAGACACAGCAGGTGTGGAGGCTGCTGCACCCCCTGGTGGCAGATTTATTTATTTATTATTTATTATTTATTTTATTTAATGTCTCTTCTATACCACGCTCTTTAAAAATCAGTGCGGTTTACAGGTAACAGATTTGTGCAGTGCAGGCAGGCTTACACTGGACTTACAATAAACAGGGGATTATATACAGGGTTAACAGGGTAACTATGTACAAGATAACTCGCTGTCATACGTTATGATGACAGCTCGACACTATTTACACGTTTGTTCAGCTATATACATGGTGACAGGGCAGGGGATTATACCTCTACCCGGGTTAGAGGGGAACGGGGTCTAGCGGGCTGGTCTGCAGACTCGTGGAGTGGCTGCATCAGGGGCGTCAACCAGGGTCCTGAGTGTGACTGACTGCGGGTTGTCATCTGTTTTGGTGTAGTGCTGGAGGAACAGATAGTGCTTCAATGCCTTCCTAAACTGGGGTAGGTCATTGATAGCCTGGATGGCAGGTGGCAGGGCGTTCCAGCATGTGTGTGCATATAGCGAGAACACTCTGTTTCTAGTTTCCTGCGAGTATTTTGTGATCGCGCTCGAGAGTTTCAGGGTATTGACGGCAGCTGATCTCCTTAGTCGGTTGAGGGGGGTGGTCTGTATGAGATCTGTGAGGGAGGTGGAGGAGCACTTGTTGATGGCTTTGTAGGTCATCATTAGGATCTTAAAGGAGATCCTGCAGTGGACCGGGAGACAATGCAGGTGCTTCATAATTGGGGCTATATGTTCCCTCCTGGAGGCTCCGTGCAGGATTCTGGCAGCCGCATTCATTGCAAGTTGCAAAGGATTCAGCGTGTTTTTTGGGCGACCGTGTAGTATGGTGTTCGCATAGTCGAAATGTGGGATCACTAGTGCTTAGTAGACTGTCCGAAAGTCTTCTGGCTCAAGCAGTTGTCGCAAGTGGCAAAGCGGCCAAATTTTGTTATAGATCGCCTTGACCATGTTGCTTATTTGGTCCTTCATATTGAGCTGTTGATCCAGTGTGACCCCTAGGCACCGAATTGTGGGCTTGCTGAGGAGCTTTGCGTCTCGCACCTTCAGTGAGGTGGGCGGAGTTAATGTTGGGTTCCTGCTGATAAAGAGGACCTCTGTTTTTTTTTTTATTTATTCTGGGTTTCTGCGTGTGTAGCCATCCGTGACAGCATCAAAGCAGGTGGATAGTTGTTAGAGGTCTGGATGATCTGTCGAGATAGGCATGTATAGTAACATGTCGTTGGCGTAGATTAGGCAATTAATATTGAAAGAGCGAATGAGGTTGCAGATGGGCTGCATGTAGATGGTGAATAGTAGAGCTGAGAGCGAGGATCCCTGTGGCACGCCTTTCTCTTGCAGGAAAGGTGAGGAGGTGGAGATGCCGGTGCGAACGTGCTGCCATCTATCTTTTAAATACGATGCACACCAGGTTAGCGCAGTGCACTGGATGCCCTTCTCACTGAGACATGTCAGGAGTATTTCGTGACACAGTGTCAAAGGCTGTTGCAATGTCCAAGAAGATCAGGGCAAACCCTTGTCTGATGTTGTCCAACCCGGTGGTTAATGTGTTGAATAATGTGGTCAACAGCGTTTCCACCCCATGCAATTCCCGGAATCCGTGCTGGCAGGGGTCGAGGGGTGTGCTAGTCTCGATGTGGTAATGAAGTTGGCGCTGTACGACCTTCTCAATGATTTTTGCCAGAAGAGGGATGCTTGAAATTGGCCTGTAGGAGTCCATCTTTTCTGGGTCCAACTTGCTGTTTTTTAGTAGCGGCCTTATGGCTATTTGTTTCAGGCTTTGTGGGAAAGTCCCAGTCGAGAACGACAGTCCTATGAATTTGGATAGAAAACGGCTGAGGTCAGTACACAGGGATTTTATCCAAAATGCTGGACATGGATCGTTAGGTGCTGTGGTGGTGTTTATGGCTGCGATGATGTCTTGGATGCCTTTTTCAGTTGGGGCAGAGAAGGTGGTGATGATGTGCTTGGTGTCCTTCGTGGATGGCGTCAATGTAGGTGGAGGGGTCGGGTGGGATTCCCCGTACGAGGAGGACATGCTGGTCTGGCTTATTTTGGCCTGCAAGTAGTTAGCATATTCCTGAGGGTCAGGAAGGTTGGGTTGCTTGGGGGAAGGCTCCTTCGTTAGGATCTTAATTAGGCTGAAGAGCTCATGTGGTTTATTTAGGGAGCGCTGTAGTATCTCTGCATGGAATTGCTTCATTCTCTTTGTGACTGCTGAATGGTGTCTTTCCAAGTGAGCAGTGTATGTTTCGTGGTTCTCAGCTGATTGTGAGCGACACCAGCATCTTTTGAGCTTTCTGAAATGGAGAAGCGACGTCCGTAGCTCAGGGGAGTACCAGGGGGAATTCTTTCTTCTTCCTGCTGACTTATTGATGGGAGGTAGTTGGACTCTTTCATCCAGGCTTGCATTCCATGAGGAGATCATGTCATCGAGGCTCTGTGCCGGCGGGTTATGGAGAGGCTGGGCTCTGTCCAGGATTTCCTCCTTGTTGAATGGCCAGAAACATTTTGATGCCGCTGTGGTGGATTCGCTTGAGGCCTGGGTTCTATTTTTGTTGGGGTGTGATGGCATCTGGAACCTTATCAAGCTATGGTAGGACCATGGTACTGGACTGATGGATAGCTCCAGCTTGTGCGTGGGGTCAAGGACAGCTTGTGGAGCAAAGATCAGGTCCAGTTTGTTTCCTTTTACGTGAGTAGGGGCGTTGACCAACTGGGTATACCCTAATTATTTAAGAGCCCCGATGAAAGCCTTGGAGTGAGTGTCCTGGAGAGCTGGAAAGGTTGAAGTCACCCAGCACCTAGTTTGAAACACGAGGGTTCTTGAGGTTGCAGGCGATGTCTATAATTGTGGATAAGTCCTCTGGAGAAGGGGATGGAGCCCTGTAGAACAAGTTGATAGTGCTGTGTTATTTCAATATGGTGATGGAGTCAAGGTTCATAGTGCTGCTGGAGGCAGTTAGCTGGAATTGTAGTTCCGTCTTAGTCAGGATGAGTGCTTCTCCACCTCTTCGGTCAGCCCTGTAGCATGAGTGGATGGCGAATTTGGGGGGGACAAATTGGTGTAGGATGATGGCGTCTGAGGTGGACAACCATGTCTCAGTGATGAATAGGATGTCCAGGTCATGGGTGGACACCAGGTTGGCCACGGCTGGCCATTTCTTTCGGATCGATCGTGTGTTTATGAGGGCACACTTCAGGTTGTAGGGATGGGTGTGTTGGCCCCTCTGGGGAAGCTTGGCTTGCTGGAGGGCAACATAGATTAGGTGTGGGCATGGCATGTGTCCGGTCCCACCTGAATGGTGGTGGGGGGGCCCGGACCACCTCCTCCAGGATCCCTTTAGGACCGGGATGTGATTGTGAGAGGAGGTGAGGGCTAGGGCACTATCTGTCAGAGCTAAGAATACATAGCAGCTAGCAAGGGTACAGTGGAATGGAGTCATCATGGTGTTAACATGGTGGACTGGTGTATCAAGCAGAGATCATGCAACTAATGCAGGCTCAGCTAGGTGTAAGGCGCTGGATGGGATGCTAGTCTGTATGTTAGGCAACGGATAAACAGTGCACAGTATACGGGTCTAGAGGGGTAGACAATATCAGGCAATAGATACAATGTATATGGTCTTGAGGGATAGATAACAGAACACCACAGGGCTGGCACAGTTAAGGCATTTCCCAGTGCATGAGGAGCCGTGAGTTGGGCTGCTTGTCCCAGGGGTACTCATTGGCTAGTGCGGACCCCCTGGACATGCACCCCTCTCCCCCAGCCTCTTCGACCCCGGCCAAGGGGTCAGAGAGGGCCAGAGGCAGTATACACATATATGCTATCCATCTATCCCTGCAAGCAGATTGATCACCACTGCCCGCCACCCCCTGTCTGGCAGCATATTGATGATGTGAAACCACAAGAACTGACAGATGTGTAATGGTGAGCATGTACAAACCATGACACCCACATCCTGCACGTTGCCTAACAAAACATTCAGTGATGTGCCCCCTGAAGCAGTGGATGCTCTTTGCCATGACACCTGACCACAGCCGAGGCCACTCACGGTCCACAACCAAGGCCAAGACAAGACTGCATACAAGAGATGGGATCAAGGGAAGCAACGAGGACTACAGAGGTGGCTGACCAGAGGGGTGACACAGGTGAATCAATGGCCCAGATGGCACCATTTGTGGAGGCACAGGGCACATGTCAATGTCCCAGAGGAGCAGTGGGAATGAATCTAGTTCCAGATGCCAGAGATGTACCATCACATGCACCCCTCACCTGCTACCTATGGATATTCCCCTGCCCCAGGATGTGCAGGCCACCAGGCAGAGGCAGGATACAGATATGCACAATAGGTGATATGAAAGCACACAAATGAGCCCATGTGTTTCCTCTCCCCTCTCTCTCACAGAGTGATGCACCCTGGAGGCCCTCAAGTGTTACTACAGGACACTGCACTGAAAGTGACCAAACCAGCTGCAGTGCATCAGGGAGTGGCTGGCAGCTGAGGAAGGTCAACAGAGTACACAGAGGAGCCCAGCAGACACAGGGAGTGGCAGCCATGGTTGCCAGACAGGTGCAGACAGACCATCCAGTGGGGGATCCCCCATATGCAATGATGGGAATGTGCTTGGGGCAGCCTTGCCATTCCCCAATGCCACTATCCCATGTGTGCACCAGCTGTCACCTGATACATGCAGATGCACACACATGGCAAGGGCATGGCATGGAATGGCAGTACAGGGGAACATATCACCAGTGGTGGGCCCAGATGCACATTGCGCACCTGCCCACACTGCCTCCTGTGGGGGGGTCCGTCACTTAGGGGGGGCAGCAAGCCACAGCTGGGCATGTGTGAGGGAGAGCTAGGCTGACTGGAGATGGGCAAAGGGGAAGGCATACACTGTGCACTGTGGGAAGGCGCACCCTCATAGCCCGAAGGTGGGTTCTGCAATGAATGTGTGGGCCCCCCTGGAGATGTGCCAGTCCTACCCCTTGGCCATGCCAGAGCAGATAGTTAACTCCCCTTCTGTCTTCCCCACAGATGGTTCCAGGGAGGCCCCAGACAACACTGGCCCACCATAGGCACCTACCCAGAGCAGTGGTCCAGCGCCAGTGCAGCTGTCCCAAGGTGCATCTCCCAGCAATGCATCCAGCAGTGATGGGAAGGAAGGGGTCAAGAGGCACTGTGATGGAGTACAGCATCACAGGGGGGAAAGGGCAGCGAGGAGTCCACGGTGCAGCAGCAGGATGGGGAGTCTGAGGAGGGAGAAGATGCTGAGGGTCAGGGGCAGGCAGGGGAATCTGAGGAGGAGGGCTCAGAGGGTCAGGGGCAGGCAGGGGCGTTCAAGGAGGGGGAGGGCTCAGAGGGTCAGGGCAGACAGGGGAGTTTGAGAAGGAGGAGGTGGCAGAGAGGCCATAGCTGTCCCCTGTGACCGAGGCAGAGGCAGGCCCCAAGGGGGTTGCAGGGGGGATGCAGTCACCACCCTCCAACCACCCCAGGTATGGCAGTGCAGTGCAGTTCACAACCAGTAGGCACCCAGCATGGGGGCTATGGAGGAGAAGCACCCCAGGCTGTGACCCATACCCCACAGCCATGCCTGTCCTTGTCCATTGCAGGGTGCCATGAGCTCACCACAGGGTTTGGCACAGGTTATGCATGATGTGCTGCAGACCCATGGGCAATGTTCCGCAGCCATGGGCCTCCACATCCACCACAGCACCCATGGGCACAGCCTGGCTATTCTACACCAGGCCCCTCTGTGCAACCACCTACTCGACCATATGGTGACTGGGCTCTGGCCACCCTGATGGCAGAGGTACGACTCCTCAGGGAGGATGTGCGGTCAGCAGCACAGGCAATCAGAATGTACCTGGATATCCTCCCTGCTGCATTGACAGGGCACAGGTAGGGCCCCCTGCACCATAGGCCATCCCCTTGCCAGGGATTGCCCTGCATTGAGCCGCAGTGAGGCAGACCGCATGACCATGGGCATGTGTGCATAATGTCCCCACTGATGTGGGGTTGTGTTGTTTACTGCAGATGATACCAGCGTTGTACATGCTACAGGGTTTGAAATAAAATGTTCCCAGTTTGCAATCACAATATGTTGTCAATTTTGTGGGGGCAGGGCTGTGTGTCTGCATGGGTGGTGCAGGGGACTATGG
Source organism: Ichthyophis bannanicus (assembly GCA_033557465.1). Classification (NCBI taxonomy): domain Eukaryota; kingdom Metazoa; phylum Chordata; class Amphibia; order Gymnophiona; family Ichthyophiidae; genus Ichthyophis; species Ichthyophis bannanicus. The sequence continues at coordinate 270,904,653 of CM066036.1, forward strand.
GAGTGGATCCAGGTGTTATGGGCATGAGGTGCATGCCCATCACATTCATGTGTGCAGATATGGAACAGAGGCAGTACACATGCAGAACAGCAGTAGTCTCAGCCCTGCATGGACAACGCCTCTGTGCCATACCCACGCAGAGTGGACACAGCTACTGCCTGGCATGGGTAGTGTCACTATGTCATGCTCATGCAGAATGGGTGGCAATGCCCCCCACTGTACCGGTACAAGGTGCATGCACGATCGCGGTTCAGCATGGTTGTGGCATAGTGGTGCTACATGCACAGAATGCCCCCTGCCCTAAGATGGCACACAATAAGAGTGATGCTGCACACTGGTCCTCATGCCACAGTGGCCATGCTCATATACTGTGCTATCTGCACGCATATGCCTTCTCACTGCGGTGTGTGGTTATGGCGTCCTATGACGGATAGCTGTCACGCAGATTTTCATACTGGATGTGTATTTGGACAGGGTGTGGCGTGTTTGTGCGTCATATCCAAGTATGTGTTAAAGGGCCTATGTAGGTAGCCTAACACCGCCATAGCACCTGAGCAGCACAATAGCAGACACAGAACAGAAAGAGCCAAAGCAAACCTGGAAGGCAAACTTTACACCCTCCAAGACATCTATGGCCTGGGGCTCATCCTTAAGCTGCACGCTGCCTTCTTTGCGGCAGAGGATGCCGGCTCACAGCTGACAGCATGGCATGACATTGTCAGGAGAGTCAATGCCATCCACCACCACAACATGGATGTAGAGGATATTAAGAAGAAATGGCAGATGGTATGGCAGGCTGCGAAAGAGAAAAGAGCTAGCAACATCAAACTGCCATCTGTGTGCTAGCATACACTCACCCCTCTGGAGGAACAGATGCTGCAGTTTGTGGAAGAGGTCTCCATCGCAAGAGTTGCAGGCTTCGACAGCTCCACCCCTGGCACACAGGAGGGTGAGTAGGGGTTATCCCATGGCCTAGGTGGAACTTTGACAGCCATGTCTGTGTCCACACCATGGTTCCATCCACCCAGGGCCTGCCTGTCTTTCTGTCAGTCCTTGGGTGATGTGGGGGTTGGGAACATTGCAGATTGGGGATCCCCCTGCTTGTTCCATTGTGAGCTTGGTGGCACCACATAGGCCGACATAGAAACCCATGCACTACTTTCTGCCACCTTTGATCTCCCACAGACCATCAGGGACCCAACCCTCACAGCTTAGAACAGATGCGCCAGAGGGAGCCTCACCACCTGCCGCTGTTGATGCCAGTGTACAGCTGGGATGCAGCATGGCCACAGGGGCTGATGTGCCGCCAGGGCAGAGATGCAGTCCAGTTCAACTCCCAGGGCAGATGAGTGGTCCAGTGTGACACCCAGGGCAGAGGAGCAGGCTGATGCGGCTCCCAGAGCAGTGGAGCAGGCTAGTGCGTCTGTCAGTGCTGGGGAGACACAAATAGATGATGCACACTGGCTGAGCTACAGTTCACCATCCTTAGAAACATAGAAACATAGAAAAATGATGACAGAAAAAGACCACCTGGCCTATCTAGTCTGTCCTTCCTAAATCGACAACTACAACAGTCCCCTTTTTTCCTTTAGAATAGAAACAGAGAAAAATAACGAAATTGATGATCTTGTGGACACAGAGCGCACTTTTATGGACAGGAGCTACTGCAGGAGGGTGCACCAAGGGCACAGAGTCTGAGCTGCACACTATCTGGTGGGACCTACAGGCAGCAACACAAGCAAGGGAGGCAGAGTTCAAGGAGCGGCGAGAACACCGACTGTGAGTGACTGCCATCTGGAGGGACACCAGCATCTGATGAGGGAGATAGCAGCATACCAGGCAACGATTTCTGGTTCCTTGTGCAATTTGGTGGGCTTCATGCAGGCCCAGGAGGTGGGTGCTGGGGTTGCCAGAGCACCAGTGCAGCCACCTGGTAGCCCTGAACCATGTGCAGTGGCCTGCCTTGCTGGGGAGGGTGATAACACTGACAGCACGTCATCAGACATCACTCCACTGTGTCACAGTGCACATGTCAGCAAGCATCCAAGGCTATATGCCTGCTGATCTAAAAAAAATGCTTTTATTCATCCAATAAGAAAAGGTATAGGGTCAAACCCAAAGCAACCCAGTTCCTATAGACCCATCTCTAGTTTACCTGTCCTCAAAAAGATAATTGAAAGGCTACACAGCTTCAGCTCCAGGACCACATTAACATGCATACTTTGCTTGACCCACACCATTAAGGATTCAGCTATCATGGATAGGCTTGTAAGGGGCACTGAAAAAACACATCAAGGATTCATAATGACATTTTTAGACATCAAAGCAGCCTTTAACTCAGTTCCTCACAATATGCTACTACTACACTTAAAGGGCCCGATTTTGTATTGGGCAGGGATAAGCGCCATAGCCGCATAACCCTGCCCCTGACCCCAGTTATTCATTTTCACAGCGACGGAAGTGAATATCCAGGGTTCGCTGTACAGCTTGGAAGCTGCCAAGTCTATGCAGACAGCAGTGATTTTTCATGCTGTCCGGTTAGTGCTGTGCGTCATAAAGATATGCAAGGGTTTTCCTCACCTATCTTTAAGGTGCAGAATGCTAACTGGGCAGCATCCAAAAGCGCTGCTACCTGGTTAGTGCCATTTCCCACCTCCACTCTGCCCTGGAATGCTCCCAACACACCCCAATGCTAACCAGATAGCATGGGGGTGCATAGGGGACTTAATCGGGGATTTTCAAAGGCACTAGCCATGTAGGTGCCTTTGAAAATCCCCAATTAAGGCATTTACATGGTTAACATGGGTTGTTAACCATGTAAATGCCTTTGAAAATCGGGCCCGTAGTCACTAGGATTGTGTGACACAACTTTGAAATGGTTCAAATCTTATCTAACTGATTGTCAAACAACAAGTAAAAATAGGAGGTCAAAAGTTAACCGCATATACATAACAACAAGGAGTCACTCAGTTCCACCCTATCCTTACTCCTATTCAATATTTTTCTCACCTTATTAGCACAATTATTCAAACTCATAATGTGTTATACCACATTTATGCAGATGACATATATACCCTTCCCCTCCATAAAACCAATATGTGCCTCTATAATAATATGTTTTAATTCTGTCACACAATGGCTGTCCAAACACAATATTTCCATGAGCTACAAGAAAACAGAAGTCTCCATGGGCCCGATTCCGTGCCTCGAATGGCAGGGATGTCCATCCCTGCTACTCGTGCCTTCCCTGGCTGCGTCTAACTTCCCTGCCGGTTGTGAAAGGAAGTTAGATGGGGGTGGGGATGGGGCGGCTCAGGGGTGGAGTCTGGGCGGTCGCTGGCCCTGGACGACATGTGCGGGGAAGTGGGGTGGTAGGGCAGTTTGAAGGAGTATATTTTAGTGATGGTGCAAGGTGGTGGAGAAGTAACATGAAGGAAATTTGGGGAGTGGGGCAGATTCAAAGGGAGTGGAACATTTGCGAGAATAGTTTATGGGGATGAGGCAACTGACAAGTTGATGGGACATTTGCAGGAGGATTAGATTTTGGGGATATCGTAGTTTGAATGGTGTTGGGGCAGTTATGAACATATCTTTTAGGGGTGAGGCAGTTTGACTTTTGTGAATCAGTTGTGAGAGGTTGTTTATTGGGGTGGGGCAGTTTGTGGTATGGTGGGACGGTTGAGCGGGTGTAGTTTTTGAAGGTGGGACAGCTTGCAGAGTGTGAGACAGTTATATAGAGGTATTTTGTCAGTGGGCATTTGATGGGTTTGTAGGGCAGTTGTAATGGAGTATTTTTGGGGGTAGGTACAGTATGTAGAGCAATTAAGGTGGGGCATTTTTTGGAAGTGTGCTCAGTTGAGGAGTTGGGACAGTGGAGAACTGCATGCAATTTTCTGTGCTATAGAAGATGGAATTCGTCACAGAGAAATACATTGGCCCATTTTCAAACAATGTATTTTTTTTACTAGTTTTTCCCACCTGCCAAGTTTGTAGGGCTATGGGGATCTTTAATAATAAGATCAAGCAGCTGTATCAGATTTATAGTGAAGGACAATCTCTTCTCTGTGATTATGATTAAAAAACAACAGTAGACTGTTCAATTGGTTTGGTTCCAAACTAGTATCACCTAGGGGTATGTTTACTAAACCGTCTTAATGTTACCGGCGTTAACTCCAGTGATAATGTGAAGAATGCCATAAAAGGAGTGGGCGTTCCGGTCTTAAGGTAGCATTTCAGGTTATCGCGCGATAAAGTCCGTTATCGCGTGATAGAGGGAGCAGTGGCACGTTAACGCGCCTTAGCCTTAATTAGACGCACTGACCTACAAACACAGCAACAGAGGTGTAGCATGATGGTTAATACATTGACTGATGAAACAGCAGTTATGAGTTCAATCACCCAGTGGGCTTAATGAGTAAAGGTGTCTGAGGCATTACCCTTTACTTTAAATCTGTGCTGTCTGAGGCATTTTCTTTTTAAATTTAAAATAGTGCTGCCAGCAAACACACCCTCACAGTGCCGTAACCTAAGGTGCTGCATAAAGCACCCTATAAGGCACTCCAGAGCGCACATTATAAAGTGCACTGTCCGCTAAGGCACCTTATAATGTTCCCTATATGGCGCCTTATAAGACGCCTTATAGGGCCCCTTATGAGGCACCTTAAGGTTACAGCATGGTGAGGGTGTTTTTGCTGGCAGCACTAATTTAAATTAAAAAAGGAAATACCTCAGAGAGCCCTATTAAATAACATCACTGTGGGATCAAACCCATGACCTCTGCCTCCACAGTCAGTGAAATAACCAGTGGGCTACATCTCTATAGCTACTAACAAACCCCTGGCTGGCTACAGAAGGACTGCAGGTCACCACACAAACTGTCTGCTGTGGTTACCAGGATAGGGTAAACCCACCTGTACCCATGATGCACTGCACATGCAGATCAGCAGTCTACAGCTGATCACAAGATGGGGTATGCACCCCCACAGCACCTCGGCCTGGTAGGGGGAACTGACCATGTGCACCCCAACAGCACCTCAGCCTGGTAGGGAGAACTGACCATGTGGGTTACTGGCACAGAGTAGCTACAGACTGTGACATTATGTGGGTCCTGTGCTCACCCTGAGGGTGAGGTGGGGTGCCAAGCACCACATCCGCAACACCTGGCTTTGTTGAGATAGGCTATGCTGCAGGTTGCCATTAGTGCCAGTGTGTGATAGGTAGTCCTTGCAGACACATATAGGATACACCTGTGTCCATCTGTATTTCCCAGTCACGTCTAGCCCTTGTGGACTATGATGCACCCAGAATAGCGCATATCCTGTGTGGGTGCCATGGTCACATGATTTAAGTGAAAGGGGGTGTTTGGACCCATAGGCGGATTATGTAGCACCACCCAACCCACCCTCTGGGGCTCAGGGTGGGGGACAGGATCTCCCACCAACAGATCCATATTCTACATCCCTGCAATGGTGGCAGTAGAGGGGACGATCAACCACAGTCCTGCTGGGGAACAGCCACCCTTCAGGGAAATCAATGCATATCTGTACGCATCCATAAGGCAATAGCAGACAGAGAGTAGGCCTGGAAATGCTTGGCTGCCTCGCACCACTATCTGACAGTCTCCAGCCACTGCACCCTGCAAGGTGTTCCAGCCATACACATACTAACTGCAGACAGTTTTCTGGCTAGTCCATAGTGCATGTTCCTGGAGGAGATATGTGCACCCAAAACTGGAATGTGAGCACACACACACCGAGCAGATAAGTCAGTGATTGGGTCCCAGAAAGGAGAACCCATAAATATCACTTGAAAAAAATACTATATAGCACTATGGGGGAACCTAGCCATGCCGTGGTCACTGCTCAGTCAGGGTGAGAGTGACCTCCCAGCAGGACATGCTATGGCCACCCTGTCCATGCAGGTGGTGGCCGGGCACTGCAATATCCCAGCCATTGCCTTTTGCCCTGTGCAGATGCATTCTGCCCAGGCCACCCTGTCCGGGCCATACCCACAGTACCCTGCTCCTCATTATGTACATTGGCAGGCTAACACTGGAAACAGTGAAAGCAGTGTGGGCTGCGTAAGGTGTAGGCAGCCACAACACACTCGATAGACAGACACACACTCCCACACCTATGCGAGCATTGTGCAAATATAGTGGCTTTTGGCAGCTCTGGCCACCACACCAGTCCTGGGCACATTGCAGGCATGGCTATGGTACGCAATACTGTTGGGGTCACTCCCCGGGGTGGTAAACACTGTCAGAAACCAAAACTGAAACACGCTCCACAGATATCAGAAAGGTTGCTATGATGCAGCTCTATCAGCAAATTGTGATTAACTTAGGAACTACTATCTGCCATTAATCATAGCAACCTTTTGATACATGTGTAACGTATTCCCAAGTTTAGGGCAGCATTGCTAAGGTATGCAAGTGCTAGTATTGGGAGATGCTGCTGCACGCAGGGCCCAACAGCCTGACTCTCCATGAGGCTTTGGATAGTGGAGCCTGTGGGTGTGGATGTTTATGCCCCTGTTGGCCGCTGCTCTAGGGCAGAGGTTCCCAACTCTGGTCCTGGTGGGTCAAACACTGTTTGGGTTTTCATGCTGTCCCTAATGAATATGCATGAGATACATTTGCATACCATGGGGGTGGCGCATACAAATGCAGCACAGGCATATTTATTAGAGAGAGCATGAAACCTGAATGGTGTTTGGGCCTCCAGGACTGCAGTTGGGAAACTCTGCTCTAGGTATTGCACATGTTTATGGTGTCTGTGCTCTGTAGGGTAAAATATAGGCGTTTCAGGCATGTTTATGTTATCTGCAATAAAGGTTCCATCTTTATTACCACGGTTTAGTACTGGGTAAAATATGGGGACTGGGTTAGCAGGAGCCACAGCTGGGACTTGAACTTGTGACCTTCTGCTTATGAACAGACTGGCTGTGTGTACTGCACCACACTGTTGCCAAAGGGACAGTTCATTCCCTGGGGATACCATGACTGTTCGTCAGACAGACCCTGTCTGTTGCAGTGCATGGCACCCACCTAAACGGGGCTAGGCCATGGTCTGCTGTGGGCAGATGCCACTGCCCCCTCCGCCACCAGCACCCCTCTGCCACCATGCTGCCATGCCATTATGCCAGTTGTGCTGGTGGTGCGCAGTCCCAGGCCATCCAGTATGCTGTTAGGCAGCTGCCTATGGTGTGGGTTCTTGGGTAGGGGTGCCTACATGGACATGCGCGCTTCCCCCCCCCCCCCACACCGCCTGCCAATGTTATGTGCCCTTGGGGGTACCTGCTGGATAATCTCCCCTGTGACACTGTGGGACACACACTCGTGCCCATGTTGGACCCTCGTCAGTTGCTGTCTTGCTGCTTTACAGTTTCGGCATCCCTATGTGCCGCCTAGGCATCGGCTTAACATGCACTGTGCCCCAGCTGGACCACAGCATATGCCACCTGCAGCCCTCTATATCCCATTTACAGCATCAGTACAGTTTCCCTTTCCTACGTGCCCACTCTGCTGTTACTGCACATGTGCACGCCATAACAAACTGCCCAATACAGACGTGAATAAACCCTGATCAGCACTATTTCAATGTGGGATCCTTCACTTTGTAGGGGGACAGAGAATAGACCCTTCCAAACATGACATCTTATTTTTTGAGCTTTGTCAGTGGTGTTGTTTTATGTTTATCATTAATATCACTTTTGGCCAGCTTGGTTATTAGGATTTTAAATGTGGTTCAGGTCATTTTCTGTGTTTATTTGCCTTTTTGTTCCGTGCACATGTATCACTACTATCACGTTTTTGGGTTTTCATGGCTTTGCTGTACATTGCTGACTTGAATGGTTTCTCTTTTCTGTAAATGTACCTTAACGCAAGGGTTTCACTGGCATTAGTGTTCAGACCCAGATTTCACAGTGTTAGTGTGCCTGCAGCCTCTCCCCTCCCACTCTCCACCCATTGACCCCTTCTCTCCGCCCTCTGGGAAGCCTTACTCCACCCTTCAGAGACGGATTTCACAGCGTTAGTGTGCCTTAACGCCTCAGCCGCGTTATTGCGCGCTAAGTGACGTTATCGCACGATAATGTTATATGGCGTGATAACGTCATTTATCGCGCAATAATACCACCGCTGCGACGTTAAGATGCTTTAGTAAACATACCCCCTAGTATCATGAGCTAATTATACAGCTTATATCCCACAGGAAGCAAAGAGTTCTCAACTTAGAGTGCAATTGAAATCTGATATACTATTTCAGGCATGTCCAACTTCAAACAGGTCGTGATCTACTTTTTCCGGCCAAAAGTGCCAGTGATCTACCACCATGAAAATTAAGTTTCAAATTTGTTTCAAATTAAATTTTAACCCAATAAAGTTGGAGGATTCCCCACCCCCCATTTTTTCTTAAAGTTTTATTGAGTAATAACTTTCTTTAATTGTCTTAATACCTTTCTTTAACTTTTATTGAGTAATTTGTGTTAAATTTAGGTTGAGTATTGATCCAGGCTGATCTTGCACAATCTTTAATATTTTGCTCTTGGTCATTAGTGAGACGTCTGAGCCTGCATTTCATCCACCAGCTTTTTGAAGTTGGGTGAATATTGCGTGAGGGCCAGTCTCAGGGAATCCTGGAGATGTTCATCTGTCATGTTGGAACATTGTGTACTCTGTCATTTTCAAATGTGAAAACGCAGATTCACACAAATAAGTTGAACTGAAACAGGAGTGTACAGCTTCACTGCATCTTCTCAAGTTGGGAAAATTGTCTCTAGGCACTAGCTTCCAAAACGATTCTTGTTCAGCACAGGTCTTGAGAAAAATGTCATTTTTAAGGGTTAATATTTCGTTTTCAAGAGATGGCTTGTTCAATGAGTAATTTTTACTGATAGTAGCTGCAGTTTCTTTAATGTCCACATCTACTTTGAATGGGTATGACAAGTACTCCACAACTGTTCCAATTTTTTCAAATTCCTGGATAACAGAACAGATTTCTGTCACATACTTCTCGTTCTGAAAAACAAAATGTGGATATTGTCCCAGATGGTCCTGGGAATTAGGAAAATGATCAAAAGTGTTGTTTGCAAGATCAGTCATCATTAGCTCAAATTTGCTCTTGTAGGATGAAACTGTACTGATCATCTTGCCAATGCATTTGTTTTTACCTTGTAGTTAAAGGTTCATATCACTTAGTTCACCTATAAAGTCAGCGAGAAATGCCAGATCACATAACCACTCCTCATCTTCCAACTCTGCTTGGTCATCTCCCCTCTCCTTCAAAAAACTTCTTATTTCATTCAGCAAATCACAAAATCTTTGCAGAAATTTGTGCCTACTTAGCCACCTTACATCTGTGTGCAAAATGATTTCCACTGCCCCTTCATCAAGAGTAAGATTGAAAAGCCATCTTTGAAGTGATCTTCCACAAACTGAATTCACAATTTTGAAAGTGATGTCCATGACAGTCTTTGTATTGAGTCTCCTGCTTGCCAAACCTTGCTGGTGAATGATGCAGTGGTAAGAATGGAAATCTGGGAAGTCGTCATGCTGTCTACAGAGGGCTATGAAACTGTTGACCTCACCTGTCATTGCTCTTGCTCCATCAGTAGTGATGGAAACAAGTCTATGCAAAGGAAGATTACACTTTGTCACAAAATAATGGAAAGAACTGAATATTTCCTGACCAGTAGTTCTCCCTTTTAAAGAAATTATTCCAAGTAGTCCTTCTTTAACACTGAAGTCTTCAAAAACCATCTGGATAAAGACTAGTAACTTGGCTATGTCTCTTATATTTGTAGATTCATCCAGTTGGAGTGAGAAAGCAACACAATTTGAAACATCCTCCAACAATTGTTCAGTTGTGTCTCCACACATCTTTTCTATTCGCCGCACGACGGTGTTTCTTGACAATTGTACATCTTGAATAGCAGCTATGATCTCTTTCTTATTTATAAATCCTTCAAAAAGATTGTCAGCTGCTTCAAGAAAACAATCTTTTACAAATTCCCCTTCAGTGAAAGGTTTGCATTTTTTTTGCGATCAGGTTGCTGACCTTGAAGGATGCTATGGTTGCATTGACTGAATGTGACCTTGGCTTCGCAATCAACTGTTGCTGAGTAGCCAATTTCGATTTAAGTTCTTTGAGCTTCAGTTTATGAATTTCACTTTTGGGTGGAAAATCAGCATCAAACTTATTGCTATGCAGAGCCTTATAATGATGTTCCAGATTACCATTTTTGGGCAAGGATACTGGGGCGTTACAAATTAAACAACAACACTTGTCTTTCACCATGATGAAGAAGTAGTCCATTTCCCTTTCATCATGAAAGTGGCAGGTTTTGCTCTTTTTTGGAACACTCATCTTCATTATACTGGGGTGGCTGGATGTAAGAAGGCCTAATCTGCTAAGTTAGTATAAACACTGGCTGAATCTGGTCCAAAACTGTCACTGTCCCAAAGTATTAAAGATCAACAGGAACTGAAGACCTCTGGATGATGTGCAATACAAGAACTGGAGATGCCAAAAATACATGCAGTTCTAAAAGTAAAAATAAGAATTCATCATACTGGCACCAATAATCAAATACCAGCAAACAATTATCAAAAGAACTCAAACATCTGTCCAGCAAACCAGATAAAATCAAATACCGCCAAACAACCACCACATGCGATTTAATAAATTCTGCACACAGTATAGAGTCAATGCAAAGGCTAGGCAAAATAAAATTTCAGAGGCAAGCAAAAGTCACAGTGATTTAAACCAATTCAAAGGCAAGGCATAGACAAGTTAGAACAAAATTGGAAAAGCCTGCCAAAATCACCAAATTCTTGACAATTTGTTGTGTCTGCCTGAAAACGTTTAATGAAAGCGAACTATAAAGAGACCAATGACTAGCACACGAAACAACTAATACTGTAAATGTATTCAGGTAAAGCCTGGGCGAATGGATATCGCCCGGTATATAACACACTTCTAAGGGGTGTTGGGGCAGGAATGGGTGATTCTGAGAGGTAGGAGACCAGGTATGATGCCGGGCCTGTGGTGTCTCGTCGCGGGGCATGGGGCCCCTGGGGTACCCACAAACTATTGGCATGAAAACAAGCACCCCAACACACCCACAGGCAAGATTCCCGCAGGCAGGGAAAAAAGACAGGCAAGGGATCAGCAGCGGCAGCAAGCCCTCAGCAGATGACCTGCCAGCACGAGCTCTCTCCTAGCAATGGGGCAAGCTGCTGGAGCTGCTGGAGATATGGAGCCAAGTGGGGCTGGCGATCTACCTCTGACCTCTCCACGATCTACAGGTAGATCACGATCTACCTGTTGGACATGCCTGTACTATTTGATTAGGAATTCCTCAAGCCCTATGCGAGCACTATTCCTTCTCTATGACCAGATTACACACTTCACACTATTCTCTTCTCCACTAGGAAGGACCCCACATTACTCATACTCATGACCTGATTCTTATTGAATCCTTTAGCCTGGAAAGTCCACAAAAGGGGTCTTCACAAAATTCCAAGGAACATTAGGTCACTCAGCAAGGGACCTAGGTCCCTCTCCCCTAATCCATGCTGGCTCCTGCTATAATTCTATGCAAATGGCTTCTATATTTTCTTAAGGGCTCATTCCATCCCAGACATCCAGCCCCTCTGTATGTCTAGTCTGAGCCGGACGTATAGAGGGGCTCACGGGATCAGAATCACAAACAGGCCTATATGTACAGTCCAGGACTGCGATTCAGCCTGATCTGCACGTACAGATCTGATCCCAGCTAACTCAGTCATGGCTCTACAATGGAACTGCAGCGCCATGTTGTCCGGTTGCCATGGCACTGCGACTCCATTGTAAAGCTGCGATCCTGGCTGCTGGACTTCTAAGGTGATTTCCCCGCAGCCCAACTCCTAAGGCTAGAGTTGGGCTGCGGGGAATGTCCTCAGGCCCCGCTGCCCCATCCCTGTCCCAGGCCTGAAAAAAAAATAACATCCAAGGAAGTTATTCCACCTCAGAGGTGGAATAACTTTCCCGCACAAGTCGCCGGCCCTGGACATACAAGGCTGACATTAGAATCGGCCCTGTAGTCCACGGCTGGTGACTGCCCACCGCCTGGCCAGATTCCGCCCCGAGCCACTCCTTCCCCGCCCCCATCTAACTTCGCCATACAACCAACAGGGAAGTTAGATGCCAGCTGAGAAGGCACGAATAACCCTGTTAGTATCCCTGAGGAGGTATAGTTCTGGTAAGGCCCTGAGTCTTCCATTACGGACTCTGTTCATTATTAGAAGGATATGCCAAAGTGAACAAAGGTTACACTTCACTCACTTGACAATACTTTGCGTTATTTTGGCTGAATATGATGAGCAAGCCCCTAGAGCTCTGGAAAGAGTAACATATATGAAAGCAGAAGCTTGTTTATAAGGACAGGATTGCTGGAGATGCTATCAATAAAACCTGCAGAGTACGCATGGTTGAGATAGATCCTTCTTTGCATCAAATGATGCTCCATTTCCCTATACTTGCTACCTTGTGTCCATCTGTTGAATAATGATATGAGGTATGAAACCATGAAAATACTACAGGGATTGACTAGTAAATGTTGTGTTGCTGGGTTTAAAATAAATTTGGGCAAGTTCCTGGAGGAAAAGTCCATAAACCATTATTAAAGAGGACCAGGAAACTCCACTGCTTACCCTGGGATAAGCAGCATGGAATCTGTGTGCCTTTTTGAGAATCTGACAGGTACTTGTGACCTGGATTGGCCACTGTTAGAAACAGGATACTGGGCTTGATGGACCTTTGGTCTGACCTAGTATGGCATCTCTTATTTATTTATTTAGCTAATCTTACCGCAAATCGGAGAGTCTAAGCGGTTTACAAAAAACAACAAGGCCAAGATGACTTTAAATAGAATGTGGAAATAGGAACAATGGAGCAAAAGTAAATTACATAAAGCATAGGTAAACAAGGTCAATGAGCTGGCAGTAATGCATCATTACTTGAGAAATACTCTAAAAACAGGTGAGTTTTCAGTCTCTTCGTAAAATCCAATAGGTCATGGATGGTACGATGTTTATCTGGGAACAAATTCCGAAAAACTAGAGCAAGAGGAAAAAGGCTCTCTTCAAGGTAGTGAGATTAACTTTGGTGCTTATAGATGGAATGAGTAATATGTTAAGGGATTCTGACCTTCTGGTTCTGTTATCAGGCATCAACTGGATAAGAGATTGCAGGAAAGTGGTAGATAGGCTGTGAATGATTTTGAATGTAGTAAGCAAGGAATTCTATTAAATTTGTTGGGGCATAGGTAGCCAGTGCAGCTGTTTAAGAAGTGGTGCAACGTGCTCTGACCCTGAGGCATTGAAGAGGAGGCAAACAGCTGTATTCATGGTTAGCTGGAGAGGATGAGTGGTGTACTTTGGCAGGTCTTGAAATATAAGATTGCAGTAGTCAAAGTGTGGAAATATAAGAGCCTGCAGAACAGAGCAAAAGTCGTGTGGTTCAAGGAGTGACCTGAGATGCTGTATGCTCTTGATCCTGTAATAAACATTCCTCACAGTGCTACTTATGTGCAAAGAAAAAGAGAAGCATTGATCCAGAATGACGCCCAAGTAACATACCTCTGGCTTGACTTGCAATTGAGTACTATCAAAGGAAATGAAGGGCGGTGGAATAGACATAATATCCCTAGTGGCAAAGAGGATCTCAGTCTTCTTATAGTTTATAGTCAAATTGTGTTGAGTGAGCCATTACGTAATGGAACAGGAAGTCTTCCTCAGATGAGGGAAGTCTCGATTGGTAGTAGACTGGCAATAAGATGGTATGAGCTTGGTTGAGTTAGTCTAATACAGTGCCTTTTTTGAATGTGGGGATGGAAGCAATATTTAGTTTGTGGGGCATGTATCCTTGTAATAGGGAGAGGTTGGTGATATTGGGCCCGATTTTCAAAGACATTTACTTGGTTAACAGCCCATGTTAACACTGTAAATGCCTTAATTGGGGATTTTCAAAGGCACCTACAAAACTAGAGCCTTTGTAAATCCCCGATTAAGTCCCCTATGTGCCCCAATGCTATCTGGTTAGCATCGGGGCATGTTGGGGGCATTCTAGGGCAGAGCAGAGGTGGGGGATGGTGCTAACTGGGTAGCAACAATTTTGGATGCTGCTTGGTTAGCGCTCCATGCATTAAAGATAGGTGAGGAAAACCCTCACTTATCTTTATGGTGCTGAGCGCTAATAGGACAGCATGGGAAATCACTGCTGCCCGGTTAGCCTTGACGGCTTCTAGGCTGCATGGCGAACCCAGGTTATTCATTTGGGTCGCTGCAGAAGTGAATATCCAGGGTTAGGGGGTCATGTGGCAGGGCTACATGGCTACAGCGCTTCACCCTGCCCAATGCAAAATGGGGTCCGTTAAGTATTACTGATATTAACTCATTTTGAGTGGCCTTAATCCAGCTGACCGGGCATGGATCCAGAAATACTGATTCTTAAGATGATGTTTTCCAGGTGGTTAATAGAAATGGGTGAGAAAGAATCACAAATTTCTTGAGTGTTTGAGATAGTGAGACATTTCCAAGGTGTTCATGATTATATTTGTGGTATGGTTTGAAAATAGTCTGCAGTGCCTGGGAAGTAATATCTGGTTCTTCTTTTTGCTGAAGGGGATGTTTTGTCAGTGTTCTTATGTTCTTATATAATGGAAAAGCGTGCTTTGCCAGGGTACTGCCAGAGCATTACCTTCATGTACAAGGCAATTGTCAATCATTGAAGGAGAACAAAGATTGCTAATCAGGGGCAAAGCTGGAATTCTTTTTCCTTTTTAGGTAGGTCGACCTTCTGAATACTCTTTACCTTGAGATGGCATTGCCTATTTTGCCACTAAAACATGTTTCTTCATGTTCTGTGTACGAGAGCCGCCTTTCCCCCATTATTCTCTAGGAAGCCAGGATGAATAAGTGGTGGAAAACACATGCAAATGTGCAGCAAGCGAAAGGCAGGCAAGTGTTTTCGACAAGTTGCCCTTCTAAAACAACTGGGCCTGATTTTCAAAGAAAGATATGCATTTGCTTATGTATGCATTTTCAAACATAATACGGATAATAGCAGGCCATTAAACTCACCAAATGGCCAGATATTATCAAATAATAAGAGGCTGGCTTAGAGACGGAGCAAAAGCAGAGCTAGCAATCATCCATTTAGTAGCGATACTCAGTTATCAAATGGATAAGCTATCCATTTCATTTAAGCCTGCTAAATATCAGGCCTAAAATTAAATAGATAGTGGCCATGCTCAGTAGTAATAATTAAACAGATAGCACCACTAAATATGGATAAAGTTAAGCATCAGTGCTGGCCCTTAACTTTATATTGTAATCACCCAGGCTGAATATCAGTCCCACTGATTTCATGCTCCGTGCATTTTTTGTTTTTTTGCAATTTCCAGAAGGGACCTACCTGGTCTAAATGGCTTTGGCCTTCTGAAAAGCACAATGAGCTTTGGCCCAATATTCAAAGGCATTTACACGGTTTATAGAGATGTAAACTGTGTAAATGCCCCTAAGCAGAATATTCAGCGGCACTAACATGGTTTGTGCCGCTGAATATCCCCGAGTAATGCTCCTATACACCCCGATGCTAACTGATTTGCATTGGGGTTTGTTGGGGGAGTTCCGGGGGTGGTACCTGGGGATAACTGTGCAGCGGCGATATTTACCTACTGCTCGATTATCCCTCCGCGGTGAAAGTTAGGCACAGCAAAAACTGTCCTTACTTTCATCCCCGAAGTTAACTGGGTAGCGGCTGATATCACAGCTACACGGTTAGCTTCTGCGCCATGTACGGCGACCCCCGATATTCAATGCTGATGCCCAGATTTGGCCATGGATTAAATATCCAAGGATAAAGTTCAGTGGTGATGGTTAAAGTATGTGCCTTAGAGGTTCATAGCCATCGCAAATGAATATCTGGCCCTTCATGCTAATTGTAGTTAAGCCAATATAGTATTCTGCTGTTCAAAGGAAGTATGCTCCCCAAAAATCTCATTATTTGGCTGATTTTATGAGGCAGCCGTGTAACAATACACTCAATCTATGTGCATAAGTCATGAATTTCAAGGATTGACATGTATGAATGGGCACTTATGCACATACTATAGGTGATTGCCATGATGTAAGTACACACATAAGACCGGTCGCATGTACTTTCAGTGTGAGCATGCACAGAGGCAGAGGGTGGACGCAGTACAAATTTAGGTATTTACACCTGCCTTACAGCAGACATTTGTGCTAATGAGTAGTCAGATGCACATTTTTATATCACTTATGCTGTTATTTTATAGAATAAAGTATGTGCATACTTAATTTTATTTATTTGTTTATTTATTTACATTCTCTTATATACCGTGCTATTCTGCATCAGTGCGGTTTACATTGAACAAACTGAAATTACATTGAACAGGGCATTATAACTTTATAAAATTTAATTTTTATATAATTTTATAATTTTATAAAATAAGTCTCAAATCTGCATATACTAACATACATTAACTCCACGGGAATTTATAAAATTACCTTCTAAATGCTTTTTATCAGCCTATTGACTGCTATTCCACATCCTAAGGATAACGTCTGGAGTTTCAGAATGGTATTTACATCAGGGCTTCTAAAATCTGTCTTAGGGACTCTATAGCCAGTCTGGCTTTCAGCATATCCACAATGAATAATATGAGATCAGTATGCATATTCTGAGATCTAGTATATGCTACATGGATTTTCCTTGTGGAAATCCTCAAAACCTAACTAGCTGATAGGTCCCCATGTCCACTTTGGGAAGCCCTGATTTAAAATATCTGCCCAGACCTCCTAAGTCTCAGCCTCCATTCTGGTCTCTAAAAGGCAGAACACGTCTGTCGTCATGATCTACAGCAAACACCTCCATAATTTGCTGGTCTGAAATGGAAAGATTATTGTCAACTTGATGCCAATATATTTCACTAGGATTGAGGATGGGGACTAAGGAGAGGCTTTGTGGTATCAATATAGCAGTATCCCCTCTACATTCTTATATCAACCTGTTTTAGTCCAAGTAAACAACTTGATACCTTCTGAATTGATTAATCATACCCAATTTCCTCATAGCACAGCAAGTTCACACACAGAATTAAGTGATCTTTACCCATCAAGTTCCGAAAAAAAAGCTGTTTAATTTAAAAGGCACACATCAAATTTTCATTACCTGTCAAGGCCAGTTTTTCTTTTAAGGCAGTGACTAGATGTGAACAGCAGATAACTGACCTTGATTATACTGCAAAAGTGTTTCTAAATGCTTGGGAAGAAGCAAATAACCCTGTAGTTCATTTTGCTACCCTAGCAATATTAATACTTTTCTGTGACTCTTCTAATCAAGTACATTGATCATAATTGACAATGCAATGTTCTTTATCACTGTTACAGCATTCTCATATCTAGGAATTTAGAGGATTAAAGAATTTTCAAAAGCATGGTCACAGAGAAGCGCTAGGAGAATATTACTTATATCTGAGCAACCTTAGGAAATGTTTGCATGTTTATAGCACTCAAGAGTGAAGAGACAATCAGTGGAAACTAATCACTGAACACCTGCTTCTTGTCATGTTATAATCTACCCAATATGAGAAGCTTTCCCCTCCTCCTTTAAAAAAATATAAACAAATAACCAGAAATTCCTGAAGATTATGGCTTATGATAATAAAAGTGATTTAGATGATCCCTAAGCATATGGAGCACTAATTGAACATGTGTTAATATTCCAGCCCATCTCTCTTAGACAAAAAGTGCACCTTGATTCAATTTAGATAGAGAGCTTAGCCTGTTTAACCAGCATAGTTTTGTTAAAGTTCCTTAGCAGACACAGGGCACTCAGTAATACTAATCTCCATGAAACTCTATTCCTGATACTGAGTCACAAATACTTCGCTGGAGTTATAGAATCTGATCACAGAGATGATTTTGAATTCTATAGAAGACATAATCCAAGTCTCAGATGGTTCTTTTGGAAGTTGAAATATGAGTCATGTATTTCATATTCAATAAAATGCATTCTGTGCTTCATTCTACTGTCTCTTAAGTGAAAGCTGTGTTTGTGCATATATTAAAAAAAACCCACTTTGGACCAGAAGGAGACAGTAGATGATAAAGAAGACTGAGTCATGCCAGCAAATGGATCACAAATGCTCATTTATTCAGCAGGACAAGCAGTACCAAAGCAGCTGTCACAAGAAGAAACAAAACAGCTTTCCGTTCAAGAAATCAAATACTTGGGAAAACAATACCATCAACAGATTACTCCCACCCAAGCACTAAATAGCATGTGGACACTACTCAAAATAACATGCAAACACACAGAAAGAGGGTACATTTATAAACTCTCTCCTATTTAATGTGCGTTTTCACCTATTTTATAAAGTCAAGTGGGCGCATAGTTGACTTTATAAAGTAGGATGAAAGTGCGAAAGTACATGGATATGTTAAGGTTCAGTTGTTTACACTGGCTGTAGAGCCAGTGTCAATGAATGCATCTACTTTTTTCAATAACACATAAATTAAAGAATTTTATAATCTACGGGGCATATTTACCAAAGCCCGGTACCCAGGTATCACGGGGGTTGCATGCATTTGTGGCTCTGTACTAAAATGTAGAACAGGTCCCTGCTACCAGGGCCTCATGCACCTGGGTGGGACATCGGTGTTCTCCAGGACCAAGCAGGAAGTCAGTCCTCACATATGGGTGTCGTCAGCGCCGATGAAACCCCAGCGGAGCATTTCCCCAGCTTTTCATGAAAGCCTTTGGGAATGCTAGCACGCATGCGCGGTTCCCTTCCCGCCTAAAGGTGCCATCTTACCTCAGTATCTTTGTTTCCGAGAAGCCCACCGGACATGTGTCCTGTTCTCCCGGATAAAAGTGATTTTTTCTTCAGCGATTTTTCGCTATTTTTCTCCGGTTCGACGCCGGTTCCCCTCCCGCCAGGTTCGGTACACCGGTATCGAGCCCGTTTATTTCTTTTTCGGTTTTTGCCCTTCGTGGCTAGCGTTCACGTCCTTTTTTCATTTTTTCCCTGGAAGGCCGGTCTTTTGACCTCGCAGGGGCTCTTTTTTTCCGCGATGGCTTCCAGTGGTTTCAAAAAGTGTGATCGGTGTAAGAAACTTATGTCTCTCACCGACACACACGACTGCTGCCTTCGGTGCCTCGGCCCTGACCACGACCCCAAGTCATGTGTGCCATGTGGGAAGATGTCTTCCAAGGCACTCAAAAGTCGACAGCATCAGAAGGAAAGGTTTTTCTCGGACTCTGCCTCCGGCCGGGCTCGGACCTCATCTGAGGCCTCGACATCTCGGGATTCCGATCCCGAGCGCCGTCGAAGCTCCTCGGACAGGGGGTCCCCCGACCGGGAACGCAAGAGGAAGAAGCGGCTCGCGAGGGCAGCATCGGAGGAGGTCCCTGGTCCCTCGAGGGCCAGGTCTAAGACCCACGACTGCCATCCCGGGCCCGTGGACCAAGAGAAGCCTGCCAAAGTTCCTCGTGTGGAGCCGGAGTCTGCTGGACACATAAGCCCCGTAGTCCTCGTGGACTCGCCTCCCAAAGAGCCGATGTCGGGCCCGGTGCCGCCAGGGCCCGAGTCGGTGGCTACTGCATCTCCCGAGTTGAGTCTCAGGATGACAGCCTTGGAGTACAGATTGTCTGCCTTCATGGAGCAGCAGCGGGCACTGAGGGCCAGCCTGTCTGGCGCATCTGCCCCGACCACCGGGACGTCGACTTCAAAGTCAACCCTGGAGACTGAGCCAATACTCGAGACCCTTGTGGCTCGAAGTCGTCCTCGGTCTAGGTCTCCCTCGACCTCCCGTTTGGGACCGAGGGTGTCGACGCCGGTGCCCCCGGCGTCGGGGCGGGTGCCTCGGAGCCCCATGGGGTCGGACCCTGACTCCTCCTTGGATGAGTCCGCCTGGGAGACGGAGGACGAGGAGTCTCCCGATACTTTTAAGACTCGGTGCGCCCCGTCGGACTCACCACAGTCTGAGCCCCGGAGTAGATCCCCTCTGGAGGACACTAGATTCTCGGAGTTCGTCCAGGATATGGCCGCTGCCTTGGCTATCCCTGCCAATCCCGAGGAAGAGCCTCGAGCCGAGGAGCTCGATGCTCTACAGTACGACTCTCCTCCGAAGGAGGCCTTTACTGTCCCGGTTCCTCCGATGCTGGAACGGCTCCTCTTACGGATGTGGGAGGCACCGGCCTCGGCGCCGTTTCTGAGCAAGCGAGTCGATTCCATCTATCGACTCCGCAAAAGCCCTGGTTTCCAGAAAGCACAGCTACCACACCATTCCATGGTTGTGGAATCAGTCATGCATCGTCTGAAGAGCCAGAAGATGCACTCTGCGGTGCCCCCCGGCAGGGAGGCCCGCAACCTCGATGGCGTCGGTAGGAAGTGCTTCCAGAGGTCTATGCTTGCTTGCCGTGTCCAGTCTTACCAGCAGTACATGAGCATGTACTTGCGAGACCTGGCCAAGGAGTTGACCGGATTCTCTGCTGGTCTCTCCGGGGAACCCTTGCAGAGATTCAAGACCTTGTCCTCGGGGATTCAGGAATGCTCAAAGTTCATTTCCTGCACTGCCTACGATGGCTTCGAGGCTTCAGCCCAAGTTGCGGCTGCCAGCATCGCGGCTCGACGCCAGGCGTGGCTGCAGTCATCGGACCTCGAGCCATGGGTTCAGGACAAGTTGGTTGATGTCCCTTGATGAGGTAAGAACCTTTTTGGCAAACCCGTGACCGAGAAGGCCGCTCAGCTCGAGACCGAGCACCTTACCCGGACAAGGCTGTCGAGGAAGACCTCTGCCCCTTCACATACAAAGAAGGGCTCGGGTAAAAAGCCTTTTACCCGAGGAAGGGCACTGCCTACAAACAGTACCCTCAGTATCAGGCTGCCCAAGCTGCCCCCCAGGGTCAGCAAGCCAAGGGCCAGGGTAATGGGCCCCGTAGGCAGAGGACCCCCAAGCCTCAGGCCCCTGCTACCACTCAGCAAGGTGGGGGTTTTTGATTCCTTGAGCGTAGCCTCTCCTCCACTGCTCCCCCAACCCTGCATAGGAGGTCGCCTCACCCTCTTTGCCCACCAGTGGCCCCTTATCACCGGGGACAGTTGGGTGCTGGAGATAGTTCACAAGGGCTATGCCCTCCATTTTCACCAACTGCCTCCACCATATTTTCCAGGGGAGCCTCCAAGGCCTCCCCTGCACACAGACCGTCTTCTACAAGAGCTTCATGGTCTGTTAGTGGACAGGGCGGTGGAGCCTGTGCCTCCCCACTTGCAAGGTCACGGATTCTACTCCAGGTATTTCCTGGTACCCAAAAGGACCGGTGGCCTTCGACCCATTCTGGACCTCAGGAACCTCAACAAGTTCCTAGAGAAAGAAAAGTTCAAGATGCTTACTCTTGGGACACTTCTGCCCTACCTCCATCAGGGAGATTGGATATGCTCCTTAGATCTAAAGGATGCGTACACTCACATCCTCATTCATCCAGACCACAGAAAGTACCTCAGGTTCATTGTGGGAGGAAACCATTATTAGTACAGAGTACTACATTTTGGCCTGACCTCTGCTCCCAGGGTCTTTACCAAGTGCCTGGAAGTTGTAGCGGCCTACCTGAGAAATCAAGGCATCTTTGTCTTTCCCTATCTGGACGACTGGCTCATCAGGGGTCAGACATTCCTGGAGGCCAGACAAGCCACCCTCAGAACCATTGCTCTGTTTCAAAACGTGGGCTTTGTCATAAACTTCGCAAAGTCCACTTTGCTCCCCTCCCAGAACTTGGAGTTCATAGGGGCAAGGTTGGATTCTCAACTGGCAAAGGCATTCTTGCCAGAAAACAGGGCCCACAGGCTGATGGACGTGGCCAAACAGTTTCTAAACAAACCCCTGGTCTCCACCAGACTCTGCCTCAGACTTCTGGGCCACATGGCTTCGACAGTGCATGTGACTCCCAATGCCAGGGTCCATATGAGGCCTGCACAGTGGTGCCTTCGGACTCAGTGGTCTCAAGCCACAGGCCACCTAAGAGACAGGATAAAGGTGTCCAGACCCCTTTTGGCCTCCCTCAGCTGGTGGCTACATCCACCAAATCTGCTGAAGGGGATGCCCTTCCAAATGCCAGAATACTCGGTGGTCCTCACCACCGATGCCTCTCTGAAAGGCTGGGGTGCTCATTTTCTAGACAAGTGCACTCAGGGTCTCTGGTCTCCCTGAGAAGCAGCCCAACAAATCAATCTCCTTGAACTTCGAGCTATCCGCTTGGCTCTCAAGGCTTTTTCTCCGGCCCTGGCTCACCGCTCAGTCTTGATTCAAACAGACAACCAGGTAGCCATGTTTTATGTGAAAAAGCAGGGCGGGACTGGGTCCAAGCTCCTTTGTCGAGAGACTCAGGACCTTTGTTCCTTTGCCCTGAAGCACAACATGCTTCTCAAGGCGGTGTAACTTCCAGGCCAGGAGAACTGCCTGGCCGACCAGTTGAGCAGAATTCTACAGCCCCACGAGTGGCAGCTGCATCCCTTGGTCGTTCAAAAGATCTTTCTGAAGTGGGGTCTCCCTTGGATAGATCTCTTTGCCAGTCCACTGAACAAGCAACTGCCCAGGTTCTGCTCCAGGCAACCGCATCCTTTGAGGATAGCACCAGATGCTTTTCTGATATCCTGGTCTCAGGGCCTCCTGTATGCGTTTCCTCCCACGCCCTTGGTGGCCCGAACTCTTTTCAAGACTCTTCAGGACAAGGCCTCGGTCCTGCTGGTAGCTCCCAGGTGGCCGAGGGAGCCTTGGTTTCCACTTCTGCTTCAGCTGGCAGTGGATTCCCCACTACCTCTGGAGTTACAACCCGACCTTCTCTCACAGGAGCAGGGTTCCCTTCTGCACCCCAATCTCAAAGCTCTCAATTTGATGGCCTGGAGGCTGCAAGGGTAGTCTTGGCTCCCTGGGGCCTACCTCAGGAAGTTGAGGAGGTTGTCCTAGCCTCTAGGAAACAGTCCACTAGGAAAACCTATGCCCTCAAATGGAAGAGGTTTTCTGTGTGGTGTCAGCTACGTACAGAGGATCCTTTCTCCTGTACTGTGCCAGTAGTGCTTCAGTACTTACTGCACTTGTCCAATCAGGGACTTAAGTCCAATTCTGTTCGAGTCCACCTCTCAGCTCTAGCAGCTCACCACTCACTGGTGGAGGGACATTCTCTGTCCGGTCACCCTTTGGTGTCCCGCTTTCTCAGGGGCTTGCTTTTGCTCAAGCCTCCTATCCGTCCTCCTGCTCCTGAGTGGGAGCTGAATGTGGTCTTGCAGCAACTGACTCGCCCATCCTTTGAGCTGATGGCTACTTGCCCTCTACGCTTCCTCTCCTGGAAGACTCTCTTCCTGATAGCCCTCACCTCGGCTAGGCGAGTGAGTGAGCTTCAGGCCCTGGTCTGTGATAGGCCTTACACCAGGATTTATAGGAACAGGGTAGTCCTTAGGACTCATCCAAAGTTCCTCCCTAAGGTTGTCTCCTCCTTCCACCTCAACCAGGAGGTGGTTCTTCCAACATTCTTCCTTAGGCCTCATGCAAGCCAGACTGAAGCAGTCCTGCATACCCTGGACTGTAGGAGGGCCTTATCCTTCTACCTTGACCGTACGCAGGGGCATAGAAGGGCTATTCAGCTCTTCGTCTCCTTTGACCCCAATAAGTTGGGGTTGGCTATGTCCAAGCGTACCTTGTCCATATGGGTGGCTGACTGTATCACCTGGGCTTACAAGGCGGCTGACCTTCCTTTGCAGGGTAGGGTCACGGCCCATCGTGTCAGGGCAATGGCTGCCTCAGTGGCTCATCTCCGCTCTGTGCCCTTGGTAGACATCTGCAGGGCTGCAACTTGGTCTTCAAGCCAGACTTTTGCGGCCCATTACTGTCTGGAGAGGGAGTCCCGTAGGGACAGTGCTTTTGGCCAAGCAGTACTCCAGAATCTCTTTGAGGTTTATGCAACTCCTGCCCTCCTGCCCTCTGTTGGGCTACCGGTGGAGGTTGTGTCCTTGAAAAGCCTTTCTCTGATGCTGTGACTAGAGGGAGTTCTCTTGTTCAGCCTGGGTTCCTGGTAGCCCAGAGCTAGGGAGTCACCCATATGTGAGGACTGACTTCCTGCTTGGTCCTGGAGAAAGAGTAGTTACTCACCTGTAACAGGTGTTCTCCAGGAGCAGCAGGAATCAGTCCTCACAACCCTCCCTCCTCCCCTTGGAGTTGCAGTTGTACATAGTTTGTTTTTACATTTTTGTGTGCTGTTCTTAGCTATGTCATTTGACTAAGGTAAGATGGCACCTGTAGGTGGGAAGGGAACCGCGCATGCGTGCCAGCATTCCCAAAGGCTTTCGTGGAAAGCTGGGGAAATGCTCCGCTGGGGCTTCATCAGCGCCAATGACACCCCTATGTGAGGACTGATTCCTGCTGCTCCCGGAGAACACCTGTTACAGGTGAGTAACTACTCTTTCCTGCAACAGCCTTTAATGCCTCTGTTTCTAGTGCTTGTCGGGGAGCAACTACTACCAGCACAATGGGTAGTAGTAGTTGCTCCCCACAATGCTCTTAATGCAGCAAGCTGTGCTAAATTCAGTGGGATGGTTATCTCTGACCCCCTGCATCTAGCTCAGTGTCCCATGCTAGTAATGCAGCCCTAACACACGCTGCTACTTTGGGGCTTAGTAAACATGTCCCTAAATGTGTAATTGCATTCCACCCAGACTCCATCTATGTGCACATCTATAGTAAAAGTACTAACAATGCAAACTATGCATGCACTTTAAGACCAGCTATTTAATAAGAGGTCATTTAGATGTGTATGTTGCCACATATCAGCATAAATGAGTAAAATACCAAAATTTCTATGCGTTATTTACACATCAATCTAAGTGACATCCAGGATTGGCCATCCACTAGGCACTTGGCCCTTCCAAGTGCTTCCAGGTAGTGGCAGAGCAAGCCTCTGTTGGCACTGCATCAGCCTTTGAAGCACCCATGCACTCATGGCCTGTCACTCCTACCCCCTCCAATGCAAGCTTCTTTTCAGAGGGGGAGGGAACAGCAGGCCATGACTGTGCACGCACACAGTGGTGCTTCAAGGCCCACCACAGCACCAAAGAGGCTTTCTCTGCCGATATGTTGAAATATGTGGAGGGACTGTGGTGCTGTTCTCACCTCCTCCTGGAAGTGAGGGAGAAGGGAAAGAGAGATGCCGGACACCTTGGAGGTAGGGAGATGTTGGACTATGGGGAATAGGAAAGGAGAGGATCTGGAGTATGCAGATTGGACCTGGGTCACCTAGAAAGTGCGCAGGATACTGACTACCCTGTGTGGGGGTGCAAGGCCCTGGGGAGCCAAGAACTGAGGGTTCACCTAGGGCAGCAGATACCCTTGAGCTGAACCTGGTAGGGTTTTATAAAATTACCCACAAAGGCACACATTTACACAGGAAGCGGCTTTTTGTCCAGAATTCTATGTCTCTTCCATATCAGTCTTAGGGCCCTCTTTACTCTTCCTCTCATCTCTCTTTTCCCATGGATTCAGCTTTTGCTCACTTGCCTTAAATGAGCATCCCCAGCAGCAGCAGCAGCAAATCATTACCACTCCCTCTCACCGGCCCCGAAGTCTTTCTGTCACACATCAGGCCCTCACCAAAGCAGGAAGTTACCTTCCAGGGGCATGGCATTGCAAAGGAAAGGCAAGTGAACAAAACCACTTTGGGGGAGGAAGAGGATAAAATGCAATACCCATGAGGTAGGGGAGCATTAAATAAAGTGATGCAGTTTTAAAAAATTAATCGCGTTAGGGATAGTTAAACTGTTGAAAAATTAATCATGTTGTTAACGCAATATATGCCCACCCCTAGTAAGTTACTACAGTACCGTGATTTACATGTGTTAATGGCAAAAAATTTGCCATAGTGCACATTTAGTAAAGGAAGAAACCCACCTGCAGTACCTCACTGCCATAAGTTAGTAAATCCCGGGGCTCTTCATTGCAGAAGGTACCCAACTCGCTTCTCCACTTCTCCGACTCAGAAGGGAATCATCTAGGAGTGCCTCCTCTCTCCTAAGCCTATTCCAGGCTTCAGAGTTCAAATGCATAGCCCAAACGCCACCCTCTTCCTTTAAAACCCAGATCTCATTCATTGAGCCCCTCCATTCCCCTGTCCCCTTGTGTCTCAACTTATCCTAAAGGTGGCATTTGTAAAGTAGGCAGGAATTATTCCCCCTCATTCCTACCCTGGACAGTCATCTTGGAAAGTGTTTTCATGCTTACTCTAGCAGTATGCATTAGAGAGCCTATGCTCCTGGGGGCTGCTACACATTGTAAAACTGAAACAGCGTTAACCTTTTTACATAGGGATCAGCACATCTGCATGCATTTGTTTGTAATGCAATCAATTATTTTACCACAGGTTGCATCTGATTCTTCTGGCATTAACTTAGGTTAACACATATTAGTGGCAATTAACATAAAGTAATATAAATTAGCTTTACTCACATTTTTCTGCAGTGCATTAATTTCCAAATAATGCATGCTAACATGTCACTTTATTGGCTCTCTATTTCCACATTCAGTTCAAACTTCTCCTACTGACCTATAAGTACATCCACTCTGCTGCTGCTCACTATGTTTCCTCTCATCACTCTTTACATCCCCCTCGTGAACTCTACTCCTCTGGCAGATCCCTTTTATCTATGCCCTTCTCTACCACTGCCAACTCCAGACGTCGATCATTTCACCTTGCTGCTCCATATGCTTGGAACAAACTCCCAGAGTTAGTACACTAAGCTCCATCTCTGGCCCTATTCAATTCCTAGCTAAAATTCCACATCTTTGAGGCTGCTTTCAGATCCTGATTCCCTCATCACCTATCTGTATCTTGCCATTTGCCTAGATTTCCCCTAGTCTGCAGTTATTGTGTGGTCTGTCTTGATTAGATTGCAAGCTCTGACAAGCAGGGACTGTCTCTTATTTCTACATGTACAATGTTGCTTATGACTTGTAGAGCCAAACAAATGATTAATAGTGGTAGAAGTAGTAGTAGCTAATGAAGGTTAGTAAGTAAGCCTCTTAATGACTGGAAAAAGTGCTGTAAAATATCTGAACAAATTAACGTCTAGCTTCAACAACTGTAAAATCAACTCCGGACCAAGCATTCAAGACCTGATCATAGGCCAATGTGGCAAATTTAGGTCTTGTGTTACAGGGCTATATTTATAAGTGTTTTTGCTCCAGGCTTATAATGGAAGAATAATAAAGACATTATTTAAATCAAAGTCCTTCTTATATTCCACAGGGAGGTACAGAATAGTTAGTGGCACTGAATTTTCACAAACTACCTTGTCAATATGACTCAACCCTGATCTTTAGTAAATTCTTATATGGGTAAGGTTCTCATTAAACCTCATCACTCTCTGCTTTAACTGCCAAGTCTGCTAATTAGTGCCAAATTGCGATAGTGATTTCTTTTATTATATGGAAAAGACATCTGTCTATTGTCAAATTGGTTAGACCACCAAGCTCTTTTTGCATAGGCTATGATCTTAGATCACTGTTGCATGAGATGGAACTGAATCAATGATACAGAGTCCAAAAAAACGTAAGAATCTGCAAATTTACTGAACCACCTAATCTTCATGAAAAATCATTAAGGGCTAATTGAGTTGTTTTTTTAAATTCTCATTCCCATTGTTCATGTGGATTCCTGAAACAGGAGAATAAAAACACTGAGGACAATATTTCACAAAAAACCTTGAATGAATAAGGTAATTGGCTAATTAGCTGTTTATTATTATGCAAATATTCAGCTGAACATAACTGGGTAGGTTTTCATCTACGTATTCAGGGAAATCTACCTGCTTAACCCTTTCCAGGCTGAGCCCAAAACTCTCGGGATCCAAAATTCTGACTAAATATTCCTATCAAATGGTAAATAATACATGACCATAGCAGAAGGAAAATCACTATTAGAACATATTGAAATAAGACGGGTACAATTTTCCTGAAATATGCAAAAATTAACCTGGCTGCAGAATATGGATTAAAAATTTAA
This sequence comes from Ichthyophis bannanicus, assembly GCA_033557465.1. Classification (NCBI taxonomy): domain Eukaryota; kingdom Metazoa; phylum Chordata; class Amphibia; order Gymnophiona; family Ichthyophiidae; genus Ichthyophis; species Ichthyophis bannanicus. Next base: position 270,932,762 of record CM066036.1, read on the forward strand.
AGTAGGCCTTCAAAGGGTTAAAATTTGTCTGATTTGATTTACATTAAAAAAAAAAACATTTTATGTAGAACAGAGTTCAGAATGAGATGTCCAAGTCAGGAGATGCTTAGTTCCGGTTGTGTTTTACAAAAGGCTTTGCCAAACATGCGGCCTCTTCTAAAATATATGTAAGGGGGCATGCAAAAGGGCATATGGATTTGCCAGCATGCACAGTGGAAGGAGCTATTTGACAAATCAACATGTAGGAAAGTGAGTGACACGAACTCAGCAGCTTCCAGAGGGAAATGCCAGTATTTCCAAATGAAAGTGGCAATTTGGCAACTTCCATGTGTAAATGCCGGCACTTCCATGTGTAATCAGACTATCTTTCAATACTATGGGGGCCATTCCCAACCATGAATAACATTGCTGATATTCATCCAAAGGAGCCTGCTGGAAAAAGGCTCCCAGTACGTACATCAGAGTTGTACAGGGAACCTTAGACAGGGACAGGGGAAGGCGGAACGAGGGTGGAGCGAGGGAGGGTCATCTCCCCAAATGTACAGGGCCTATTCTGAGGTCGGCCTTGTATGTCCGGGGTCGGTTGGGTAGATGGGAGACTTATTCAATCTCAAAAGTGGAATAAGTCCCCCCTGGACATCGGGGGATGGCGGTGCAGGGCCAGGTCAATGGATCAAGGGGGTGGAGGAGATTCCTGGCAGCACGACCCTGCCTTTTGTTAGGCCACATCAGAGGTCGGGCTGTGGGGAAAGAACATTTTTGCAGTGGCCAAGGATCATGGCTCCTTAATGGACTTGCAGTGCCGTGGCAACATGATGCCATAGCACCCCGGCTCCAAAAAGATGCCTGACTGAGTTAGCCAGGTAAGTGACTGGACATCCAGGGTGCCTGAATAGGGGCACATTCTGGACATCCAGCTATTGTACTATGATTCTGCTCCCACAGGGACATCTAGCCCTCATGGGAGCAGAATCGGCTGTATCTCCCAGCCGTCCAGATGTCTGTACATCTGGACAGACTGGAGACATACAAAGCAGAATGTTCCTCCACATGTATAAATGTTGGTCAAAATCAAAACTTCTTAAAAATATATGTATACCTCTAGGTATTGAAGGATTGTTGATATATCAGAGGTTATTGCTGTTGAGAAGGAATCTGCACTTGTAAGTATTTATGTGCTGTGAAATTTTCAGAATCTTGGGGGAAAGGGAATTCTTTGGGTCTAAGCTGATAAAATCTCTGGGCTCAATAAAGAGTGGCTAGCCACCAGCGCTGAATCTTACACCCAGATATTCAATGCTGGTGCCATATCCGGCCACCAGCATTTTATATCTGGGTCAGTCGCAGAATTCAGAAGCTAACCAGGTAGCAGCAATATTAAGCCGCTATCTGGTAAGTTTCCATGTCAAAAGTAAGGCCAGCCTTTGCTGCGCCTTACTTTTACCATGTAGCCATAACTGGACAGCAACCCAATATTGACACTGGCTGGTTATGGTCGGGTGCCGCCTCTAGGGTTGGGGCATGCAGCGGCAGCACCCAGAGATATTCAGCGGCACTAACCAGATTAGTACTACTTAATATCACGCTTAGTGGCTTTTACATGATTTGCAGGTCTGCAAACTATGTAAATGCCTTTGAATATTGGGCCCTGTATCTATTGAAAATGGCTTTCATTAAGTCTGTTAGAACATAGTGTAACAAACTAACTTTAGTTTAAATAAAACCAGTTATGGCATAGAGTAATAAGCTAATTTTTACTTCAAAGAAAAGTCAGTTAAGGCCCGATTCTATCCCACTATTCGTGCCCTCCCCACCGCCATCTAACCTCCCTGCTAGTTGTATGGGGAAGTTAGATGGGAGCGGAGAAGGAGCGGATCAGCACAGAGTTAGGGTGGGCAGTGGATGGTCGCTGGCCCTGGATGTACAGGACTGATTCTAATGTCGGCTCTGTATGTCCAGGGCCAGAGACTGGTGCAGGGAAGTTATTCTGATCTCTGGAAGAGGCAGTATAGAAATTTTATTATTTATTTTATTTATTTATTACAGTTTCTTATATACAGCGCTATTTAGAATCAGCGCGGTTTACATCATAACAACAACGACCATAACGACAAACTGTCAGGTTTTACATTGAACAGGAGTACAAACTTGGATAACTGGGTTAACTATATACATAATCTATCTACACTGCAGTGTGAGGGCATTTCTAGATTGTGTCATTTCTTGGTCGTCATTTCTTGGTCATTTCTTGGTCGTCTCTGAGATGGAATAACTATCCTGGACTTTTTTTTTCGGCGGGCTTGAGGCACAGATGGGGCGGAGCGGCCTGAGAACATTCCCTGCAGTCCAACCCTGGCCTTAGGTGGCCAGATAGGGGGTCGGGCTGTGGGGAAAGCCTTTGTTAAGCCAGTGGCCAGGATCGTGGCTTTACAATGGAGCCACAGTGCCATGGCAACCAGATGCCATGATGCCGCGGCTCCATTGTAAAGCCCTGACTGAGTTAGTTGCGCTTTTCCTGTATGTGCAGGCTGGGCTGAATCACAGTGCTGGCCTGCATGTACAAGGCTGTTCACAATTCTGGCCCTGTGGGGCTAGACGTGCCCGGCAGGATCAGAATCGCGACCCCCTCTGTACGTCCGGTTCAAACCAGATGTACAGAGGTGCTGTATGTCTGCAATGGAATGAGCCTGATATAGTTTAACAAGCTAACTTTCAGTTTGTGCTTACTTTCCCCCCAACTCCCACCTACCCCAGGTACAATCTTTGTTTTATAGGCTCTTAGGACTGTTGTAGTTGTTGATATGGAAGGACAGACTAGATAGACCAAGTGGTCTTTTTCTGTCATCATAGTTCTATGTTCTATGTTAAACCAATTAAGAGAAAGGAGTGATATTATTCATTTTCAGGTTTAACGAGTTATATTCATCACAGGTTTCTAGGTCTTAGGAATATATTAATTACTACCTTTCAGTTCATTTTACGGTGAACAGTAAACAAAGTTCCTTAAACTTATTAGGTGTAATTATTTATTTATTTATTTATTTAAATGTTTTTTTATACACTATATCTTAGATTCAAAGCATTTTACATTGTAACTCAATGTAGAACATACATTGTAGCAATATAACAGGAACGATAACTTGGAGGCAAACCATGTAACAAGCTTAGGCATTTTAACTATATACATTGATAAGTGTATTTGTATTGATTCAAGTATCTCTATTCCCCTAGCAACTTTAAATAACTAAGCAACTTTAAATAGCTAAAGAAATCAGTCAAATGAAGGTGCAGACAGCAGTCTAGCAGCAAGATGGGGACTTTAAACTGAGTCAGTCTTTTAAACTGAGTGTCGCATGTATGATTATCTGCCAGTAGGTCAGACATTTTATATGTGCACTAGATGCAAAGAGCTCCTTGCTCTCAGGGATCGAGTCCGATAACTGGAAGCTTGAGTAGCGGACTTGGAGGAGCTGAGGCAGACACAGGGGTATATGGACAAGACCTTCAGTTAGAGAAGTCTCACCTCCAGGCAGGCAGCCTCTCAACTGCCATGGGGAAGAGAGGTCATGTAAAAGGAGAGCATCACCTTGGTGTGGCAGGAAGTGATCCTGTAGCTAGGACCTGTCCTCTAGGTAATATAATACTCTCTCACACTGAGGAGGTATCTTCAGGACCATCTTCCCCAAGAGGGAAGGATTAGGATGGCCATCATAGTTGGCGATTCAATCATGACTTTTTAATGTCTTCTGAAGTCTCTCATGAGGACATTGTATACCATCCAGTCCAGAACTTATTTATCAAGTTGCTGTATTATTTCTTCCTGGTTTATCAATATTTGTTACAATGCCTCCAATACATCACCTTTAAATATCATTTCTGGCATGGGTACATATAGATAACTGGGTGGCAGGTGAACGTGAAAATCGCCTGAAAACCTGCCCGCCCGGTGCAAAGCTGGTGGACCTCCCGCTCCACCTAGATAAGGTTTTAGGTAGTACTGGGGAAGAACCTGCTATCTTTCTATATACTGGTACCAATGACATGAAAAATGTGGGAAGGAGGTCCTGGAAACTAAATTTAGGCTTTTAGGTAGAAAGTTGAAATCCAGAACATCTAAGGTAGCATTCTCAGAAATGCTTCCTGTTCCATGCGCAGGACCCAAGAGACAGGCAGAGCTCCAGATTTTCAATGCATGGATGAGACAACGGTGCAAGGAAGAGGGTTTTAAATTTGTTAGAATCTAGGCAACATTCTGGTTAAGGGGGAAGCTTTTCTTAAAGGATGGGCTCCACAACTAGGTGGAATCAGGCTGCTGGCATTAACCTTTAAAAAGGAGATAAAGCAGTTTTAAAACTAGAAAAAAGGGGAAAGGCAACAGACGCCTAAGAGCACATAGTTTGAATGATGTACCTTTGAAGGATATTAACAAAACAGAGAAGACAGAGCTGAAGGATTCCAAATTACCCCTGTCAACTGATAACCAGATTGTTAAGATGAATAAAATACAAACTATGAAATGACGGTATGCAAATGCTACAAGTTTAAAAAAATAAGATGGGATAGTTAGAATCTATAGCACTGAATGAAAGGTTAGATGTAATTGGAATCTTGGAGACCTGGTAGAAAGAGGACAACCAAGGGACACTGTGATACCTAGGTACAAATTATATAGAAATGACAGGAACTGAGTCAAACAGATAAAGGTTTTGCAGGAAACATAATACACTGTAGAATCTCTATATTGTATATAGAAATTTCATGGAAAAAGAGGAAGAGGACGGTAGCCAAAATGAACAGAAAAGATGACAAAATGCTAAAAGAATTTAGGGAATCTAACAAAAGTTACAACACAATAATAATGGGTGACTTTATCTAGTATCAAATTGATCAATGTCACATCAGGACATGCTAAGGAGATAAAATTTCTAGATGAAATAAATGACTGCTTCATGGGGCAGCTAGTTCAGGACCTAACACAAGGGGAAGCTTAGAACTGTTCCTTAGTGGAATGCAGGATCTGGTACAAGAGATAACGGTGCTGGGGCCATTAGGCAATAATGATCAGAGCATGATCACATTTGATTTAATAAATGGAAGGTGGATCGCAAGGAAATCCATGGTACTAGCATTTATCTTACAAAAAGGAGATTCATAAAATAAGATATATGGTTAAGAAAAACTAAATAGAAAGATTAGGGGACATGCAATTAAGCTACAATGTAACACATTTAAGATTAATCAGAAAAAATATTTTTTCATTCTATATATACTCAAACTCTGGAATTCGTTACCGGAGATGTAGTAAACAAACTAAAAAAAGGTCCCCCACTAATAATACAAGGTAGTGAGTAAAAATGTAATGTGATCTAAACAAAGATATATCAAGAATGCTGGAGCTACTTAGTAAAGGGTGAAACATATCCACACTTTATATGTAAGTCTCCATTTTAATTGTTTTTCTTAATTTAATTTATTTTTGTTTTGTTTTAAAAAATAATTTAGTACTTATCTCAATAGAAAGCGCAGTAAAGAGCTGTATAGCAGTGTAGATGTAGTAAAATCTGTTATTGTGGCTGGGTTTAAAAGATGCTTGGATGAGGTTCCTGGAGGAAAAGTCCATAAACTATTGTTAAAGTGGGATGGGGAAATCCGCTGCTTATTCCTGAGATGGTAAAGAATCTGTCTACGTTTTGGGAACCTGACAGGTACTTGTGACCTGGATTGGCCACTGTTGTAAACAGGATACTGGGTTAGATGGACCATTGGTCTGACCCAGTATGGCATATCTTACTGTATGTTCTTAGGTTATAAAATACAGTGGGGACATATTTTCCATATACATGTCTGGCAGACAGGGGTCACATCAAATCCAACAGGTTTTTTTTTTAGTTTCTGGCTCTACTTGAAGTCATATTGTTCAGGGTTTTCTTAATGGGGCCAACTTATGCTGGGAGACCCTTGAACTTCCTTTCCACTCACAGCTCTTGCCTTCTCAAATAAGAGTCCAGTCCAGAGTATGTGTTCTGAACAGTGGCATAAATTTGACTCAAGCAGCCCTTAAAGTGGGCAAGAAGGGTCCCATGCAACCCCAGGACCTCTACTGTAGCAACCAGGTAGAGAGCAGCAAACAACTAAACAAAGTTTGCTGTGCTGTCTCACATCCCTGTCTCTCATCCCTGCTTGTAATACATTTCTTGCCTGGCAGCTATTACTTCCCACTGCAAGGCTGAAGTCTTGCAATTTACAGCTGTGAAATTCTCTCCTTCACCAACATAGGATGTGGCTCTCCTACTATATTCCCTTCACAAGCAGGAACGCTCTTCTGAGTCAGTGGATATGCCGGGAGTTTTTGCACAGTCACCTTCAAATCTGTTCTCACCTCGATCTCTCCTATGCCTGTAGCTTCTCTCAGGATGGCATTTGGAGCTGGGGAATAGCTACCCTTTATCTGCCATTATACCTACATGGCACAGTGCCAAAGACAGAATTTTGCTCTTCAAGCAAACCGGAAGTCTGTGTCGGAGGGCTGCAGAAGCAACATATAATAGAAGGAAGGAACTGTGATGCAGCCCCGGAGAGTTTAGGTAAGCACTGCATTGTGGTTTCAATGCCATTGCCACCAGGGGCGGCTCAGGGCAATCTGCTGCCTGAGGCGAAGAATGAGATCCCCCCCCCCCACCACCACCTTAGAGGGGGGCGGGACTTTTTCAGAAATCCAATCAGAGACTGAACCACACCAAAAAGCCAATTAGATTATATGGAGGAACGGTGGCACCGGCAACAGGAAAAGAACAGGCAGCACTGGACGGAGCTATGGGGAGGAGGAGGGGGGGCATACGCCCGATCTGAAAGGCGCCAACACTTTAAGCAGATCTATTTCTCCATGCTCTGACATTGCGTCGGAGGAGGGAGGGACCAGACCTGCTTAAAGTGCTCCGAAAAGGCTTGGGGGTGCATTTTGACTGCCTGCTATTGTCCTGCCAGTGGCGGCAGGGCAACAGCAGACAGCCAAAATGCACCCCTCAAACCTTTGCACCCTGTGTGGTTGCACTGCTTGCACAGGGCTAGGTACGGTCCTGTTTGAACACCAAGGAACTAAAAGACAGCAAGAACCAATAGCACAGTTTATAAAACTAAATTATAACTCATTTTTATTTTGTTATAAACTGCGTCATGGTTTTCGCTTTTTCTTTTTCAACATAATCTTAATCTGTGAACCCACTGTTTTTTTGTTGGATCAGTTAGGGCCTAGTAGCAGCAATTAAAGTTTGAATTTAAAAACCCAGAGGAGAACTTTCTGGTTATATTTCATACCCATCAGAGAGCTTGTAGTTTAAATTTAATAGACACTCAGGGCCAAGTAACAGCAAAGTACTGTTAGTTTAAATTTAACACACAGAAGAGAGCTTTCTGGTTAAAATTAGAATCCAGCAGAGAGCTTGTAGTTTAAATTTCATAAGAAGTTAGAGCCTATCAGCAGCAGCTAAGAGCTATAATTTAAATCAAATCAGAATTTAGCTTACCTCAGCAACACAAGACAGGGTACTGTGTAGGAGCCCTCTTTTAATAGGTGTATTTCCCTCCCTCCCTCCCCACTCCCACCCTCCCCTGGGATAATCATAGCTTTATAGGTACTTACACATCTTAAAGGACAGGAGGTGCTTTCAGGTGAAGCTCATTACCCAAATCAGTCATACACTAAGGACCTGAGATTAATTTAGCTTCAGGTGAACAAGGTATATTAAACGTATTAGGTACAGTTTTATTGGTATAAATACCCATAGCAACCCCTAGTAAGTAAGAACTTAAAGATCTAGACACAAACTTAAAACTAAGATGCAGACAGCAGTCCAGCAGCGGGATGGGGGCTTTCCAGTCTTCTGCATTGAGTGTCACATGTATGATTTTCTCCCAGTTGGTGAGAGGTCTTACGTGTGCACTAGGTGCAAGGAGCTCTTTGCTCTCAGGGAACAAGTCCGTTCTCTAGAGGCTAAAGTAGCAGACTTGGAAAACATAAGACAGACAGAGAGGTACATAGACGAGACCTACAGGGATATAGTCCTGAAGTCCCACCTCCAGTCTGGCAGCACCCCTGTTGCCATGGAGGAGAGAGGTCACGTGACAGGAGAGCATCACCCCGGTGCGGCAGGAAGTGATCCTGTAACTAGGACCTGTCCTCCAGGTGATGTAAAACCCTCTCGCACCGAGGAAGTTTCTCCAGGGCCATGTGCCCATGAGGGAAGGGTTAGGACAGCCGTTATAGTTGGTGATTCGATCATTAGGCATGTAGATAGCTGGGTGGCTGGTGGACGTGAGGATCGCCTGATAACAATGCCTGCCTGGTGCGAAGGTAGCGGACCTCACGCGCCACCTAGATAAGGTCTTAGATAGTGCTGGGGAGGAGTCTGCTGTCTTGGTACATGTCGGTACCAATGACATAGGAAAATGTGGTAGGGAGGTTCTGGAGGCAAAATTTAGGCTTTTAGGTAGGAAGTTGAAATCCAGAACTTCCAGGGTAGCATTCTCCGAAATGCTTCCTGTTCTGCGCGCAGGACCCAAAAGGCAGGCAGAGCTCCGGAGTCTCAATGCGTGGATGAGACAATGGTGCAGAGATGAGGGTTTTGCATTTGTTAGGAACTGGGGAACATTCTGGGGAAAGGAGGGGCTCTTCCGAAGGGATGGGCTTCACCTTAACCGGGATGGAACCAGGCTGCTGGCATTAACCTTTAAAAAGGAGATAGAGCAGCTTTTAAACTAGATATTAGGGGAAAGCCGACAGTCGCCCAAGAGCAGATGGTTCGGAAGAATGTATCCTTGAAGGATACTACCAAAAGCAGAGAGGTTCCACAAAAGAGTAAAGTAGCCCAAATGCCCTCAAGTATGGAGCAGACAGAGCTTAAAGATCCCAATTTACCCATGTCTAACAATAGCCAAATTAACATGAACAAAATACATTCTCTAAAATGCTTGTATGCAAATGCTAGAAGTCTAAACAATAAGATGGGAGAGTTAGAATATATAGCACTAAATGAAATGTTAGATATGATTGGAATATCAGAGACATGGTGGAAGGAGGACAACCAGTGGGACACTGTGATACCTGGGTACAAACTATATCGTAATGATAGAGCTGATCAAATTGGTGGAGGGGTTGCGCTCTATGTTAGAGAGGGCATTGACTCAGAAAGGATTAAAGTTTTGCAGGAAACAAAATCTGCTGTAGAATCTGTATGGATTGAAATTCCATATAAAAGGGGGAAGGCAATGGCAGTGGGGGTGTACTATCGAGCGCCTGGCCAGAATGACCAAATGGATGATGAAATGCTCAAAGAAATCAAGGAAGCTAACAAACATTACAGTGCAGTAATAATAATGGGTGATTTCAATTACCCTGGTATCGACTGGGTCAGTGTCACGTCAGGGCATGCTAGGGAGATAAAGTTCCTGGATGAAATAAATGACTGCTTCTTGGAGCAGCTGGTTCATGAACCGACCAGAGGGGAAGCCATATTAGACCTAGTCCTTAGTGGAACACCAGATCTAGTGCAAGAGATAAGGGTGTTGGGGCCACTTGGCAATAGTGATCATAGCATGATCGCCTTTGATTTAATTAGTGGAGGAGGGATAGTAAGGAAATCCACAGTACTACCTTTTAACTTTCGAAAGGGAGACTATGATAAAATGAGGAAAACAGTTAAGAAAAAACTAAAAGGAGCAGTTGCAAAGGTTAAAGACGTACATCAAGCTTGGGTGTTGTTGAAAAATACTATCTTGGAAGCCCAGACCAGCTGTATTCCACGCTTTAAGAAAAGTGGAAGGAAGTCCAAAAAACTGCCAGCATGGTTTAAAGGTGAGGTCAGAGAGGCTGTTGTTGCCAAAAAAGCAACTTTCATGAAATGGAAAAAAGAGCCAAACGACGAAACCTGGAAACAGCACAAGCACTGTCAAGTCAAATGCAAGGCATTGATAAAGCAGGCAAAGAGAGAATTTAAGAAGAAGCTTGCTGCGGAAGCAAAAGCGCGAAATAAAGACCTTTTCAAGTACATTCGTAGCAAAAAACCTGTGAGAGAGTCAGTTGGTCCATTAGATGATAAAGGGGTTAAAGGAGCACTAAGAGGCGATAAGGCGATAGTGGAGAGACTGAATGAATTCTTTGCTTCGGTCTTTACTGAGGAAGATGTAGGGATGTTACCCATGACGGAAGTGGTATTTAAAGGTGCGGAAGAATTGAAGGAAATATCGATACATCGGGAAGATGTCTTACAACTATTAGATAAACTGAAGAGTAGCAAATCACCTGAGCCGGATGGTATACATACAAGGGTGTTGAAAGAACTGAAATATGAGATTGCAGACCTGCTATCAGTAATCTGTGAACTATCATTAAAATCATCTCTAATACCTGAAGATTGGAGGATCGCCAATGTAACACTAATTTTTAAAAAGGGTTCCAGGGGTGATCCGGGAAACTACAGACCGGTGAGCCTGACGTCAGTACCGGGAAAAATGGTAGAAACCATCATAAAGAATAAAATTACTCAGCATGTAGATAGTCACAACCTAATGGGAGACAGCCAACATGGCTTTAGACAAGGAAGATCTTGTCTTACTAATCTGTTATGTTTTTTTGAAGGAGTGAATAAACAGGTGGACAAAGGTGAGTCGGTTGATATTGTGTATCTGGACTTTCAGAAAGCCTTTGACAAGGTCCCTCATCAGAGACTTTTGGCAAAACTAAAGAGTCATGGGATAGGAGGCAGTGTACTATTGTGGATCAGGAACTGGTTAAAAGATAGATAGAAAGCAGAGGGTAGGGCTAAATGGCCAATTTTCCCAATGGAGAAAGGTGAATAGTGGTGTACCCCAGGGATCTGTGCTGGGTCCGCTGCTTTTTGACATATTCATAAATGACCTGGAAAGTGGAATAACGAGTGAGGTTATCAAATTTGCAGATGACACAAAACTATTTAAAGTTGTTAAAAACCAAGAGGATTGTGAAAAATTGCAAGAGGATCTTGATAAATTGGAAGACTGGGCATCAAAATGGCAGATGAAATTTAATGTGGACAAGTGCAAGGTTATGCACCTAGGGAAGAAGAACAACCCAAACTATGGTTACACGATGCAAGGTTCCACATTAGGAACCACCACCCAGGAAAAAGATTTAGGCGTCATTGTGGATACCATGTTAAAACCCTCGGCCCAGTGTGCAGCGGCGGCCAAGAGAGCAAATAGAATGCTAGGTATGATAAGGAAAGGAATGGAAAATAAAACAAAAGATATTATAATGCCTCTATATCGTTCCATGGTGAGACCGCACCTTGAATATTGTGTGCAATTCTGGTCGCCGTATCTTAAAAAGGATATAGCGATTTTAGAAAAGGTTCAGAGAAGAGCCACCAAAATGGTAAAGGGGGTGGAAGGATACTCCTATGAAGAAAGGCTAAAAAGGTTAGGGCTCTTTAACCTGGAAAAGAGACGGCTGAGGGGAGATATGATAGAAGTCTATAAATTAATGAACGGAATGGAACGGGTAAACGTAGATCGATTGTTTACGTTATCAGAATATAGAAAGACTAGGGGACATGCAATGAAGCTACAGGGTAAACTATTTAAGACTAATAAAAGAAAATATTTTTTCACTCAACGAGTAATCAAACTCTGGAATTTGTTACCGGATGATGTAGTAAAGGCTGTTAGTGTAGCTGGGTTTAAAAAATGTTTGGACAAGTTCCTGGAGGAAAGGTCCATAAACCATTATTAAGAAGTGACCGAAGATATCAATGCTTGACCCAGTACAAGCATTGTGGAACTTGTGTCTCTTGGGGAAACTGCTAGGTACATATGACCTAGTTTGGCCACTGTTGGAAACAGAATACTGGGCTTGATGGACTTTGGTCTGACCCAGTATGGAATATCTTATGTTCTTATGTTCTAACATATATTTTGCATCCACAGTAGGTGCAGAGCAGAACTAGAATATTCACCCACAGAACTCAATATTAAAAAAAGAATCGGATTCTGATCATCTCACTAACAACAACAACCACCAGTATTCTCCAGTACCAGGCATATTGTGATCTAATACAAAACCCTGCAACAAAGAGCAAACTTACCATACCATACCATACCATATCAGCACAAACTTCCAAAAGTCATAGAAGGAGCCCATCCAAAAAAAGCATCACTGTGAATACTACAGTGGGCCCTGGAACATCCATACACCTATTTGAAAAGCTGAACAAGTCAAATTACTACAGTATAGTATAGACCTTTATATACAAACTCCATGTTAACAGAACACCTGACCTCAGTCACACATGCACAGCATTGACTCTCACCAAATACAGAATAAGTAACCACAATCTAAAGTAAAAATAAAAATGTGTAGAGAAAATTTAAACTGAAACCCCATGAAGCCAGAGTCCACATGCAGTGCAACATCAGATAAATAAGAGATGCAGTTCCCTAATACTGTGTAAAATATAAAAATAGCACAAAGTCCAATCACTAAAATTAAATACTATTATTTTTTCTACTTTTGTTGTCTGACAATTTTCTCTGATCATGCTGGTCCCGATCTAAGGCTTCTGCTTTCCTGTCTTTTCTTAGCTCTCTTTCTGTGGTCTATGGTCCATGGTCCATCTGCCATTTCTTATCTCTTGTTTTGTTTTCTTCACTTCCTTCCATCAGTCCATTTCCAGTTCCAGTAACCCCCCCCCCCCCCCCAGTATCAGCCCCCTTTCTAGTCCTCCCCTCCCAGTACCTTCCAATGTCAACCTCCTTGCATTTCCACGACTGCCACTGGTGTCCATTCCCTTCCAGTCCCCCTCCTTCCCCACTGTCCAGCCCCTTGTAGTCCAAATGCCATCCCAGGTATCAACTCAGGTCCACTCTCAGTGCCACCCCCCAGTCAGCTCCCTTCCAGCTGCCCTGACCTCTGTCCATCTCCCTTCCAGTGTCATTCGCATGTCAGCTCCCTTCTAGCCTCCTCCCCATTACCCAGCCACTTACCACTCCCATCCCCAAGTGTTAGTTCCCTTCCAGTCCCCCTTCAGTACATCCCAGGTGTCAGCTCCTTTGCAGCCCCCTCCTTCCCCCATGTCAGCTCCCTTCCTGCCCCCTCCTTCCCCTGGCAGACCCTCTCAGTATCCACTCCCTTCCAGTCCTATTCTACCATCCCCCTGTATCAGCCCATTTGTAGCCCTAGCCCCTAGTTTTCTTCTAGGGCCAGCAGAACTTTCCTCCCCTCCCCTATTAGCCCATTTTCTTTCACAGCTTATTTCCAGTCCTATCCCCTTTATCAGCCCACTCCAGTCCTAGCCCCCCAATCAGCCCATTGCCAGTCCTAACTCATTTCCAGTTCTAGCCCCACATCTGCCCATTACCAGTCGTTACCCTCCAATAAGTCCATTTCCAGTTCTAATCCCCCCAATAGCCTATTACCAGTCCTAGCCCCCTCCTGATCAGCCCATTTCCAATTCTAAACAGCCATCAGTCCATTTCTAGTCCTAACCCCCCATCAGCCCATTTCCTGTTCTAACCCCCCATAGCCCATTAGCAATCCTAGCCCCCTCCCAATCAGCCCATTTCCAGTCCTAACCCCCATCAGCCCATTTCCAGTTCTAATCCCCCCAATAGCCCATTACCAGTCCTAGCCCCCCTCCTGATCAGCCCATTTCCAGTCCTAATCCCCCATCAGCCCATTTCCAGTTCTACCCCCCCCCCCCCCCGATAGCCCATTACCAGTCCTAGCCCCCCTTCTGATTAGTCCATTTCTAAACCCCCATCAGTCCATTTCCAGCCCTAAGCCCCCACCATCCCATTTTCCAGTTTTAACCCCCCATAGCCCATTACCAGTCCTAGCCCCCTCCTTATCAGCCCATTTCCAGTGCTAACCCCCCCATCAGCCCATTTCCAGTTCTAATCCCCCCATAGCCCATTACCAGTCCTAGCCCCCCTCCCAATCAGCCCATTTCCAGTCCTAACCTCCATCATCCCATTTCCAGTTCTAATCCCCCCAATAGCCCATTACCAGTCCTAGTCTCCTCCCAATCAGCCCATTTCCAGTCCTAACCCCCATCCGCCCATGTCCAGTTCTAATCCCCCCCAATAGCCCATTACCAGTCCTAGCCCCCTCCTGATCAGCCCATTTCCAGTTATAAACCCCAATCAGTCAATTTCCAGTCCTACCCCCCATCAGCCCATTTCCAGTTCTAACCCCCCCCAATCAGCCCAGTTCTAGTCCTACCCACCCCCATCATCAAATTTCCAGTCCTAGCCCTCCCCCAACCCAGGGAAATTGAAAAAATAATTCAAAAACTCTGGTGTAAAAAGCAGCTGCAGCTGCCGCTCCAGCGGTGGCAGCGGCAGGATGAGGAGCCCCGCGGCCGGTCCCCCTCCCCTGCAGAGCCTGCCGGTTCCCCTCCACACTGGCTCTGCTTTGCATAGCTGCGGTGAAGAGAGAGTGTTTCCCTTTCACGCGGCTCTCTTAAAGCTGAGCCTGCAGCGCTAACGGGAAACAGGATTTCCCACTGCAGTGGGAATGTGGTTCTTCTGTTCAAACTGATTTGAATTGTTTATAAGGGTGCCAATAATCATTTTTGTGGTGACCTTTTTGGGCTTTACAACTAGTAATAATCATGTCCTGACAATTCCCAGTTTTTATACTATCTCCTACTATTTCCTTGTAAAATTGGTCTTGTTTTATTTGATTCTTTTATGTGTGCATGTATAGTCCAAAGAAATTTCACTGGCCACATTTCTTTTTAGGAGATATTGTACATTCAGGGGTTGAACTGCAAGGATGCCAATAATGTTGACCAGAACTGTATATATGCAAAATATGATAATCTGAAAGGAATACGGTATATATGGTAAAAAAAAAGAGTTATTGGCTCTTCTTTTTGTTGTTGTTAAGTGCCGTCGAGTCAGTACCGACTCATGGCGACCCTCTGTATAGTTATCCTAAATTATGTTCGGTCTTCAGTCAGGCAGCTCATTGTTTACAGACTGGTACCTGTAGCTGTTGTTATTGTATCGATCCATCTCATTGCTGGCCTTCCTCTTTTGTGTTGACCTTCCATCTTGCCAAGCATGATGTCTTTCTCTAATGATCTCTCTATTCGCATGATGTGTCCAAAGTATGAAAGTCAAAGTCTTGTCATCTGAGCTTCTAAAGAAAGCTTAGGTTTGATCTCCTCTAGTACTGACTGGTTTGTTCTGAGGAAGATGTAGGGATGTTACACATGACTGAAGTGGTATTTAAAGATGCGGAAGAATTGAAGGAAATATCGATACATCAGGAAGATGTATTACAACTATTAGATAAACTGAAGAGTAGCAAATCACCTGGGCCGGATGGTATACATCCAAGGGTGTTGAAAGAACTGAAATATGAGATTGCAGACCTGCTATTAGTAATCTGTGAATTTTCATTAAAATCATCTGTAATACCTGAAGATTAGAGGATCGCCAATGTAACGCCAATTTTTAAAAAGGGTTCCAGGGGTGATCCGGGAAACTACAGACCGGTGAGCTTATCGTCAGTACCGGGAAAAATGGTAAAAACCATCATAAAGAAAAAAATTACTCAGCATGTAGACAGTCATCGCCTAATGAGAGATAGCCAACATGGCTTTAGACAAGGAAGAGCTTGTCTTACTAATCTGTTATGTTTTTTTGAAGGTGTGAATAAACAGGTGGACAAAGGTGAATCAGTTGATATAGTGTATCTGGACTTTCAGAAAGCCTTTGACAAAGTCCCTCATCAGAGGCTTTTGGCAAAACTAAAGTGTCATGTGATAGGAGGCAGTGTACTATTGTGGATCAGGAACTGGTTAAAAGATAGAAGCAGAGGGAAGGGCTAAATGGCCAATTTTCCCAATGGAGAAAGGTGAATAGTGGTGTACACCAGAGATCTGTGCTGGGTCCGCTGTTTTTTGACATATTCATAAATGACCTGGAAAAAGGAATAACGAGTGAGGTTATCAAATTTGCAGATGACACAAAACTATTTAAAGTTGTTAAAATCCAAGAGGATTGTGGAAAACAGCAAGAGGATCTTGATAAATTGGAAGACTGGGTATCAAAATGGCAGATGAAATTTAATGTGAACAAGTGCAAAGTTATGCACCTAAGGAAGACCAACCCAAACTATGGTTACACGATGCAAGGTTCCACATTAGGAACCACCACCCAGGAAAAAGATTTAGGCGTCATTGTGGATAACATGTTAAAACCCTCAGCCCATTGTACAGCAGCGGCCAAGAGAGCAAATAGAATTCTAGGTATGAAAAGGAAAGGAATTGAAAATAAAACAAAAGATATTATAATGCCTCTATATTGTTCCATGGTGAGACCGCACCTTGAATATTGTGTGCAATTCTGGTCGCTGAATCTTAAAAAGGATATAGCGTTATTAGAAAAGGTTCAAAGAACAGCCACCAAAATGGTAAAGGGAATGGAAAGAAACTCCTATGAAGAAAGGCTAAAAAGGTTAGGGCTCTTTAACCTGGAAAAGAGACGGCTGAGGGGATATATGATAGAAGTCTATAAATTAATGAATGGAGTGGAACGGGTAAAAGTAGATCGATTGTTTACGTTATCAGAAAATAGAAAGACATGGGGACATGCAATGAAGCTACAGGGTAAACTATTTAAGACTAATAAAAAAAAATATTTTTCCCTCAACGTGTAATCAAACTCTGGAATTTGTTACCGGAGGATGTAATAAAGGCTGTTAGTGTAGCTGGGTTTATAAAAGGTTTGGACAAGTTCCTGGAGAAAAGGTCCATAAACCATTATTAAGAAGGGACCCAGGATATCAATGCTTGACCCAGTACAAGCACTGTGGAACGTGTGTCTTTTGGGGAAACTGCTAGGTATGTATGACTTAGATTGGCCACTGTTGGGAAGAGGATACTGGGCTTGATGGACCTTGTTCTGACCCAGTATGGCATATCTTATATTCTTCGGGCAGCCCAGGGTATATGCAGTATTTGCCGCCAGCATCATAATTCATGGGCATCAATTTTCTTCCTGTCTAACTTTTTCACTGTCCAGCTTTCACATCCATATGATGTTACTGAAAATACCATGGCTTGAACAAGTCAAATCTTTGTATGGAGAGAGACATCTCTGCTCTTGAGAATCTTATCTAGGTCTTTCATAGCCATTCTGCCAAGAGCAATGCTTAGTCACATTTCTTGACTGCTTGTTGCTTCTTTATTGATAGTTGATCCAAGTAGGTTAAAGTTGTCCACAATTTAAATTTCTTCTCCCTTAACGATGAACTTGTTGATTTTGCCAGTTGTCATGATCTTTGTCTTCTTTACATTATGGTACAGGCCCATTTTGAGACTATGTTCTTTGATCATGAGAAGCAAATGTTTCAGATGATCTTCACTTTCAGCCAGTCATGTGGTATCATCAGCATAGCAAAGGTTATTGATGAGTCCTCCACCAATCTTCACACCTCTGTTGTCTTCATACAATCCTGATTCTCTGATGATTTGTTCTGCATACAAATTAAACAGGTAGGGGGAAAGTATGCAGCCTTGTCTTACACCTTTGCTTATTTTAAACCATTCTGTTTCTCCTTGTTCCACTCGAACTGTTGCTTCTTGATCAATGTACAGATTGTGCAAAAGAACAATCAGGTGTTCTGGTATACCCATGCTTCTTAATGTGGCCCAGAGTTTCTCATGATTTACACAGTCAGAAGCCTTGCTATAGTTGATAAAGCACAAATAGATATCCTTTTGGTATTCTTTAGTCTTTTCAAGGATCCATCTCACATCTGCGATGATGTCTCTTGTTCCTCGCCCTTTCCTGAACCCTGCTTGCACTTCAGGTAGTTCTTGTTCCAGGTATGGTTGCAGTCTCTTTTGAATATTCTTTAGTAGAATCTTGCTGGCATGTGAGATCAGAGCGAATGTGTGATAATTTCCACAGTCAGTTCGGTCACCTTTCTTTAGTATTGTTATAAACACAGATCTTTTCCAATCAGTTGGTCATGATGTTGTTTTCCAAATTTCTTGGCAGAGCCTTATAAGTACTGTAACAACTGCATCAGATTGCTGTAATACTTCTATGGGAATGCCATCAATGCCTGATTCTTTGTTCTTTGATAAGGCTTTCAATGCTGCTTCAACTTTTTCTTTCATCACCAATGATTCCGGATGATAAGGTACAGATTGAAATGGCTGTTGGTCCACTTGAACTTTATCATATAAAAATTCTGTATATGCTTTCCACCTTTTCTTGAGCTTCTCAGCATTATTCAACATAGAACCTTGAGCATCTTTTAACATTCCAATTTGAGGCTGGAATTTTTTCTTTAATTCTCGTAGCTTTAGGAAAGCCGATCTTGTTCTTCCTCTAATAGTTTCTGTTTCTATATCCTTGCATGTGTCATTGTAGTACTTTTCCTTGTTCTGTCTTGCTGCACATTGGAAATTTCTGCTGAGTTCTGCGATTGTCTTTCTTTCTCCTCTGGTTTTAGCTTCTCTGCGTTTCTGGGTAATTTTCAGAGTTTCTTCCATCATCCATTTTGGCCATTTTTGCTTTTTCACCTTTTGTAGAGACTTCTCACTTTCTTCCAACACAATCTTCTTGATGTTATTCCATAACTTTTCTGGAGCTCTGTAATTTGTATCTAAAGCAGCAAATCAATTTTGCAGGCAGTCTTTAAATTCCAGTGGTATATTCTCAAGGTCATATTTTGCTGCATTCATGAGTGGTTTGCTCTTTTTCAACTTTAGCTTGAGTTTGCATGCTAGTAGTTGATGACTGTACAACAGTCAATTCCAGGTATTGTCTTTGTTGATGTTATAGAGCTTTTCCATCGTTGACTTCCACAGATGTATTCAATTTGATTTTTGTACAATCCATTTGGTGAAGTCCATGTGTATAGTTGCCACTTGTGTTGCTGGAAGAAGATGTTTGAGATGAATATATCGTTGGTCTTGCAGAATTCTATCAGTCTTTCTCCAGCTTCATTTCTGTTGCCAAGTCCATATTTTCCAACCACTTTACCTTCTTCTTTGTTGCCAACTTTTGTGTTCCAGTCACCCATGACTATCAGGATATCCTGTTTGTATGTTCTGTCAATTTCAGCTTGAACTTGTTCATAGAACTCTTCAGTTTCATCCTCTTCTGCAGCTATTGTTGGGGCATATACTTGAATTATAGTTGTGTTGATAGGCATTCCTCATAGACAAATAGAAATTAAGCGTTCACTGACTACATTGTATTTCATTACAGTTCTTGCAAATTTTTACTTTATTATAAATGCAACACCATTTCTTCTTTGTCTTTCATTTCCAGCATAATAGACCATGTGATCATCTGATACAAAGTGCCCGATGCCAGTCCATTTCAGTTCGCGGACACCCAACAGATCAACTTGTAGATGTTCCATTTCCTTCTTGACCACCTCCAACTTCCCTTGGTTCATATTTCGTACGTTCTATGTTCCTATATGTAAGACATCGTTACAGTTTCTGACTCTCATTTCATGCACAGCTACATCAGCAGTCAGACGTCCCAAGGGCTTTGATCCAAGGTAATGTATTTCACTTTTTATGACATAAATTGAGGATGTTTTTATTGCTGCATAACTACTGTTATTTTATTACTGTACTTCTATTTGTTTTTAATATTGATGTTTGTGTCTGTCCGTTTTAGACCCCTGAAGAAGGCCTCCGGCCAAAACCGTTGAGTTGGGTCTGCTAATAAAGAAATTTTTATACAACCCTCTGTGTTTGGCCATGGTCCTTTGCTTCCACTCTCATTTCATGCACAGCTACATCAGCAGTCAGACGTCCCGAGGGCTTTGATCCAAGCACATCATAAATGCTGGCTTTACTCTGAAAAGTCTTCAGCTCTTCCCCAGTAGCTAGTTGAGTGCCTTCTGACCTCTGGGTCTCATCTTCCAGCACTATAGTGCAATTTGTTTTGTTGTGACTATTGTCACAGTGCTGACTCATCAGTGACCCCTATGGAGACAGAAGATAGTGCAGCTCCGGAAAATAATGACGTGCTGAGAAAGCACATGGTGGAAAGTTGCCAGGGGCAACGTAAACAGGTGAGGTCACAAGCCTGGAGGACACCCTCAGCCAATAGGGAAGCCAGGGGATTTCCACCTGACTCCAATCAGTTAGGGAGTGGTGCAGCTAGGAATCACCTAAATAAACCTAGCTCACAAACAGTTAGGGAGTTCAAGAACGAGTTGCAGCTGGAGACCAGGGAGTTCCAGAACAGGACTGGAACAGAGTTCAGGAGCAAGCCCGTGCAGAAGCAGTTTATGAGCAAGGCTCAGAGCAAGGCAAGGAGCCAAGACAGAAACTGGAGGGAAACCCAGGAATGGAACTTGTTACAGGACGAGAGGAGCTGTGGAGAGGGCGTGTCAGAGTACCTCGGTGGAAGCCTGCATGGACGTCTGTATGAGTCTGAGGAGTGCTTGAGTAAAAGAGGTAGACAGCATGACACAGCTAAGGAAAGTAAAAGCTTCTTACCTGAAAAAGAGACATCCTTTACAAGGTATGTGAAACCTAGAGCTTCTCAAAGGCTATCATCAGGATTCCCAGCCGAGTATCAGTTCCTGCCTAAAGCAGAGCTCATAGCAGGGCCAACTTTCCCTAATAGAGGGGCAGAGCTATTCCTCCAACTGTTGCATAGAGGTCAGCAAAGGAGAGGCTCCAATTACCACAGACAGGGTGATTGTGGTAATTACAAACTGTTCTCATCTAGCCAGAGAGAACGACGTCACAGCCAGGACGGGCTGTTTTCTAAGCCCACACAGAGGGAGAGTACAGAAGGATTTATTCCTCACGTGGAGCACATGCAGTGTGATTTGCCAGTAGATAAAGATATTGTGGAAATGGACTGTAGCATTTCTATAGCAGATGATATCATATCTCTGAGATAAGAAAGAATAAGAAGCCTGACAAGGTACAGCAGAGCCTTATTCACTGTGGCTACAAGCCCATATTAAAAGTATATTTTGGTTGCTGAAAGAAAGCTATTTTATGTTTATTTGTGCTTTCTGTTTTCACCCAAGAAGGGTTTTCTTTGTGTTGCTGTAAATAAGTGAACATCCTATTTGGGAAGGGAAATAAAGCCCTATTTACCTTCACTCGTGTCCACGACAGTTTTTGGTGTAATCTGGCAGCAGCTACAACTACAGGAGGCCAGTTACACCGGGGCCTAGTGCCATACCAGAGCTCACCGGTAGGTGCACCCCAGGCCCGTGACATAATGGCGTAGTGTTTTAGGATTTTTTTAAATACCACGTGACTTCTGCTGAAGACAACAGAAGAAGAAAAAAAAAAGGGAAATCATCGCTGGAGGAACCGGCGACCTTGCTGAAGCACTACCTGGGGGAGAATTTCGCTGGCAGGTCGGCCAGAAAAGACAAAGCCAAGAACTTTCTCACATGCTGGATTCTACCCATAACTCAGGTAACGGTGACCTGGGTGGGAAAGGTAGAAGGATAAGTGAGAAAGTGGAGAGCTAATCCCTAGGCAGGAAGTGGGCAAAAAGTGGTGCCGCACTTGGTGTTCTTGTTTTGTTTTCACAGGTGTTCAGCTCCAGAGAGATGGATCCACAGAGTGTGCAGCAATGGATGCAAGCGCAATGGGACCGGCAAGCAGCGCTTATGCAGCGGATACAAGGACAGCACATGGACGCTATGAGGGAGCAACAGCGACCTTTGATGGAAGCGTTAGCGGTTCTGATCCAAAAGACGCAGGACAATGCAGCAAACTTGCCAGCCATGCCGCAAGTACCATTGAACAATTGTGCCAATTTGTCTGTGAGACAGCTCACTCAATACGATGATATTGATGATTACATAGAATCATTTGAGAGAATTGCAGAGATCCTCAAATGGCCGTCAGAGCAGTGGGCCATGCGTTTCGCTATGACCTTGACCGGAGAAGCTCTGGCAGCATTTAAGGGTATGCCTGCTGCATTAGCCACTGATTATGGGGAGATTAAAAAAGCCATCAAGGATAGGCTAGGCCTTACACCTAGGCATTATAAGCACTTATTCAGAGAAGCTAGTATACAGAATAGGGAGACACCCAGAGCCTTATATCAAAGGTTGAAAAGCCTTGCATATAAGTGGCTCAATCCTGCAGAGAGATCTGTAGATTCCCTTATGAATGACATCATAATGGAACAATTTATGTATTCTGTATCACCAGAGTTGAGGACCTTCCTCACATTACAGGATTGCCGGGATCCTGAAGAAGCAGTTAATATGGCCGAGGTTTATTATGAGGCCAAAAGAGCTGATGCCTCTAGAGTGGGCGAAGTAAAATTATATGGCAATGAAAATCCTGGTAAAGTGAGAAAGGGGAATAGGATTGTGATGTATAAAAATGATATGCCTGATGACACTGTTGATAAAGTGAATGGTGATAAAGCATGCTATAAGTGTGGCAAGGTAGGACACTACCAAAGGAACTGTAAAGTGAAAACCGTTTTAATAACAGGGGAAGACAGTCCAATCCCAGAAGAATTTCTCCACATGGTTCAGGTGGAGGGGATAGAAGCCATGGCATTATTAGATACAGGAGCTGACCAAAGTATGGTTTCTCAAAGAATGTGGGAAACCATTGAGAACCAGTCTTTGGAGACCCCGAAGCAGGTAGCAGGGCAGGTACGCATACGCTGCGTGCACGGAGAGGCGTCCCCTTATCCCCTGCACGAAGTTAACATAAAGGGTTTTGGGGTCTCTCAGAAAATATTAATAGCAGTAGTACCTAAGCTACCCTACGCTGTTGTCCTTGGGAGGGATTGGGCGCCCGTCTGTCATAAAATAGAGAAAGGTCTCCAGGAAGGAATAGCCCCTACACCCACACGCTGCCAGCATGAAGAGGTAGAAGTAGGAGCTGAGGCCTTAGCGGCCAGCATTCCTGGTCCTCTATTTGGGAAGCCGTGTAAAAAAGACTCCCCAAAGCAGCCCCCAGTCAAAGCAACAGCACCTACTAAGCCAAAATTTGTTTTGCAATTTTGTAAAATCAATACTCAGGCTAAGGGACCAACGAGGGCTACCGCAGCAGCTGCGGGGTATGATCTCTTTAGCATAGAAGATGCCCTTGTTAGAAAAGGGGGACAGGCTCTAATAGATACTGGGATCCAGGTAAAAATCCCAGAGGGATGCTATGGGCGCATCGCACCCCGGTCGGGGCTAGCTTTAAAACATTCGCTAGATGTGGGCGCAGGGGTCATTGACCCAGATTATCGAGGTCCCCTCAAAGTCTTGCTATTCAACTTCGGGAATAAAGACTTTAAAATAAATAGGGGTGACCGTATTGCACAGCTGATTTGTGAGCGGGTAGGGTTCCCCTTAGTGGAAGAAGTGCCCTCACTGCCACCAACAGAGCGGGGAGCGGGAGGATTTGGATCCACAGGCAAAAGGGAGGTTAAAAACCTAACAGCCTTAGGGGAAGAAAGAAGCGAGGAGGACCTGGGCCCACAGATTGAGGACTGGCAAAAGCAACCTTCCCCAAGGATAGGGACCGAGCTGTCGCCCCAACAGCATAAAGAATTATTACAGATGTTAGGGAAATTTAAGGATGTGCTGACGACTCGGCCGGGTGAGACCCACCTTGTAGCACATGAAATTATTACAGTCCCTGGGCGAGTAATTCGACAACGGCCCTATAGGATGCCAGAGTCCCGCAAACAAGAAGTGATTAAGCAGGTAAAAGAGATGCTAGCCACTGGCATCATTGAAGAATTACGTAGCCCGTGGTCTAGTCCAATCGTGCTAGTGCCTAAACCTAATGGGACCTTAAGGTTCTGCATCGACTTTAGGCAAGTTAACGAAATTTCGCAGTTCGATGCATACCCAATGCCTCGTATAGACGATCTGTTAGATCGCCTAGGGCAGGCCAAGTATCTGACCACCCTTGACCTAAGTAAGGGCTATTGGCAGATTCCCTTAACACGGGAATCTAAGCCCAAGACAGCGTTTAGCACGCCGATTGGGCTGTTTCAATTTAAAAGGATGCCCTTTGGGTTACATGGGGCAGCCGCCACATGCCAGCGGTTGGTGGACCACGTTTTACGGCCCCACCACGAATACGCCCTTGCGTATATGGACGATGTAGTCATATATAGCACGTCCTGGGCGCAACATCTGGCTAGGGTGGAGGCGGTGCTGAGAGCACTAAGGAGGGCTGGCCTTACCCTCAACCCGGAAAAATGCCTGTTTGCTACAGAAGAGGCCAAATATCTAGGCCATATGATTGGTAGAGGGCTAGTAAAACCCCTAGCAAACAAAATAGAAAGTGTCAGGGATTTCCCTAGGCCTTCTACGAAAAAACAAGTCCGCAGCTTTTTGGGGTTACTCGGATACTATCGCCGTTTTATACCCCGATTCGCGGAGGAGAGCATGGTCTTCACGGCCATGTTGAAAAAGAATGTGCCCAACCACGTACAGTGGACCCCAGAGGCAGAAATAGCATTTGAGGCTTTGAAGGGAAAGCTCTGTAGCACCCCGGTGCTGCGGGGTATAGACTTTAATCTGCCGTTTATTGTCCAAACGGATGCGTCGGACACAGGATTAGGGGCAGTGTTGTCCCAAGTTTTCGATGGGGTCGAGCATCCAGTAGCGTATCTCAGCAGGCAGCTCTCTAAGGCGGAGAAAAATTACGCCACGATCGAGCGTGAATGCCTGGCGATAAAATGGGCCATTGAGGCGCTCCGTTTTTATCTAACGGGTAGAAAATTTTTACTTATAACGGATCATGCCCCGTTAAAATGGCTCCACTTAATGCGAAACAATAACGAGCGATTAACAAGGTGGCACTTAGCGCTACAGGCTTTTAATTTCACTGTTCAGCATAGAGCAGGGAAGACACATGGCAATGCAGACGCGCTTTCGCGTATTACGTGCTGTCCGTCTGGGACTGGGGCAACACGTAATATATATATATTTTTTTTAATAGTAGTTTTTATTCAGTTTTAACATATAAAATAACAATACAAACGATCGTAATATAGCAGGATACAAGCAGATGCTATTGATCAATATAGCAAAAGAATATAATAACTTGAACAAGACAGTACAATAACGTTAACAAGAACTAGTATCAGTCCATGCCAGCACGCCACCCTCCCTCTCTCCGTTCAATGTGGTTACAGCAGAGACCATTCCACAAGGCAGCCTCCAGCAATCACTTTCATCAAACATAATTTTGTAAAGCTGACCATTTCTTACTTAGTTTACCAGACCATGGGTTCTTGGCTATATAGATCTCTTCGTAGGTCTTATGTAGGATTAAGAGACTCCACCAATGCTCGAAACAAGCTTTGTCGAGATTCTTCCAGTGTATTAGAACTATTTTAAGCGCTATCCCGAGCATTAAGTCCAGCAGTTTACTATCCCATTTCATCAGAGTAGGTTCCAGAGCTATGGATTTATATATCACTATCCGATAAGTGATAGGAGTTTGTAAGTTGAGGATCTGTGATATGCGTTCCCAAACTCTGTTCCAATATATTTCCAGGGATTTACAATGGAACAACATATGTGCCAGTGTCCCAATTTCCATGTTACAGGACCAACATCGATTTCCCTCCTGTAGTGTCCATTTCATTTTCTTAGCCGGTGTAATATGCGCTCGATGTGCTATAAAGTACATAGATTGTGTGAGAGACGCTGCTCTCGTGGCACGTATTTGAGTTCCCCAAAAAGTGTCCCAATTTTCCGGAGGTAGATCTTGACCGGTTTCAGTAGCCCACACCGACTGTATCTTAGAACATGTCTTGTCACTTTTGGATCGGAGAATCGCAACACATCTCGAGACAGCTTTGGCATCTGTTTGTAATTCTTGAAGTTTCTGTCGCAGTGGCCATCCTGTACGTATCAAGACAGGTGACACACTCGCTTTGCTCATGCAGTATCGGAGCTGACACCATTGGAAATAGCATGTATTAGGCAATCGGAATTCCGTTCTTAATCTGTCAAAGGTTTTAAATGCACTTCCATTGATCAGTTGTCCAATGGTGATAAGATCATGTTCCACCCATTTTTTCCATAAGACAGGCTTCCCTCCGATGATAAGGCGCGGGTTCAGCCATATGGGCATATCTGCGGCGAAGTCATCCCCTCCATCGATACATGATGCCAATAATCGACAGGCATGCTGTGTTTCTCGGATAATAGCATTATGTGGTGCAGTCTGGTCTACTACTGTGCCTACCAGTAGCCATGTAGGTAGGGGGGAATGTAGGGCCCGCTCCACACTCAGCCATCTAGGTCCTTTATCCGTGTCGTCAGAGTCGACCCATTGAGCACCCTGCTTTAAAAGAGAGGCAGTGTGCAGCCAGCCGAGATCTGGGAAATGGACACCTCCTTGTGTATTAGGTAACTTCAGTTTCCAGGCAGCTATTCGAGGTACTCGGTTGTTCCATAGAAAGGCTATCAGTTGACTATTCATTTTCTTATAGAAGGCTGACGGGAAACGTAAGGGTATCATGCTTAATATATAGCTGAGTTTTGGTACCAACATCATTTTTATCGTTTCTAGCCTGCCCCACCAGCTCAAATGAAGGGGGGTCCACTTGCAGATGTTATCATGTACAATTTCTTGACACATCTTAATGTTGATTGCGACAGTCTCTTCCAAGGTGGTGCCATAGGTCACGCCCAGGTATCTAAAGGATGATTTCTCGTATTGAAAGGGGTATCCACGCATCATTTCTTCGCTGACCTGTTCATTCAGAGGAATAATTGTTGTTTTATTCAGATTTACTTTATATCCGGATATCGCTGAGTATGCATCTATGAGTTGCAGTGTTTCAGGAAGGTCTGATGGTTGTAGAAAAATGAGCAGGTCATCGGCATATGCTGACAATTTACAAGGACCATCAGCTAACTCAATTCCTTTTATGTTTTCCTTCTGTCGGAGCGCTATTAATAAGGGTTCCAGGGCTAAATTAAAAAGCATCGGTGACAGGGGGCAACCCTGTCTGGTCCCTCTTTGCAACTGAAAAGGGGCTGAGAGATGTGAGTTGACCGCTATTCGAGCTGTGGGTTTGGTATATAACAATTCAACGCGTTTTAGGAACTTTTCTCCTATCCCAAACCACCGTAGGGATCGAAATAGAAAGGACCATTCCAGTCGATCGAAGGCTTTTTCGGCATCCAATGCTAGCCCTATCAGGGGCTCGGCCTTGGTCTTGGCAGATGCCAGTACATGTGCCAATAATCTTCCATTATCTGTAGTGGATCTGTTTTGTATAAATCCACATTGATCCTCATGTATCAAATCTTTTAAGATCCGTCCTAATCGGTTAGCAAGCACTTTAGCATAGATTTTATAATCAGAGTTTAGGAGAGAGATGGGTCTGTAATTCTCTATCTTTTGTGTATCCCTGCCCGGTTTCGGGTGAATTACCACCACAGCCTCTGCCAGGGCTCCAATCTCTGGAGATTCATCTTGCAGGCCACTGTAGTAGATCTGTAGCATGGGAGCCAATTGAATGCAATATTTATTATAGAATTCCAGTGGGATACCATCTGGACTGGCGGCTTTGCCACGAGCCATCTGTTTGATCGCATCTTGTATTTCAGTTACTGAGATCTCTTGTTCCAGCGTTCGACTTTGATGACTGGTTAATGTGGGTCCTACTATCTTGGAGACAAAATCTTCAAAGGCTCTGTCACTACATTGGGTATCTGAGCGATATAGTTCCTCATAGAATTCTTTGCAGCGGTCTAGTATTTTGTCAGATCTCAGGAGAAGGCCCCCGGAATTGTCCTGCAACGCCGCTATAGCGGTCTTGCTGGTTTTTGGTCTGAGCTGCCGAGCTAAAAGGGATCCAGAGCGGTTGCTTTCATAGTAGTATATACTACGTTGTAGCTGGATACTACTCAGTGCTTCTTTGTTGAGGAGAGCATTATATTGGTATCGCAATTTTTGGAGTCTAATCAATATCATTGAGTCAGCTCTTTTGGCTAGTAACCTTTCCCCAGCTTTTATTTGGAGTTCCAATTCATCTTTTTCTTTTTTCCTGGCTTTACGCCGTCTAATGGTGTAGGTGGTAATATGAGCTCGTATGGTCGCTTTAAAACCTTCCCACCAGCTCCAGATGGAGGTATCAGTGGGTGTATTATATTTAAAATAGGTCTCAATTTCCCCTGACAGTAGCTGTACAAAGGAGTCATCTGCTAGTAGGGATTTATCAAATGTCCATCTTGGCGGAACATGCTGTGTAACGTTGGTATTCAACACTAGGGAGGCAGCGGCGTGATCCGATACCGTTGTAGCATAGATCTCTGCGGACAACACTTGGGGCATCAGCTCTGTGGACAGTAGGAAGAAATCGATCCTTGTTTGGGTATTATGTGGGATGGAATAAAATGTGTAGTCTCTTTCTTGGGGATGAAGTAGGCGCCATGGGTCTACCAAATGTAGTTCTGTTATGATGCCTTTAAGAATCGCCTGCGATTTGACTTTGTCTACAGCCCGATAGGGCGTGCGATCTAACAGTGGATCCAAGATGACATTGAAATCGCCCCCTAATATGATATTGGTGTGAGCTGCGGCTGTAACTTCTTTAGCTATCAGTTTGAAAAAGTTAGGGTCATCGAGGTTGGGCGCGTAAATATTGAAGAATGTGTAAAGCTGTTGATTTATTTTCATCGTCACTCTAGGCCCATCGACCTAGCGGATCAATCTGTGTGTCGGTAATGGCGGATTGCAGGAATTTGCGCACTAATATTATTACCCCCCCCTTTGCGTTGAGTGGCAGAGGCCGAGGCCGCCACCAGGAAATATTTAGAGGTTACTTTCTGCGATTCAGTATCTGTTAAATGTGTCTCTTGTAAGAGGGCAATATCTGCTTTTTTTTGCTGGCAGTACGCTAAAATCTTCTTTCGCTTGACAGGGCCAGTAATACCTTTTACATTTAACGAAAGCATTAAAAGATCACTAGACATCAACGTTGGAATAAGCTGTCTTATAGGTGAAAGCTATCCTATGGATAGGCCTGCCGCGTACTTGCATTTTGCGTGTATGTGGAGGGTTTTGTACTGGACTGGACTAACACAAACAACTGCATAACTGGCAAACATTGTATCGCTAAGGTGAACACAATCCACTGAAACAGTAACCAACCCCGACCTCCCGTTGCCACCCCTACATTTCAAGCAGAAATATCTGTTTAATTAAAACTATTTAGAACAACAGAAATACAATCAATGAGGTGTTTAACAAGGCTTAAGGCGTTCTAAAATTTGTGAGAACGCACGGCCGCACCCCCTGAGTATATGCTGAGTTCTCTACACTGCGTGAGAGATCAGAATATTGACCTCAGGTTTCCATACCGCATTTTTCTTGTAGGAAAGTTTTCAGTTTTTCAGCTTCAACAAAATTCCTCGTTTCATTATGCAGCGTGACCCGCATGGTTCCTGGGTAGTATAGCCCGTATCTTGCCTGTGCACTTTGTAGCATGGGTCTACAGGCCAGCAACGCTTTTCTCCGATCTACCATTTGCTTGCTCAAATCCGGATAGAGTGCCACTTTGTGTCCCTGGATTTGCAGTGATCCGGCCTTCCGTGCAGCTTGAAAGATCTGTAGGACCTGTGGGTATCTCAGTACCTTCATTATGAGTGGGCGCGGGTATCGTGTGTTTTCAGCTTTGTGTGTTGGGATTCGATGGGCCCGTTCTAGTTCAAAAGGCCTTGCAAAGACAAGCTGCAGCATCTCCGGTATGGTTTTTCCAGAAATCCAATCGGATCGGTACCTTCAGCGCCTTCAGGGACTCCAACAAGGCGGATATTATTTCTACGGGTATGGTTATTTTGATCTTCAATCAGATTTTCTATGTGCCGGACTCGTTTGACCAAAGGGCCCAGCTGTTCTAATGCAACGCCATGCTTCTGGGTTTGTAATTCAACTGCAGTAAGTCGAGTGGTGATGGTGAGGAGTTTCTCTTTTACCTCCAGCAAGTCTTCTTGAATCATGTTCAGTGAACTAGAATTGGCTGCAATCATTTCTTTAACGCATTTCAATTCCTGTAGCACTTCACGTAGGCCACCAGCAGTCACTCCCTCCTTCTCTCCCGCGGCCATTTTCTGCGGGGAACCCACTTCGGGTTTGGATCGTTTCGCTGCTGAGCCGGATCCCTGTGGAAATTCCAGCCGGGCAGGCTTCAGGGATGCCATCCAGCTGTATTGCGGTGTTATTGATGTAGGTAGGGGGTACAAACTTCAATGTAATACCGGGATATGTTCAGGATTCTTGGGCAGCAACGGGAGCAAAAATTCAGGCGTCCATTCTGTTCAGTGGCTAGCTCCGCCCCTCAACACGTAATATT
Source organism: Ichthyophis bannanicus (assembly GCA_033557465.1). NCBI lineage: Eukaryota > Metazoa > Chordata > Amphibia > Gymnophiona > Ichthyophiidae > Ichthyophis > Ichthyophis bannanicus. The sequence continues at coordinate 270,963,104 of CM066036.1, forward strand.
TTAAGGGGGGAATCTGTCACAGTGCTGACTCATCAGTGACCCCTATGGAGACAGAAGATAGTGCAGCTCAGGAAAATAATGACGTGCTGAGAAAGCACATGGTGGAAAGTTGCCAGGGGCAACGTAAACAGGTGAGGTCACAAGCCTGGAGGACACCCTCAGCCAATAGGGAAGCCAGGGGATTTCCACCTGACTCCAATCAGTTAGGGAGTGGTGCAGCTAGGAATCACCTAAATAAACCTAGCTCACAAACAGTTAGGGAGTTCAAGAACGAGTTGCAGCTGGAGACCAGGGAGTTCCAGAACAGGACCGGAACAGAGTTCAGGAGCAAGCCCGTGCAGAAGCAGTTTATGAGCAAGGCTCAGAGCAAGGCAAGGAGCCAAGACAGAAACTGGAGGGAAACCCAGGAAAGGAACTTGTTACAGGACGAGAGGAGCTATGGAGAGGGCGTGTCAGAGTACCTCGGTGGAAGCCTGCATGGACGTCTGTATGAGTCTGAGGAGTGCTTGAGTAAAAGAGGTAGACAGCGTGACACAGCTAAGGAAAGTAAAAGCTTCTTACCTGAAAAAGAGACATCCTTTACAAGGTATGTGAAACCTAGAGCTTCTCAAAGGCTATCATCAGGATTCCCAGCCGAGTATCAGTTCCTGCCTAAAGCAGAGCTCATAGCAGGGCCAACTTCCCTAATAGAGGGGCAGAGTAATTCCTCCAACTGTTGCATAGAGGTCAGCAAAGGAGAGGCTCCAATTACCACAGACAGGGTGATTGTGATAATTACAAACTGTTCTCATCTAGCCAGAGAGAACGACGTCACAGCCAGGACGGGCTGTTTTCTAAGCCCACGCAGAGGGAGAGTACAGAAGGATTTATTCCTCACGTGGAGCACATGCAGTGTGATTTGCCAGTAGATGAAGATATTGTGGAAATGGACTGTAGCATTTCTATAGCAGATGATATCATATCTCTGAGATAAGAAAGAATAAGAAGCCTGACAAGGTACAGCAGAGCCTTATTCACTGTGGCTACAAGCCCATATTAAAAGTATATTTTGGTTGCTGAAAGAAAGCTATTTTATGTTTATTTGTGCTTTCTGTTTTCACCCAAGAAGGGTTTTCTTTGTGTTGCTGTAAATAAGTGAACATCCTATTTGGGAAGGGAAATAAAGCCCTATTTACCTTCACTCGTGTCCACGACAGTTTTTGGTGTAATCTGGCAGCAGCTACAACTACAGGAGGCCAGTTACACCGGGGCCTAGTGCCATACCAGAGCTCACCGGTAGGTGCACCCCAGGCCCGTGACACTATCCATTGGGTTTTCATGGCAAGATACAGAAGTAGATTGCCAGGCCTTTCCTCGGCGCAGTTTAAGTTTAGTGTTGTTGCCATTATCACAGAAATTTGATCCTCCGCCGTCAACACTATCCCATTCTGCTGCTGCCCAGATGGGTGGTTTGGCTTGGTCTGGCACCACAGCTGAGACCCTGCCAGTAGTTAAACTACCAATAGCTTAGCCCTCAGCATCACTGATGCACACAAGCCCTCAGTTAACCAGTACTGAATTAGAACTGAGAAAGGAAGTCACGGGGGAATCAATTTAATTAATATTTTCAAAAGAAATCTCATTGACTGAAAAGGCTCATAAAATATACTTCATACTTTTATTTTTCATTGCTCATTTACAGGAAAAATATAATCAAAATATAACTCCCAATTGCTGAACGCAAAAGTAAAAATACTTTTTTTTGCACCAAATGAATTTAGACATATCTGGAATCATTCTCACTTTCATATCCTGAAATAAAAGATCTTTATGACAGAAAAAAATTTCTTAAGAAGAAAATCCCTGTATGAGTCCACCTCCATCTTAAACATAAGGGGCGTGTTTACTAAAGGCGTCAGCTGACATTGTGGCACTAATGCAGGAAAGTTAGTGCCACGGTGACAGCAATGTAGAAACTGCAGACAATTTTAAGAACATAAGATATGCCATACTGGGTCAGACCAAGGTCCATCAAGCCTAGTATTCTGTTTCCAACAGTGGCCAATCTAGGGCATACGTACCTAGCAGTTTCCCCAAGGGACACAGGTTCTACAATGCTTGTATTGGTTCAAGCATTGATATCCTGGGTCCCTTTTTAATAATGGTTTATGGACCTTTCCTCCAGGAACTTGTCCAAACCTTTTTTAAACCCAGCTACACTAACAGTCTTTACTACACCCTCCGGTAACAAATTCCAGAGTTTGATTACACGTTGAGTGAAAAATATTTTCTTTTATTAATCTTAAATAGTTTACCCTGTAGCTTCATTGCATGTCCTCTAGTCTTTCTATATTCTGATAAGTTAAACAATCGATCTACGTTTACCCGTTCCACTCCATTCATTAATTTATAGACTTCTATCATATCTCCCCTCAGCCGTCTCTTTTCCAGGTTAAAGAGCCCTAACCTTTTTAGCCTTTCTTCATAGGAGTATCCTTCCATCCCCTTTACCATTTTGGTGGCTCATCTCTGAACCTTTTCTAAAATCGCTATATCCTTTTTAAGATACGGCGACCAGAATTGCACACAATATTCAAGGTGCGGTCTCACCATGGAACGATATAGAGGCATTATAATATCTTTTGTTTTATTTTCCATTCCTTTCCTTATCATACCTAGCATTCTATTTGCTCTCTTGGCCGCCGCTGCACACTGGGACGAGGGTTTTAACATGGTATCCACAATGACGCCTAAATATTTTTCCTGGGTGGTGGTTACTAATGTGGGACCTTGCATCGTGTAACCATAGTTTTGGGTTGTTCTTCCCTAGGTGCATAACCTTGCGTTTGTCCACATTAAATTTAATCTGCCATTTTGATGCCCAGTCTTCCAATTTATCAAGATCCTCTTGCAATTTTCCACAATCCTCTTGGGTTTTAATAACTTTATTTATTTATTTATTTTATTTGATTTTGATGAAAACTTCCACCAAATTAGTGAAAGAAAATCACAGCACCATGTACAATAGGAATACAATCATCATAAGGAAATAGAAGAAGATATAGTCCACATTATGGGGTACAGCCAGAAAATAGCAAGGGAATGAAAAAATCATACAGATTAGTAAACAAGGCCCTAGAGCCTACAATAACGGAGAAATATCTATCTAAGAACCAGAATTATCCCCAACTACTGAGCCTGATCGATCAAGAACAAATTTCTCTAACTGAGTTACATCCATGAAAACATATGTAGCATCCTTAAAGTTGACAACACACTTACATGGGAAACGTAGAAAGAAAGTAGCACCAATTGCCAAAACCTTAGGTTTTAATAACTTTAAATAGTTTTGTGTCATCTGCAAATTTGATAACCTCACTCATTATTCCACTTTCCAGGTCATTTATGAATATGTCAAAAAGCAGCAGACCCAGCACAGATCCCTGGGGTGCACCATATTCACCTTTCTCCATTGGGAAAATTGGCCATTTAGCCCTACCCTCTGCTTTCTATCTTTTAACCAGTTCCTGATCCATAATAGTACACTGCCTCCTATCCCATGACTCTTTAGTTTTGCCAAAAGTCTCTGATGAGGGACTTTGTCAAAGGCTTTCTGAAAGTCCAGATACACAATATCAGCCGACTCATCTTTGTCCACCTGATTATTCACTCCTTCAAAAAAACATAACAGATTAGTAAGACAAGATCTTCATTGTCTAAAGCCATGTTGGCTGTCTCCCATTAGGTCATGACTATATACATGCTGAGTAATTTTATTCTTTATGATGGTTTCTACATTTTTCCTGTTACTGATGTCAGGCTCACCGGTCTGTAGTTTCCCGGATCACCCCTGGAACCCTTTTTAAAAATTGGTGTTACATTGGCGATCCTCCAATCTTCCGGTATTAGAGATGATTTTAACGATAGTTCACAGATTACTAATAGCAGGTCTGCAATCTCATATTTCAGTTCTTTCAACACCCTTGGATGTATACCATCCGGCCCAGGTGATTTGCTACTCTTCAGTTTATCTAATAGTTGTAATACATCTTCCCGATGTATCGATATTTCCTTCAATTCTTCCGCACCTTTAAATACCACTTCAGTCATGGGTAACATCCCTACATCTTCCTCAGTAAAGACTGAAGCAAAGAATTCATTCAATCTTTTTTTTTTATTGAAGTTTTTCAGTCACATACAATAACCAAATTAGATACAGGACACATTACTGAATTTAAATTACAAGAAACTCAACCTACAAGAACATTGAACAGCATATGTAGACCACGTCATTGGAGCCTACTACAACCATCATAACAAGAAAAATAATAATTATAATTATTATAACTAGAAAACAAGCCAAAAGGCCACAAATCAGGAGGAACCAATATCAATGCTATCTAACCCTGCTGAGCCCTGCCGGTCAATCAAAAATATTTCCAGATGAGTTACATCCTGAAAAACAAATGAAGCACCTTCAAAATTGATTAGGCACTTACAAGGAAAACGTAGGAAAAACGTTGCACCCAACGCCAAAACTTAAGGCTTAAGAGATAGAAATTGCCTTCGCCGCATCTGGGTGCTGCGTGACACATCTGGGAAAATGTTGACTTTTTGACCACAAAATAAAGCGGATTTCACTTTAAAAAAAGCTTTTAGTATACGTTGTTTTACCACAATAGAATATAAAGTGACCACCAAAGTAGATCGCACAGTGATATTATCAGAAGAGTCCTCCAGAAAAGCAGTAAGATTAGCTACACTAGGAACAATCTCATCAAATTCTGCATCTACAGCAGTTGGCTTTTTAGTGCCAGAAGGAATGTAGTATATCTGCTTAACCTCAATAGTATCTGATAAGGCAAGAACTTCTTTCACATACTTATCAAACAAAAGCTTTGGTGAAAGTAAAGACGTATAAGGAAAATTCAACAATCTCAAATTACAGGACCGCATGGAGTTCTCTAGTGCCTCCAACTTAGCATGCAAGATCATAGAATTCTTAATACCAATCACATTTATGGACTGAAGTGGAAGCACCTGTGATTCCAGTTTATCAACTGCCTTATCAAGTAAAGATACCTTCTTATCAAGTTGCTGCATAGCCACTACAGCATCTTGTGAGAAGGACGCTAAAGAACTAAAAGTTATAGACACTTTAGCATCTATGCACCGCAAAGCCCCCCATAAATCCTTTAAGGTAACTTCAGTATCAGAAGACAAGACTGGTAGCTCCATAGAACCCTCCAGTACTGCCAACTGACCCGGAGAAGGCAACTTAATTGCAGCCATATCCCTGCTAAACTGAGGAGAAACCCCTGAATTATCAGCAACAGGGCAGGGGGGAGGAGACCTCCCCCCCCCCCCGGGCTCAGAGACACCCCCTCCGGAGAGGACTGAGCCAAAGGCACTGGAACAAAGTGTTTGTCCAGAGGGCCGACTGGTTTTGCCCCACCAGCATCAGCCGACTGGACCTTACCCTGTGGTTTAACCTTCCTTTTCCCCATTTGAAACGAGCCCTAATACACAGGAAATCAAACGTAAAGCCAAACTCACAGTGCAGACACAACTTCACCAACAAGAAATACAGCTCCTCTATCAATCCGGCGTCAATGCGGCGTCGAAGGGGCGTCTAAGGGGCAGAACCTGCCCCTTTAGGCACGCCCCTTCAAACACGCCCCACGGCCGTGCTCCACGGTCGCGGAGAAAAACAATTCACCACTTTATAGAGGAAAAGGACCCCTCGAGTAGCAGGCTAACCGAGGAGTGCCTGCAGTGGACCGGCAGCAGCAGCAAGGTAGTCCCCGCACTCCAGCAGCCCTCAGCAGGGCACGCACACTCCTCCCGCACTCTCTGGTAGACAGCTCCACTCCCAGATGGCACAAAGGAGGTTTTTAAAGCACCGGAGGTCCCTCGAGTAGCAGGCTGACCGAGGAGTGCCTGCAGTGGACCGGCAGCAGCAACAAGGTAGTCCCCGCACTCCAGCAGCCCTCAGCAGGGCACGCACACTCCTCCCTCACTCTCCGGTAGACAGCTCCACTCCCAGATGGCACAAAGGAGGTTTTTAAAGCACCGGAGGTCCCTCGAGTAGCAGGCTGACCGAGGAGTGCCTGCAGTGGACCGGCAGCAGCAGCAAGGTAGTCCCCGCACTCCAGCAGCCCTCAGCAGGGCACGCACACTCCTCCCTCACTCTCCGGTAGACAGCTCCACTCCCAGATGGCACAAAGGAGGTTTTTAAAGCACCGGAGGACCCTCGAGTAGCAGGCTGACCGAGGAGTGCCTGCAGTGGACCGGCAGCAGCAGCAAGGTAGTCCCCGCACTCCAGCAGCCCTCAGCAGGGCACGCATACTCCTCCCTCACTCTCCGGTAGACAGCTCCCGAATTCATTCAATCTCTCCGCTATCACCTTGTCGCCTCTTAGTGCTCCTTTAACCCCTTTATCATCTAATGGACCAACTGACTCTCTCACAGGTTTTTTGCTACGAATGTACTTGAAAAGGTCTTTACTTTGCGTTTTTTGCTTCTGCAGCAAGCTTCTTCTCAAATTCTCCCTTTGCCTGCCTTATCAATGCCTTGCATTTGACTTGCCAGTGCTTGTGCTGTTTCCAGGTTTTGTCGTTTGGCTCTTTTTTCCATTTCCTGAAAGATGCTTTTTTGGCAACAACAGCCTCTCTGACCTCACCTATAAACCATGCTGGCAAGTTTTTGGACTTCCTTCCTCTTTTCTTAAATCATGGAATACAGCTGGTCTGGGCTTCCAAGATAGTATTTTTCAACAACAGCCAAGCCTGATGTACTTCTTTAACCTTTGCAACTGCTCCTTTTAGTTTTTTCTTAACTGTTTTCCTCATTTTATCATAGTCTCCCTTTCGAAAGTTAAAAGGTAGTACTGTGGATTTCCTTACTATCCCTTCTCCACTAATTAAATAAAAGGCGATCATGCTATGATCACTATTGCCAAGTGGCCCCAACAACCTTATCTCTTGCACTAGATCTGGTGTTCCACTAAGGACAAGGTCTAATATGGCTTCCCCTCTGGTTGGTTCATGAACCAGCTGCTCCAAGAAGCAGTCATTTATTTCATCTAGGAACTTTATCTCCCTAGCATGTCCTGACGTGACACTGACCCAGTCAATACCGGGGTAGTTGAAATCACCCATTATTATTACTGCACTGTAACTTTTGTTAGATTCCTTGATTTCTTTGAGCATTTCATCATCCATTTGGTCATTCTGGCAAGGCACTCGATTTCTACATTTTGTGTCTAGAGACAGGGGAGGTGGGATCAGGATGGGGGGAAAAGGAGTGGTAATCTGAGGCAGCCACTGTGCAAACAATGTTCATACAATTGCTGCCTCAATCACCACAATCACGGATGCAGATAACGCCACCTCAAGAGGTGGCGTTATCTGTAGCTGATGCCTGAACACTGCATTGCAGTTGCCACGGCAAAACTCTCATCCCGACATGGCCCTCTTTGGCCTTGCTGTGCTGTAGATCTGCCAATCCATGGCACTAACAATAGTAATTGCACCCCCCCCCCATACAGCTTCCAAACCCTTGATGTACATCCATTTTAATATAAATGACCGGCTAGTCAGTTGTCCCAATCCCCCTCCCTCCCCAACCTCAAAGTCCTGACTAGCCAGTCAAGCTAAGCCCCCTAGCCCCCTCTTCATCGACTAAAGGCTCCTCTGGCCTTATTTTAAAACTCCCTGGTGGTCCAGTGGCAAGGAGGCAGGAGCAGTACTTCCATACCTTCTCTGGCGCCTTACAAAATTATGCCAGTCTCTCAGGGCTGCCCACTAGCAATAAGATATTGATGTCTGGGTCTTCCACTTTCATTTCTTCATGAATTAAAGAACAAAAATGAAAGTAAAAAGAGGAAAGCTGAAAAGTTCTTGTGGGGAACTCTTACAGTGAGGCTACTTGTCTGTCATATCGGAGTCACCTTGTGAATGGTATTTTCATAGAGTGAATGTATGAGAGAGTGATATAAAGCTATGATTGACAGGAACACTAAGCTTAGAATAGAATTCAAAATGTATTGTGCATGTTCTATAAGTAGGGCTTCCAGTTTTCGGTTATAACTGATAACCACCAATAGAACACTCTTAATGATCTAATTGTGGCTATCAGTTATAACCGATAAACTCCGATTTGTGCCATACCCCAATGTCATCATTGCTGCAAAGATTCCTCCTGTTCTGCTTGAGGGAGATCAGATCCCCGAGGGCAGAACAGTTTACTAAACTGCGGTAATCATGAATAACGCGCGTTATGTAACGTTAACGATCGTTAGCGCGTCATAACGCGCATTATGTAACGTTAACGATCGTTAGCACGTCATAACGTTATGATGCGCTAACGATCGTAATGCTCCGCGGCGCGGTAAAACACCGCAGAAGGTGGAGAGAGGGCGGAGAGAAGGGGTCAGTGAGCAGAGAGTGGGTGGGGAGAGGCTCCCCTCACACTAACGTGCTGATTTTCAGAGCTGAATTCCAACGCGAATGAAAACCTGCCGTTAAATGCACATTACAGGGGAGAGAAACCATTTCAGTGTCAGCAATGTACAGCCCAGGCAGGGAAACCAAAAAACAGTGATAAGTGTGATACATGTGCACAGAACAAAAGGGCACAGAAACACTGAAAATGACCCCAACAAACTGGAAAAAAACAATAACCAAGCTGGCCAATAGTGGTATCAATGAGAAACATCAACCCCTCCCCCCCCCCCCGAGTAAGCTCCATAGAACAGATATAAATCGTGGAAGGGTCTATACGCCTTCCCCATACAAGGTGAATGAGCCCACAGTGAAATAGCACTGCTCAGGGTTTTCCCCACCATCGGACAGGTGCACATGTCCTGCAACATCAGGGTGGGCATGTCGGAAAGGCAACTGGACAGATGCCGGAGAAGGGGATACAGAGGGCCGCAGGCGGCACATGCTGTGGTGGAGCTGGGCCATAGTGGGACTAGGGTGATGCCTAGGTGGCCCATACGAATGCTGAAACAGCGGAGCAGCCAGACAGCAACTGCTGAAGGTCCAACATGGGCACGAGTGTGTTTCCCAAAGTGTCACAGGGGATAGTACCCAACAGCTACCCCCAAGGGCACGGAACATTGGCAGGCAGGGCTGGGGGGAGTGTGGACGTCTATGCAGGCACCCCTACCCCAGAACCCGCACCATAGGCAGCCGCCTACCTGCACACTGGATGGCCTGAGACTGCGCACCACCAGCTCCACCAGCAGAAGGGCATGTCAGCATGGTGGCTGAGGGATACTGGTGGTGGAGGGGGAAGTGGCAGCTGCCCAGAGCAGACCGTGGCCTAGCCCTGTGTAGGTGGGTGCTGTGCACTGCAACAGACAGGTCCTGTCTGACCAACAGTCATGGTATCACCAGGGAATGCACCATCTCTGTGATAACATGGTGGTGCAGTGCACAAAACCAGTGTATTCAGAAGGTCACAGGTTCAAGTCCCAGCTGTGGTTTCCGCCAACCCAGTCCTCATATTTTACCCACTACTATAACGTGCTAATACAGACAGAACCTTTCTTGCAGATGACGTAAACATGCCCAAAACACCTACATTTTATCCTACAGAGCACAGACACCATATACATGCACATTACCTAGAGCAGAGCCTCCCAAATGCAGTCCTGGAGGGCCAAACACCATTCAGGTTCCATGCTGCCTCTGATAAAGATGCCTGTGCTGCATTTCTATGCGCGACCCCCATGGTATGCAGATGTATCTCATGCATATTCATGAGGGACAGCATGAAAACCCGAACAGTGTTTTGCACCGCAGGACTGGAGTTGGGAACCTCTGCCGTAAAGCAGCAGCCAACAGGGGCAGACACACCTGCACCCACAGGCCCCATTATCCAAAGCCTCCTGGAGAGGCAGGACTTTGGCCTCTGGGTTCATCTCCCAATACTAGCACTTGCATACCTTAGTAATGCCACCCTAAACCTGGGAATATGGTACACAGCTATCAAAAGGTTGCTATGATTACTGGCAGATAGCAATTCCTAGGTTAAGTACAATTTTCGGAGTGAGCTGCATCATAGCAACCTTTCTGATGTCTGTGGAGTGTGCTACAGGTCTTGTGTCTGACAGTGTTTACCAATCTGGGGAGTGACTCCTACAGTACTGCATACCATAGCCATGCCTGCACTGTGCCCAGGACTGGTGTGGTGGCCTGGGCTGCCCAACACCTCTATAGTTGCACAATGCTGGCATAGGTGTGGGGAGTGTGTGTCTGTCTATCCAGTGTGTGGTGGCTGCCAACACCCTCCACAGCCCACACTGCTAGCACTGTTGCCAGTATTGGCCTGCCAATGTGCATAATGAGGAGCAAGGTACCGTGGGAATAGCCTGGATAGGGTGGCCTGGCCTGGCCGCATCTGCACAGGGCATAGGGCAATGGCTCGGACATTGTAGTGCCCGGTACCACCTGCACGGACAGGGTGGCCATAGCATGTCCTGCTGGGAGGTCACTCTCACCCTGACTGAGCAGTGACCATGGCATGGCTAGGTTTCCCCATAGTGCTATATAGCATTTTGCTCATGTGGTATTTATGGGTTTTCTTTTGGGGCCCAATCACTGACTTATCTGCTTGGTGTGTATGCTGATATCCCCGTTCTGGGTATATGCATATTCTCCAGGACCATGCACTATGGACTAGCTGGCGGACTGTCTGCAGCTAGTATGTGTCTTGCTGGAACACCTTGCAGGGTGCAGCGGCTGGAGGCTTGCTGCTGGAGAATGTCAGATAATGGTGGGGGGGGCAGCTGAGCATTTCCAGACCTGCTGTCTGTCTGCTATTGCGTTATGGATGTGTACTGCTCTGCATTACCTGCCCTGTAGGGTGTTTGATCCCTTGCAGGACTGGGGTGATGATCCTCTCTACTGCCACCATTGCAGGGGGGTAGAAAGTGTATCTGTTGGCGGGAGATCCTGTCCCCCACCCTGAGCCCCAGAGGGTGTGTTGGGTGGTGGTATGTAATCTCCCTGGTAACCACAGCACAATGTGGGTGTGGTGCCGTGCAATCCTCCTGTAGCCAGCCAGGTGTTTATTAGCAGCTCTAGCCCACTGGTTACTTCACTGCCCATGGAGCCAGAGGTCATGGGTTCACAACCCACAGTGGGGTTCACCGATAGGGCTGTCTTAGGCATTGTCTATTTTTATTGTATATTAGTGCTGCCAACAGAACCACCCTCAGGGTACTGTCACCTTAGGGTGGCTCATAAGGCGCCTTATACGTCGCCCTACAGGGCACCTTATACGGCGCCCTATAAAGCGTCTTATTAGGTGCCTTATATGGTGCCCTATAGGAGATATTATAGGGTGCCTTGGCAGACAGTGCACTTTATAATGTGCCCTATGGAGTGCCTTCTAGGGTGCCTTATGTGGCACCTTAGGTTACGCCACTATGAGGGTGTGTTTGCTGGCAGCACTATTAAAGTACAACTAAACTTCCTCACAGCCCAATACTTAACCCTTTCCAGGCCAAGCCCAAAACATTTGGGATCCACACTTCTGCCTAAATATTCCTATCAAATGGTATATAATACATGACTATGGCAGAGGGAACGTCACTATTGGAACATATTGAATAAGACGGGTACAATTTTCCTGACATATGCAAACTTTAACCCGGCTGCAGAATGTGGATTAAAATATTATAGTAGGCCTTCAAAGGGTTACACATGACACCTCAGCCAGCCTTATTCAATAGGCACACTGGGGAATCAAACCCATGACCCTTGTACCATCAGTCTGTGTAGTAACCATTGTGCTACAGCTCTGTTTCTGTATTTGTGTGTCTGCGCGCCTTCTTAAGCTTAACGCGCAGTAACGCGCCCTGTAATGATTGTTGCTGCACCGCGCCTTATAACGCGCGTTATTGCTAACGATGTACCGCCCATGTCCTTTTTTGGCATTTCTTCCACTAACGCAGTTTAGTAAACATACCGCTTAATATACTGCCTTATCCAACAGGAATAAGTGGTTTAGAAAAAATAAAATTAAGCTAAATCATGCAAATTGATTTTGTATGTACTCATTTTTAAGGCACATTCATGAATCAAATGCATGCTAATGATTGTATAGTCCTAGTCTACACATGTCTTTTTGATCAAGGTGAAACATGGACATCAAATTGTTTGAAACCAAATCAATATTTCCAGTCTAATTTCCACTTTACAATGTTCTTGTTCTTCTTTCAGCCCAATGCAGTGAATCAAAACTACACCTAAATTACTGCTCTTGCAGAAATTCCGCTTCCATCTCACTCTTTCCAAAGTTAGTAGAAACATAAATAACCTCATTTTCATGTAAAGTGTGGAAAGGATAGTGGTTGCATCGTATTGGTACACTTTTGCCAGTAACGAAAACATCTCATCAAAGTGGAAGACCTAAAACCTACTGCTTCTATCTCTTGGAATCCACTCCTGATGAGATATGTGTCACCACTCTGGATGCAATATGCCACTTGCATTTTAAACTTTTCAAGAAGATCTTTAATCCATGTCCTGTAATGATCCAGGCCATTTTATGTTGCATTGAACAGCAAGCATACAAATAAGCTATTTCTTAGTGTCATCACAGCTAGGCAAGCAATTTCCTGCAGAAATATGTTCTGCCATTAACACTGAGATATTTTAAGGGCAACAAACCTTTTTGTCAGGAAAGTAAATAAAAGTAACAGGAAATTGAAGCTGCTATAGTTTTCAAAAATAGCTGAAAAGATAAGGAAAATGAGTTTAACTTTCAAAAATTATAAGCCATCACAAAAATAGGAAGACAAATAGCAATATAGTATCTGGAGAAGCTAAGGGAAGCTGGCAAAATAGTCAGGAAAGCAAAGATGCATGTGGAAGAAAAAATAGCTCATACAGTAAACATGAAGATAAGACTCTTTTATGTATATTGGTAACAGGAAGAAGTGCAAGGGTAATACTGAGATTCAAGGGTGAAGGGAAGGAATATGTAGAAGCTGATAAGAATAAAGTGGAATTGCTTAAGAAATATTTCTGTGTTGTGTTCACAGGTGAAGGGCCAGGAATGGAACTTAAGAAAACAAACACAAATAAGAATGGGAGTGAGGGAGAACTCAAACAATTTTGAGAAGACTATATTAGCGAGACGTTGCAAAACCCAAAGTAGACAAAGCAATAGGGCCAGACAGTATTTATGGAGGGTACTGAAAGAATTCAAGGAAGTACTGGCAGTTCTACTGACTGATCTTTTCAATGCTTCTTTAGTCATCAGAAGTGATCCCAGAGGATAGGAGATGGGCAAATGTGGTCTCTGTCCACAAAAGGGGAAGTAAATAAGAGATTGGTAACTACTGACAAGTCTGACTTCTGTAGTGAGTAAATTAATGAAAACATGCTAAAACAGAGTATGGTGTGGTTTCTAGAATGCAAAGGAATATAGGATCTGAGACAGTATGAGGTCCATTCTGAAGGTACATGTCCAGGATGTCCGGACGTCCAGAAATCTGGACGGCCCGGAGATGCACCCATGGGGGCTAGATGCCCCTGCGGAAACAGAATTGCAGCACAGTAGCTGGACATCTGGGCAGGGCCGGCCCATCCATTGAGTGAGAATGTTTTTTGCAAAGGGCCCCGCGTTTCAGGGGGCCCCACGCAAAGAACATTCTGATCTAAAAGTAAATTTTAAAATTAAAAAAAAAAGCTGTCTGCTGCCGCGGCCACAGCCGCGGCAGAATCGAGTGTGCCGCGCGGCTCCCCCTGCCCGGCAGAGCCTGCCCTCCCCTGCATCAGCTCCCTCTCCGCTGTCACACGCACCATCAGCCCCTGCGGGCTTAACAGAGCCGCGAAAGGGAAAGTAGTCCCTTAATTATTTATTTATTGCTATTTCATGTAGCCTGCCCCTGAAGAAGGCAGCGAAACACGGCCTGTGTCGGGCCATAGGCTTTTTCTACTAAGAAAGATTGTCCTTCCATCCACTATCCATGTTTTCTTCTGCTACACCTGAGTCTCTCCTGCCTTAGGGCATTTGTAAGGTTCCTCTCCCACCCAATATGTGGACTATAAGAGATATTTGGGTTGTTTTCCTTTATTTTCATTATCTAGATTGTTGTACTATTTCTCCCTTTTCTGTTCAAGATTTTGTCTTGATGGTTTGTATATAAACTTAATAAATAATAAATAATAGAAGTAATGCATTTGTAGGTCAGAAGGAGAAGTTTGAACTATATATGGAAATGGATAGGGAGCCAATGAAGTGACGAGAAGAGAAGTTATATAAGCATAGCAACAGTGGCAGAATATAAGCTGTGCAACTGGGTTTTGAACAGATTGAAAGAGAGATAGATGATTCAATGTGAGACCAGTGAGGAGCAAGTTGTAACAGTCTATACAGGAGCAATGAGAGAATGGATAAGGGTATTTGTGGTGTGTTCTGAGAGGAAGGGATGAATTTTGCTGTTGGATATCTCCAGAAAAAGAGAGAGCAGAGCCAAAGTTGACCCCAAGGTTCTGAGCTGAGGAGACAGGGAGGATGACAGTGTTATCCACAGAAATGGAGAAGGAAGGGAGGAGGGAGGTGGGTTTGGGGGAAAGATTAGAAGCTCAATCTTGGGGAGGCGGAGCCTGCGGGGAAACAAGGTGGCCGCTTAATTGGTGAGCTCCGGCTGCCCTCTGGAGAATCCTGTAATTAGAGTGTTGTTTTTGCCCTCCCGGATACCTAAAATCTTTTGGCTTGGTGTCCGATACCTCAGGCTAGATGGCGGGGGGAAAATCGACCAAGTTGGACTTTGCCGCGGCGGTAAATTCAGGGTCGAAAAGAGCGAAGTCTGATCCCCTCTCCCCGCAGAAGATGGCGGCCCCGCGAGAGGCAGGAGAGAGCATGAGGGAGCTTTTGACGGAGATTCAGGCGGTCAAGGACTTAGTTCTGGCGAACGGCGATGCGCTCGTACGGGTGCAGACAGAGCTCGGCGAAATGAGAGACCGTTATCAAAACCTAACGGAGCGCTTGGAGAAGGCCGAAAACTCTATCGTTGCACACAGGGAATCGCTGGCGCCATTACCCAAGCTATGTAAACGCATGGAGCGCTTGGAGCTACAACTTGAGGATCTAAGTAACCGCAACCGGAGAAACAATATCAGGTTGGTGGGCTTGCCTGAAGGTGCTGAAGGTCCGGATATTTTCTCGTTCCTGGCAAAGTTGCTCCCCTCTCTGCTCAGCGTCAAATTTGTGGGCCCTCTTGACATCGAACGTGCACACCGTGTTCCGACGCAACGGCCTGCAAGCGGTAAATTTCCTCGCCCGATTATCTTCTGTCTGTTACACCACCAGCATGCCATGCAGATTCTGTCTACGGCCAAGAGTCGGGCCGCATGGGAGTTTGAAGGTAACAAACTCTCCTTTTACCCGGATGTCTGTAAGGCTACTGCGGATAGGCGCCGGCAATTCCTGTCCCTAAGACCCCGACTCCAACGTCTCCAAGCAAGATTCAGCCTCTTCTATCCGGCTCGCCTGAAGATCACTCTTAACAACAGCTCCCGTGCGTTTGATGACCCCGCAGAAGCTCTCCTCTTCCTCGAGGAGCAGGAAGCCCTCCAAATGCAGTGACTGTTGGATCTCAAATGCTGTTTAATCTCTGCTTTTTGATATCTTCTCTTTGCCTTGCACCTCGTTGGGTCCCCCTCTCTGGGGTGTTGGGAGGGGATATTGTTTTTTCATTGCCTGCTCTCTGTCTCCCATGATTAGCTTATACCTTATAGGGATTTAGTCATGGTATGGGCACTCTTCCTATTTCCACTTGTTCCCCCCCTTATTTCACTTATTTTACACCTGTTTATGTGGGGGTGGTCTCTCTCTAGATTTGTCTGGAGGACTTAGTGGGGGGGTAGAAATGCTTGGGATATTGTTGTATTGTTATTGCTGTTGATGTACCTATCCCTTCTGATGGTTGTACTTTTACTCTATGTACGGTCAGAGGACTTGGGCTGCCGGTTGTGCCCCTTGTGTTCCTATGTTGGCTCACCTTGTTGATAGTCTCTGGTGGGTAATGTTCATAATAGCACCTCATTGGCCTTTGATAATCTCTTTTTTACATCTGGCCTCTCTGTTTGAAGCGATCCAGGGCTTGCAGGCTCTCCAGTATGATGTTTGCCATACCTTCCCTTAAGATCCTCTCCCTGAATGTAAAGGGCATTAATCTTCCTGCCAAACGGAAAAAGATTCTTGCCTATTGTGCGAAGCAAGGAGCTGACCTGGTCATGCTGCAGGAAACGCACTTGTCTGCTGCTGAGACGGCAAAATTGGGCTCGGGCAAGTATATTTTAATAGCTCAGGCCCCGGCAACTGGGAAAAAAAATGGGGTGGCTATCCTGCTCAATAAGGCTATCAAGGCTCAAGCGCACTTGCTTCGTGCTGATCCGGAGGGGCATTGGGCTTGTGCCCAAATCACAGTGGACCAGCAGCGTGTTGTGTTTGTGAATGTGTATGCGCCTAACTGTGACAACCCTGCCTTTTTCCATCGGCTTGCGGAGGTGCTAGCTGAGTTCGCCTCGTCTCCCACAGTGATAGGTGGCGACTTCAATCTGGTATTGAACCCGCTGATTGACAGCCAACCTTGTCGAAGATCTCGGAGGAACAGAGCTGTGGAGGTTCTGGAGTCTATTATGGAAGAACAAGGCCTTGTTGATATCTGGAGGATTCTGCATCCTGATGAAAAAGACTTTACGTTTTACTCTTTTCCTCATGCATCTCATTCTAGAATTGACTTCTTTTTAGTGTCTCGTTCCTTGGCCTCAGCTATTCCCTGCACGGAGATCCTCAGCTCTCACGTCTCCGACCATGCCGCTATTGGGCTCACGCTGGATGTCTCCGCTTCTCCGCCTTCCTCTGGAGGATGGTTCTTCCCACGGCACCTTCTTGCGGACGACTCCTTCAGGCAATTTATTCGGCAAGAAATAAAGTCATACTTTGACCTTAACCGGCGAGAGGACACTTCCGCCTGGGCGTGGTGGGAAGCTTTCAAGGCGACCATCAGGGCTAAAATTACTAGTTTTAACATCGCCCTAAAGAGGAAACTGAGAGCGGAATTACAGTCCCTTGATCAACAGATCAGGGCTGGGGAACGCTTGTTACATCGTCAGTTTAACTCCTTGGTGCTCTCCAGGCTACAGAATCTTCGATTCCAATATAATGTAATCCTCGGCAGAGAGGTTGAGCAGCACTCTTTTGCTCAGAAGGCACGATACTACACGGAGGCGAATAAGTCAGGCAAATTGTTAGCGGCCAGCCTAAAGCCTCGGCATGAGAAAGCATATGTGGCTGCCTTGCTAAACGAGACGAAAGTCTTGAAGACGGGAAATCTGGAGATTCTTGACATCTTTAGAAACTTCTATAGCTCCTTGTATACCTCCGAAGTTGAGAGTGATTTGTGTAGTATGAGAGCGTGGTTGCAATCTATTGATCACCCGACACTGAACCCCGACCAGGTTGCGGTCCTAGACCACCCCCTAGACCTGCGTGAACTCGAAGAGGTTGTGGCAAGCCTACCGGGGTGCAAAGCGGCGGGGCCGGATGGAATACCAGTTGAATTTTACCAGTTGTTTGCTAAGGAACTCTCTCCATTTCTTCTGCAATATTTCCAACTTCTACAAGAGTTGGGCGCGGACCCCGGAGCCTTTGCAGAGGCCACAGTGGTGGTTTTGGAAAAGCCAGGAAAAGATCCGAAGTTAGTGGGTAGCTATAGACCCATATCGCTGTTGAACGCTGACTATAAGCTGTACGCAGCGGTCCTGGCCAACAGACTTAATAAAATCCTTCATCATCTCATCCATCCGGATCAATGTGGTTTTGTGTCAGGGAGATCCACCACTGATAATGCTCGCCTGCTATGTAACCTCCTGGATTTGGCTGCACAGGCCGAAGAGCCTTACATCGGGCTATCGCTGGACGCAGAAAAGGCCTTCGACAGGCTTGAGTGGCCCTTCCTTTTCCTTGTTTTGGAGTGGTTTGGGATCCCGGCCAGTTTCATTAACATGATTCGCCCTATGTATGCCCGGCCCAGGGCTAGGATCTTTGCCAACCAAGCATTGTCCCGCCCCTTTTCCCTGCATAGGGGCACGAGGCAAGGATGTCCCATGTCCCCGCTGCTTTTCAACCTGGCTCTGGAACCTTTAGTCATGTGCATTCGTCAACATCAGACCATCCGGGGTTTTGAGATAGCCGACCTGCAACTCAAGCTCTCAGCATATGCCGACGATCTTCTCTTTTTTTTGTCTCCATCCTCGGTTGCGCCCCTTCTTCAAGTGATTGAGCAGTACGCCGGCTTTTCCGGCTACAAAGTAAACTGGTCTAAATCTGTGGCCTTCCCGTTGAATCTGCGGACGCACAGTAGTTTGATCCAGGACTTCTCCTTTCAATGGGCGGGGTCAGCTGTACAGTATCTCGGGACGCAATTCACAGCCCCGCTGGAACAGACCATACAGCTAAACGCCGCGAAAATTGTGGAAATTGCCCGAGCCTTTACTCTGAAATGGTCGCCCCTTCATCTCACTTGGTGGGGGAGGCATGAATCGATCAAGATGGTTCTTGTACCCAAAATTAACTACATCCTTTGAATGGTACCGGTTCTTTTTGCTACTGAGGTCTATAAGAAGGTGGAGCGGATCTTGAGTTCCTTTTTATGGGGCGGGAAGACTCCCAGAATAGCACTCAAGAAATTAAAGGCTCACAAACAACAGGGAGGGGTACAATTCCCCGATTTTCAGTGGTACCACCTGGCTGCACTGCTAAAGCAGGGGGGCCTCTGGGGGGCGGATATTGCTCCGTCCCTGAAACCCACTTGGTTGTCCCTGGAAGAACGGCTGCTCCGGCCCTGCCCGGCGCACCTGTGTATGAGTATGCGCCACTCAGCGACTTCGGGGCTGACCAAGGTGATTGCTGCTACACAACAAGCGTTTCAAACGTTGCTCCCTCTCATTGCCCAGGATAATCCTCTCTCACTTCAGTCTCCTATCTGGCGTAATCCGGCTTTCAAGATTAATAAGGCCACTTTTTCTTGGCAGTCTTGGCAGCGCTGCGGCATATGGACCGTGGGCCACTTGATCCTGGACGGCGAATGGAAATCCTTTCGTATGCTTCAAAAGGAGTTTCAGCTCCCTGCGTCCTGTTTTTACCAGTACCTCCAGCTCCGACACTGCTTAGCTCAATTGAGGATCAAGCCTCGAGATCCACAGGAGTCCTGGGGCTTGCACAAGCTGGTGCTAGATTTTTGTTTGCAACGGGGAGGCGCATCTCGTTTTTATGCTCTTTTTAGAGATTTTCTCCCCGATCAGACCCTGGGCCTCCGTAAGATATGGGAGGCCGAGACGGACCTAGTGTTATCTTCTTTGGATTGGAGCAAAGTGTGGGGTCCCGTCACTCGTGTCTCCCGATCTGCCTCCCTCACGCAAGCGATGTTCTTTTTTGCTCACCGGGCCTTTATTACTCCGTTGAAACTCTCCAAATGGCATTCTGCTCAAACCTCCACTTGCTGGTCCTGCCAAAAGGCGGTCGGTACTATGTGCCACATGTTCCTGGACTGCCCTTGTGTGCAGGGCTTCTGGTCTCGTGTCTGGGAAAGGATTCAGAGAGTGCTGGGCTTCTCCTACCCCCTATCTTGGCGTATAGTGGCGCTTAGATCTTCTGCAGTAATCCCAGGATTGAACAAGGAGCACTTTTTCGTATTGGACTTTATGCTATCAGTTGCCATAAAGGAAATCTTATACTCCTGGAAAGATCCTTCGAATCTGCACTGGGGCAGATGGTGGAACCAAGTCTGCCTCTATAGTAGATACGAAAAAGCTTATGACTCTGCCTATTTCCTGAAGGGGAGGGGTACGCCCAAGGTTCGCTGGGCAGCCCTGGATCGCTTCACTTCTATTTAGGATGCTACTTCTATTTCTGATATTGTTTCTGCTGCGGATGCTCCTTAGGCTAGTCGTCAGAGCTTCCTTGGCCAATGGGGTGCTGGGGTGGGTTTGGGTTTTTCTTTCCTCTTATTCCCATGATACCCCTTTGCTTTTCCTTTCCTTCTTCTATTGTTTTCACTTGCATCTGTGAGTACTTCGGTGGTATGCTTTCGGATGGCTTTGCTTATGTTTGGTTAGTTTGTATTGTTTGTTCCCAATCTGTTTGTATTGTCTAAAATTGGAATAAAAATAAATTTAAAAAAAAAAAAAAAGAAGCTCAATCTTGGCCATGTTCAGTTTCAGATGGCTGCAAAATCTCCAGGCAGTGACGTCAGACAAGCAGGCAGAAAGGAACAATTGCAGTGGAAAGTGAGAGGTTAAGGATATGGCAGACGGAAGGGACAACAATGGGGGAAATAGAGTTTAGTAGATGGGTAGAAATGGGATATGAAGAGCAGCTTCGAGAAGATAAGACATGCAGTTTCCTCTCAGTGATTTTAGGAATGGAAAAAAGGGTGACAGGAGTTGAAGGAAGGTTCTGAGATTGAAGAGGGGGAAGGGAGGATAGAGATGACCTAGTAGAGAACTCACTAATCTTGTGAACCTTGTCATGGAAGTAGTCATCCAAAGCAGGGCAGAAAGCAAAGAAGGGGTAAGGGCAAAGGCATTTTGAGGAGAGAATTGAGTGTTGCAAAGAGATGTACTCCTTGCCAGATGGATATAGTACTCTTGCCTCGAGAGTGCTATGGCAGACTGAAAGGAGGTTAGCATGAATTAGAAATATACGTAGTCAGCATAGACGTTGGATTTAAATCAACGGCCCTCAGCAGAGCGGGCACGGGAATGTAGGTAGCAGATTCTGGAGATCAGCCAAGGCTGAGGTACAGTACACCTCACAGTGTACTTAGAAAAAGCATCCAAGACAAAAGATAATATAGTGTTATAGGAAGACTACCTTATTGACCTAGATGTCATAGTAGATGAGAGAGGAGGTGAGGGAGCAGTAGAGAGAGCTGAAGCATCAACAGCCTGAATAGTCCTAAAAATGTTAGTGGAGACTGGTCAAGACTGTGGTGGGGTGTGGCTAAGGAGCATGTTTACTAAAATGGGTTAATGATTACCATGCACTGTTTGTAACTAGGTCCCATGTTATTGGGATCTTGTTACAAATAGTGCACACTAATACTTGGCCCAGCTTAGTAAACATGCTACTAAGAGTGAAAGTTAGCAGATGATGGTCAGATAGAGAAAAAGCTAGGGTGGGAAAGCTTAAGGGTGAGAGATGGAAAAAAAATCAAGGTCAAGGCAGTGACAATGCAGGTAAGAAGGGACAGCAGAACATAGCTGGAGGTCAAATGAGGAGGTTAAGGCCGGGAGCTTTGAGGCGTAAGAGTCAAAGGGGTCATCAACATGAGATCTTTAAGCCTCTCTCCTTTGCCTTATGATGAAGACTATTGAACAAGTACCTTGTCTTCTACAATACTTTGTTCTCCAAACTCTGTTCCTTACATCCCTGCTGCACCGTATGCCTAGAACAGACTACCTGAGTAAGTATGTCAGGCTCCATCCATGGTCTTATTTAAATCCAAGCTAAAGACTAATCTCTTCAAGACTGCATTTGGATCCTGACACTCTTATTCTCTTGTCTACACCCATATGTAGTTTTAATCATTTCCCTTAAGAATTCCACAGCCCTCTGTTGTTTTGTTTGTCTATCTTAGGAGATTGTAAGGGGGCAGTTTCCCCAAATGGGTTAGTTTTGCACATACCATGACAGTCATGAACCTCACTTCTAAGCCAGGGTATATGGAGTATGATCTCAGTCTCTTAAATGTACTGTTAATGCTGGGTATAGTACTTGCATCATGCTTCTGTCTGGAGTTCATATGGTGTAATGTGTATGGGTAGTTTGTCAAGATGTGCTTGGAAATTCTTTATCAAGCCTGTGGCTCCCAATATTATGGGAGATATTTCTGTATCTTTCTGCCACATTTTCTTGGTCTCTGACTGCATTTCTTGGTACTGCAGGATCTTCTACCTCCCTGCGCGATTCACAGAATAATTACTCGGAACTGACACCTCTATTATCAATGCCATTCTGGTGTTTTTCTTTTTTACCACTATGTCAGATTTCCTCAAATCCACTTTCTTATCCATCAGAATGGGAATGTGCTAGGTGACTGTAAGCTCTATAGAGCAGGGACTGTCTTTTATGTGTATTTGTACAGTGATGCAGTGCTGCGTATGCTTATCGTGCTACATAAATTATAAGCAGTTGTTGTTGTTAAGTGCCATCGAGTTGGAGTCGACTCATGGCGACCCTCTGGATAGCTAGCCTAAATTGTGTTCGGTCTTCAGTCAGGCAGCTCATTGTTGATAGACTGGTACCCGTAGCTGCTGTTATTGTATCGATCCATCTCATTGCTGGCCTTCCTCTTTTGCGTTGACCTTCTATCTTGCCAAGCATGATGTCTTTCTCTAATGATCTCTCTCTTCGCATGATGTGTCCAAAGTATGAAAGTTGAAGCCTTGTCATCTAGGCTTCTAAAGAAAGCTTAGGTTTGATTTCCTCTAGTACCGACTGATTTATTATTCGGGCAGTCCATGGTATACACAGTATTTGCCGCCAGCACCATAATTCAAAGTCATCAATTTTCTTCCTGTCTATCTTTTTCACTGTCCAACTTTCACATCCATATGATGTTATTGAAAATACCATGGCTTGACCAAGTCAAATCTTTGTATGGAGAGAGACATCTCTGCTCTTTAGAATCTTATCTAGGTCTTTCATAGCCATTCTGCCAAGAGTAATGCGTCGTCTGATTTCTTGACTGCTTGTTGCTTCTTTATTGATAGTTGATCTAAGTAGGATAATGTCGTTCACGATTTCAATTTCTTCTCCTTGAACGATGAACCTGTTGATTATGCCAGTGGTCATGATCTTTGTCTTCTTTACATTAAGGTGCAGGCCCATTTTGAGACTATGTTCTTTGATTGTGAGAAGCAAATGTTTCAGATCATCTTCACGTGGAATAAATGCACAGAAGGTGACTCTCTTCCACTTGAAAGGAAGCACTGGAATGATGGGTCATAAAATGAAGGTGAAAGGGGATAGACTCAGGATTAATCTGAGGAAATATTTCTTTAGTGAAAAGGTGGTGGATGATTGGAACAACTTCCCAGTGGAGTTGATGCAGATAAAAACTGTATCTGAATTCAAAAACGTACTGGAAAAATTTAGAGGATCTCTGAGGAAGAGGATGGTATAATAGAACTTTGTAGTTCTTATGGATGTGCAGACCTGATAGGCCATGTGGTCTTTATCTGTTATTTTCTAAGGCTCCGATATTCAAAAGGCATTTAAACAGTTTACAGACCAGTAAACCGTGTACATCTCTTAAATTAGGATATTCAACAGCACTTACACCATTGTATTTCCCTTCTAACCCTGCTACACACCCTATGCTTTGCATTTATCATCAGGGTGTGTTGGAGGTGTCCCGGGATGGAGAGGAGGCGGAGACTGTCACTAACCGGGTAGCAGCGATATTGCACCGCTATCCAGTTAGTGATTGGCGGGTAAAACTAGGCATAACAAAAACTGACCTAGTTTTACTCATGGAAACTAACTGGGTAGTGGTGCAATATTGCCACTAATCAGTTAGCTTTGGTGGCTCCAGGGCATGTGTGGCAATCCTGGACATTCAATGCCATCACCATGACATTGAATATCTGGGGTTAAGGGTCAGCAGGCATGGCTATATGCTGTAGTGGCGCATAACCTGCACAATTCAATAATGACTCATTGTTATGTGCTATCGAGTCAATGTTCAATCATGGTGACCCTATGATAGTTGTCCTAAACTGTGTTTGATCTTTAGTCAGGCAGCTAATTGTTGATTGAGTGCCATCCATAGCTGCTGTTATATTGATCCATTACATTGCTGCCCTCCTGTTTTGCGTTCACCTTCAACCTTGCTAAGCATGAGGTCTTTCTCTAATGATCTTTTTCTTCGCATGATGTGTCCAAAGTATGAAAGTTGAAGACTTGTCATTTGACCTTCTAAAGAAAACTTAGGTTTGACCTCCTTTAGTACTAACTGATTTGTTCTTCTGGCAGTCCATGGTATATACTTCACCAGTATGATAATTTGAAGGCATCAATTTTCTTCCTGTCTTGCTTCTTCACTGTCCAACTTTCACATTCATATGACGTTACTGAAAATACCATGGCTGGGACAAGATGAATCTTTGTTTGCAGAAATAGGTTTCTGCACTTGAGAATCTTGTCTAGGTCTTTCATAACCATTCTGCCAAGAGCAATGAGCAGTTGGATTCTTGACTGCTTATTGTTTCATTATTGATTATTAATCCAAGCTGGTTTAAGTTTCAACTACTTCAGTTTCTTCTCCATCTAGAATGAAATCATTCATTTTGTCAATTGTGAGGATCTTTGTCTTCTTCATGTTAAAGATACAGGCCCATTTTAGGACTATTCTCCTTGATCTTGATAAGCAGATGTTTCAGATTGTCCTCACTTTCATTATTTCTTAATAGATACCATTAAATAATAACCATCACATAAACTGAACTTATGAAACTGTTTCATTTGAGATGAGTGTTGAATGGATGTGGATTTATAAAAAAATATTTCTTTGACAAATAAAATTTATTTGATGTAGATTTGGCTGCTATGAGAAGGGGGTGATAGGTGTATAAATATATATGTAGAGAGAGTGAGAGAGAATGCTTGATATTCCCCACATTGCTATGATTTTGTTTATCTTATAAATCCTTTGACTGTATTCCATCATCTCACCAAAAGAACCAATCAAAAAATAAATATTCCATGTGCTGAACTGAGAATTGGTCCTGCAATATTTCAAAGACCAAGGAAAGGCAAAAAATATTTCCTGTTGATTGTACAGGATAGCTTATTTTGTTATTTTTGTATCTTCTTCTCCCTAATGATTTATAGTCCTCATAATAGCACTTTAACCAAAATGGCAGTGGCAAACTGCAGCCTTTATAACTATATTGTAATTATCCAGACTTTTTTGAACCTCTCCTTCAAAAAGGGAAAGCAAGGTAAAACATGAGGATGTTTAGAAAACCGAAAATTTCATTCTAGCTTTACAACAGTGTACAGCAGATCAAATTTATCACGTATGTTCCCTTTAAACCAAACAATGAAGAAAGCCCTTGAAAATTAGTTTCACTACAATTTGTTATTTTCAATCAAAATGGACATGCTCTTGCAAACCTCTCCTAATGTAAGGGTGGGCATGATGCACCACAAATAAATGTGTAATTTACTACAGAACTAAGAGAGAAGTTCCATTCCACATGGCAAACAAATATGAACCATTATGCATTACTATTCCCTGTATCATGCACACTTAACACTGAACTGGAATCAGTCATTCTCAACAAAGATCAGGCTAAACTATTGTCATCTTTGTAATAATTCATTCTACTGAATTCTATTGTGCTTGTTGGAAAACAGTTATATCAGTTAGGGATTTGAAATAGCATGGGGAATATCAGCAATTTCCCATGTTGTTTCATATCATTTTTAATATGAAACAACATGAAAAAAATGAAGTTTGGGGATTTTTCCAATCATGTCACAATGACCTGGCTTTGAACCAATGTCTCTGGGGTAAGAAGTTGGTCATCTTCCAAGAAGAGCTATTATGTTTCCTGTGAGGTAGAGGTGCTAGTTCTAGTCAGTCTATTCTTATCTGTATCTTGTATTTATGGTAATATTAATTCCTGTTTCTTGATTGGTCCAAGATTCCTTGCTTGCTTTTGCTCTCCATAGAAAACATTTCTTGTATTTTTTGTCTTCTGAATCTATTGACTCCTGACCTAGAGATGTACTCCAAAGATGTTTTTGTGCCAGAAATTCACTGAATCTCTGAACAGGACCACCAATTGGTTAGAAAGGATCTGCTGTATGTATGGTAAATATCTCTGATATATAATAGTAACTGGAAATTTCACATAAGGTTTCAGGAAAACATTTTAATAAGGGTGTCTGGGATATTTTTCCCAGAACTTACAGAACTAGGAGCATGGCCCAAAAAAGTCTTAGGAGTAAGTCTCTAGAGCAAGATGCAATAGGTTCACAGAGCAAACAATCCAGAAATGGTTTTTCATTGAGCTCAAGACCTCACAAACTTTGGGCTAATCAGGAAACAGGAACTAATATAACCAGAAATACAAGACACAGCCAAAAAATAGGCTGGTAATAGATATGTCTCCAGGAGACATATTAACTCCTCCTGGAAGACGAGTGCCTTCCAAACCAAGGGATACTATTTCATGACAACTGTAGACAAAACTGGAAAAAAATAATTTGGGGATTTTTATTTGCCTGGAAACCTCTAGTAACCTTTCAGTTGTTTGCTTGTTTTTTTGTTTTGTTTTGTTTTGTTTAGGCAGCAGCCACAGTCACCTTTTAATTAACAAAATTGCCATGAAATGAAAATCAGAATGCAAATTTATAAAAGCAAAATGAAAAATCTACGTATAATCACAGGAAGCTAAACAAAACATTTTTTTTTTGCCTTCACACCCTTAACTCCAAGACACACTTAGAACTTCTGAGCAGCAATGTTACATCTAGCCTACTGTGTCATTATTGTCCTCTGGCTTACCAGTTGTAAATATTCAATACACTCAGTCAAATTACAAACACAGAAGCAGGGCCGGATTTATGATTTTGGTCCTCATAGAAAAGAATAGCTAGGAAATTCCTGGGTGGGGGGAAGTATCATAGATCCCAAAGACTGGAAATCCAAAAGAGCAGCAGAGGAAGGCCATAGTGCCACCATGGCACCTCTGTGAAGGAACACATACACAAGGCCCTAAAGTAAGCAGAAGCAGGCTCCTCTTTGAGCTGTGTATTTTGTGCATTCAAAATTTTATGCACTGAGCAGTTACCTGTGTTGACTATGCCTAAAACAAGTCCAGCAGAGAAAATGCTGTATTCCAAAGAATTTCTCATATCTGGGTATCTAGAAAACTCTGACAACTATCTGCCCCTGTACATAAAGAAATCAACATGGCAAAAAATATACCACAAATAGGTTACAATCACATCACAGTAAAATCCAAAATGTCTCAATAATTAAAGCTCATTCTTACCAATCAATATATCATATACAAAACTTAAGATAAATAAATATTTTTACAGACCAGAGGAATTTTAAATTTCATTATCGTTCCTTTCTTTTACCCACTCAGCAATTCATTCACCTAAGACAAAGGGTTCTTTTTCTTTCATTCAATTTATATAGTGTGCTCTTCTCTTCTTTCGGTTAAGAAGGTTAAAAGCTAAATTCAAAGATAGGTTCTTTGCTCTTGTATGTGAGGATATGGGCTTTGAAATGTTTTGGGTATAGGGTAATGTTTTGGGTATAGGAGAAAAAAGAAGTTCAATAAAAGTATGGGTGGAAAAACAAGTTAATAAATCTTGATAGAGAGGTTTAGAGGCTATGGAAAAGTTCTGTAAATAAAATTGCCTGGAGCTATTTCTTACAAGGTTTGTTTAAAGGCAAATTTTATATCCTGCTGGCCATTCCTCTCCCTATGCACCCCAGCATTCTTCTAGCTTTAGCTGTCACCTTTTCTACATGTTTAGCCACCTTAAGATCATCAGAAACAATCACACCCAGGTCACGCTCTTCATTCGTGGACAGAAGTATTTCACCACCTAATGTACTGCTCCCTTGGATTTTTGCAGCCCAAATGCATGATCCTGCATTTTTTAGTGTTAAATCTCAGCCGCCCAATTCTCAACTATTCTTCAAGCTTCATTAGATCCCTCCTCATGTTATCTATGTGTACTTCTTCATGGGTGTCTACTCTACTGTAGATTTTGGTATCATCCACAAAGAGGCAAACGTTACCGACAGCCCTTCTGCAATATCTCTAACAAAAATTTTAAAAAGAATCGAACCAAGGACAGATCCCTTCTGCACACCACTGGTAACATCCTTCTGTACAGAATAAGCACCATTTACCTGTACCCACTGTTGCCTCCCACTCAACCAATTTCTAACCAAGTCAGTCACTTTAGGGTTTATCCCTAGGGTGCTCAATTTATTTATAAGTCTCCTATATGGAACGGTGTCAAAGGCTTTACTGAAATCTCAGTACACCACATCTAGGGCTCTCCTTTGTTCCAACTCTCTGATCACTCAATAAAAGAAATCAATCAGATTTGTCTGACAAGACCTGCCTCTAGTAAACCCATGCTACCTCGGATTCTGCAATCTATTGCACTCCAGAAATCTCATTATCCTCTGTTTTAGCAGTGTTTCCAATAATTTATTCACCACAGAGGTCTTACTAACCTGCCTGTATTTCTCAACCTCATCCTTACTTCCACTTTTGTGCAAAGGGATCACATGTGCCTTTCTTCAGTCCTCTGTTGACTCTAAAGAAGCATTGAAAAGGTCAGACTGTGGAGCTGTTAGAACTTCCCCAACTTCCTTCTATACTCTTGCATGTATCCCATCCGGCCCCATCACTTTGTGTACTTTTAGTTTAGATAGTTCCTCATGAACAGAGTCTTCTGAAAATCATTGTTTATGTTTGTTTGTATATGTTTTATTTAATTTTAAAATACCACCCTTTGTGGGTCATACAGAGTGGTTTACAGAATAAAATAAAGGTAAGATACAGACAAACTACGGAAAGGAAGTGCAATGTTAGATAGGACAACAAACGGAGAAGACACCAAACAGCAGAGATCATGCAGTCCAGGAGCATATATAAACAACCTAATTAATTGCACTCATTTCACTTGTAGCCTAGGAAGCAAAGGGGCCAAAAGCCTGGGCAAAAAGATAGATTTTCAGCATAGACTTAAATTTTGGGAGAGAAAACTCCAACCGAATGTAGGAAGGTAGGAAATTCCACAGGGAGGGGGCAAGCGAGAAGAAAGTGGCGCATCTTGTTGAGTCATATTTGATGTGGGAGGGGGAAGGAATGACAAGCCTGCAATCCTGAATGGATTGCAGTCAGCGGGAAGGAACGTAGAGGGTGATGAGAGAGGATAGATACAGAGGGGCTTTGCCAGAGAGAACCTTATGAACAAAGGTCAGGATTTTGAATGAATCCCGCTGAGGAAATGGGAGCCTGTGATGATTAATGAGAAGAGGAGTAATGTGATCGTATTTGCTTGCATGTGAGAGCAGACGGGCTACATTGTTCTGTGCTGATGGAACTTTCTTCACCAAATGCTGGGGAAGGCCGGAAAAGGCAACATTGCAATAGTCCAAGCGCCAAATTACTGTGGCAAGAAAGATAGTGGCAAATGCTGATTGATCGGCAAAGGGACGTAGTGTCCTATGGCGATGAAAGACAACAATGAAGATCAAACAGTGGCACTGATGAGGTATGAGAAAGAGTGAGCAGTATCAATATGAACCCCTAGATACTTGAATACAGAGCAAAGAGAGATGGGAGGGCTTTAAACTAGATTTGTTGGGGATGGGTGAAGAAAGCCCCCAGGTAAGTGAAAGCCCCCAGGTAAGTGATACATTAAATACTTTTATGGAAATGGGTAACAGGGGTAACATATGGAAAGAAGTGTATATAAATCCCCGTAGCATGGGAAATAAGATCCCTGATGTTGAAGCTTTGGTGGGAGTGGCCGACATGTATTTAGTGGCAGTTACAGAAACATGGTTCACAGAAAAACCATGACTGGGATGTAACTATACCTGGTTATACTTTATTCAGAAAGGACAGGGTAGGAAGAAGGGGAGGAGAAGTGGCACTATATGTAAAAACTACTATTAAAGCTTTG
The DNA here is from genome assembly GCA_033557465.1 of Ichthyophis bannanicus. Lineage (NCBI taxonomy): Eukaryota > Metazoa > Chordata > Amphibia > Gymnophiona > Ichthyophiidae > Ichthyophis > Ichthyophis bannanicus. The sequence continues at coordinate 270,992,855 of CM066036.1, forward strand.
GAATTACAGAGCTTAAAAGGGAGAGAGTAGGCATTGTGGGTTAAACTAGAAAGAGGGAAAGATAAATATATTTGCATTGGCGTGATATACAGACCTCCCTCACAAGAGGAAGAGGTGGACAGAGAGTTAATTGAAGACATGCGCAGCATTGCTAGGAAAGGGGAAGTGCTACTGATAGGGGATTTCAACAGGATGAAGTCAGTATAGAGGTTGGCTACTAAAATGGTTAGTGGTCTTTATTATAAAGCATATGAGGACAGACTTAAGGATCTTAATATGTACACCTTAGAGGAAAGGCGGGATAGAGGTGATATGATTGAGATGTTTAAATACCTCCATGGCATAAATGTAGAGGGGGAGAGCCTCTTTCAATTGAAAGCAAGTTCTGCTGTGAGGGGACATGGGATGAGGGTGAAAGGGGATAGATTCAGGAGTGATATGCGGAAATATTTCTTTACGGAAAGTGTGGTGGATCTGTGGAATAGTCTCACAGTGGAGGTGGTAGAGATGAGGACAGTATCTGAATTCATAAAAGCATGAAACAAACTCAGAGGATCTCTAAAGGAAAAAAAGGGGACTGTTGTAGTTGTTGATATGGAAGGACAGACTAGATAGGCCATGCGGTCTTTTTCTGTCATCATATTTCTATGTTTCTATGGGAGTTGTATCTAAAGAGGGGACTAGAGAGGGGGCAAAATCTGAACCAGTAATCCACGTAACAATAATTTTAGAGAAATTTCATTTCAGAGAATTATCTGATAACCAGGTGGAAATAGCAACAAGGGATTTATTTGCAAATGAAAGATCAAGAGCCAAACTGTCAACAGTAAAAGTAAGAAGAATGGCCTAAGCATAGATGGAGAATACAGAGATTGCATTAGAGTGGCTAGAGAGCTGAAGAAGACGTTAAAGAGTAGTGAAAAGAGGGCAGAACCTTGCGTTATACGACAAAGAAGTGAATACCAAGTGGAGTAAGAATTTTGAGAAAAGACTTGATAGGTATGGTCCCAAGGAAAGTGGATAACCAAGAGAAAATGTTGTCATGTAAGATGATGTCAGAAAGATGAGAGAGAAGTATCTTGTGATCAACGAAATCAAAAGCGGCAATAAGGTCCTGAAAAACAGTGAAAACAAATGAACCTTGATCCAGAATATGGTGCAAATTATTGAGCACAGAACTGAGGACTGTTTCTGTGCTGTTATAGGAACAGAAACCAGATTGGCAAGGATGTAGAACCAAGGTGTGTTCCAGATGATTGATGAGTAGGGAGCAGACAATATGCTCAGCAAGTTTAGACACAAATTGAAGATTAGCAATAGGCCTGTAATTAGTAGAGTCAGAAGAATCAGGTTGTGGGTTCTTTAAGAGTGTCCGAATAAAGGCAGGTTTCCAGCTAGAGGGGAAAGTCCCCATAGAGAGACTAAGTGCAATCATAGAATGGATAACCGGAGTCAGACACAGAGCTGGTGCGAAGAAGGCACAGGATCCAGAGGACATGTAGTTTTCTTCATAGAGCTGAGGAGATTGGACAGCCTTTCCAAAGTAGTAGGAGTAAAGGTGTACCAGGTATGAGCCAAGGTAGGACCTGCAAAGGATGGGGAAGAAGGTAGTGGAGAGGACGGGGGGCTGAAGAAGCTGTGGGAGGGGAAAAAAGGCTCTGATATCCAGACAGAACCATAGTAGTGAAAAAGGTAGTAAGGGCATCTGAAGTGGGGACAGATTGGGGGGAAGGGATCAGAGGGACAGAAGAGAGGAAATATAGTCGTGGCCAGGGAAAAAATAGTTTTTGGATTGTGGTTCGAGGCCACAATGACAGAGGGAAAATGAATTCTCTTAGCAGAGAAAATCTGGACATGATAGAAATGGTGTCTGTTTTTAAAGGCCAGAAGGGAAGTAGGGCTTGGAGCACAGTGCCAAGCTCTTTCTAGGGCCCTCAATTGTCTTCTTAGTAGGTGGAAGCCAGAATGGTACCAAGGGGAGGAATGATGCCAAGGACAGGGGGTAGGAGAACTGGAGACCAAACTATGCAGCTGTTCAGAAAGAATGGAGTTCCAAAGAGTGGCCTGACATTCAAGACGATAGGAGGAGAAATCAGAAGGAAAAATTGCTTCTGCAGGAGGGAACTTGGACAAAATATCACGGCGAAGGTGAGGGAGACCATTGAGGGATATAGTAGAGAGGGGGAGTAGAATGGGAAGGGAGGGGACCAGGTAGGGAAAAACAGAGGAGAAGATGGTCTAAGGGAGACCGTAAGTGGCAAATTGAGCCAGTAGAGAGGAGTAGTCAGATAGCGTGATTACTAAATCTAAGGACTGCCCTGCCCTATGGGTAGGACCAGGGGTGTGTTATAGAAAGCCATGATCTTCAATGATGTGAATAAAAGAGAAATCTCAAGATCTAGAGGGTAAATAGTAATCAATATTGAAATGAGTCACCAGAACAGCGCAGGGAGGACATGGCCACACCACTTAAAAACAAAGAAACCTTTTATTTTGTAAAACCTTCAAAGATACCGACCCAACTTGGCCAAGTTTCGGCTGTCTGCCTCATCAGGGGTCAAAAAACAAAACACATGAACATTAAAAATATATTAAAAATACAATAATATTCTCCAAACTGTACAGTAAAGAGCAATCAAAAATAAAATACAAAAGAAATATACAATACCACTTAAGATTCAATTGCATATATACTCCAATGGCAGTCAGGACATTGTAACAAATAAAAACTTATAAATAAAACATGCATATGTAACCTAAACTAACTTGCTTCATGATAGTTACATAAACATAAAAATAACAAGAGAAGACTAATGTTAGCTAAAACAACTTGGACACAAACAAATAATCCACAACTGCTAACTAACTTACAACTTTTACAAAAAAAGGGAGGAGGAGAGTAAAAAAAAAGGTGGAAAAAGAAAAAAGCTATTGCAGTCCTAACAGTAGCTGAAAACTCAATAAGTGTTTCTCAGGTATGCCAGTATGACAGCAAAGGAAAAAATATAAAACCAAATACTCATAATCAGCCAACTAGGTAATGTCAAACAACGGCAAGAACACAGCAGTAGAACAGTGGAATAAAAAGGACCTATATCTCCTCACTTATCTCATTAAAGAAAAAAAGAGAAAGCCTCTAAGGGGGACATATATTGTGAATACACTCTTTAATTCATACCTCTATTATGTAGTCACATAACTAAAGTATACATCTGCCCATATCTAGCCTTATTACAACAGCAAAAACAGTTTAGAAAAACTTGTGTTCTAAATATCAAGGCATAAAAGGCCACACTGTCTATGATTCAAAAAAAGCACAGAATAACTAGCGGTCAAGAAAAAGTAAACAATAATAAAACAATAAAGACTGTTGCAGTTGTAGAAAAAACATAGCACAATAAAGCTACAGAACTAACAAGGATCAGCTCTTACCTTCGGCATCTACTGAGAAAGTGAAAGTAAAAATCACTAGAGCACATGACCTTCCTTAAGTCCTGTTCAATAATACATACGTAAATTAGCAGGTGAGCACATGACCTCCCTTAAGATCTGTGCACTAATACATATGTAAATTAGCAAGTAAGCACATGGCCTCCCTTAGGATCTGTGCACTAATTCATATGTAGATTAGCAAGTGAGGGCTCCTAGAAGAACCAAGGTAAGATAATAAATCTAGACACAGCACTAGAAAATGCTATGATGTCAAACAAATCCACTGTCCCTTTAAAAATAACAATAACCGAGCCTTGCTCATTACACAAAAACCAGACAAACCTAAATAAAAGAGGAGCTTCCCCAAATATTTCCATTCTTAAAACTTCATATGATTAAAAAGAAAAAGGAGAAGAACCAGCCCTTTATATGGATATTCCACTCGTTTTAGGAGCAATCATTAGTTGAGCAAAAAAATGCTGTATCACTGTGTAGCCATTTCTGTTGCGTTGAAAAGCTGCAAGTGCAAATCCCATCTTCTTAAATATAAGAATATGCTCTTAAAATAGAACACACATATAAATAAGAAACAAAAAATACAGGGAGCCTTAAGTGGTGTGGGCCATGTCCTCCCTGCGCTGTTCTGGTGACTCCTGTGATTTCTGCAGAGGATTGGTCATCTTCTTCTTCCCGTGATGAATATTGAAATCCCTGAGAAGAGGTTTGAGAAGGTTTTCGTAATGTCAAGAAGAGACTGCAGAGTATAGCCCCAATGGGATTCATTCATAGAAGGAGCACAGTACAAAAGAAGCAGATAAAAAGGGTTGAGAGTATCAACCACCCCTTCACTCCTGTTCCTATTTGTGGGTGTTTTATGAGGTCCTGCTCCTAGCTCTTCGTATGGGAACACAGAACAAAAATTTTTTTTAAGTAATTTAGCTTTTTTCTCATCAGCTTCTACATATTCCTCCCATTCACCCTTGAGTCTGACAATACCACTTTTGCACTTCTTCCTCTCGCTAACATATCTGAAAAATGTCTTGTCCCCTCATTTTATTGCCATGACTATTTCTTCTTCTTTTTGTATCTTTACTATTTTCCTAGTTTTTCTAAGTTTTTCAAAATATTGATGCTTGCCTTCCTCTTTCTGTGATCTCTTCTATTTTATGAAGGCCGCCCTCTTTTTCTTCATCTTTTCAGCTACTACTTTTGAGAACCATAGTGGCCTCCTTTTACATCTACCTTTCTAACAAAAAGGTCTGTTGCTTTAAAATATCCCCTTTCAGTTTTGCCCATTGCTTTTCTACAGCTCCCAGTTGTTTCTATCCCACTAATGACTCCCTGAAGTATTGTCCCATCTTGGCAAAAGAGAAATTAGACTTACCTGCTAATTGTAGTTCCTTAAGGAACTCCAGTTCAGTCCTCCACCTCTGGGTAGTGTACCTCCTCCTGCAGCATGGAGACTGGGCATGTCAGAACCATGACATCACTGGATGTATCCTCCTGGTCTCTCCCATCAGCCCCAGTGAACTATTGACAAAGCAAATTCAAAGGAGCAACAAATAAGTAGCTATAGCATTAACTTCAACTGTTAAATTTCAACTTTGAACTCCCAAACAAATTCTCCTTAATTAAGAAGGAAACGTCTTCTCTCATTTTCTCTTTCCTCCATGAAGCAAATAAGAAAGAAAGGCTAGAGTAAAAGAACCACAGTGATCCTGAGACTATTAAAGTTTTTTACAAACTTTGTGACTGGTACTCCCCCCAGACCGAACTGACCTCTGATCCACTCATCCCCGGGCGGGAATCAGGACTGAACTGGAGTTCCTCAAGGAACTACAATTAGCAGGTAAGTCTAATTTCTCTTTCCTTATTGTTCCTCCAGTTCAGTCCTCCACCTCTGGGATGTAACAGAGCAGTAATCATTGGGAGGGACCTGTCCACCTGGATCGCAATACCGCCGACCAAAAACAGGCATCACTCGCTGCCTGAACATCCAGGCGGTAGTGTTTACTAAAGGTATGAAGAGACGACCAAGTGGCCACTCTGCAAATCTCCACCGGCATAACAAAACTGTGCTCTGCCCAAGAAGTCGCTTGCGCTCTAGTAGAGTGAGCTTGTAACCCCACAGTCACCTGCCGACCCTGCAAAATATATGTGGATGCTATTGCTTCCCGGACCCATCTAGAAATTGAAGCTTGGCTGCCGCTTCCTCTTCACGGGGATCTCCAAACAGAACGAATAGTTGCTCAGACTTACAAAAAGTTTCTGAAACCTTTAAGTATTGACGCAGAATTCTCTTTATGTCCAAGTGACCCAGGCTACGGTCCGATGCGTTCTCCCCCGCAACACCCAATACTGGCCATGTAACAGATTGATTCATGTGAAACAGAGATACCTCCTTAGGCAAAAAGGATTGCACCGGATGCAGCACCACCTTTTCCCTAGAAAAAGACAGAAACAGCTCTCGATAGGACAACGCCTGTAACTCCGAAATTCGGCGAGCCGAACAAATGGCTACCAAAAGCACTGTCTTTAAAGTTAAATCTTTCATTGAAGCTTGATGCAGAGGCTCAAAAGGTTCCCTAGTCAAAGCCCTGAGACCAAGTTGAGATCCAACAGGGGAGAAACCATTCTATGAGAAGGTCGTAACCGAGAAACCGCCTTCAGGAAACATTTCATGCCGATATGTGAGCCCGAGGACATTCCCTGGACTTTACCTCAATAGCAAGAAATAGCTGCCAGCTGTACTCTTAAGGAACTGGCTGCCAGCCCCTTATCAAAACCATCCTGTAAGAAACTTAACACCATAGGCACTGAAAATGTAGATGAGCGGATCTGACGTTGTGCACACCAGTCCTCAAAATATGCCATACTCGTACATACGCTAGGGAAGTGGACGTCTTTCTGGCTCGAAGCAAGGTCGCAATCACCACTCCCAAATAACCTTTCTTTGTTAACCTCGCCGTTTCAATGGCCAAGCCGTAAGCAAGAACTGATCCACCTGAGGCATTCGTAGAGGACCCTTAATCAGCAGATTCACTGTTGCGTGCAATTGCCAAGGATCTCCGTCGAGTAGCCAAACCAGATTGGCATACCATGGACATCTTGGCCAGTCTGGCGCCACTAACAGAACTCGCCCCGATGCACTTCGATGTGCTGAACCACTCGCCCTATGAGCGCCCACGGGAAGAAGATGTAGAGAAGGCCATGCAATGGATATTGTTGCATCAGGGCATCGATACCTTCTGACATCCTTTCTCATCTTCTGCTGTAAAAATGATTTGCTTTGGCCAATAGAAAGGTTGCCATGAGATCCATTATCGGAGGACCCCATCTGATGACCATCTGAGCAAATACTTCTGGATGAAGCTCCCACTCTCCGGCATCCACTCGAACTCTGCTGAGAAAATCTGCCATCACATTGTCCGTTCCCGCAATGTGCGCTGCCGAGATTGCCTGCAGTCGAGGCTCCACCCAGGCAAACAGAGCACTTGCCTCTTCTTCCAAGGCTGCACTTCCCGTGCCCCCCTGATGATTTAGTCAAGCCACTGTTGCGGCATTGTCCAACAGCATTCGTACCGCTCGCTCTCGTACCAAGGATTCAAAAGCACGCAGCGCTAATGCCACTGCCTGAAGTTCCAGATGGTTGATCAACATTTAGCCTCCTCCTCGTTCCAACTTCCTTGTGCGAAGAGATCCCCACAATGAGCTCCCCATCCTGCGAGACTTGATCTATCAAGATCAGAAGCCACTGCGGCTGCTCCAGTGGCATGCCTGCCACCAAGTTTTTCGGGCAAAGCCACCACTGAAGGGACTGCCTGACTCGGAAGGGGCAGGAGAGATGTTTGCTCAGAGAATCATTTTGGTGCAACCACCACCGAAGCAACGACCTTTGCAAGGGACGCATGTGCGCTCTGGCCCATGCTACTACCTCCAGGGTCACCGTCAAAGTCCCTAGCACACGAAGATAATTCCAAGCTGACGGAGCTGGTGTCTTTACAAACTTGCGTATCATAAGCCAAAGAGCTTGCGCCCTCCAATCCGGCAGAAATACTGCTCCCATTCGAGTATCAAATTGCACTCCTAAGTACTCCAGAACCTGAGAGAGAACCAAACGGTTCTTGGACGCATTGACTATCCAGCCGAGATTCTGAAAGAACTGCACCACTTGGCTCGTGACCTGCACACTCTCAGCCCTGGACTTTGCCCGAATCAACCAATCATCGAGATAAGGGTGAACTAATATTCCCTCTTTTCGCAACGCCGCCACTACCACCACCATAACCGAAGGGCAATGCTTGAAACTGAAAGTGCCCCCACAGAAGCATGAATCTTAGAAATTTCTGATGACCTGATCTGATGGGGATATGTAAGTATGCCTCGGTAAGATCGAGGGATGTCAAGAATTCCCCCGTCGCATCGCCACTATTACCGACTGCAATGTTTCCATCTGAAAATGAGGTAGTTTACCCACTTGAGATCTAGAATAGGATGAAGGGCTCCATCTTTCCTTAGTACTATGAAATAAATAGAGTAACGACCAACACCGCAGAGCCCCTGCTCCTAACTGCAACAGCTGATCTAACGTCTGCCGAACAGCAAGCGTCTTCTGCTGTCCTTTGCAAGGAGAAAGAACGAACAAATCTAGTACCGGATGAGAAAATTTGAGACCATAACCTTCGCGCATTACTTCCAACACCCACTGGTCAGATGTTATCTGGACCCAGGCAGGAAGAAGCTCTTGAAGCCGACCTTCCACCGGCTGAATTCCTACCTGGGCCCTCCTCGCTTCATTGTGGTTTATAACTGTCACGGCGGAGGAGGATGCAAACTCCCGCTCCTCGAAAACCTCAAAACCCTTGAAGTCGCGAAGCCAATCTTCTTCTTTGGAAACCTCCCAACCGTGAGGTACGAAAATGCCTGAAGTCTCTAAACTGTCCTCGCGAGGCTGGAAGAGGCCTGCCCTGCTTAGGCTTACCTTCCAGCAACCTGCCGCCTTTAGACACCCCCCAAATCCTTGACCAACTCGTCAAGATCCTCACCAAATAGCAACTCACCCTTAAACAGAAGTTTACTAAGATGTGACTTGGAGGAGCCATCCGCTGCCCAGTTTCTTAATCACAGATAACGGCGAGCGGCTACCAAGGAAGCCATACTATTTGCCAATGCTCTGATCAAATCATAGTGGGCATCTGCTAGATAAGTCGATCCTGATTCCAGTCGTGTCACATCCATCAAGCGGTCTTGTGCCTGTTGAACCGGCTGCTGCAAGCACTGAGACCACCTAAGGCAAGCTCTTGCTACCCAAGCCCCGCAAATGGAAGCTTGCAAAGAGAGAGCATTAACCTCAAAGGCTTGCTTCAATAAACCATCTACCTTTCTATCTTGCACATCTTTCAAGACTGCACTGCCTTCTACCTGAATGGTCATCTCTTTTGTGACCGCTGACACCGCTGCGTCTATACGCGGGGAACGAAACGTCTCCTTTTCTTTATCTGCCAAAGGATAGAGGCTATTCATAGCCCTAATGCCTCATAAACCGGCTTCTGGTACATCCCATTCATCTTGAATCATCCGGTCAACCACTCGGTGAACCGGAAACACCACCTGAGTTTGTCACACCGCCTTAATGAGAGGGTCCTCAAGTCCCTCATCCTCCGATGCCTGAGCCAAGGAAATGTTGAGCGTCTGAAGGGACTGTGTGATGAGAGCAGAAAGTTCTTTCTTCCTAAAAACCCTTATAATCCTTGCCTGATCCTCAGGCTCCGGAATCTCACCTTTCTTCCATGCCTGCTTCTGGCTCCAAATCTAAGTCTTCCACATCTGGCCAATCTGCCTCTAAAGGCTGATGCTCTAGAGAACGCGCTCTCTTAAGTGGTCTCACCACACTATTTCCAATCCTTTTGGAGGCTGATTGCACTACCGTAGCCCCAAGTGGTGCCAGATACGCAATCGCCCCCTTTTGTCGTAAGCAAAACGCTTGATGTATTATTAGTAAAAAATCCGGGGGAAAATCTGCAAGCGCCACCCCAGGCCCAGTTGGCGCCAACAAACTAGATGACCCTGCTTGGGATTCCATAAGAGGCACAGACGGGCCTTGCATAAGGGACTCTCCTTCCCCCAATGCAGACAGACTCTGAGCCCCCTCACCCGCCTTATCCTGAATTTCTTGCTCCCTAGTGGAAGAAGTAGCTGTGCAGCCCCAGCAGAGTCCAGCTTCCGAAACTGCACCCCTGTGTGAGTCGCACACCAAACACTGAGTGCGTGACGGCATTGACTCAATATAAAATTAATATCCCCCAGCAATGAAGGGATAACCCCTAAAATAAATATTAAGGAAACTTCTGAATTAATTATTTTTTTTTAAGGAACAAGAATCATAAAAAAACAAAAAGAATAGCAAAACTAAATTGAATTAAATTAAATTCCACCAATTTAAACCCATAAACCAATCGGTCTAAAAACAAACCACAGCCTGAGGCAATAGAAAAGAACTGAAGCTGCCTCTTGCTTGAAAGCACGGGAATCAACGGCCCGCGATTCAGCAGGCCTGCTTTACCGCCAAAACGCCCCGACTATGCCCTGCACACCTTCCCGGATGCTCGACCCCCCCCCGTCGGAGCACTTACCCCGCTTCGGGCCTCAAAGCGCTTTTAAACTTCTCTTCACCATTTGGAACAGCAGCCCTGCGATCGGCGGAGCTGCTCTTGGAGAGCGTGTAGAGAAGCTACCACAGAGAGGGCAATCTGGCACCGGCCGAGCCTGCAAATGAAGCGTCCCGACGAACACGTCGCTGACAGGCAGGACTCTGCACTGCTGAACAACTCCCCTCCATCCAAACTAGGAGGGGAGAGCAGCATGGATGACTGGGGCAGAACTGAGAGGGGAGAGAGAATGAAGAGAAGCCAGCTTGATTCCCCCCCCACCTTCCAGTTTTTTTTTTTTTTTAAATACTTTAACCAATCTGTCCTTAAAATAAAATGAAAGTATAGGGTATAAAAGAAAACCTTAACCTATTTACATTAACAAATGCTCCTTATCTGTTCCACTGGTGAGCCCAGCACCTAGGCTCACTATGTCCTCCTGCTGCATGGAGACTGGACACACTGGGGCTGATGGGAGAGACCAGCAGGATACATCCAGTGATGTCACGATTCTGACATGTCCAGTCTCCATGCTGCAGGAGAAAGTACACTACCCAGAGGTGGAGGACTGAACTGCAGAAAGATAAGGAAGTTAGTTTTCCTAAAGTCTAAGACCCTCAGTTTTGAATGGACTTTATCAGCCCTACTCCTGATATTGAACCACACCATATGGACATCACTGGATGAGAGATGATCTCCCACTATAACATCAGAAACATTTTCACCATTGGTAAGGACCACATCCAGTATGGCTCCTTCACATGTGGGTTCTATTACCAGTTGCCAGAATAGTTCCCTCAGTAGAAAATCCAGGATCTCCTTAATTCTAGATGGCATCCAGCATATTGAAATCACTTATTAGTAACACTTCTCCTTTCCTGGCAATTCTGCTTATGTCTTTTACTAAATCTCTATCCACTTCTCCCTGTGAAGGAGATCTCTATATAACACCAATGAAAAAGGATTTCCCATTCCCTCTTTCTAGTTTAACCCAGTGTCTCCTCCTTGCCTTGTAAGCCCTGTAATTTTGTAGCTTTAATATTATTTTTTACATATAGTGCCACTCCTTCTCCCCTTCATCCTACTCTGTCCTTCCTGAATAAAGTAAGCCCAGTATAATTACTTCCCAGTCATGGTTGTCCATGAACCATGTCTCTGTAACCATCACTAAATCCAAGTCAGCCTCTTCCATTAAATCCTCAACATCTAGGATCCTATTTCCCATACTGTGGGGAGCAGGGTATTATGTTTATGGTTATATTTTATTTGATATACCAGAAGATTGCATAGCAGTCTATGTACTGTAGAATAATTAAAAAAGAAAAGAAGTGAAAGGAACTCCATAGTGTAGAAAGAACAGTATAAGAGAGATAGATACAGCAAAGAAAAGATAGGCAAATATTCAGTATTTGGGAGTGATTTTTCATAGTAACCTTAATACATCTTTATGCAAAAGGATATTGGAGCTGGTGCAGGATATGACTTCCAGATGGACCCCCGTGAATATTTTGTGGTGGGGACGCCTAGAAACTACCAAAATGATGATTATCCCTGTGGTAAACTATTCCTTAGGCAGGGTGTCTGTGCTTTTTCTTAGCAAATTTATAAAAACTTAAAATAATTGGTGTCTCGTTTTTGTGGAAGGGGAAAGCTCCTAGGATTGAATGGCAATGTTTATGAGCACCCTAAATTTTAACTGGCCTAAATATGCCAGATTTTTTCATGCCATAAGGCCTTTTTGCTTAGAGTGGTTGTTTTTTGGATTAGCTCAGATCAACAGATAGATCACCCCCCTGGGTTAAGACAAAAAGATATTTGATTTTGCCATGTCATTTAAGTCAGCTACTGAGTGTGAAAGTATGTGGTAGCATGACAGAAAATTTGATTAGCCTCAGTACTCATAACAGAAGAGGGTAAAGGTTTCAAGATATATGGTTTAACAAGGATTTCCAAATTGGTCATAAACCTTTTCATTGGGAGATATGGTCCCAGATGGGCATTGGAAATTTGAACCAGATTCTTGTTCATAACAAACTCAAATCTTTCTCAGAACTGCAGGTGGAAAATCACCTACCCAATAATCAAAAGTACAAATAGATTCGGTTGAATCATTGTCTGCGGACTAAGGAGACTTTGGCTAACCTTGTGGAGGGTGAACCTGGCATCTTATCTCAGCTTCAGGCTTTTTTTTTGCTGCAGGTCATATCGTTACCAACTGCTATAAGTTACTGCTCTCTTTTGAGCAACCACATAACCAAGGTATGTTTCAATTTTGGAAAGAGGAAGTAAAGTATGGCATTACTGATCAGCAGTGGCAACACAAAGTCATGGGATAGGAGGCAGTGTACTATTGTGGATCGGGAACTGGTTAAAAGATAGAAAGCAGAGGGTAGGGCTAAATGGCCAATTTTCCCAATGGAAAAAAGTGAATAGTGGAGTACCCCAGGGATCTGTACTGGGTCCGCTACATTTTGACATATTCATAAATGACCTGGAAAAGGGAATAACTAGTGAGGTTATCAAATTTGCAGACAACACAAAACTGTTTAAAGTTGTTAAAACCCAAGAGGACTGAGGAAAACTGCAGGAGGATCTGGATAAATTGGAAGACTGGGCATCCAAATGGCAGATGGAATTTAATCTGGACAAGTGCAAAGTTATGCACCTAGGAAAGAACAACCCACACTATGGTTACACGATGCAAGGTTCCACATTGGGAACCACCACCCAGGAAAAAGATTTAGGAGTCATAGTGGATAACATGTTAAAACCCTCCGCCCAGTGTGCAGCGGCGGCCAAGAAAGCAAATAGAATGATAGGTATCATAAGGAAAGGAATGGAAAATAAAACAAAGGATATTATAATGCCTCTGTATCGTTTCATGGTACGACCGCACCTTGAATATTGTGTGCAATTCTGGTCAACGTATCTTAAAAAGGATATAGCGTTATTAGAAAAGGTACAGAGAAGAGCCACCAAAATGGTAAAGGGGATGGAAGGCTACTCCTATGAAGAGAGGCTACAAAGGTTAGGGCTTTTCAACCTGGAAAAGAGACGGCTGAAGGGAGATATGATAGAGGTCTATAAATTAATGAATGGAGTAGAACAGGAAAACGTAGATCGATTGTTTATGCTATCAGAATATTGAAAGACTAGGGGACATGTAATGAAGCTACAGGGTAAACTATTTAAGACAAATAAGAGAAAATATTGTTTCACTCAACGTGTAATCAAACTCTGGAATTTGTTACCGGAGGATGTAGTAAGAGCTGTTATTGTAGCTGGGTTTAAAAAAAGGTTTGGACAAGTTCCTGGAGGAAAGGTCCATAAACCATTATTAAAAAGGGACCCAGGGAAGACCACGTGATGTGGTGAGCTTGGGTGGACGCATCTGCCTGAGCTCCGGGCTTCCTATCCCATGCCGGGCGACTGAGCCGTTTTTCTAACCCCGCCGCACAATCACTCCCGCCCAGCAGAATCAGCGTTTGCTCCCGCAGCATCTCAGCCGCGGGAACGCCGCTATGGCAGCTGCAGCCAAAGCCAACCGGCGCGACAAAGAGCGGGGCCTGGGGTCGCAGAAAATGGCCGACTCGCCCCCGAAGAGTAGCACACCCTCTCCGGCAGTCACTGGGTTGTCGTCCGAGGAGATTTCGGCGGCAGTCTCAACGGCGTTAGCGGCCCAATTTGAGGTGCTACGGGGAAAGCTGGATGCCGTTCAACTGTCTGTGGATACCATTGGAGCCCGCATGCAACAGGCTGAAGAGCGGATCGGGCAGGCGGAGGAGGCCATAGAGGAAGTGAAGCGGGAACTGTCTCAGGCGAAAGCCATGCTCCAGACCCAGGGTGATAAGATTGATGACCTGGAGAACAGATCGCGACGGAGCAACCTCCGGTTCCTGGGGATCCCGGAATCGGTGGGCGACGCTGCTTTGATGCCCTATGTGGAAGCCCTCTGCAAGAGGCTACTGGAGGGGGGCGGAGAAATGGATCGGATCATCCTAGAGAGGGCTCACAGAGTAGGCCCAAAGCCCACACGGGACATGCGACCCCGAATCGTGTTGGTAAAAGTTTTACAATACCAGCACAAAGACGCAGTCCTGAAGGAGGCTCGAAAAGCTGGAACCCTAGAGGTGGACAACGGCAAGATTAGGATTGCTCAAGACTACTCAGCAGTTCTCAGTCAACAGCGTAAGGCCTTTGCAGTCGTTTGCCAGAAGCTGATCTCCGCCCGCATCAAATTCACCATGCAGTATCCTGCACGGCTGCACGTGGTGCATCAGGGTCAGCATAGCGTTTTCGACTCACCAGGGGCTGTGGCGGCATATTTGCAGCAGGTGGAAACACCGGTATCGGGACAGACCTGAACAGACTGGGATCACTGCGGAAAGCTACTGTTTGTGAGTGTTGAGCCGGGAGTCCGGCACGCTGAAACCCCGCAGAGTGAGCAGCTTTGCGAGATCCCAGAAATTGCAGCTTGCGATTAAAGAGCGGGCCGTAAGGGTCTGGGGCACTAACTTTCAGGCTCTTGGCCTTAATATATTTAAGGGAGACATATCGATATTCCAGAGGCATGGGCGCTGTGCCACGGCAAAGATCTGGACTCCACAAGGCCTTACTTAGTGCCCTTAGTCCTCCTATGCTATTTGCTTATGTACCTGTTGTCCCCCCCCCTTATTGACTGTGTTTATCTGCAATGGGGAGGTTATCCTTTTAATGCGAGCTGGGTTTCTCTTTGCGATGTGGGGATAACTTCAATGGTTGTGGGGGGAAAACAGTATTATAGTATTACCTTAACAGGGGAGGCAGGATTGTTATGTCTGTTAATAACTTGGCTTGTAAATGTTGCTTACCACGGGGGGGCGGGAGGGGATACCGGGTTAGTGGCGGGAACAGGCGGGGGGGGGGGGCAGCCTTTACGTCGGGGGGATGGGAGGCCAGGACACATATAACGGGGGTCGGGAGGCAGAAGGCGGTCATGAGTTGGGGAGGATGGGTAGGAGAGAAGGGGGGGTGGGGGGGTAAGATGAGGGCGGGGGGATGGGATAGGGGGTGGGGGGGAGGAGGGAGGAGGGAGAGAGAGAGGGAGCAGGGGTAGGGGAAGGCGGGGTTGTAGGGGGGAGGGGCGTCACACCCACAGGGTTTTACATAGTTCTTTAGTAATCCACTCTCAGAGATCTCAGAGGAGACCCCAGGCTGGGGGGGTGTCCTCCCACACGCAATACGGGCAGTGGGGGCCTCAGGGGCTGACACCCTCCTGAAGGTAATATCCTGGAATGTGTGCGGACTTGGAAGTCCGATAAAGAGATATAAAGTGTTGAAAGCGCTGGCCAGGCAGCGGTGTGATGTTGCGATGTTGCAGGAGACCCACCAGACAACTGAGGAACATGCTAAACTGTGCCGTGACTGGGTGGGTCAGGTGTGGGGGGCGCCTGCACAAGGGAAGAAAGGGGGAGTAGCCATTCTTATTCATAAGCGGGTGCGCTTTACTCTGCACCGACAGGTGACAGATCCAACTGGGAGGTTTTTGTTGTTACATGGGTCCTTAGAAGATCGGGAGCTCGTCGTGGGAGATGTGTATGGCCCCAACCTCCTTGACCCCGCATTTTTTGATCGTTTTGCGGCCCAAGTGGAACAGCTCCCGGAAGTGCCTTTACTTCTAGGTGGGGACTTAAATGGGGTCCTTGATGTAGGCCTAGATACTTCGAGTGGCTGGGGTACCCGAGAGAGAAATCTTACGTCTCGGATGTTGCAACGATTTAAGACGCGATTAGAATTGGTGGATCCCTGGCGTTTACTGCACCCATCCGAGAAAGACTACACCCACGTGTCGCGGGCTCATGGTACTAGCGCCCGCATTGATTACCTCTTGCTCTCCGGCCCCCTATTTACACACACGGGAGACGCACAGATAGGTCCCCTCGAGATTTCGGACCATGCAATGGTTTGGATAGAGCTCCAATGGGGGAGGGGTGATGGACAATCTCGTCTCTGGCGATTCCCCATAGATCTTTACAAGGATAGCCACTTCCAGCATTTCATAGGTCAACGATGGCGCGAATTCGAACAAAACCACCAGCAACATAGGGATGACCCGGAGCTGGTATGGGAGACCGCTAAAGTGGTGCTAAGAGGGGATATCATAGGGTACGTGGCTAGGAGGAAGAAAATAATGGCCGCACAGATTATCCGCCTAGAACAGCAGGTGACACAGGCACGGGTGATGAATGGCCGCAACCCTACGGTGACTAATAGGAGGCGATTGTGGGAGCTGCAGGTTGCTTTAAATGAATTGATTCACCAGCGTGCCAAGAAATCGCTACTGTATTATAAATACCGCCTCTATTGTTTCGGTGATAAACCGGGTAGATTATTGGGGAGATGTCTCGAGGGTCAGGGGGGCGCTAAGTCAGTGGCGGCCCTCTGAGATAACCATGGGAGACTTCAACAAGACAGGGGGGTGATCAGTGCCTTATTCAAAGAATTCTTTCAGAAGCTCTACACGGCGGGGGAGACCTCACAGTCTACCATGGAAGGGTATTTCCAGGGACTGTCCCTACCAAAGGTGACAGCGGAACAGCGTCGTATCTTGGGACAGCCGGTAACTTTGCAGGAGGTGCAGCGGGTCATTTCCACCGCTAGTTGCTATAAGGCCCCCGGTCCCGACGGATATGGAGCGGAATTCTACAAGCTTTTGACTAACTGGGTTAGCCCCCTCCTAGTGGAGACTTACCGTTCTAGAACATAGGGAGCGGGTCGGAGGTGGGGGGATAATCAGGCTTACATCACGCTTATTCCTAAACCAGGTAAAGATCCATTGCAGGCGACTTCTTACAGGCCGATTTCATTATTAAACTTTGATATGAAGCTGTTGGCGAAAATCTTAGCTGAACGCCTTGCCGGCATCTTAGGCGATATAGTTCATGAGTCACAAGTGGGATTTGTGCGAGGGCACCACGTGGTCCGTAATTTACGTAAAATCCTGGCGTCCATGGAATGGGTACACAACCAGTCGTTGCACTCTCTCTTGGTGAGTTTCGACGCTGAGAAAGCGTTTGACAGGGTAAATTGGGAGTACTTGCAATATTTGCTTCCCTTATATGGCCTAGGACAATCGTTCTGTGACATGGTGGATAGTCTGTATGTCAACCCGACGGCCAGGGTGTTGTGCAATGGGGTCTTATCCGAGCCATTTCCACTGCAAAGAGGAACCCGACAGGGCTGCCCTCTATCCCCTTTGCTTTTCGTTCTGTCCGTGGATCCGTTGATACGGAGCGTCGAAGCCGATAGCCAGATTTGCGGGGTCAAGGTAGGTGCACAGGGGTTCAAATTGTCGGCCTTTGCAGATGACATGCTGGTGCATCTGCTGGCTCCTAGGGAGTCCCTTCCTCGACTGATGGAAGCCTTCTGATTGTTTGGTAGTTTCGCAGGACTACGGATAAACGAAGACAAATCAGAGGCCTTAGATGTGTCAGGGCACCTGCAGGGGCCTTGGGGGGGGGATTTCCCTCTAAAATGGACGGCACAGCAGTTTAAGTACCTAGGTATTGTTTTAACTAGACTACCCCAAGATCTATATCGGACTAACTTCGAGAGGGTTTTGACGGGGCTGAGGCTTCAGTTGAGAGCCTGGAACCCCCTGCCGCTGTCGCTTCTGGGAAGGGTGGCGGCGATACAGATGGTGGTCTTGCCCCGAATATTATACTGGATGCAGACCCTGCCCGTGTGGTTGCTGCGCCGTGATCTGCATAGTTTAGAAAAAGAGATTCAAGGATTTTTATGGAAGGGGGCCAGGGCGCGTATTCCTCTGTCTCGTATGGTTGGTAAATGGAGGAACGGCGGCCTGGGCCTCCCGGATCTGGGAATCTATGCCTTAGCATGTCAGGCGCGGCATGTAGGGGATTGGCTGGGGGGGACGGATACCTTCACACCCAGAGATTTGGAGGAGGCGGTGGCGGCCCCGGTCTCCCTGATGGGGGTTTTACACGTAGAAGGGGTATATTTGCCAAGACGCCTCGTAAGCAGTGGTTTGTTTAGCTCTATGAGACGTACCTGGCGACAATTGAATAGCTTTTGGCATCGGAACTGGCCAAGTGTCGAGCTGCTTGGCTGCCCATCCGTGGTAATGTGCATTTCCTGCCGGGTTCTGAATCGCGGGCCTTCCAGATGTGGCAAGCCCAAGGTTATCGAATATGTGGGTCATGTGGTAGGACTCACCGGTCAATGTAAATCCTTTCAGGAGCTGTGTGCCGAGTTTAGGCTGCCTCCATCTCAGTACTTTGCGTATATGCAACTTGCTCATTATGTGGCTACATTACCCAAAGAAGAGCTAGGTGTAGATCGATCAGCGCAGATATTGGAGTTTTTCGAGATTGGTGGTGAGACCCCCCCCCCCCCCGACGATAGCGGGGTTGAAAACCCGATTGGAATGTTTTAGGGCAAAGCCGGACTATAGGACAGCGGAGCTGGCATGGGGGGCGGAGCTGGGGCGAGAGGTTGTGCCAGACACTATTAGACAAGCTTTAGGGCGAATAGGAGGGTTGGTGGAAGGTGCCAGATGGCGGGAAGTGCAATATAAAGCTTTGACCCGGGTGCATTTCTCCCCACGACGAGCTCTGCGGAGTCGTATCACACAGGATGGGCCATGCCCTCGCTGCTCAGCACCCTTGGCTACCCTCACCCATATGTGGTGGCTGTGTAGGCGCCTCCGCCCCTACTGGTCCAGTATTAGTACCTATCTTATGGGATTATTACAGCAGCGCTTTCCTTGGACTGGGGCTCTAGTTACCCTAGATCTACTGCATCAGACCCTTCCAGTGGGACGATGGGAGCGGTTATTGGTGCGTAAGGCTTGTCTGGTGGGTAAGGGCCCTATCCTGCATCATTGGAGGGATCAGAACCCGCCAACATTTTTGGAGTGGCGGAACCGGTTTCATCAGTTGCTGCTGACGGAGCGTTGGAGAGCGAGGGGTAAGGTAAAGAGGTGGTCCACCTTTATGCTTATCTGGGAGCCATACATTCAGAGCCTTGGCCCCCGCTGCCGAAACGAAATAGTCAATGTGGGTTATTAGGGTAGCAAAGTAGAGTCAGACAGGGAGACACATGGGGGTGAAATGTGATTGTGAATACGTTTTGCAATGTAGCTTGGTGGGGTGACGCTGGGTGGGGTGGGTGGGTGGGGGGGAGGGGGGGAGGGGGGGTCTATTATAGTATCAAAAACTATGTAATTGTCTCTATTATGCCTTCTCTTTGCTGTTGATTCATAATTAATGGTGGTGTTTACCTCCACGAGAAGATAAAAGTACACTCTGTGGAGGCCTATTATTTGCATTGTAAAGGATGTTATGGTTATGATGATTACTAAATAAAGCTTTCAAAAAAAAAAAAAGGGACCCAGGATATCAATGCTTGACCTAATACAAGCATTGTGGAACCTGTGTCTTTTGGGGATACTGCTAGGTATGTATGACCTAGATTGGCCACTGTTGGAAACAGGATACTGGGCTTGATGGACCTTGGTCTGACCCAGTATGGCATATCTTATGTTCTTTTGTTCTTAACACTTACATAAGGTGCTGAAAGCCTGTACAGGGCTAGAATGATAAAAACTGATTATTTTATTCTCCAGAGCATTGTGGACACCTATTAACTGTGTAGGGCTCGGGTGTCAATAGACAAATGCTGCTGGTATTGCAGATTGCAGGGTGGTACCTTTGCACATATGATCTATGGATGCTCCTTCCTGCAAAGTGTTTGGAAAAGGGTGTGGAAAGAGTGCAAGAAGTGCTTCATATCTCTGATGTGAGAGTTGTTTGTTGCTCTGCACTGTATTTTGACAGCCTGTCAAAGACTCAACAACAGTTGTTAGATATTATGATAGGCATGGCCTTTCATATAACTTCTAATTGGAAAGATTTTTTGTTGTAATGATTCCTTGTTTGTGAAATACTATTTGTATGATATGTAAATTTGAATCTGTTCATAAACCGCATAATCTGGATAATGTATTTATTTAACAATTTAAATAATTCCCAACATGTTCTCACCTGGAGGCCGATTGATGAGTGCTGTGATATCTAGGTACAAACTCTGCAGAAGGATTTTTTTTCTTCTAGTTGTTCGATTGTTCTTTTATTGTGTTTTGTATTTTTCTTTTTTCTGGATTGCATCTTTTTGTTTTTTGTTCTGGTAAAATCAATAAAGTAAATGAACTTGAAATCAGCAGCACTTCTCCTTTCATAGCAATACTACCAACGTCTTCAATTAAATGTCTGTCGAGTTATTCTGCCTGTGAAGGAGGTCTGTATATCACAACGATGGAAATTGATGATCCATTCCTTCTTTCCAGTTTAACCCAGAGTGCCTCCTCCTTCCCTCATAAGTGCTATAATTCTGTAATTTTAATATTATTTTTTACATAAAGTGCTACTCCTCCTCCTCCATAAATTCTAGTATGGTATATTTTATTTATTTATATTCTCTTATATACTGTGCTATTCTGCATCAGTGCAGTTTACACTGAACAAACATTGAACAGGGCATTATAACTTAGAGATAACTATTTTTACAGGGAACATGGGCTATAGAGGGTTAAGTGGCTTGCCCAAGACCACAAGGAGCACCTGTGGGACTAGAAACCCCAGTCCTTCTGGCCCAAGGTTGCTGTCCTCTAGTGCGATTTGAACCCCCAACCTTCCAGCCTGAAGTACCTTGCCCCAACCACTAGGCCACTCCTCCACATCCCAATCATGGCTGTTCATGAATCATACCTCTATAACCACCACTAAATCCAAATCACCCTCTTTCATTAAAGCCTCTACATCTGAAATCTTATTTCTCATACCAAGGGCATTAATACATACTACTTTTCACACGTTGCCCTTTTTACCCTTCTCTAAAAAGGCATTTAATGTTTTGCCTACCTGAAGAGTGCAGTGACTTCAAAGAGCTTACTTTCCTCTTTGAAGCTGAAGGTTACAGGAGAAGTTAAAAAAAAAACCAGCAGCACAGAAAAAGCTTTGCCTAAGAGCAGAACGAAATTCCCTTCTGCAATTCCAGAAATATTATGGGACAGACTGCTAAGCTCACTCACATCCAAAACCCTGAAACAAACCTAAATGACTGAAATACAAAAAGTATGGACCCTATACCACTCAAATGTAAATAGTTGTCAGCCCACTGATCAGACAGTAAATACTTTACTGCCTCTCAGTTAAAATGTAAATAATTAATCACATTGCTATTCAAATTGCCTGCACTCAGTTAATTGTACGATGTTCCATGTACCTCTTGTTCATG
The DNA here is from genome assembly GCA_033557465.1 of Ichthyophis bannanicus. NCBI lineage: Eukaryota > Metazoa > Chordata > Amphibia > Gymnophiona > Ichthyophiidae > Ichthyophis > Ichthyophis bannanicus. The sequence goes on from CM066036.1 coordinate 271,014,229, forward strand.
TTCGAAAACAGTGGGCAAAACTGAAAGGGAATATTTAAAGAGCAACCAAACTTTTTGTTAAAATGGTAAATAAAGGTAAAAGGAAAAGGAGACCGCTATGGCTTTCGAAAGAAGTAGCTGAAAAGGTGAAGAAAAAGAGGGAGGTCTTCATGAAATACAAGAAATCACAGAGAGGCAGGCATTTATATTTGGAAAAACTTACAGAAGCTGGCAAAGTAGTCAGGAAAGCAAAGATTCAAAAAGAGGAGGAAATAGCCAATGCACTAAAATGAGGGGGATAAGACATTTTTCAGATATGTTAGTGAGAAGAGGAAGGGCAAAAATGGTATTATCAGACACAAGGGTGAAGGGGAAGAATATGTAGAAGCTGATGAGGATAAAGCGGAATTGCTTAACAAATATTTCTGTTCTGTGTTCACAGATGAAAAACCAGGAGCAGGTTCTCAGAAAACACCCACAAACAGAAAAAAAAGCGAGGGACATCTTGAACAATTTTCAGAAGACTGTGTTTGTGAGAAACTAGCTAAACTTAAAGTAGACAAAGTGATGGGACCGGATGGGATACACCCTAGAATACTGAGGGAACTTGGGGACGTTCTAGCAGCTCCACTGACAGACCTTTTCAATGCCTCATTAGAGTCAGTAGTGGTGCCAAAGGACTGGAGAGAGGCTCATGTGGTGCCTTTACACAAAAGCGGAAGTAAGGATGTGGTTGAAAACTACAGAGCAGTTAGTTTAACTTTGGTGGTGAGTAAATTATTGGAAACGCTGCTGAAAGAGAAAATAGTGAGGTTTCTGGAGTCCAGCGGATTATAGGATCCGAGTCAGCATGGATTCACCAGAGGCAGGTCTTGTCAGACAAATCTGATCGATTTCTTTGACTGGGTGACCAGGGAGTTTGACCGAGGGAGAGCCCAAATGTGGTATATTTAGATTTCATTAAAGTCTTTGACACCGTTCCTCACAGGCGACTTATAAACAAACTGAGCATCCTAGGGATGGACCCTAAAGTTACTGCTTGGGTTAGAAATTGGTTGAATGGGAGGCGACAAAGAGTACAGGTAAATGGAGCTCACTCTGAGGAGAAGGAAGTTATCAGTGGTGTGCCCCAGGGATCTGTCCTTGGTCCGATTCTTTTTACATCTTTGCTAGTGATATAGCAGAAGGCTTGTCAGGTAAGGTTTGCCTCTTTGCGGATGATAGCAAATCTGCAATAGAGTAGACACCCAGGAAGGTGTAGATAACATGAGGAAGGATCTAGCTAAGCTTGAAGAATGGTCTAGAATTTAGCAGCTGGGATTTAATGTTAAAAAATGCAAGGTCATGCATTTGGGCTGCAGCAATCCAAGGGAGCAATATAGTACAGGGGGTGAAGTACTTATGTCCACTAAAGAAGAGCGGGATCTAGGCGTGGTTGTGTCTGATGATCTTAAAGTAGCTAAACAGGTAGAAAAGGTGACAGCAAAAGCTATAAGGATGCTTGGGTGCATATGGAGAGGAATGGCTAGCAGCAAAAAGGAGGTGATAGTGCCTCTATAAGTCTTTGGTGCGACCTCGTTTGGAGTATTGTGTGCAATTCTGGAGACCGCACCTCCAAAAAGATATAAACAGGATGGAGTTAGTACAGAGGGTTTCTACTAAAATGGTTAGTTGTCTTCATTATAAAGCATATGACGGCAGACTTAAAGATCTTAATATGTACACCTTAGAGGAAAGCCGGGATAGAGGTAATATGATTGAGACATTTAAATATCTCCATGGCATAAATGCACAGGGGGAGAGCCTCTTTTGATTGAAAGCAAGTTCTGCTACGAGGGGACATGTGGAAATATTTCTTTACGGAAAGAGCGGTATATGCATGGAATAGTCTCCCAGTGGAGGTGGTAGAGAGGAGGATAGTATCTGAATTCAAAAAAGCATGGGACAAACACAGAGGATTTCTAAAGGAAAAAAGGGGACTGTTGTAGTTGTTGATATGGAAGGACAGACTAGATAGGCCATGTGGTCTTTTTCTGTCATCTTTGATGTAAACCACTTTGATACCATTGAAAGGCAGTATATATGAAATGTTAAATAAATTAAGAAATAAATAAAATATAGCTGCAAAAATGAATCAATAGGCAATGCAGCAGAAAAAGTTATTAAAAATAAAATTTACCCCCCTTAAGAACTCGTAGGCAGAGAATGTGTATTCAAGTGCCACAAAATTACCTTGCTTGCAATGGAGACCCTGTAGGAATGGCCTCACTTATACGTATAAGTTTATACTTTGCAAACCATTACTTTTAAATGTTGCTAATTAACTGCAGAGGTGAATATTTAGTTGAGTTTAGTTTATTTGCATTTGATATACCGCCCTATGTTACATCAGGGCGGTTTACAATTCTTAACAATCAGGAAAAGGCACAAGGCTAGAAAAGGGAAAAGGAACTACAAATTTTGACAGAAAAGGAGAAAATAATACAGATTTGGACAAACATAAATAATCCAGGTCACGCTTGAGAGACTTGAAGATTGTAGGCTGTGGTGAAGAGATGGGTTTTTAACTGTGACTTAAAGGAGGAATAGTTTGCTTCAAGTTGGAGTGTAGTGGGTAGAGAGTTCCACAGAGATGGACCGTGAAAGAAAGAAGCAGAGTGTCGGGTAGATTGAAGGTGAGCACGTGCAGGTGAGGGGAGATGAAGGCGGTTTACATGGATCGAGTGGAGGGAACGAGAAGGGGTGTGAAACTGAAGGAGGTCAGTGAGATATTGTGGTGTATGAGTATAGATGGCTCAGTGGACTAAGGTAAGTATTTTAAAGTGTATACGGAATTCCATGGGAAGCCAGTGCAAGTGGATCAGAAGTGGTGTGACATTGTCCCTGCGGGATGAACAAGTGGTAATCCAGGCTGCAGTGTTCTGTAATAGTTGTAAGCGACATAACTGGGTATGGGTGATCCCAGTGAGAACAGAATTGCAATAATCAGGATGAGAAAGTACAGTAGATAATGTGAGTGTACTCAGAGCAGAGGGAGAGAGAAAAGGCCTTATGGAACGTATTTGGTGCAAGAAGAAGTAGGAAATTTTTGTGAGGTTAGAGATATGATCCTTGAAAGAAAGTGGTGAATCAAGCAGAACCCCAAGATACCGGAAAGAAGAGACCAGAGGAACAAGGGCACCATCGATGGAGGGTGCAAGTGAAGGGCAAGGATTCCCGAAAGTGAACCAAGTACAGGATGTTTTGGTCAGATTGAGATGAAGGCAGTTAGTAGACAGCCATTTTGATACAAGAGCGAGACAAGAGTTAAGAGGAATGAGGTCGGGGTGAAGGGGACTAGTGTGATGTAAAATAATGATATCATCTGCATAGAAAAAGACAGAAAGGCCAGATTGCTGGATGCGGAGGGAAAGGGGTACAAGGAAAAGATTGAACATAAGGGGGGCCAGAACTGAGCCTTGAGGAACACCACAGGGAAGGGAGGTGGGAGCAGAAGAGCAATGTGAACCAAGGGTGAAACCACAGAGAAAGTGCGGGAAGATAAGAAGGAATGAAACCGGTGATAAACTGTGCCCCGAAGCCCGGCATCCCAAAGACGAGAGAGGAGAAGAGAGTGATCAACTAAATCAAAAGCAGCTGAAAGATCTAACGAAACCACCACTGAGATATCGCCTTTGTCATGTATAGAGTGGAGATCATTAAGACGTGCTACTAGAACTGTGTCCATACTGTGGCCCTGGTGAAAACCTGACTGCCTTGGGTGTAGGAAATTTATAGAGAGTAGGTGCTGGGATAGTTGAGAGAAGACAATGTTTTCTGCGAGTTTTGCAAGAAAAGGTAGATTGGAGATAGGACGATAATTAGCTGGGACAAGTGGATCAAGGGTAGATTTTTTTCAAAATGGGATGGACCAGAGCATGTTTCCAGAGAGAAGGGAAGGATCCTGAGGAAATAGAGGAATTGATTATGTTAATAATGTAGGGTAAGAGAGCAAGGGAAGGTTCGATAAGCCAACCAGAGGGAATGGGATCCAGGGAGCAAGTAGTCTTTCACATTGAGGAGATGAGAGTCAAGAGTTCTGGCGAGGTAATGCAATGAAATGATGACCAACGATGAGAGAGAGAAGAAGTAGGGGAGGACGGGGGTGATGGGGGAGGGGGAAAGACAATGGGGGGGACAGAGTGGAAGGGTAGAGCGTAAGGCTGAGATCTTAGATTCGAAGTACAGAGCAAGACTGGATGGAGAGGGTAAGGACTGGGAAGAAATGGAAGGGGGACCAGTGTTAAGTGAAGTGAGGGTACGGAGTACAGAGAAGAGCTGTCTAGAAGGATTAGTAGCTGTAGAGATACAGTTTGAGAAAAAGATGTGTTTTGCTTGATGAACGGAGGAGCGGTAGTGCTGGTGAGACTCATGGAACTTTGCCAAAGAATAAGGAGTGGAGTGTTTACGCCAAGCACGTTCAGCACGTCTTAGATAGCGACACAGAAGACGCAGCCCGGAATGATACCAGGGATGTCTAACAGAGGGATGTCTAGACTGAACTGGCTGAAAGGGTGTAAGTAAGTCAAGAGTGGAAGATAGAGTGGAAGTCCAAAGTGAGACCTGCGAGTTCAGAGAAAGAGTAGAAAAGGCATCTGGAAAGAGCTGATGAGCGGGAGGGAACTGTTGAAGGGGAAGGGGTGTGATAATCTGGAGGGAGTATAAAACAACAGGAAATTAAGGAGATTAAGTCCCTTAATCCATCCTGTAAAGGGTTGGCTGAAACTATCACTTTTATAAACGTATACGTGTTTCGGCAAACAATGCCTATATCACGGGTAGAAGTGTCAGAGCACAATACAAATAACCAATTAAGTCAAAAGCATGGTGTGATCATGCTTACCAGCTGGTGACTTAATTGTTAATATATTGTGCTCTGACATATCTGACACAGCCATTGTTTGCCAAAATAAGGCCATGTCGGGCATAATAAAAGACTTTTCATTTATTTTAGTACCTCTGCTCTTTTTTCAGTAGCGAATATCCTGTGCCAGATTTGTATAGTAACATTAGATAAAAATACTTTATGTGATATGAATGAACTGTAGAATTACTGCAGCCTATAGTCATTCCTCTGTTGAATTTACAAAATAGTTATTAGTGGTGCTCCTTATACAATTCAGAAAAGCTCTAAAACATCACCTCTTTCTCCTACACTATGCACAGCCCAATACTAGCCACAACACACCCAGCTAAACATCGATGACCCACAAACATTTCGTAGCTATGTTGTACAGAATTGTATATATTGTATATAGTTACCCAAGTTGAAATCCAAGTTATATCCCTGTTCTCTGTAAAGACATATCTGATTTTCGATATGCACAAATGTTACCTGTAAACCGTACTGATTTTAAAGAACGCGGTATATAAAAGTAATAAATAAATAAATAGATAAGATAGATTTATTTAAGTTACTTAGCTGAACTTTGATTAACTTGTGGTTAAGAGAAAGTTTGTTTGGTTATTAGCTGTGTTGGTTACAAACCTAGATGCCCAAATATAAACACAACTTTTCCAAGCTTATATCCAGACATCTAGATTTTGGCTGCTGAAAGAGGAACACGTTTTAGCTCCAGAAATATACTTGAATAACAGGTTAGTTACCTGGGAAAATCCTCTTGATATTTGTTCTCCCTCTGCAAGAAACCTAGGTGCTTGGGTCAGGCCCAAAATATACTTAACCTAGCTAACCAAAACCTGATGGGCTAAGTTAGGTGCTCTAAGCCTTTTTGAAAACTGACCTCTTAGTAATAATACCTCGTATCTGAATTTGCAGCAGAAACTCATTTCTTTGCAATTATCATAATCACCTTCTCCCCCTTTAATGCCTTCACTATTAATTACCTGTAAGAGAATAATTGAGGCCTACAGAAAGAACAGTGCTAACTAGAGTTCCTAGTCTGTGACATTTCAGAGTGGCAGTTTGGTTGTAACTTTTCCTCAAGCAAAATTTTGCTTGGTAGGCAAAATAGAGTATGATGACACTTGTTTTTATTTGGAGCTTGATCCTAAAAGGGGCATGTCCAAACTCGGATCGTACCCAATTCTGCACCGCTGGAGCTAGACGTTCCTGTTATTGCAGGATTGGGCAACGAGATGGCCCGGCATGCCCCTGATTCTGCCATGGGAGACGTCCTAACAGCAACACAGCCAGCTGGCCCTATGCTCCTCCTGGTGTGCTGGTACCATGGCATCCCATCGTCATGGCACCAGGATGCCTAGCAGGAGCGCCGAAGGTCCGACACAGAGACAGAGGTAGTTTCCCTGTGACCCGACCTTCAGTGGGGCCTACCATGGCCGGGATTGGATGGAGGGGTCTCAACTGATGCTGCTCCTTGCTTTGGGGGACTGCCGGGCCTCATCCTCACCATCACTGTTGCTTATTCCACCTCTGAGGTGGAATAAGCAGTACGTCCATCGCCTAACCCCTGGACACACAGGGCCAGATCTGAATTGGCCCTGTATGTTCGGGTGCCTCAGCCCTCCCCCGCTCCATCCATTCCCCACCCCCTCCAGCTCTCCCTGCACAGTGGCTCTGTGTATTCGGGGAGAAAGTGAGGCAGCATATGGATCCAACGGATAACGGGGCTGCACATCCTACCAGGATGTTCAGCCCCGCTATTCTCATCTCAGAATTGGGCCCTTGGTGTATAATTCTGAGTATTAAAGGACATTTCAGTTTTTTACTGTGTTAACTCAATGCTTTCATTTGCCATAGATCTGAGACAAAAGCACATTACCCCATTCTTGCTGTAAAAGCAAAATTTTCACACAAAATATTCTGTTTTTTAGCCCTTCTATCTTCAAAGTACTCCACCGGCAAGAGGCACATCTAGATCTCTGCTGTTTTCATAAAAAATTAAGAGTTGCACAGTGTAGATCATTTTCACGTTTTAAAATTTTAAAAAATTCACAATAAACAATATCCTAAATATATCACAATATCCAAATTACCTTATAGCACATTATATATTGCATTCAGTTATTCCCATGTACATTATTGGCACCCTTACATTTTAGGTATGTTCTGTACTATATCTTGAGAAATAATTGGAAATATTCCAAATGTATGTCATCATAATATTTTAATAGTATGTTCAAAGGTATACAACAACAAAAAACCCTGATGTCTGTGCAACTTAGACATAGTAATTTCTGAGAAAAAAATCCTAAATATGTCCTGGACAGGATTAATGGCACCCTTCACTAATATTTGGTTGCACAATCCCTGGCAGTGATGACAGCCCCCAAATGTTTCTTGTAGCCATCTATAAGTTTCATACATCAGTCTGCTGGTACTTTTTCCCAGTCTTCAACTGCGAGTTGTTCCAGTTCATGAATGTTTACAGGATTCCTTTTCCAAAGGTTCTCATATATAGTCCAAAGCCATTTCCTTGGCCACTTTCTTTTTTTTTTTTTTTTGAAGAAATATTGGACATTAAAGGATTGAACCTCAAGGGTGCCAATAAGGTTGCCCACAACTGTACACATCCAGGTTTCAATTCATATTTAAAAGGAAAAACAATAACCCCCCACTAAATAAAATGAATTACATCTCATATAACTGATAACCATTGTCAAAACAGTAATTTCTTTAAAACGGTAGATTTTGTTTCATTTCATAAAATGTTTCACACTATGAAAAACACTACACCTCCGCTTTCCTCCTCATCCACCCTGCTAAATTATAAATCATAGAACTGACACAGCTATTCCACTGCAGAGAGGACAGCACAAAAAAATTGCATTTGCTAGCTTATATTTTCACAAACATTTCTTGCTGATTTTCCTTTTCTTTTGACAGCTAGGACCTCAGTCTTGGGCTTTACCATTGTTTTCGTCCACCCCTGGGGTTAAATGCCAAAATATGAAAAAAGAAAATGTTTTCATTTCCAGTGTGTTTCAGAAAACTTTGCAGGTGCGCTAACCCCAAACTAGCACAAATTCCATGAATGATGGACCTGTTTTCCTTTTCATCCTATTGGGGAAATTCCCAAAATACCTGGCAGTACACACGCACAGCTGGAGTGCAGCAAGTTTGACAGAAGTGCAGCTGCTTCTAGAGCCCCAAAACACTAATGCTATAAAAAGAACTTTGGTTCGAAACTTTGAAAGACATACAAATACAAGACAGCAAACTACTTTTCATAGTAAAGGAGATAATTCTGAGTTGCAGTACTACATAATCATTTATTTACTTGCAGTGCTGCACAGTGAATGACGAAACTCCCACTATTTCCAGAGGAAGTGTTATTTATCAGTTTAACTCCATAGTGATTTTGGCAAACGTTCTATGCAATTTAATAAAGTGTATATACACATACATACACATACACAAACGTATATATATATACGAGGGGGTACCCAAAAAAAACAGGAATTATTTTTTAAAAGCTATTTATTTCAAATTCTTTACAAAACAACCTTATCCCCTTCAAAATACTCTCCATTACAACTGATACATTTGTCCCACCGGTGCTTCCACTGTTCGAAACATTTTTTGTAGTCATCTTTAGAAATGGCTGACAGCTCCTCCCTCGTTTTTTTCTTGATTTCTTCAATGTTGTCAAATCGGTGTCCTTTCATGCCCCTTTTCATGCGTGGAAATAAGAAAAAGTCGCACGGAGCCAGGTCAGGCGAGTAAGGTGCGTGGGGCAGCGGAACCATGCCATTTTTAGCCAAAAACTATCTAACAGAGATGGCTGTGTGTGCAGGTGCGTTGTCGTGGTGGAAGAACCAGTCTCCTGTCTGCCACAAATCGGGTCTTTTTTTGACGAACACTGTTGCGCAATCTTCTTAAAACTTCCAAATAAAAGGTTTGATTGACGGTCTGACCTGGGGGAACACACTCTGAATGAACTACCCCCTTGGCATCAAAAAAGCAAATCAGCATTGTTTTGATGTTTGATTTGACTTGACGACATTTTTTTGGACAGGGTGACGATGACGTCTTCCATTGGATTGACTGTTGCTTTGTTTCTGGGTCGTAACCATAGCACCATGACTCATCACCTGTAATGACCTTTGACAGAAAATCTGGATCAGTTTCAAGCTGTTGTTTCAAAACACGACATGTTTCAACTCGATGTTCCTTTTGATTGTCAGTCAGAACCCGAGGAACAAACTTGGCAGCAACCCTTTTCATTCCCAAATCTTCCGTTAAAATTCGCTGAACCGAGCTCCAAGATAACCCACTAATCTCAGACAGTTGATCAATTGTCTGTCGACGGTCTGTGAGCACAAGCTCTCTAATTTTTTCAATATTTTCGTCGATTCGGGCAGTTGATGGATGCCCAGAACGAGGTTTGTCATCAATCGACATGTCGCCATTTTTAAACCGAGCAAAACACTGGTACACTTGACTTTTTCCCATAGCGTCATCTTGATAAGCTGTTTTCAACATTATAACAGTTTCAGCAGCATTTTTACCGAGTGGAAAACAAAATTTCACAGCTGAACATTGTTCACTTAAACTTGTCATCATAAAAAAAGAAACAAGAACAAAACAGCGCTAGCAAAAACAATCACTGCAGATGAACAGAACAAGCCAGGTCGACAACACAGGCGGCACTGAACTGACAATGAGTTGCACTATACACGCCTAGCGGCAGAAGTGCGTACTACACAAGCTCCGCCCACGGCAATGTTATTCCTGTTTTTTTTTGGGTACCCCCTCGTATATGGGGCCAATATTCAGTGATTTTAACAGCACCTAGCTGCCACCATGTTATCTAAACTGGCTATTCAGCACTGGAAGTTATCTGCCATCCAGCACTGAATATTCAGGTTGCCAAACCACGCTGAACAGTCAGTGGCAATATTCAGCCACTAACTGGACAGCAAAAGCTAGTTAAAGTTAGAACAGCTATTGACCTATCCTATCTTTAATTGGTTTAGCGGTTCAGTGAGCAGCTGAATATCGATGCTGCCTACAGACTGCAGGTGTCTTTTGTGTGGTCTATGGCAAGATTCAGCTGCACCTTCCAGATAGTACCGCTGATTATCAGGATCGCTACATTTTAGCAGGTTACTACATCTTCTAACTGGCTACAATGCTTTGAATATGGCCCAACCATATATATATATATATTAGTATTAGAATTGGGAGATTTTTTCTAAGGCACACAAGAAAGCTGCTATATGACCCAGTTTGTGGAAGGAGACCTCTTGATATTACTGGGTTTTCATCGTGTATGTCACTGCCATGTGAAATATGTAACTCTTCTTCCTTCCTAGGGTTGGTCTAAAGTTTGGCCAGAAACTGGATTGCTTGACTGGACAGTAAAATTGGATTGCTTGACTGGACAGTAAAATTGTTCTAGATTTTTTATTTGTCGGTAGGATTTTGAAAACTCAGAATGTTTGAATTGCTTTAGAATGTATCCGCCGGAGTAAAAACCAGAAACACAGAATATGATGACAGGTAAGCAGAACCATCTGAGAGGAAAGATAGGTGTCGAGCTGAGGATGCTAGTGGGGACCATTCCGCAGTCAAAATAGGCATCTAAATTTAGGAAATGGGAAGAATAAAACTATTCTTTACGCTTATCTGTATTGCTGGAGCATAAACACTTAAGAGTATAATCAACCATTGATCGGTAAAGGGTATTCGACAGATGGCATTCAGTCTGATAGATTTATTGCTAGTAAAGTTATCCTGTCATGATGATTTATCTTTATGACAAATACTATTCCTGCATCTTATTTTTCACCAGTGACTTGCTCAGACCGGTAGTGTCAATGTTTCCAATTAGCATCCTGCGGTTCCTCAAATCTATTGCCATCACTTCATCACCACAGGATTTCCCCAAAATGAGAAGTGGAGTAGTCTAATGGTTAGAGCAGTGGGCTGAAAACCTGGGAAGCAGAATTTAAATCCCATTGTTGTTCTTTGGAATCTTGAACAAGTCATAAGAACATAAGATAGGCCATACTGGGTCAAACCAAGTTCTATCAAACCCAGTATCCTGTTTCTAGCAGTGGCCAATCTAGATCACAAGTACCTAGCAGTTTCCTCAAAAGACACAGGTTCAACAGTACTTCTATTTGGGCAAACAGTGGATTTTATGGGTCCTCTTTAATAATGGTTTATGGATCTTTCCTCCAGGAACTCATCCAAATCTTTTTTAAACCCAGGTACACTAACAGCTTTTACTACATCCTCTGGTAACGAATTCCAGAGTTTGATTACGTGTTGAGTGAAAAACTATTTTCTCTTATTAGTCTTAATTAGGTTATACTGTAGCTTCCTTGCATGTCCCCTAGTCTTTCTATATTTTGATGGCTTAAAAAATCGATCTACGTTTACCCGTTTCTCTCCATTCATTAATTTATAGACCTCTATCGTATCTCCCCTCAGCCATCTCTTTTCCAGGTTGAAGAGCCCTAACCTTTTTAGCCTCTCTTCAAAGGGGTATCCTTCCATCCCCTTTACCATTTTGGTGGTTCTTCTCTGTACCTTTTCTAACAACGCTATATCCTTTTTAAGATATGGTGGCCAGAATTGCACACAATATTCAAGGTGCAGTCGCACAATGGAATGATACAGAGGCATTATAATAGCCTTTGTTTTATTCTCCATTCCTTTCCTTATGATTCATAGCATTCTATTTGCTTTCTTGGCCGCCACTGCACACTGGGCAGAGGGTTTCAACATGTTATCCAAGATGAGGCCTAAATATTTTTCCTGGGTGGTGGTTCCTAATGTGGAATCTTGCATCGTGTAACCATAGTTTGGGTTGTTCTTTCCTAGGTGCATAACTTTGCACTTCTCCATATTAAATTTCATCTGTCATTTGGATGTCCAGTCTTCCAATTTATTAAAATCCTCATGGGTTTTAACAACTTTGAATAACTTTTGCAAATTTGATTACCTCACTCGTTATTCCCATTTCCAGGTCATTTACGAATATGTTAAAAAGCAGAAGATCCAGCACAGATCCCTGGGGTACTCTGATATTCACCTTTCTCCATTGGGAAAATTGACCATTTAGCCCTACCCTCTGCTTTCTATCTTTTAACCAGTTCCTGATCCATAATAGTACACTGCCTCCTATCCCGTCACTTTTTAATTTCGCCAAGAGTGTCTCATGAGGGACCTTGTCAAAGGCTTTCTGAAAATCCAGATACACTATATCAACAGACTCACCTTTGTCTACCTGTTGATTCATATCTTCAAAAAAAACATAACAGATTAGTAAGACAAGACCTTCCTTGTCTAAAGCCATGTTGCCTGTCTCCCATTAAGCCATGACTATCTACATGTTCAGCAATGTTGTTCTTTATAATGGTTTCTACCATTTTTCCCGATACTGACGTCATGCTCACTGGTTTGTAGATTCCCGGATCACACCTGGAACCCTTTTTAAAAATTGGTGCTACATTGGCCATCCTCCGATCTTCAGGTATTACAGATAATTTTAATGATAGTTCACAGATTACTAATAGTAGGTCTGCAACCTCATATTTTAGTTCTTTCAACACCCTTAGATATATACCATCCAGTTCAGGTAATTTGCTTCTCTTCAGTTTATCAAATAGTTGTAATATATCTTCCAGGTGTATCGATATGTCTTTCAATTCTTCTGTGGCATCAACTTTAAATACCATTTGAGTCATGAGTAACATCCCTACATCTTCCTCAGTAAAGACTGAAGCAAAGAATTCATTCAGTCTCTCCACTATGGCCTTGTCCCCTCTTAGTACCTCTTTTATCTCTCTATCATCTAATGGTCCAACTGACTCTCTCATAGGTTTTTTGCTACAAATGTACTTGAAAAAGTCTTTATTACATGTTTTTGCTTCCACAACAAGCTTCTTCTCCAATTCTTTCTTTGCCTGCCTTATCAATGCCTTGCATCCAACTTGCCAGTGCTTATGTTTTTTCCAGTTTTCATCATTTGGCTCTTTTTTTCCATTTACTGAAAGATGCTTTTTTGGCAGCCTCTCTGACCTCACCTTTAAACCATGCTGGTGATTTGTTGGACTTCCTTCCACTTTTCTTAAAGCGTGGAATAAAGCTGGTCTGGGCTTTCAAGATAGTATTTTTAAACAACACTCATTCTTGATATAAATCTTTAACCTTTGCAACTGCTCCTTTTAGTTTTTTCTTTACTATTTTCCTCATTTTATCATAGTCTCCATTTTGAAAGTTAAAAGGTGGTACTGTGGATTTCCTTGCTGTCCTTCCTCTATTTATTAAATCAAACATGACCATGCTATGATCGCTATTGCCAAGCAGCCCCAACACACTTATCTCTTGCAAAATATCTTGTGTTCCACTAAGGACTAGGTCCGAAGAGGACTTATTGAAAGCTGGCTGCTACACAGGACCCTGTCCTGTGCTTCTAAAGTAATCTATGACCAATTTCCTGGGTGATTCACACAGCCCTTGCTTTGATAGAGGGAGTCTTTCAAAATGCCCCTTTGATCTATTACTTGGGTTAACATCTGTTTAAAACAATTTCACAGGTCTTTTGCCCTCTATCTAGATGGCCTCTTTGTAAAGATCTCTAGAAACAATTTGTTGCTCAAAGAATATGCTAAGTTATACTCTGATTTTATTTAAATTAAATCTCTTTGCTGATACTTATCCCTGACTGGGTATTAAATTTAATCTAGCAGCTCTCTGATGGCTCTTAAATTTAACCAGAAAGCTTTCTACTGGGTTTTAAATTTAAACTGAAAGCTCTCTGCTGGGTTCTGAATTTAAACTGAAAGCTCTCCTTATTTTTAAACTTAAACCAAAAGCTACCTGTTGAGTTTTTAATTTAACTAAAAGCTCTTTGCTGATACTAGGCCCTGACTGATTTAACAAATACACTGGATTCTAATTTACACAGATTAATCAGATTTAATCTAAATAATTCCTTTCCCCAAGATTTAGAAAAATTCCTAGAAGTAAATACTTACAATTGGAGACCTCTATCCCTTTTTGGAGTCCTTCAAGACAATTAAACCTCCATTGCTTCAGGTACAAATTTAAGATTATAAACCCTCTGGGAAGTACTTACGTACTAGAATGTAATTTGCCTGGAAACACTACTGAAAAGATGTGAGCTAAATCCAATCCAAAATAATATCCTCCAAAAGCTGCTACTGTTGTGTCCACAAATGCTGCTCTTTCTGGTCTTTTAAAATCCTGGTCTAGTGACAGGCTTTGGTATGATGCTTGTCAGAAACTGCAATGCAATGCACATTTTCTAGCCTTGGAAGGGACAGGCTCAGGATGCAGATACTGATCAGGGTGGGAGAGTGGGTTGGTGTGGCTGCTACTGATCAGGGGAAGGTGATGATCAGGATGCAGATGCTTTGCTAATACTGAGAGTGGGAAGTGGAGGGCGAGATGATTAGGGGTAGGGGTCTGGGATGAGGGGATTGGGATGCTGATGCTGATTAGAGGTTAATGGTTGGAGCATGGACTACTTTTACTACATGGGTCCATGGTAATTACCCTGGCAGATAACAAGAATGCACTTGCCATAATTATGGCAAAAAATGCTTGACAGAATGCTATGCATCAAGTTGATGACAAATAATTATTGTACTGTATAATATCATAGTTACCACACTACAGTGCTTGGTCATGTGGAAAATTTTGGAATCATGTTGCATTTTGATCATAAAACCAGGCCGTAACAAGGGCTGTGCGAGCGATGCGGCCACATAGGGTGCAAGATAGAAGGGGCGCTGATGTGATTGCAGGTGCTAACTGTAATGTGCTCTCCTCACCCACTCTCCACCCCTAACAATGACTGGCAGTTAGTGTACAAATAAGCATGCAGTAACTGTCATGCCCCCTTTAGTAACAGTTATCACGGGCCCTAGCGCACAGTTGCCATGTGCAAAAATGCATATTAACTACATAGCAGCTTTAGCAAAAGGGTCCATGTGAAGCATTACTTTTGACATCTTTTGATTATTTTCTGTGAGGCTTTGAGCAAGGCAGGTCCTACGTTTTAGTTTTGTTAGATATAATGGCCGTTTCTGACAAGGTTGACCATGGAATTATGGTGAGTCGGTTGGCCAAAATTGGCATTTCTGGATTAGTGTTAGCATGGTTTAAATCTATTTTTGGAATAACCAGAAAGCACAAGTGAGAATGGCTGCAAATTACTCACCTTGAATTTCTATTCATATTTACAGGTTTGGGTGTTTATTACAGATGACATCCAATTTTTGTTCCTCTTTCTTCTACATTGGAGTATGTTATGCTCTGCATAAGAACTGCTAATCCTGGATGTCTCATCAGAGATTGGCAGCAAACCTACAAAAAACTGAGGTTCTTTTGTTAAATTGAAAAATCCCTATAAATCTGCCAAGGAATTTCAAAGCAGATGGCTGATTGATTCCAAAATCTTCTCAAGTGAGGTATCTCGGGGTACTACGAATTCAAGCAGTGGTAAAATTAACTTTTTTCAAATTGAGAATGATTCATATACTTAACTGATGATAATTTTCATACTGTATTACAATCACTTACGATAATGCATTTGAATGCACAGATAACAAGAATGCACCTGCCATAATTATGGCAAAAAATGCTTGACAGAATGCTATGTTTCAAGTTGATGAGATAAATAATTATTGTACTGTATAATATCATGGGGGTATGTTTACTAAAACCCCGGTAAAGTGCGGGCCGCGGTAGTGTGCGGGTGCCATATAAGGAGTGGGCGTTCCCCGCTGAAGAAGAAACGCCGTAATTTACATATGCGCTAAGGTGCGCTGCGCCCATGTTCGCCCCGCACCTTAGCGCATGGGATAGCTGCGCGAGAGGCATAAGTGGCGCGCTGAAGTGCAAGAAAAAGAGCAGAGCCACAGCACAATGGTTAAGACACTGACCAACAGTGCAGGGATCAGGGGTTCAATCCTCCACAGTGCCCTACAAAAACAACTGACTGAGGCAGTAAATTATGAGGCACAGAAATACTGGGCATCATTTGGCAGCATATTAATAATGGGCATCATAAGGCAGCACGCTGATATTTAAGGCGGCACGCTGATGTTTTTGGCGGCATATTAATACTGGGCGGCATAAGGCGGCACGCTGATGTTTTTGGCGGCATATTAATACTGGGCGGCATAAGGCGGTGCGCTGATGTTTTTGGCGGCATATTAATACTGGGCGGCATAAGGCACTGATGTCTATGGAGGCAGTATAATACTGGGCGGTATAAGTGGCGCGCTGAAGTACAAGAAAAAGAGCAGAGCCACAGCACAATGGTTAAGACACTGACCAATGGTGCAGGGATCAGAAATTCAATCCCCCAAAGTGCCCAATGAACAAGGCTGGCTGAGGTATAATATATTATGGGGAAGATTGCTTTAGGAGGCATTTTATTCATATTTTAATTACCACTACTAGCAAACGCACTCCCAAAGCGTGTTAACAGCAGGTGCCCTATAAGGCACATTTTAAAGTGCACTGTCAGCCAAGGCACCCTAGATTGTTGCTTATAGGGCGCTTTAGAGGGTGCCGTATGAGGTACCGCAAGGTCAGTGTACTGTTTTTTATGGCAGCACTGTGCAGTTTAAGGAATGAAAAGCATACGTAGGTGCGCTGACAGGCAAGGAGGAGCAGCAGTGGAGCACAATGGTTAAGGCACTGACTGCTGATACAGGGGTCATGCGTTTGCTCCCCGGTGTGCCTAATACGTAAGGCTGGCTGTGGCATCAGCTTTGCATTGTACATATTTTATCCTGCAGCACTTTATATTTATGTTATTAATTGCTGCCAGCAAACACGCCCTCACGTGCCGTAATTGAAGGTGCCGTATAAGGCACCCTATAAGGCACTCCATAGGGCACATTATAAATTGCACTGTCCGCCACAGCACCCTAACATGTCCCCTATAGGGCACCCTATAGGTTGCGTCACAGGAGAACATATAGTGCACCTTATATGGATGGGAGCCATAAGGTTCCCTATAGGGCGCCCTATAAAGCACCCTCAGAGGCACCTTATGGGTACAGTACGCTGAGGGTGTTTTTGCTGGCATCAAAATATGTACATTAAAAAAAGACAATGCGTTGGACAACCCTATCAAATGACCCCACTGTGGGTTTGAACCCATGATCTCTGGCTTCAGAAGCAGTGCAGTAACCATTGGGCTACAGCTGTATAGTTGCTAGAAAGTCCCTGGCTGGCTGCAGAGAGCATGCACGTCACCACACAGACAGTCTGCTGTGGTCACCAGGATAGGGTTAGCCTACCCATACCCATGATGTACTGCACATGCAAATCAGCTGTCCACAGATTAACACAAGATGGGCAATGCACCCCCACAGCACCTCGGCCCGGTAGAGGGAAGTGACCATGTGCACCCACACACCACCTCGGCCTGGTAGGGGGTACTGACCGTGTGTTTTACTGGCACAGAGTAGCTACACACTGTCACATTGTGCGGGTACTGTGCTCACCCTGAGGGTGCAATGAGGCGCCCAGGACAAGGTCCACAACACCTTCCATGGCTGAAAGAGGTTATGCCGGAGGTCCAAAGCAGTGTTAATGTGTGAGATAGGTAGTTTCTGCACAAACACCTTGGATATCTCTGTCTGTTTCAGTCAGGTGTAGCCCCCATGGACCCCTAGGTGGGCTATGTACCACCACCACCACCCCCCCCCCCAGGGCTGAGGGTGGCAAACAGGGTCTCCCATCAATAGATCCACATTCTACCTCCCTGCAAAGGTGGCAGTAGAGGGGACCATCAACCCGGGTCCTGCTGAGGAACAGACACCCCACAGGGCAGTCAATGCAGCTCTATACACATCCATACCACAATAACAGACAGACATTGGGCCTGGATATGATGAGCTGCACCCCACCACTATCTGATATTCTCCTGCAGCAAGTCATCAGCCACTGCACCCCACAAGCTGCTCCATCAAGACACATACCAGCTGCAAACAGTGTGCTAGTTAGTCCACAGTGCATGTTCCCAGTGGAGATGCATGCACCCAGAACTGTGATGTCAGCATACACAGCAAGCAGTTACATCAGTGACTGGGCCCCAAAAGGAAACCCATATCTATCACATGAGAAAAATACTATATAGCACTATGGGGGTGCCTAGCCATGCTGTGGTCACTGCACAGTCAGGGTGAGAGTGATCTCTCAGCAGGACATACTGAGGTCACCCTGTCTGTGTAGGTGATGGCCAGGCACTAATATGTCCCAGTCAGTGCCCTATCTCCTGTGCAGATGCACCCTGGCCTGGCCACCCTGTCCGGCCTATACCCATGGTACCTTGCTCCTCATTATGCACATTGGCAGCCCAATACTGGCAACATTGTTGGTAGTGTGAGCTGTGGAAGGTGTTTGCAGCCACCACACACTGGATAGGCAGACAGCCACCCCCACACCTATGCCAGCATTGTGCTACTATAGAGGAGTCCAGCAGCCATACCCACCACACCAGTCCTGGGCACAGTACAGGCATGGATATGGGACGCACTACTGTTGGGGGTCACTCCCCAGGGTGGTAAACAGTGTCAGAGACCAGACCTGCAGCGCACACTGCAGACATCACAATGATTGTTATGGTGGAGGTCAATGAGCAACATGTGCTTAACGTAGGAATTGATATCTGCCAGTTATCATGGGCAACGTTTGATAGCTGTGTACCATATACCCAGGTGTAGGGTGGCAGTGCTAAGGTATGCAACTGCTAGTATTGGGGGATACAGGCAGGGCCCAATGTCCTGCCTCTCTAGGAGGCATTGGCCAATGGGGCCGGGGGGGGGGGTGTCTGGCCCTGTTGGCTGCTGCTTTACGGCAGAGTGTCCCAACTCCAGTCCTGGTGTTCCAACCACTGTTCGGCATTTCATGCTGTCCCTCATAAATATGCATGAGCTACATCAGCATACCATGGGGGTGGTGCAGAAATATGCAGCACAGGCATCTTTAACAGAGGCAACATGGATCCTGAATGGGGTGGGGCCCTCCAGGACTGCATTTGGGAGACTCTGCTCTGGGTAATACGGCTGTTTATGGTGTCTGTTTTTGGTGTGGTAAAATATAGGTGTGTGAACCATGCGTATGTTCTCAGCAATAAAGGTTTCTCCTTACTATCACGGTTTAGTTGTAGGAAAAATATGTGGACTGGATTGGCAGTAGCCCCAGCTGGGCTTTAAACCTGTGACCTTCTGTTTCTGCACATGCTGTCTGTGTACACTGCACCACTGTGTTGCCACAGATATGCTGTGTTCCCTGAGGAGTCCATGACTGTACATCCGACAGAGCCTGTCTGTTACGGTGGACGATGCCAGCCTGCACAGGCCTAGGCCACTGTCTGCTGTGGTTTGCAGCCACTGCCCCCTCCACCACCTGTACCCTTCCGCCAACATGCAGACATGTCCCTATCTGGATAAAGCATATGACCTGATTGAGTTGTGGCACTCCAGGACTGAATTTGGGGGACTCGGCTGTCGGTAATGCCCATTGTTATGGTTTGTGTGCGGTGTGGGGTAAAATATAGGTGTTGGAACCATGCTTATGTTCTCTGCCATACAGGAGTGTCTGTACTATCACTGTTTAGTGGTGGGTAAAACAATGGGGACTGGGTTGGCAGCAGCCCCAGCTGGGATTTAAACCTGTGACCCTCTGGTCCTACAGGCACTGGCTGTGTCTGCTGCAACACACTGTGGCCACAGAGACAGTGCAGTCTCTGGAGATAGGAAACCTGGCCGCACGAGTCAGACACCCTGCTCTGCACAATTTTACTGTGGGCTCTTTTACCTTGTATGGGGACAGGGGTGCAATTAAACCTCAAAAATGACCTCCAAAAAAGGAGAAAAAAACAAAACCAAGCTGGGCAACAGTGATATTAATGGACAACCAGAAAAAACACTCCCAGGAAAGCTCCATTAAAATGCAGTGATTTTTGAACGGGTCTACGGAGCGTAGACCCTTCCAAAAATCATTTCTTTTTTTTGGAGCTTTCCTGGGAGTGTTTTTTCTGGTTGCCCATTAATATCACTGTTGCCCAGCTGGATTATGATTTATTTGGAATTTGTTGTGGTCATTTTCAATTTATATTTGCTATTTTGTTCTGTGCACATGTATCACACTGCTCACGTTTTTCAGGTTTCCCCGGTTTTGCTGTAAATTGCTGACGTAAATGGTTTCTCTTCCCTTTAAATGGGCTCTAACGCGAGGGTTTCACTCGCGGTATTTTTAATGCCCAGATTCAGCCCCGCTCCTGTGCGGGGAGCCTCTCCCCTCCCACTCTCCACCCATTGACCCCGTCCCCCCGCCCCTCGGGAGCCTTCCTCCGCCCTCCGTAAGCGTTTCCCCGCCTCTATCGCACATGAGTGCCCCGCACGCGTGCGCCGGCCCGTTAATGTGACGCGCACGCGTGCGCGGTGCTTGAGAGCACTTAATTGCATCATTAGCGTCCGCTCTTTTGTGCCGCGCACGTGTGCGCGGTTTAGTAAACATACCCCATAGTTACCACACTACAATACAGTCAAACCTCGGTTTTCATGATTAATCCGTTCGAAAAAGTCTGACTAAAACCGAAATGTATGAAAACTGAAGCAATATTTCCCATAAGAAATAATGTAAATTCAATTAATCCGTTCCAGACACCCAAAAATATTCACAAAAAATACATTTTATAGAGAATAACTATATTTTTACATAGAGAAAACAATGAGAAATAAATATAAATGACTAATGAAATGGATAAATGAACATTTAACATCACTGAAAGCACGCTAAGTACAGTACTGTACAGTACAGTATGTTAACATCTGGCCTTAGCCACCCCTGACAAGCTGCTGTGCCCAGCTCTCTTCGGAATCACATTGGATTCAGCCCATTAAAATACCTTTACATTATCTGCTCAATGCTTCAGAATGGCAGAAAATCTTAATGATATAGCTTCAGACGTACCCTGCAAGAAAAAGAACTGCCTCCCACATTCATGCAACATCTCCTGCTTACGTTGACAGCTTTTCTTCCCTGCTACCTCCGAGCCTGAGGGGGCGCTCCAGAGAACGGCAGGCAGTGGACGAGATCGTGGCCTTCCTCTCTGCGCAATCCTTGCCTCTCTGACTGACCAGGCTCGAGGATGTGTTTCATTTACGTGCTCAGCTGGCTTTCGCTTCTCATCACGCTGGCGATCGGTGAGTCTGGGGGGCAGTGCTGCCGGGACCGGGCGGGCGTTCCGGCAGTGTATACAGACCAGTGTGCAGCGCGAGGGTGTATGTATTTACAGTACTGTACTTTACGAAAACCGAGGCAATGTACGAGAACCGGGACAAAATCTCAGTCAAAAAAGACGTTGAAAACCGAAGCGATGTATGAGAACCGGGACAAAATCTCAGTCAAAAAAGACGTTGAAAACCGAAGCGATGTATGAGAACTGGGACAAAATCTCAGTCAAAAAAGACGTTGAAAACCGAAGCGTGTGAAAACCAGGGCAAATGAAAACCGAGGTTTGACTGTACTTGGTCATGTGGAAAAATTTGGAATCATGTTGCATTTTGATCATAAAACCAGGCCATACCAAGGGCTGTGCGAGCGATGCGGCCACACAGGGTGCAAGTATAGAAGGTGCGCTGATGTGATTACTGGTGCTAACTGTAATGTGCTCTCCTCACCCACTCTCCACCCCTAACAATGACTGTGGAAATTATCGCACAATCGCTCTGATCCCACATGCCAGCAAGATTCTACTGAAGATTATTCAAGAGACTACAACCATACCTGGAACTAGAACTACCTGAAGTGCAAGCAGGGTTCAGGAAAGGGCGAGGAACAAGAGACATCATTGCGGATGTGAGATGGATCATTGAAAAGACTAAAGAATACCAAAAGGATATCTATTTGTGCTTTATCAACTATAGCAAGGCTTTTGACTGTGTAAACCATGAGAAACTCTGGGCCACATTAAGAAGCATGGGTATACCAGAACACCTGATCGTTCTCTTGCACAATCTGTACATTGATCAAGAAGCAACAGTTCAAACGGAAGAAGGAGAAACAAAATGGTTTAAAATAAGCAAAGGTGTAAGACAAGGCTGCATACGTTCCCCCTACCTGTTTAATTTATATGCAGAACAAATCATCAGAGAAGCAGGATTGTATAAAGAGAATAGAGGTGTGAAGATTGGTGGAAGACTCATCAACAACCTTCGCTATGCTGATGATACCACATTACTGGCTGAAAGTGAAGATGATCTGAAACATTTGCTTCTCACAATCAAAGAACATAGTCTCAAAATGGGCCTGCACCTTAATGTAAAGAAGACAAAGATCATGACAACTGGCATAATCAACAGGTTCATCATTGAAGGAGAAGAAATTGAAATCGTGAACAACTTTTACCTACTTGGATCAACTATAAATAAAGAAGCAACAAGCAGTCAATAAATCAGACGACACATTGCTCTTGGCAGAATGGCTATGAAAGACCTAGATAAGATTCTCAAGAGCAGATATGTCTCTCTCCATACAAAGATTCGACTTGTTCAAGCCATGGTATTTTCAGTAACATGATATGGATGTGAAAGCTGGACAGTGAAAAAGATAGACAGGAAGAAAATTGATACCTTTGAATTATGGTGCTGGGGGCGAATACGGTGTATACCATGGACTGCCCGAAGAACAAACCAGTCGGTACTAGAGGAGATCAAGCTTAAGCTTTCTTTAGAAGCTCAGATGACAAGACTTCAACTTTCAAACTTTGGACACATCATGCGAAGAGAGAGATCATTAGAGAAAGACATCATGCTTGGCAAGATAGAAGGTCAACGCAAAAGAGGAAGACCACCAATGAGATGGATCGATACAATAACAGCAGCTATGGGTACCAGTCTGTTAACAATGAGCTGCCTGACTGAAGACCGAACACAATTTAGGATAGCTATTCAGAGGGTCGCCATGAGTCGACTCCGACTCAACGGCACTTAACAACAACAATAGAAAGTACCTGAGTCTTTCAATGACTGTGATAAACGCACTTCAGAATGTACACAATGCAGCTGCACAGATCCTAGTAGCATCTAGTCAGTTTAAACATATTACCCTAAATTCTTTGTAGCTTACATTGGTTTTCAATAAATTAGTGAATTTCAGATTCTGGTTCTGGTCTTTCAGGCTTTTACCCAGGAATTCTATTCAGCATTTGTTCTGCATTAAAAATGTATCGCCCTACATGACTTCATGCCTTCTCAGCATACCTTTAGCAAAACCCAATTAATATAGATAACTTAATATTGAGGGAAAGATTGATGAGGAAAATGTTTACTATTGATCATGCATATTGTCATGCAGCAGGGGCTGATGAAAGCAAAAATGCAGGAGAAGAAGCTGTTTTACATGAGGAAAAAGATGTGCACAAGATGCAATATCCGCACAGAACAGCTAGAGGGAGCAAGCGTGCACTCACAGAGCCTGCGTGGACACACTTTGCTAATCGAGAGCACCTGACAGTCAGCCGGAAAGCTCAAACACAGGAGAGCTTTATAAACGGAAGACTGGAGACTGGAGAGGGCAGAGCAGTGCTTGCAGGTGTGGAGCTGGAGGTAAAGCTAAAGGTTTACGAGAAAGAAGCACCACAAGCAAGGACCAAGCAGAAAGAAGCACTTGGGAAACTAGTGCTGGGCAAAGGAACAATCACCTTTGGAGGCAAAGCAGAGTGAAAGAAAGAAGCCTGCTTGTACCAGAGGAACCTGGGGCTAAACCGAAAGGTAACAGAAGCTTTCAGAGAGGAGACTGGCACAGGGATTGTGTTCCTGAAGAACTGCGGGAAGGAGGAAATCCCAGTTCTATATGCTGCTGGAAGCCAAGGTATGCTGACTCTGTTTCTATGAAGAAAACCTTACCTTATAAAAGGTCTTTTGAAAGTAATGCTAAACCTGTGAGAAAGGAAAGCACAGCTACCTCTCATAAGCCAAGTAGCCAACGCCCGAGGGTAGACCATGCTCATTGGCAAACACTAGAGGAACTCTTTAAACATCCAGAGAACAGGACTAGGGCCTGGCCAGAAATTATAGCCAGTGAAACCACTGATACAGACAGAGATAATTCTGAGCCGATGCAAGTGGAATTTGTAGAGCCAAGCCTTTTGTCTCAGGAAGAGATGGACTGTTCTTTGTGTATTTCAGGCAGTGCAGAGTCACTGTTAAACCTGTGAATGATATATGTTATCTTCGGAATGTTATTCATTTGCTAAATGGAAAAAGAGTGCTGAAACATTTTCTTTACTCTGGAAAGCTTAACTAAGCATTGTTACAACTGTGAAGCATAACAGTTTTTCCGTTAACCTGAGTTTATTTATTTATTTATTTATTACAAGTTCTTATATACCGCACTATTCGGCATCAGCGCGGTTTACATTATAACATAAAGACCTTAACAACAAGCTGTTTGGTTTACATCGAAAGATTTCATTCCTGAAGTTAAGGACTTTTTCTTTAGGTTGTAACCCAGCTGAATCTTATGCGTAAAGGGAAATAAATGCCTTGTTAACCCTCTACTCTGCATTCACAATTTTTCTTAGTTAGGAGCTGAACTGCTAAGACCAGGTTACACCTGGCTCTTAAAAGTCCCTCCTCTCATAATAAAATAATTTTTGTGTTCCACCTACCCTTATGACCACTGGCCACCAGGGCGGTGCACGACAATATATATCAATTTCTTTTCATTATTTATCTTTTGTTATTGTATCTTATGATGTTCTTATTGTTTGCTGGTGTGCTATTCTGTTTTTTATGATTTCCTTACCATTTTTTTCACATCTTGTTTTTATGTATTTTCTATTTTCACATGGAGGCCAGCTCCACATGGGGCATGTCCAGCTCATCCGGACATCCAAAATCTGGATGGGCTGGCTATGCATCCGATTCTGCACCCGAGGAGCTATTTATTTTATTTATTTATTTATTTAACATTTCTTTTATACCATGCTCTTTATCATCAGTGCGGTTTACAGTTAACAGAACAACTCGAGGACCGCAGGGCACTCCCGAGTTTTCATCGAACAGGGAAAACAACTTGGAAAGAACAGGAGAAACTATGTACAATTCACATGTTGCTGTGTCAATAAAGTAATGTTACAAGGGTAGAACAGGGGAGTGTGATCCAGAGTGGACCGTAATCCATTTACAGACCGCTTCCTCTTATCAAACTTGTGTTAGCTGATAAGCTATCAGGTTGTGGGATGGTATGTTTGAGGGTTTATTCATGGGAGCAGAATCGGGTGCACTGGGCCTGGATGGGCACGATATGCCCCAATTCTGGCCCATTGTACATTCAGTGCCCTGCCTGTTTAAGCCTCCCAAGGCCCCTGAATGGAGCCTAGTGACATGGCGTCCTGTCGCCATGGCACTGGGACGCCATGCAGGAGCCCCAATTGCCCGCATGCCTTTGAATGTCCCTTTACCCCACTGCCTGACACCTGGAGCAGCCTGCCATGGCCAGGATCGGATGGCAGGAAACCCCCTGCTGCTCCTCACCTGGGTTCGGTGGGCCAAGATAGAATAAGTCCCCATCTAACTCAGCAGCCCTGGACATACAGGGCTGCGACTGGAATTGGCCCTGTACATCTGGGGTTGGGGTCACATCCCCAGCCCCCCACCCCCCTCCAGAGCTCCCTACATACCTCCCCTATATGTGCAGGGAGCTAAGGATAGAGAATTGGCTCCTGGCATTTAGTGGGGTATATGCATCCAAACTGGATGAATATGCCTGCTAAACACGGCACAGAATGACCCCCAATATTTTTTATGTTGCATGTCTTATGTGTTAAATATAATGTATCTTTTAATTGTAGTCCACCTAGATTTTTAAGGTAGTGCAGATTCTAAATATCATTAAGTAGATAAATAAAAGAAAGAGGCTAGTGAAAGCTATAGGACCCAGGTATGGAGAATGTGTTTACATTAGAGAAAGAAGAAAAAAAACAATATCTATCCTGAGTGTGCTGTCAATTGTGGTTTAATCCAGGATAGGCAATCCCAAACTTCAAACATCATAGGACAATTAGTATTGTAAGATGTTCATACCAAATACAGTATGCACGAGGCAACCTCTTGTTATATGTAAACCGCTTTTGATCATCCGGAAAAACACAGTATAAAAATGTTTAATAAATAAATAAATAAAAATAAATAAATTCACTCCCAACAAAAAGCATGTCTCAAATCCTTACTGCAAACACCTCAAAAATCCAGAACACGAAGACAATCAACAATCTCAGCATATCACAAAACAAACATAAATATAACCAACAAACATGTCACAAAGCATTTGAGCTATTTGCCCCATCCCTAAGGAACTCTCTCCGATACACATTAAGAAACATCTCCAACCTTCTACCATTCCGCAAACACCTAAAAACCTACCTATTCACGGAACACTTTGGTACCACATCCTAATCACCTAAACATCACACTGCATCCCAACAAACCCCACCTATGTAAATAGTCTGTATCAGTTAAAATGTTAATTACATTTTATTTTTTTGTTAAAATGTTGAAAAAAGTATATTGCAAAAGGTTTGTAATGCTCAAAAGTTAAAATGTGTTCTTGTATAAAAAATAGTTCAATGTATAATGTTATGTTCTATGGAAACCACTTTGACCTGGTGAAAAGCGGTATATAAGTACAGCTAAATAAAAATAAATGTCCTGTCTTCACTAGTCTTACTCTTTGCTGTTTTCTTTTTCAGGTTTCTATTTGCTGGAGTGCTTGAATATATGAAAGTCTCTGTTGGTTTTCCTCACTCCGTTTTCTTTTAAGGATGCTACAGCAAAGAATACGTGTAGTGGGCTGTAAGAATGATTCCAGGCATGCTCATTTTTTAAATGTTTAGCTCACACCTTTCCGGTAGTAGATCAAAATGAGTTTCAATCAGGTATAGTGGGTGATTTCCCTGTCCCCAGAGGGCTTGCAATCGAAGACTGTACCTAAGGGAATGGAGAGTTAAGTTAATTGCCAATGGCCACAAGGAGAGCCAATGGGATATGAACTGTGGCTTTTCTGAGCCCAGGTTGCTGCCCTTGCCTACTCTTCCACTCTGCCCAGAAAATGCCATGGCAGTCAGAGGGCATCTTCAGTGGCACTGTCTGGTTTATGCTACTGAACATCCTTCTCGCAGGGGTCAATCTGGTTAGCAGGTCTTACTAATTGAATATTGGCCTAAATGAGAACCTAAATATCTTGAGAGGGGTACTGCAGAAGGGGGGTGACTATGCTATGAAACCTGCATGTCTTGGTTTACTATTTCAGGTACTCAAGTGTTTATTTAACATTTCTTATATACTGCCTTTCATGATATCAAGGTGGTTTACATTGAACAAACTGAAATTACATTGAACAGGGCATTATAACTTGGAGATAACTATTTTACAGGGAACATTGGCAATGGAGGGTTGAGTGGCTTGCCCAAGACCACAGGGAGCACCTGTGGGACTAGAAACCCCAGTCCTTCTGGCCCAAGGTTGCTGTCCTCTAGTGGGATTTGAGCCCCTGACCTTCTGGCCTGAGGTAGCTTATCCCAGCCACTAGGTCACCCAAGAGCGCATGGTTCAGAACAATGTATCCTTGAAGGATATTAGCAAAAGATTGAAGTTAAGGCATATCAATAGAAAGGTTCCAATAAAGACAAAAGTAATCCAAATGCCTTTGAGTATAGAGCAGACAGAGCTTAAAGATTCCCAATTACCCCTGCCTACTGATAACCAGATTAATATGAATAAAATACAGCCTCTAAAATGCTTGTAGGGCCAGTAATATGATTGGAATATGTCTTCACACTCAGGGTTCTTTAGGCAGGAAATAATAATAACTGTGACAATGTAAATGCATTATGCACTTTTCCCACTCTCCACTATGCACATTCATGAAACAAGCACTTTTTTTTTACCTCATTTGGGGTCAGGAGCAGGTGTAGGCATGGATGTCTCACCAACAAGGGCCAGATGTGCTTGTGCCATTCTGATATCACACCACAACATGCATCGCCCTTGCTTCACTCAGGCCATATGAACACTACATCCCCATATTACATGAACTTTCTTCCACTGGGGACGTCTACATACCTGGCTTCTAAAATTGCTCCGGGGATGTCTCCGTGCTTTGCACGCCCAAGTGCCAGTTTTCAGACATCCAACTCACAAATACAGCTTCTAAAATACCTCCCTTTATGTCTTAGAGTCCATCAAATATATGAATGGAATATGGAGGTGCGAGAGGTAGCATTCCTAAGAAATGGACGGTTACTCCAAACATCCTGAGTCAGGAAGTCAAGGAAAGTTGTGTTGTCGCATGGAAGGAATAGGAGTTATTTGGAGATTTAAAACTGAGTTTGAAACTGCTGTGGGGGAGGAAATAAAACCTCTATTTTACCAGAACATTTAGCAAGAAACCACAGAGCCGTTCCATTAAAATCATTAAAACTATTTGCTGCAGGGGACTGAATTAAGCCCTCAGTTTATGGCACTTTTGCAGAAAGCCACAGAGTTGAGCAATTAAACTGTTGAAATGGCCGGATACGGGGGAGAGGATTAAATCTCAGTTTATCAATACATTTGGCAGGAAGCTATGAAACCGTTCATTTAAAACTGTTAGAGAATAGAAGTTTGTTAAAAACTTGGCATAACATATTGCTGTTTGTAAAAGTTGATCTGGCTGCAGAGAAAGACCCATTAGTGGTGAACATAATCTTTTGGAGATGAGAGGGACAGCACTGACATGGTATAGAGGACCTGGAGATTCAGGAACATCAGTGAAACGGATGTGCATCTTTTAATGTAATTGCTATGCATGTTAAAAGGTCTATAACATAGATTTTAAAGACAGGGGAAAGCTGTCAGTTTGATAGTGCCTTGGATCATCTCTATTTTTCATTAGTTTTGGGAGGTTATTTTAGAAGCCTTAATCACAATTTCCACATAGAAAACCTGGCATTTACTTGTGAAAATGGCATCTACTTATAAATGGGGATTTTAGAAAGGGCTAAATTTACAGATGGATGTCCATAATATACAGAAACTGCAAGAGGGCATGCCAGGGATATTGTTAGGGTGTGGCCTGGGCAGAACTATCATTTGCAGGTGTCTTCTCCATTTCATATAGGGAATATATGCGTATGGCCAAACTTGTCCACGTTCTGATTTACGGCTGTTCCTTGGCACATACAGCTTCAAAAAAAATACTTGTTTCAGCCAGCTCTTTAGAGGAGGAATTAAGGAGATTATCCCCTCCCCAAATTCTAATTAAATAAAGATAGCAGCCTCGGTAGCTAAGTGGTGGCGTTTACACATATAGGTTTGCAAAATGTCCCACATACACCTGTAAGTGCCTCGGTGCATACCAGGACTGATTATTTTGGTGTGACCTGGAATTAATACGAGTGGCACAAGGAAGTGCAAATGTAGACACAGCCTTCAGAGCTCCTCTCATTTGACTGTTCTGCTGCCGCTGACTGGGTGGGACTGATGCCAAAATAGAGGGTCCATGGTCCACTTAAGTATACCCTTGGCTATGCCCCTGAAATGACAGCATTTGCATGTGTAAGTTGTGAAATACCAATGTGTGCATGTATTTACACTTGTAAGTTGCCGAGGTTCCTCTGTTGATTGCTCCGTGTAGATTTGTAAAAAGGCTCCTCCGGCTTCATCTATCACCACATACACTTGCAGTCCTGCACCTCCTGCACAGAACCTTTTCTAAAATACCGATATTCGAAAGGCAGTTACATAGTTTACAGGCCTGTAAATTGTGTAACTGCTGCTGAACGGGATACTCAATGCTGAATATCCCCTCTCTTTTCCCTTATGTGCCCCGAAGCTAACCGCGTAGCACTGGGGAGTGTCGAGGCCGGTTCGGGGAGGAGCGGAGGTGGCGACAGTCCCTTACCAGGCAGCAGCGATATTGCATGCTGCCCAGTTAGGGACCTGCAGTTAAAAGATAGGCGAGGAAAACCCTTGCTTATCTTTAAGCCGCAGGAGCTAACTGGACAGCATGCAATATTGCTGCCGCCTGGTTAGCTACTGCAGCTTCTGAGTATGTGTGGCAAACCAGGATATTCAATGCCGGGGCTGCATAAGACCCCAGCATTGAATATCCATGGTTAAGGGTTGGCAGGAATGTCATAGCCTGCCCAGATGAATATCAGGCCCTATATCAGGTGCAATTCCATTATCACTATGTTCTTGAATATCAGGCCCTATAGGAAGGAGTGGCCTAGTGGTTAGGGAAAGTTAATTGGACCGGGGTTTGAATCCTGCTAGAGGACAGCAACCTTGGCTGGAAGGACTGGGGTTTCTAGTCCCACAGGTGCTCCTTGTGGCCTTAGGTGAGACACTTAAACCTCCGTTGCCTCATGTACAAAAACAGATTGAGAGCCCTTCGGGGACAAGGAAAAATGTACACCACTTTGACTGATAGAAAAGCAGTATATAAGCCTCGTTAAATAAAATAAATATGTATCAGTTCCAATGTTCACATACTATAATTTATGCTATTTGAACTACAAGTAATCAATAAATACACTAAGAGATCCAGAAGAAATTAAGATACAAACTTTTAGAATAATAAATAGAGCAGGGCCATTTTCACTAACTCTTAATAGTCCCCAATCACATTCTAGAGGCCTTTGTTGAAAGGAAAATTTTAAGAAGTGAAAAATGAACAGGAATACTGACTGAGCTAGGCTAGACCTATATCCCTAAATCAATGCCATCAATCGTTCAGGATAGAGGTTTCCACAACCTTATTAGACAGACTAACAGTCAATTGGGAAGGATCAGAAAAGATATATCTAATCCCCTGAAACTGGATATCTCGGAATAAATGAGACCCCTAGCTCCAGCAACTGTGGCCTCTTCAACAAAAACTGTTTCCTCTTCTTTTGAGTCACATGCGAAACATCAGGAAATATAGAAATTTTGCAATTATGAGCGGGACCGAGGCGTGGTTGTGTCTGATGATCTTAAAGTAGCTAAACAGGTAGAAAAGGCAACGGCAAAAGCTAGAAGGATGCTTGGGTGCATACGGAGAGGAATGGCTAGCAGAAAAAAGGAGGTGATAATGTCTCTGTATAAGTCTTTGGTGCGATCTCATTTGGAGTATAGTGTGCAATACTGGAGACCGCACCTTCAAAAGGATGTGAGCAGGATGGAGTCGGTGCAGAGGGTGGCTACTAAAATGATTAGTGGTCTTCATTATAAAGCATATGAGCACAGACTGAAGGATCTTAATATGTACACCTTAGAGGAAAGGCAGGATAGAGGTGATATGATTGAGGTGTTTAAATACCTCCGTGGCATAAATGTTCAGGGAGAGAGACTCTTACAATTGAAAGCAAGTTCTGCTACGAGGGGACATGGGATGAGGGTGACGGGAGATAGATTCAGGAGTGATATGCGGAAATATTTCTTTACAGAAAGAGTAGTGGATCCGTGGAATGGTCTCCCAGTGGAGGTGGTAGAGATGAGGACAGTAACTGATTTCAAAAAGCATGGGACAAATACAGCGGATCTCTAAAGGTAAAAAGTGGACTGTTGTAGTTGTTGATATGGAAGGACAGACTAGATAGGCCATGTGGTCTTTTTCTGTCGTCATATTTCTATGTTTCTATGTAAGGATACAACACAAAATATAGAGAAATGTTGTAACCATTCCGTCAGACTCCAGTGCCAACTGTATTATCAACATTGCAGGTTTCACAGCACAGTCTCCATAACTTCTCTAGAAAATTAGTTAAATCCAGACTATACAAAGATAACCCGGACTATAGAACTTCATCAGGTTTCTTCTCCCCAATGTGAAGGTAATAGTTCTTAGAGACAGATGGAACAAAGGATTCAGGCACCTTCAAAACCACAGATATATTTCTTACGCATCTCATGGGAAGATAAAATAACAGGAGATTTGATCAGTGTCAAATTCCTGGGTCTGACCATATTTTCCAAACTATCTTTTAGTGGGGCACTAAGTTCTCTTTCACCAGCATATAAATATAAGACTCATACTTAAACATTTTTTGTTCTTGAGAATGGAACTTGGAGCCCAGATCTTTCACTTGGGCCTCTAAATCCTAAGACTCTACCATAACATGAGATAGCTGCGCAGATAACTTAGAAATTTGCCCTGACAAAATTAGTTGCCATTCAGCTATAGCCTCCCATATATCCTCTATAGTGAAAGTCTCACACTCACTTCATTCAGCAATTGATGCAAACCCTGGTATACCTCCAACTGCTGTCTGCATGGAGGAATTCCGTTGTCATTACAGCCCTAGACCCTCTTGCCTTAACATGCTTTCTCATCTCACTACGCCAAAGCATGCTGAATCCGAGCTGCTATGATCTTCACCAAACTGACTCCACCTGCTGCTGCCACTCTGGCCATTCCTCTACAAGAGACATACTATACTCCCCAAGAGTGGGGTCAAACTTTCCACATAACATTCTCTTCACATCGAGGACTCCTTGGAGGGTTGCAGGGTCTGGTATGGGGCCATAAACTGAAATGCCGGGTACATCAGACTTGGGTGCCAGAAGATATCACTGGGTCTTCTCCTTCCTTT
This sequence comes from Ichthyophis bannanicus, assembly GCA_033557465.1. Taxonomy (NCBI): domain Eukaryota; kingdom Metazoa; phylum Chordata; class Amphibia; order Gymnophiona; family Ichthyophiidae; genus Ichthyophis; species Ichthyophis bannanicus. The sequence continues at coordinate 271,046,793 of CM066036.1, forward strand.
TCACCTTTGTGGAAGTAAAAATTCCCAAGATACTCCTTTCAGCACTAGGGTGCTGCCATCTTGGCCGCTGAAGCTTCTGGAAATCCTTTAACCATCTCTTAATTGCAAACATCAAGGCAATATGTAATATAAATTAACAAGAGGGGAAAGCATGCTGAGCATAGCTCCTAGAATTCTTTCCAGCCTCTCTGTGCGCATGTGTGCATGCAGTCTGTTTGTATCAGCATTGCCTGTGTATGGTATGTATCTTGTGCGTGTATGTGTGCGTGCATATTTCTGTTTTGTGTGTTTATTTGCTTTGTGTGTGTGTGTGTGTCTGTGTGTGTGTGTGTGTCTCCATTTCGTGTATGCATTTTAGTGAGTTGATATGTGTGTGACAAGTTTGTGTCATTGCATCTGTGTTAGTGTAAGTGCCTGTTTATACTTGAATGTGTGTGCATGAGTGTTTGCATCTATGTTTCTGTGCATGCATGGACATGTTAGCATGTGTTTGTGTGTTTTTATCTGTGCTGTTTTTCTGTGAACCTATGATCGGGAGAGGAGTGGAGAGGAAAGGGCTATTTGACATGTGCAATTCCATTAACGCTATGTCATTGTGAATCAGTGGTAAAGGGGATAGAAGGATACCTCTGTGAGGAAAGGCTTAAAAGGTTAGGGCTTTTCAACTTGGAAAAAAGATGGCTGAGGAGAGCTATGATACAGATCTATAAAATAATGAATGGAGTGGAACAGATAAACAATTTTTTACTCCTTCAAAAAGTCGAAAGACTAGGGGACATTCAATAAAGCTATAATATGGCACATTTAAGACTAATAGGAGAAAATACTTTTTCACTCGGCATGTAATCAAACTCTGGAATTCTTTATTGGAGGATGTAGTAAAAGCTGTTAATGTATCTGGGTTCAAAACAGGTTTGGACAAGATCCTGGAGGAAAAGTTCATAAACCATTATTGAAGAAGATGTGAAATCTACTTCTTACCCCTGGAATAAGCAGTATGGAGTGTGTATACCTTTGGGAACCCAAGAGGTACTTGAGACCTGGAATGGCCACAGTTGGAAACAGGATATTGGGCTTGATGGACCTTGGTCTGACGCATATCTTCCCCTCTCTTTCCACCCCTTCCCTCCCCTTTTCTCTTCCCTTTGGGACTGACACATCCCTTATAGTCTGTTTTTATTGCTTTTTAGGATTTTGGACTATGTGTTTGATACAATACATTGTAGCTTTATGTTTTTTAACATTATTTCAAGTTAGTCATGTTTTATGGGATTTTTTCATTTTTTAAGTTTCGGTCTAACAGTGCTGGTCTTTGATGCACATATGTATGTGACTATAGATTTTAGTCACTGTTTTTACGTACAATTCATTTTCAATTTACTTGTGTGTAAGTTTGAGAATATGTAAAGTACTTGTCAATACATTATGCTCTCTTTATATATATGTCACTTTTGTTCTGTTAAGGGTGTTTTTTTTAAATCTGTGATATTGCTCACTTGGTGCTTTCATATGTACATGCCACTTTTTTTAGAATTGCTGTCTTTTACACTATATCTTTTTATTTGTATATGGTTTTCTACCACACTTTTATGTTATGATTCTATTGTTATGATCTTATTGTTTTACCCATTGGGGCAATGTATTCAGCTACATGGAGGAACATTTGAACCAGTCCATTTGTTTCCTTCTGAAAAAGTCCGTAAACTATTATTAAAGTGGATTGGGAAATTCACTGCCACATGTAATCTATTTTTTTGGTCATCCTGCCAGGTACTTGTGACATGGACTAGCCAATGTTGGAAACAGGATACTCGGCTTGAGTAATTAATTAATTAATTTAGCTAGGCTTATATACCACTTTTCACCGGATCAAAGCAGTTTACAGTGAACAGAACATCAGTTACATAGAACAAATAACATCTTGGATAGCAAGTAACACAGTTACATGGAACAAATGACACTTTGGTTATATAGTATATATAACAGCAAACTATTTGATGGACCATTGGTCTGAACCAATATGGAAAATCTTATTGGGGGGGGACCTGAAAACTGTAAATGCTATGACGAGGAATATTCAGTGGCATTAACATGGTTAGTACCACTGGATATCCACAGCTGTTGCTGCTACACAGGTACTGTTGCTACACACACCAATGATATGGGGTTGGCATTGGGGTATTCTGTCATGGAGTAGAGGTAGCACCCATCACTAACCAGGCAGCAACTCTATTGAGTTGCTGCTCGGTTAATGAGCCGCAGGAAAAGCGGTTAGCATCAGGGCACGTAAGGGCCATCATCAGGCATATTCAGTGGCACTAACAGTGTTAGTACTAAACCGTGGTAAAAGAGAAGGAACCTTTATTGTAGATCAATAAAAACGGCCATAAATGCCCGACATAGGCCGTGCTTCGAAATATCTTCTTCAGGGGGATTCTGGCGTACTGTATCCATAAACACATGAACAAAGTAAATATGCACATATACAAATGGTTCATAAAAATAGATAAAATAAATAAATAAACATAAAATAAATTATTATTAAAAACCATATCACAAACATACTGCACTTATAAAGTAAGAATTGTAATCCAATAAATAAAGGGTAAATAAAAACCATCAAATAAACTCATCATATACTAGTAAAACAACTGTTCGAATGTCAGAAAACTTAATATAATAAATGAAATAAACATTAATAAAAATGAATGATGATGAACATTAATAAATTTGAAAAAAAAATCAAAACATGTACAGGTGTGTTAGACAAACACAAACTTCATAAACAATACCTCTTTTTGTAAAATTAAAACAAAAACATTCAGATTGATCTTGTGCTATAACAAAAGAAGAGGAAGAGATGATCAGAACCATCATTTACCGAGGCACGGCGGACACGGTGACGCTCCCCTTCGCCCACCCCCCTTCACCCGCAATAACTCACCACACTCCATTGTTGGCAAAAACACCGGTCGCAGCTTTATTAACTTTAACAAACTTCAACAATAATTCCAAACAATACATTCCCGCCTCTACCACAATAGTAATGACTCACCAGCCATGTGGGTAGCAAAGTGAGGTCATCGCTGCTTCCACCGCAGCGAGGCTACTGCTCTCATCCTGCCACTCCTTCCTCCGGCTTCACCATATTACTAGCAAAAGCCTCACCGGGGTTATCCGGATCGGGGGTACCCCACTCTCGCCCAACTAATAGCTACGGCTCCGGACCCCGGAAACCTCCGGGATCCCGCCACCGGTTCAGGCGATCCTAGATCCCTGAACCCCCCCCCCCCCAAGCTGCGACCGATGCACCTCCTGCCTAAGACCTCTTCCACGGCCTCCTGCCAGTCATTGAGGAGCAAATCCAACTCCACGGGGGATAAATGCACCCCATGCTGCCGATATAAACCTGCGCAAGAAACGTCCACCCAGGGGTGCTGTATCTGAAAACCCCCATGCTCCACCACCCAATGCCCAATCTGGCGATTAATCTTCGTTAACCCACGAGATAACCACCGCTGCTCCCCACAGGCCGGCTGTGGAATAATATCTGACCATGCTAACAGGACATCAGGGAACATTTTCAACACTTCAGTCATGTCCTGTTTAGCCGCACGAATCAACTGCTTACAAGTCCATGAGCCCAAATCATTGCCCCCCAGATGTATCAGCAGCAACTTCGGCACTTCCTTCACTCGCCCATGCTGTCGCAGCAAAGGCAAGAGCTGCACCCAACGCAGTCCCCTCTCACCCAGCCATAGAAACACCATCTCCGCCGGGTCCATCCCGAGATTGGGCCCCATCGGCCGTACTGCTGCTCGCCGCTTAGCACAATGCACAAAGGAGTGACCAATCAACCAGCATGTCCAAGGATGCCCATCTGAAATGCAAAAGAACAGTTAGCAGCCCCCCCAGAACCCCTTCCTCCCCCTCACAAGCGCACATAAGCCTGAAATGCTTGCGAACGCCATCGGCCAATCCGCTGAATCTTACCCTGCGGCAACCCCTCAGCCGCTGCACTGGTAGCGGCTCCTATCCGGAAGGAATGTGGATCAAACCCCCCCCGGCTCTACTCCTACCCTTAACAATGCCAACCGCAGGACCGCCGCAAACTGAAAACGCGTCAGCGGGGTTGAATCTTTGTGCAATAATAATTGCCCCCCACCCGCTGGACGCACTCCCAAATAATCCCTCACCAATGCCACCGGGCAAGTCATGGAATTCCCTATCGCTCTTAACACCACCCAATGACCACAACCCCGCTGATCTGTTTTGGACTTTGCCAGCAATATACGCAGCTCGCGGCCCCTCAGAATACACGTGCTCCCTCCCCAAACCTTGTTCTAACTGGTGTGAATCTGCCACTAATTCCCCAGCTCGAAAGGCCCCAAAAAAACGCCAGGCTAAACGCCGCCCGAAACAGCCGCGTTTCATAGGAAGAGGCCGCGACCCATGGCAATGTCGCGGAAAGTCGCGCCAGCAGCTCGTGCATAATCGGCCAGCGACCATCTTGTGGAGTCAGCTGAGAACGCTCCCATCCCAGTAATAGCCTCCATTTCAGAAACCCACCACCCAGACAACCCCAACCAACCGCCTGCACAAAGAAGGAGAATCCTGCAAAGTGGACCTGCACTGTCACTTTGGACAACCCCTTGGCCCTAGCCGCAACCATGTATTCAGCCATCAAATGGTCGGGCACCGGCCCTTCCCGCCACCCCCGAGTCACCAGAAAGCTGACCACGTCATCACTGCCACGCTGATACTTCGTCCATGTCACCGGCGCCACCGACAGTTGCAGCAGCGTCAGCATCTCCACCGGCCAATTCGCCATAAATCCTCCGGGACCTGCGCACCCAAGGCGTCCACTGCTGGCACCAATGTCCGGAACTGCTCTCACTTAAAACGAGAAAGAGCATCCGCAATACTGTTAGTGCTACCCGGAATATGGCGAGCCCTAACAAATACATTCAACCGCAAGCAAGCCAATACCACTGACCTCATCAAGGCCGCTACCTGCAAACAACGAGGCGTATAATTATTTATCACACTAACTACCACCTCATTGTCACATCACCATATCACCCTGCGATTACGCAACCTGTCTGGCCAAAGTTCCAAGACCACCATGAAAGGAAACAACTCCAAGAACGTAATGTTTGCTGTTAAGTCCTCATCCCACCAAGCCTGCGGCCAGGGCGCTACATACCACGCCCCCCCCCCCCCCCGAAGTAAATACCTAACCCACCACTGCCGGCAGCATCCGTGAAGAGCTGCAGGTCGACAGAAGAAACCGCCGCCTCCATCAACACCGCCGTGCCGTTGAACTCCCGCAAGAACACGTCCCACACCCCTAAGTCCGCCCGCATACTCCATGACATCCTGATCCGATGATGAGGCTTTAACACACCCGCCGTAGCTGCCGCTAATCGCCGTAAAAACACCCTGCCCATTGGTATCACCCTGCAAGCAAAATTCAAAGAGCCAAGTAAGGCCTACAGCTCTTTCAATGTGATTTTACGCGATACCAGTGCAGTGGCAACAAGCAACCGCAAACGCACCACCTTTGCCTCCAGCAAGCGTGCCACCATTGCCCTGGAATCCAGCTGTATACCCAAAAAGGTGATGCTCATAGCCGGACCCTCCGTTTTCTCTCCTGCCAGCAGCACCCCCCACTCCAGTGCTAAGGTCACGAAACCGTCCAACAACATCTGACACTGCATCGTCTGCGCCCCCCCCCCCACGAACAGAAAATCGTCCAGATAGTGCACAATATTCGCGCAACCTACCTTTCGCGTCAAAGCCCAATGCAAAAAGGTGCTAAACATTTCAAAGTACGCACATGAGATCGAGCAGCCCATCGGCATACATTTATCGAAATACCAGCTCACCTCAAAACAAAATCCCAACAACGGAAAGGCCGATGGGTGAACTGGCAGCAACCAAAATGCCGACTCGATGTCCACTTTTGCCATCAGGCTCCCCACTCCGCACGCCGCAACAAGTCCACCGCTGCGTCAAAGGATGCATAACGGACCGTACACCATCGTTTCGGAATCTGATCATTAACTGACGACCCGACGGGGAATGACAGGTTATGAATTAACCTGTACTTCCCTGGCTCCTTTTTGGGAACAATACCCAAAGGGGACACCACCAAATTGGCAAATGGCCAGCAAGCAAAGGGACCAGCCAGCCTCCCCAATTCCCGCTCCTTCTGCAATTTAGCCCGAACCACCTGGGGAAACCGTCTCACTGAAACTGCATTGTCCGCCCATACTGACCTTACCACCCCAATCACCGTAATATGAAAACCATCCCTAAAACCCCCCTCCAGCACCCCTGAGCCCTCCGCCATGGATAGTGACGGAGCCAAGGCTGCATAGCCTCCAGCCGAATTGGCGTGGACGCATGCCCCCCAAATCCTCACTACTTGGACGCCATAAGGGGGGGGGGTGGGGGAGGCCTGCTTCGTACATTTAAGGGCGGAATGCCCCCCTCCACATATGGAACAGGCGTGCCGAAACTTACAGTCGGGAAATGGACAGGATGACTTATTGAAGTGCCAGCACAGATCCCCAGAGCCCTCCCCCCTACCTCTGCAGTCCAAATGCCCCCTCCCAAAAGGAACGCCCCCTACCCACCACGCCTGCCCCCCCTTTTGCACCCCCTTGTCCCCCTGCCCCCCCCCCCCAGCGCCACCAGACCTGGCAGCCATTTGGGTCAACCACAAACTAATGTCCTGTGTCCCCCAGGACAACAGCTTGTTCTCTTCCATCTTATCCCAAAACTTTTCATCATAGTTGAGCCAAGCCCAACCGTCATGTGTCTGCGCAGCTTCCAATATCGAATCAGCATATGCTAGAAGCATCCCGTATTGCTCCGGATACTGATGACCCCACACGCTGGCTAACCGCAAGAAAGCCCTCGTCCAGTTCACCACATTACGGGAAACCCTCTTGACCCTACCCGCCTTCTCATCCTCCTTCCTCTTCTTGCAGCTCTCGCCCTACCGCCGTCTCCCCTCCAACAACCAGAAGATGTCGATGTACTTCCTCTTCCGAATCCTTCTGTGAAACACCCATGGAACCCCCTCTCACTGCTCCGAAAAGGACACCAAAGTCGGAACCGACCCGCTCCCCTCCACTCCAATGGCTTTCGTAACCGCTGCCCGGCCCCCCAAATCCTCCCCCGAAGTGTCCGTCGATGATCCGCTGGACGAAGAAGATGAAGTGTCGTCCCTATGACATCTCCGACAAGCATGCTTACGCTTCCTCCGTGCCTTGCCCCCAACGCCCCCACCCAGTCCCCCCATGCCCCCTGCCCCCCGCATCCCCAGCAGGCAACTCACCCCTCTGCTCAGCCGCAGCGCTGGCCTCAGATGCACCCGCCGTCCGCTCGGTGGGTAGCTCCAGCTCTTGCGTGCTCCGTACCCCTTCCGCATGCTCGACCCCATTGCCATCCTTGAAGTTATGCCTTCCGACCTGATTGCTGCTCCTCCTGGCCTTCCCACGCCAAATCCTCCCGGCAACTGCCACGCCGCCACAACCTGAGAAGGAAGAAAAGGAAAAACAGGGGGGGGGGAGCAGCCCCAGGCCAGGAAGGCTGCCATGCTCCCAGCCAATCTACCCTTGATGTGCCTTGCCCCCAGCCCCTCCAATAGTCCCAGGCCGAGGGCCCACTGGCCTGAAACACCCCCACCCCTGTCCAACCGCCCCAAATCTGACTACCTGGTTACACTGCCCCGCCTGTAAACCCCCCATGGGCACCACCGCCTCACTACCCCACCCCTAGTACTTAACCTCTGCTCCGCTCCTACCCCCCTTCCCCCAGCAGAGCAGCCCCCCCCCCCGGAGTATGGCACACTGGCCTCGGGGGTCCACCTGCAAATGGAGCCCAGTGCCCCGGGGCTCCATAGCCCACGCTTGCCCCCTGCCCACTGAGGATACCCTTGCCCCAACACCTCTCCTTGCACGGGCTCTCCCAGACCACGCTGCCCCCCAGGGGCAACTGCAGGAACCCCCCTCTCCCCCCTCCTGCTCACCCCATCCCCACTGAGCAAGGCCCTGCTCCCCCTCTGAGGGAGACTATCTGAACAGTGCCTGGAACCCCCACTCCTCTTTCCCCCTCTATCACCCCCCCCCCCTCTTGCTGGCACGAGCCGGCATGACACTCACCCACTCAGCACCAGCGCCACCAGGGACCCTCCACGTGCTCCCGAAACTGCAGGCCAATCAGAGACGTTGCCTCACCTCCCAGTGTCTCCCCGCTGCCCTGATCACAGCTCAGGCCCTCGGAGCCGCAATTGCCGTCTCCAGAAGGAACGCACTAAATAGAGGAAATTAAGAAATAAAGCTGAAAATGCTGTACCATCTGCCACGTCTGCCGCCTCCTGCCCTGTGCGCTAGAATGTGAGGCGCGCCGGCTCCTGCTCTCTCGCCTCCCTCCCACTCGCCTCAATCAATTCCAATTGGCTCCCTCCGCTGCCATTCAACCTCGGGAGCCAATCAATTCAAATGACGCTGCCCCAGGCCTCCCATCATGCCTCCGGTCCCCACGGTCCGCGGCACGAAGAGGACGCCATGCGCCGCCGGCCTGGTTACAGCCGGCCGGCCAGATACGTGGCCCTGCGGCCTTTTATTTACCGAAGCAGGAGTGAGCAAGAACAAACATGTTATTTAAAAAGCTAAACGTTAGTACTATAAAAACCTCGACTGTAAAGGTGTGTGTTATGGAACCAGGAAATTGATTGCTAAAACCATAAAAATTAATAAAACAAAACTGACCCCATATATAAAAAATAACACAGCAACCTTTACCTAAACAAAAAATAAGCCAAAGGACAGCCAAATTTGCAAAACATCAAAGGGTATATTGTATCAAATTACAGACCGGTGAGCCTGACGTCAGTACCAGGGAAAATGGTAGAAACCATCATAAAGAACAAAATTACACAGCATGTAGATAGTCATGGCCTAATGGGAGACAGCCAACATGGCTTTAGACAAGGAAGATCTTGTCTTACTAATCTGATCTGTTTTTTTGAAGGTGTGCATAAACAGGTAGACAAAGGTGAGTCGGTTGATATAGTGTATCTGGACTTTCAGAAAGCTTTTGACAAGGTCCCCCATCAGAGACTTTTGGCAAAGCTAAAAAGTCATGGGATAGGAGGCAGTGTACTATTGTGGATCGGGAACTGGTTAAAAGATAGAAAGCAGAGGGTAGGGCTAAATGGCCAATATTCCCAATGGAAAAAGGTGAATAGTGGAGAACCCCAGGGATCTGTACTGGGTCCCCTACTTTTTGACATATTCATAAATGACCTGGAAAAAGGAATAACTAGTGAGGTTATCAAATTTGCAGATGACACAAAACTGTTTAAAGTTGTTAAAACCCAAGAGGATTGTGGAAAACTGCAGGAGGATCTGGATAAATTGGAAGACTGGGCATCCAAATGGCAGATGAAATTTAATGTGGACAAGTACAAAGTTATGCACCTAGGAAAGAACAACCCACACTATAGTTACACGATGCAAGGCTCCACATTAGAAACCACCACCCAGGAAAAAGATTTAGGAGTCATCGTGGATAACATGTTAAAACCCTCCGCCCAGTGTGCAGCGGCGGCCAAGAAAGCAAATAGAATGCTAGGTATCATAAGGAAAGGGATGGAGAATAAAACAAAGGATATTATAATGCCTCTGTATCGCTCCATGGTACGACCGCACCTTGAATATTGTGTGCAATTCTGGTCACCGTATCTTAAAAAGGACATAGAGTTATTAGAAAAAGTACAGAGAAGAGCCACCAAATTGGTGAAGGGGATGGAAGGCTACTCCTATGAAGAGAGGCTAAAAAGGTTAGGGCTCTTTAACCTGGAAAAGAGACGGCTGAGGGGAGATATGATAGAGGTCTATAAATTAATGAATGGAGTGGAACGGATAAACGTGGATCAATTGTTTACGCTATCAGAATATAGAAGGACTAGGGGACATGTAATGAAGCTACAGGGTAAACTATTTAAGACAAATAAGAGAAAATATTTCTTCACTCAACGTGTAATCAAACTCTGGAATCTGTTACCGGAGGATGCAGTAAGGGCTGTTAGTATAGCTGGGTTTAAAAAAGGTTTGGACAAGTTCCTGGAGGAAAGGTCCATAAACCACTATTAAAAAGGGACCCAGGATATCAATGCTTGACCTAGTACAAGCACTGCAGAACCTGTGTCTTTTGGGGAAACTGCTAGGTACGTATGACCTAGATTGGCCACTGTTGGAAACAGGATACTGGGCTTGATGGACCTCGGTCTGACCCAGTATGGCATTTCTTATGTTCTTATGTTCTTATGTTCTTAAAACATGGCAAGATTAAGAAGCAAACCCAAGGGTAATGTAGTGCCTGATTCTAAATGTGTAAGGAGCCTTTCATATGAGTCGCAAGCAAAAAAATGTATCTTTTACTATTTCTCGTGATGCATTAATTTCGTCTTATGGGCTATGAGACAACACATAATTAAAAGAATCCTTTACCTGAAGATGAATACACAATTGAGAACTGCAAGGCAGGAACCTTTCCATGTAAAGCCGCTAAGCAGAAAAACTGAAAATATTCACTATCCCGAGGACGCCGGCCCTTGTGCCCTTTAAAGTTACCCAAACCGCGGGAGTATTGATGCGTGTCGGCTCCTGATTGGAGGATGTGCTGCTCCCACCAGACTCTGAAAAAGCTACCACGGGAAATGGCATCGCAAAAAGAATCTTATAACATAAAAATACATAACCCTACATTTGTATCCTAATAGAAACAGATTCATATTTATTAATACGGTCAGATGATCCACCCAAAGTGCCTGCACTATTAAAAAGGTTTAAAAGCAGTATTGAATAGAAAGGAAGGACAATTTTAGCTTTCATTGCTCCAGATGGAAACTTCAGTCCTATAGACAAATGTGATCCATATATCAAAAAGTGAATACAAATAAAGATAAACCACTATTGATCTAATCAAATTATAAAAGACTGTCCAACAGATACATTAAGGAACCCCAGCTAATAATACTCCAAATTTCAATCCATTATACGATGCAAACAAGGGCATCTCATATAAAACGTAAAAAACTATTTGATAATCATAAGGACATAATTCCAACAAATTACCATTTATTATCAAAAATAAAAACATAATAAATAAATAAATAATCATAGCACTGCACACACAAAGGCTATAAAGGTTAGGGCTCTTTGACCTGGAAAAGAGACGGCTGAGGAGAGATATGATAGAAGTCTATAAATTAATGAACGGAGTGGGACGGGTAATCATAGATCGATTGTTTACGCTATCAGAATATAGAAAGACTAGGGGACATGCAATGAAGCTACAGGGTAAACTATTTAAGACTAATAATAGAAATTTTTTTTTCACCCAACGTGTAATCAAATTCTGGAATTTGTTACCGGAGGATGTAGTAAAGGCTGTTAGTGTAGCTGGGTTTAAAAAAGGTTTGGACAAGTTCCTGGAGGAAAGGTCCATAAACCATTATTAAGAAGGGACCCAGAATATCAATGCTTGACCCAGTACAAAGTCATTTTATTCAAAAACATTGATTACAAACTAAAGATACCATAGCTCATAATTCATCCCAAAAGTGAGTGTGAGACTACTTGAGCAATGATTCTTAAACATAAAAAGCAGAACACTGATGGTGATCTGATCCTAAATGTAAATACTGTGCATAGCTCAAAAATCTAATTGTGCCTATTACGTAAAATAATGTCAAACTTCAGAGAAATGCAAATCCCCAAGAATGAAATAAGAATAAATAAAAAATAGAACTTCTAAGCATCATGAGTATGCCGACAAAACGCGCAGAATAACAGGACATCATTCGTTCTATAATCGTTATTTTATATTTCCTGACATATAGGGGCTTATTTACAAAGTCGCAGTAGCGGATTCCGCCCGATATCAGGGCCGCGGCCCCCATTTGAATTCAGTGGGGCCGCGGCTTCGATATCGGGTGGAAGCCGCTACCGCGGCTTTGTAAACAAGCCCCATAGAGTTTTTTAGTTCACATAATTGTGGTCTCAAAGTTTTCCTCTTAGTTTTATCATTATTATCTTTAATGTTATAATTCATAATTCATAATTGCTATTTATTGTCCTTCATTTTTATCATTTGTATAATTGTTATAATTTTAATAATTTGCATTGTCTTAGCTTCAAGTTTGAGCCCTAATTGGTCCTATCTTGCTACCTTTGTTTTTTATGGTCCTGGTTTCCCGCTGCTGTTTTATATATGTTTTCCTGTCATATATACCCTTTCATACTAATACTGTTATTTGTGATATAATTTCAGCTTTTATCTTATACATATGGTTACATCGGTTGCTGTGCAATCCATAGTGACTGTAAGTACTATTATACTTTATGTATGTGAGCCCTAACTCTTAGTCCATGGTTGTGTTCTTACGATTTATATTATATTGATGTTCTTGTTTTTTAATAATTTTTTAATTTGCTCTTAATGAACATTGGATACTACATTTCTAATCATTATTATTTTACATATATTTATATGTCTTATTTTATATAATTTAGTGTTTTTGTATTTTTTATACTTTTATTATTTTATATAATCATGTATTATTACGTAATCTGGTTCTTTATATTCTTTATAATATTTATTTGTTGCTTTGCAGTTCTCAGCCCCCTGACAAAGGCTGTGCCGAAACGCGTTGGGGCGTTTTTTAATTTAATAAAGCATTAGTGACCACCCATCACCTTTCGCTTATTGTGTGGTTCTCTTTGTTACTGCGAGAGGTTGCTCCTCTTGTGTTGCTTCTGGTTCCATAACATACACACCTTTACAATTGAGGTTTTTATAGTACTAACATTTAGCTTTTTAAATAATATGTTTGTTCTTGCTCACTCCTTCGGTAAATGATGGTTCTGATCATCTCTTCCTCTTCTTTTGTTATAACACAAGATCAATCTGAACGTTTTCGTTTTAATTTTACAAAAAGAGGTATTGTTTATGAAGTTTGTGTTTGTCTAACACACCCATACATGTTTTGATTTTTATTTCAAGTTTATTAATGTTCATCATCATTCATTTTTATTAATGTTTATTTCATTTATTGTATTACGTTTTCTGACATTCCAACAGTTGTTTTACTAGTATATGATGAGTTTATTTGATGGTTTTTATTTATCCTTTATTTATTTGATTATAATTTTTACTTTATAAGTACAGTATGTTTGTGATATGGTTTTTAATAATAATTTATTTTATGTTCATTTATTTATTTTATCTATTTTTATGAATCATTTGTATATGTGCATATTTACTTTGTTCATATGTTTATGGCTACAGTACGCCAGAATCCCCCTGAAGAAGATATTTCGAAACACAGCCTGTGTCGGGCATTTATGGCCGTTTTTATTGATCTACAATAAAGGTTCCTTCTCTTCTACCACGGTTTAGTACTAACACTGTTAGTGCCACTGAATATGCCTGATGATGGCCCTTACGTGCCCTGATGCTAACCGCTTGTTGGGGGCATTCTGGGGAGGAGTGACGATCGATAACTGGGAAGCAGTGATATTGCATGCTGGCCGGTTGGCGACCTGTGCCTAAAAGAAAGGCGAGAAAATAACCTCGCCTTTTAGGTGCAGGAGCTAACTTGGCAGCATGCTACCCAATTAGCAGCTGCAGCTTGTGGCACGTGTGACAGTCCCCGGATAATCAATGCCAAGGTTGCATATGACTTTGGAATTGAATATCCAGGGTTAGGGGTCGGCGGGCATGGCTATGCAACATAGCGGCGCATATCTGCTCAAGTGAATATCGGGCCTGTAGTGGCTACATATGTGTGCAAATGACTAGAATATTTGTATTTACATGCATTGTTACTACCTAAAAATAGCTAACTTCTTATAAAATTACCCCTAAATGTTTAAACATGCAATTGTAATATGTTTTATTACATTGATTTCTGAATGAGTAAAATGTATTTCAAAGTAAAGAGGATTGTAATAAAAAAGGAATGATGCCAGTAAGGTCCACATTTCCTTTTTAAATGTCCAAAATAACATGAATAAAATGCATGTTCAATAAAAACTAGGAAGGTTCTTCCACCATCACCACACATGCCCTTCCCAGAAGGCTGCAATACATCCCTGCCCATAGTGAAATCATTTTAAAAGCAAAATGGAAAATCATCATAAAATCACTTGATGCTAAAGGAAACGCCTAAGGCTCAATTCTGTGCCACGAATAGTGGGGATGGACGTCCCATTGGGATGCAGGATCAGAATCGCAATCTCCTCTGTATGTTCGGCTCAGACCGGATGTACAGAGGGGATCTATGTCTGGGACAGAATAAGCTTGGCATGGTTCAACTGTGTCTGATTGTGCTCTGTTAATACACATTGGCATGCCTAACTACTTCCATTTGCAATCTGGTGACAGTGTTTGTTATGGGAATATTTTCTCAGAATGTGTCTCTGGGCCATGCGCTCATATTATTGTATATCCTTTCTGACATATGGTGTTTGACACTCCAAACCTTCATTTGTGCTAAAGCATGTTCTTTTAGCAGCTAAAGGTGCAACAACTCCCTTTCTGCATGCCATACATCAATAGTGTGATTAATTACAAGAGAAATGCCCAGATGCACGGAGAAGCTGGAGAGAGAAATGTTCCTTCCTAATGGGCCCAATTCAGAAAAACCAACTCGCCCTTTGTACGACAATAACGCCATCTTATAAGCATAAGTTCCGACAGGCCAAATCCAGAAAAGAGACTGGTGCGCACATAAACAGCAAAGGAAAAGCAAGTGCACACAGTAATGTCAAGCGTTTTTAAATTATAGACAAATGGGCTACATATATTAACATAGCATTCTAATATTGTCTGCACCCGTTGCAGAGAAACCCGTAGAGGATTGCTTAACCAGCCAAAGCGCCAATATCTCTATATCTGGGTTTGCAGGGGCTTAAACATCATACACGTACCCCAACAGTATTTCCATGGCATCGGGAGCTTTCCCCAATGCCTGGATCATCTGAGATGAAGTGTCAAACTTCCCTTCTGATGATCCAGGCATCATGGAAAGCCCCTGATGCCATCAAAATACTGTTGGGGGCACCTGTGCCCCCGACAGAAAGCAACTGCCTGGTGGCCTAGTGGCCACGATCCCCCTACCAGTCCAACTAAAAATAACCCTGGTGGTGTCCCGATTCCCCTCCACCCACCTGACTAAAAATAACCCTGGTGGCCCAGGGTTCCCTATCCCCCACCTGTCCAACTAAAAATAACCCTGGTGGCCTAGCAGTCCTAATCCCCCCCCCACCCGCCTAACTAAAAATAAGCCTGGTGGCCCAGTAGCCTCGATCCCCCCCCCACCTGCCCAACTAAAAATAACCCTGGTAGCCCAGGGGCCCCAAATCCCCTCACCCAGTACCTTTACAAAGGAGCAGAAGCATTGCCCAAGAGCTCCCACTCCTACTCCGCCATCTTGAAAAATGGCAGCACCTGGGCCCGTGCGATGCATCCTGAGGTCAGAATGCCCTATAAGGGAGAAAATACCATATAGGCCGTCTGAACCTCATTTAGTATATGCCAGGATGTACCATGCAGGATCAGGAGCTGCCATATTTCAAGATGGAGGCTCAGGAGCAGGAATGAGTGGGCAACACTCCCGCTCTTTTGTAAAGGTATTGGGAGAAGAGTGGGAGGTTCGGGGCTGCAGGGCCATAGGGATTATTTTTAGTTGGGCAGATGGGGGGGATCAAGGCCATTGGACCACCAGAGATTTGGTTTCAGTTGGGGGCACTGGCCCCCGATAGTATTTTGATGGCATCGAGGAAAGTCCCCAATGCCATCAAAATACTGTCAGGGTGCAAATGTAGATTAGTTGCACTGTGCCCCTGTTTCTGTGGGAGAGTATGCCAAACTTGTGCCGACTTCTCTGCTCATGTGTTTGACTTGCTTTCCCAGTTTAACACTGCCATTTGCACCACAATTGAATACATGGCTAATCTGCATATGTGCCCCTTTCTGCATGCCAGTGCTGAAGTCGCGTGCTATCGTTACACTGCATAGAGCTATACAGAGTTGATAGCATGCAACTTCATAGCCGGCTTTCTGCATCAGCCCAAAAATGTCATTTGTTTTGTAAGGCAGGCTACCTGTCTATACTACATCATTACTTGGCACTTAAAAAACAACATGTGCTAAGTTTTTGCAGAGGGAATCATGCCATGTCAACAGATGGGCATACATTCACACTGCCAGAAGTCCATGTACTCTGTGTTAGTAAAATGCATTCATAAAATATTGATTCCCAAAACAGGAATACTGACATTTCTTCAGATTCCAAGATGAATGGCTAATTGTTGATAGAAGTGGTTACCATTACTGTGGCCTTTAATTTTCAGAAATGAAAAAGAACAGAATACAGCAAGGAAAAAAAAGGCTTCTTGGATTGATGAATATATAGCCATTCATTGGAAGTAACTCTGACAACTGGAATGTGTTTTTTCTGTCAATTGTTTGGCATTCCTTAATATTGTTACATTAGGTAAAAAAAACATGTGCTAACCACCTGTATTAATGACATGCAAATTAGTTGTGTGCAAATTTATAAGCATTAAAATCAATCAGTTAGTATGATGTTATCCCTCAAAAGCAGCCATTCTCATGTCCATTCCAACCATTAGGCAAACTAGGCAGTCACCTAGGGCAGCAATGTTTGTGGGGTGGCAAAGAGCAGAACATTCAAAGCTAAACTATAGATTTTGACAGCCGGGGGTGGGGTATAAAGCTTAAGGATTGCCTAGTGTGCGAACACTTTATTTATTTTATCTTATTTATCAACTCTTATACCTCTGTATCTACTAGTCGCAGCGGTTTACATAGAACATATTGAAACAGAAACGTGAACGTTACATGGAACACTTTGAAACAAAGTAAACTGTATAACATAAGCTATATAAAGTAAAATCAACAAGGGACAGAGCTGTAAGTTACACTATGCAGTGTATAAGTAAGATGCTCGTAGGGCAAAGGTATAGTGCATGGTGTGTTGGGGGCCAGGTTGGTTTATGAGGTGTGTTACAGATAAAGTAATGCAGGGTGATAAGTATTCTAGGCAGAGCAGCTAGTAAGAGGGTGCTGGGTGTCTGAGCCAAAGTACTCCAGGAAAAGAAATGTTTTTAACTTGTGGCGAAAGTCTCCAATGTCTGTGAATGAGCAGAGGTCTGGGGGAGAGGGAGTTCCAGATGGTTGATGTATAAAAGCAGAAGACTCTTTTGGAGGTAGAGATGCTAGTGTGGGTGATTGAAGCTGGTACTGTGAGGAAAGTGTGGTTTGTGCTTTTTCGTGATCTCTGACATGGAGGCTCGTCAAGTAGAGACTGAAGGGCTGATAGCTGGAGGATGGTCCTGAAAATTGTCAGTGCCACTTTGTACCTCACTCTGCTGTAGATAGGGAGCAAGTGTAATTGTTTCAATATAAATGTTACATAAGTGTGACGACTGGTACCCGTGATGAGTCTGATTGCCACATTCTGTGCAAGCTGTAGAGGCTGTATTGTAGTTTTTGGTAGATCCTGATATATAATGTTAGCATAGTCAAAGATGGGAGTGATTAGGGCCTGGCAGACATTTCTGAAGTTTTCATTGTCAAGCAAAGGTCGGATGTTCCGCAGAGTGTTGATGTGGTGCTATATTGCTCTGGTAACATGTTTAGTGTAGGTGTTGAAGTCCAGGTCCTGGTCCAGAGTTATGCCCAGGTATTTTACTTGTTGCTTTACTTGCAAAGTTAGGCTTGCAAGATCTATTGTGGCTGGAGGACAGAAGGAGGAGTACCAAGTTATGTGCAGAACTTCTGTTTTATTAGAGTTAATGAGTAGGTTGTGGAGGCTGAGCCAGTGTGTGACTGCCTCTAGGCATCTGCTGATTATGGAGTAGTCAGGGCTGCTAGTGGAGAATGGTGCATAGATTAGGATATCATCAGCATAAAGGTGGTAATGGAAATTGTAACTCTGAATGACATTGACGAGGGGTTGGATAAAGATGTTAAAAAGCAAAGAAGTTAGTGCTGAACCCTGTGGTAGTCCCTGAAGGAGTTTGAATGGACTTGAGGTCTGTAATCCTATTCTGACCTGTTGTGAGGGGTCAATGAGATATGACTGGAACCACTGTAAGGTCTTGCCTCTTAGGCCAATTTTGTAGAGGTGTGATATGAGTTGGATGTGTATGACTGAGTTGAAGGCTTTAGATATGTCCAGGAACACTAGGATGAAGCCTTGTGTGATCTTCTCTGTGCCTTTGATTAGTGTATTGAGGAGAGACATCAGTAGGGTTTGGTGCTTTGGAAAGGTTTAAAGCCATGCTGGTGTTCATCGAGAGGGGAGTAGAATTCCATGAATTTAGTTGAACAGTCTTCTCAATGATTTTGGCAAGGAGGGAATGCTTGAGATGGGTCTATAAGAAGAGGGAATAACTGGGTTGAGTTTGTGGGATTTTATTAATGGTCTGATGGATGCTTGCTTCAGGATAGCAGGCATGCATGCCAGAGCAAGTGATGATTTGATAATATGTAGGGTGACTGGCATGAGTTCCCGCTTGGATATTTTAATCCATGAGAATGGGCAAGAGTCCAGTGGAGAAGTGGTGCTGTTAAGATTTGATATGATGTTCTCCAGTTGCCTGGTAGAAACGGCGCTAAAGGTTGACCATGTCCCTATGTCAGGGGTGTTGGTAACGTTTTCATAGCTGGGTGGTGTGGCTGCTGATGAAACGTGTGCTTGTTTAGCTTGTAGGTATTGGGTCATCTCAGTTGGTGAAATGGCTATGGTAGTCTTTGTGGTGGAAGGGGCTTTGAAGAGATGCTAGACAATGTCAAATAATTTTGTAGGTCGTTTGAGAGAGGCATTGAGTAAGTTGGTATGATGTTCCTTCTTCTTTAGCAGAGTGAGGGCACAGTAGTGTATCAGGGTCCTGGTATTTGCTAGATGGATATTTGGGTTATTGTGTGCCAGTCATCTGAATAACCTTTCATCAATTTGAGCTCTGTTGTGAACCATGGTACTAGTTGTGATCTCTTCATCCTGGGTATGCTATGAGGCCTGGTGGCATATGATGAAATGTGAGAGTTCCATTGTGAGATAAGGTCATCAAGGTTGCTTGGATTATTTTGTTCTGGGTCCACTTGCATTAGTGATTGGATTGTGGCAATGAATGAATCTTTATCAAAGGTCTGGAATCTCCAGATATGTGCAGGAGGAGGTGTATTTGTGGGTTGATTGTTGCTGCTTGGGAGGAAGAATGTGAGAAGTCTATGGTCAGACCAGGGCACTGAGGAGCTTTGAATCATGGAGGAAAGGTGCTTATGAGGCCAGTTAGCAGGAGTAAATATTAGGTCTAGTGTTCTACCTTTGATCTGTTTTGCTTCTGAGATTATTTGGTTGAGTTGCAGAACCTCCATGACCTGTAGGAAGGAGGATGTATGTTTGTCTGATAACATTGGTAAGTTGAGGTCTCCCATCAAAGTGAACCATTCATTCCTATGATATTCTGAGCATGCTTCTTTGATGAGCAGAAAGAAGTCCTGCTAGGGGGGTTATACACCAGGCAGATGGAGAGGTGGGAGTTGGTTATGGATATGGATATGGAGTCCATGTCCTGGGTAGAGTTGTGGTGTGTGGTTTTGAATTGCAGGGACTCCTTAGCTATAATGATAACTCCTTCTCCTTTTTTGCTAACTCTTGGGCAATTGAAGAGCTGGTAGGATGGAAGGGCCATTTGGTTTCTGAGAATGTTATCCATTTTCTCAAGACAGGTTTCTGTGACACATGCTATGTCAGTCTGGCTGTCCTTGATGCAATAAACAAAGATGGGGATTTTGTTATGGATGGCTCTGGCATTGATGAGCATGCACTTGAAAGGGAGGCAGGTGGGTAAGTCAGCAGGAAGAGGGTTGAGTAAAGGATGGAGATTGGAGGAGTTTTTGGCTCGTGGCTTGCTGTGTGGTTGGTATATAATAGGGATGATTGCCGAGGTGGTAAGTGCTGAGGTGTGTATGATTGCAGGAGAAGCGAGGAGTAGGATGAAGATATAGGAGAAGTGGATAAGTATGTTGGTTGAGGGCTTAGTTATAGAATATGGACTAGAAGAAGTTGTAGCTGGGGGTCTGGAAAGCACAGGTTGTGATGTGGATTGTCACTTGGTGATGATATGGGTGAGTTGTAAAGGCCCTGATTGACCTTGGTGGTGGGGAGCAGGATGGGCTTTCCTTGTGCTCCCTGATGATGATGCCACTCAGGGTCTTGTGCAGATTAAAACCTGATCCTTGTTGGGGCTCCTGGCTGCATTGGGTGTTTGAGCAGGGGTGCAGCTCTCTAATGTTGTCAGAGTCGGATTGTTATGTTGCTGTGCCAGCTTGATACTGGGACAGCCTTTTGTAGCTCTTAGTTGCTTTTGGTCCCCACCTAAGGGCCTTGCCAAAGGGCCTTCTGGCAAGGCCCTCAGACATGCTCACCAGGCACAGGCGCACCTGATCATGCTGCTTTTTTCATCTGCTGTTGGCCTTTGAAGCAACTCTGGGCTTGGCCATGCTCCTCCTCCTTGTGGTATAGTTTTTTAATGATAAAAGATCTATGTGATGCTTTATCTATTTTAGAGACTCTTTTAGTAAACTCCGCTAACTGGTTAATATGCTTTTTAGAGTGCAATAATTGGCCATGGTAAGTGCTAATGCGCAAGTATGCCAGCTAGCAGCTGCTTAAACATGTTAACTGGATTTGAGCTTCTGGACCATGGTTGGACTCCTTTGATACTTTGTAGCACATAGGGGGATAGAGGAAAGGAGGGGAAAGAAAGGGATGTGATCCTTTTCTTTTCTTTTACATATTTTGGACATCAGGTGAAGGAGGGAAGTAGATGGGGGCCAAAGGCAATTATATTTTATAATTTCTATATCAGAGGAAGATAGGGATGGAGGACATGGGTCAATTCTTAAAATTTGCTTCATGTCTTTTTACATTTTTTAAAAGCACTTGGGCAATTATTTTATAAAGGCACTTTCAAGCATATATGGTGTAAATATGTTTGGAGCAGGTTTTGGTTGGAATGTGGGCAGAATCAGAATTAATGCGTAACCTTTTATGAATGTGCATTCATATCTATTCTCATTATAGCCATGATTTCAGCTTTTGTGCCCCCATCTTGCGGTCAGTCTTATGGTATAAGCCATACAAATAGGCAAATATTTTCAGCTAGCAGTCACTGGCTTAAGCTAAATATTGGCGCTGCCGCTTCACTTAGTATAAATATTCAGTAGCACTAGCCATAGAGATAGAGCAGTGCTGAACATACAGATAGTACGGTGACTCTGCGGGCACTAGGTGTTTACTTAAGGCCTACTATTCGACAAAAGAAAGAGCGGGCGAAACAAAAGAACTGGAGCATAACTGTTCCATTTCTTTTGTTTGCCCTGCTCTTTCTTCTCTTTGAGCATGTGTTTTTTGTGGGGGTGTCCCTTTGTTTTTTATTCTTTTCTTCCTGCTATTCGACAGGCCTAAGCTAAACATGTAACTCCTTCTGAGATAATTTCTGGCTGTTTAGAAACTTAAATGGCCTGATTTTATCCATATATTTTTTAAAATACTCAAATAGGATAATTATATGTTTGCTGGTGAATAAATAATTGCCTTTGAATATTGATGCTATTATTCATTCATTTGGAATAGTGCTCGAGGCCGCGGGCCGGGTCCCGCGGCTGTCAGTAACCTGGGCCCGGGCCCGGCCTCGGCCTCCACCTTGCTGTCGGCGGGGGGGGGGGGAGGGGGGGTGAGTAATGCGGCCGTGCGCGGCTCTTGAAATCGCTCCGGCACACCGTCGGAGCGATTTCATTGGCCGGCGGCTGGCTGGGGGGGCGGTGCTGTGGCAGCGAGGAGCCGCGTGGCCGTCTCTTTCTGGCCGCGGCTCCTCAGGAACGGTCGCGTTCCTCTTGCTGGGGATCCCGTGAGTTGGGTTTTGTTGGGGGGGGGTATTTTGTGCCGCGGGGTGGCCGCCTTCGGTGGGGGGGGGGTGCTTCTGGTGCTAAGGGGCCGTCTAAAAACAAAAAAAAAAAAAAAAAATTTTGGGCTGCCGCTTTACTTTTGGCCCCCTTGTCATTTAGAGGCACTGCGCAGGGCGGCCCAACATGGCTGGCGGTAGCGGAGCCAGGAGGACGTCGGGGGCACGGGGTGGGGGCACTCCGCGGGGATCCCGCGGGGCGGGGGCGGTACCGGGCGCCGGAGCGGGTCGTGGGGGGGCGCGGGGGGGTGGTCGGAAGGCGGGAAAGCGTCGGGTAGGGGCCGGGAAGCGTGGAGCTCTCCCTACCCCTACAGTCTGTCTTAGTGGTCCTGGGGAGGGGGGGAGTCCCCTTGGGGGGGTCTCTGGGCCAGGAGCTGTGGAGGCCGATGGGTTGTTGGGGGGGGGAGTGACTGGAGGGGGGGTGGTGGATGGGGTTGATTGTATAGGAGAGGGGGGGCCTGGGTGGGTTCCGGCCTCGGCTGGTGCTTATGGGCCCCTCCCGCTGGGTTTGAGTGGAGCTGGGATGCATGGGGGTGGGTGGCCGACTTGGTCCCCATCACCTGGGCAAGCTATGGCCTGGGGGGCGGGCTGGGGTGGGGATCGTTGGGGCGCCGGTCTTACAGCGGTGGGGCAGCCCCCCTGGGGGGCTGCGGCCTGGGCGGCTGGAGGGTTAGGATCCTCTGGAGGGGCGCAGGGGCGGGGTGTGGGGTGGGGGATGGGGCCTTACGGTTGGGTCCCTCCGGGAGCGAGCTTTCCTCCTTCCCCGTGTGTTGGCTCTCCTCTCCCTTTGCAGGTGTCGGGGTCTGCTCAGGTTCCTCCGAGTGGGTCCTCAGCGGCGGCTGTGGGATCAACAGTGCTGTCGTCGATGGTCGGCCAGCCTGGCCAGACTTCGGTGGAGCAGCCGGGGTCCACGTCGGAGGCGCCGGCAATGGCGGCGCAGGTGGCAGCAGGTGAGTTCTCTGGGGTCACTGCGGGGGGAGTTGGGGCGGGGGTGTTACCGAGTGAATCTGCTCCGCCGGCACAAAAAGCCAAGGCTAAGCGGAAGCACCGATGGCGTCGGCGGAGGAGCGCGTCGTCTTCCTCCTCGTCTTCGGGGTCCTCAGCCACTTCATCGGCGGACTCCACGGTCGTCCCGCCTTCGGGAGCGGGGGCGGGGTTCGAGGGGGCGGGGTCTGCGGTGGTCCGTTGCGCGGAATTGTGGGAGAGTGTTCCGCGCAAGTTGCGGAGGCGGATCGTGAAGCGGCGTTACCTGGATATTTTCCGGTTGTTGGAGGGGAGAAAACGTTCAGGAGAGAGTCGCAAGAAGCGTAAAGAGGACGAGAAGGTGGGGAGGATACGGAAGGTGTCACGGAACACGTTGAATTGGACGCGGGCCTTTTTGCGGCTGGCGAGCGTATGGGGCCATGAGGACCCGAGTTGTTACGGTGAGCTTCTGGCATATGCCGATGCTATCTTGTCGGCTTCCCAGGCGCACGAAGGTTGGGCCTGGCTTAATTACGATGAGGAGTTCCGCGATAGGATGGAAGAGAACAGGCAGTTGTCGTGGGGAATGAAGGATATCAACCTTTGGCTCACGCAAATGTCGGCTAAAAGGGGCGGCATGGGGGGGGGTACAGGGTCGGGTAAGGCGGCGGGCACGGCAGCTCCGGCCGGCCTTCGGCCCTTTCGGTCAGCGGGCCCGGGGCCCGAGTCGAGCAGAACGGGGGCAAGTGGTCCCGGCGGGGACCTGTGCTGGCGCTTCAATAAAACGTCCTGCCCCTTCCCGGACTGTAAGTTCCGGCACGCATGTTCGCTTTGCGGCGCCGGTCACTCGGCCGTCAAGTGCAGCCGTAGAGCAGTGCCTGGGGCGGCGGCCGCCAGTAAGTGACGGGAATGCGGGGGGGCTGGCGCCTACCCCCATTAGGAGGCTGGCGCTTCAGCCGTGGCTGGAGCTCTATGCGGCTACCAGACATGGCAAGGCGGGGACGTTGTTATGGGCGGGGTTTTCCGAGGGCTTTCGTATTCCGGTGCGGGGGGAGCTTAAGGGGTCCGAGAGGGGGAATGCGGTGTCGGTGCTGCGATTGGCGGAGGTGGCCCGAGAAAAGATTGCGGCGGAGTGTGCTTTGGGCAGAGTGGCTGGGCCTTTTGAACGGCCCCCCTTCTCGCCTTTTATCGTATCACCGCTGGGGGTCATCCCTAAGAAGGAGCCTGGGCGCTATCGGCTGATCCATAATCTTTCTTGCCCCCTCGGGGCTTCGGTAAACGACCATATCCCGCGGGAGCTGTGCTCTGTCCGCTATGCGTCTTTTGACGAGGCATTGGAGCTGGTGCGCCAATGTGGAAAAGGGGCTCTGTTGGCGAAGGTGGACATTGAGTCAGCCTTTCGTCTCTTGCCCGTGCACCCGTCCGCCTTCCCCTTGCTGGGCTTTCGTTTCGACAATCAGTATTACTATGACAAATGCATGCCCATGGGTTGCGCGATTTCGTGTGCTTACTTCGAAGCCTTTAGCTCGTTCTTGCACTGGGTGCTGGTTCGGAGGTCTGGGCGGCGGACTATAGTGCATTATCTCGATGACTTCTTGTTCGTTGGGCCGGCCCAGTCCGCCGTGTGCGGATCCTTGCTGGAGCTTTTTCTGGGCCTGGCGGTGGATTTTGGCATTCCGTTGGCAGCGGGTAAGACGGTCGGACCGGTGACTCGTATCTCCTTTTTGGGGATTGAGATTGACTCGAGTGAGTTTGTGGTCCGGTTGCCTGCGGATAAAGTAGATCGGCTGCGGCTCTTGGTAGCGGAGGTGGGCTCCTCGGCAAAGGTGACTTTGACTGAGCTGCAACGATTAGTGGGTCACCTGAATTTCGCGTGTCGGGTCATTGCTATGGGACGGCCGTTTGCGCGAAGATTGTCTCTGGCGATGGCAGGGGTCAGATGTGGGCACCATCGCATCCGCGTGAATGCGGGGATGCGAGCCGATCTGCGGGTGTGGGATGCGTTCCTGGCAGACTACAATGGTTGCTCGGTGTTACAGTCCAGTGAACTATCCAACCGGGATTTGGACTTGTTTTCTGATACAGCCGGTGGTTTGGGTATGGGTTTGTACTTCCAGGGCGCGTGGTGTGCGGCGCCGTGGCCTGCATCTTGGGGTTCCTGTGGTTTGACGCGTAACGTGACCTTCCTGGAACTGTTTCCGATAGTGGTGGCCTTATGGGTGTGGCCGGAGAGGTTACGGGACAAGCGGGTTGTTTTCTGGTGTGATAACGCTGCGGTGGTGCAAGTCATTAATCGCCACTCTCCCAAGTGTCCGCGGGTGGCAGCGTTGATGAGGGTTTTCGTGCTGGCTTGTCTTCGTCTTAATGTCACGGCTCGGGCACGTCATGTGCCGGGCGTTCAGAATGGTATTGCTGACGCTTTGTCTCGTTTCCAGTGGGAGCGGTTTCGGGAATTGGCACCGGGGGCGGACGAGACCGCGGCGGTAGTGCCGGAGCACCTTTGGCAGCTTGGGACGCTGGAATGATCGCGTTGCTGCGTTCTTCCCTGGCTCCAGGTACGTGGAAAGCTTATCTGCGGGGGTATACACGGGTTCATGAATTTCTGTGGGGTAGGGGCTGGAGGGGCGGCAGTGTTGGGGACCTCCTGGCAGGCTCTTTCATTGTATGGGCGAAGGAGTCTGGTTGGTCCCGGTCAGCGGCACGGGCGGCTTTAGCTGGTTTCTCCTTCTTTTGCAGGGCGGCGGGCTGGGGCAGTCCGGGCACTTCGTTTGTAGTGAAGTGGCTATTAGCCGGTTGGGCACGCGTGCGCCCCCCTGTCGCAGACTGGCGCCGTCCCGTGTCGCATGACTTGCTGTTGCGTATTTGGGGTGTCCTGCCCGAGGTCGCGGCTTCTTCGTTTGAGGCCGTCCTGTTCCGGGCGTTGTTTGTCACTGCCTTCTTTGGGGCCTTCCGAGTTAGTGAGCTGGTCCCCCCGGCGGGCGGGCGGGGTGGTCGGGGAGGGTTGCGGGAGCATCAGGTGGACCTGCAGGAGCAGCTGGTTCGGATATTTCTGGACCGCTCGAAAACCGACCCGCAGGGGCGGGGTCGGTGGGTGCTGCTGCGGGCCATCCCTGGTCTGGGATCTTGTCCGGTGCAGAACTTGCTGACGTATCGGCGTCAGCGTCGGGATGGGGCTGGCTGTTTCTTTTGCCATGCGGACGGGTCTGCAGTCACCCAGTTTCAATTCACGGCGGTTTTCCGCCTGGCCTTGCGGCGGTTGGGAGTGGATGAGCGCGGGTATGCTTCTCATTCCTTCCGGATCGGCGCGGCGACCAGTGCTGCGGCCGCGGGCCTTGGGGGTGAGGTAATTCAACGCATCGGGCGTTGGAGCTCTCGAGCCTACACGGGTTATGTGCGCCCGGAACAGTTGTGATCTGCAGGGGTGTCGGGGGGGTGGGTGCGGGGGGGTATTAATGCTGTGTTTCTCTTCCAGGTGTTCTGCTGAGCGTGCCGACATGGAGTGCTGCACGGGGCCCACCGGGCGTATGGTGGCTTATGGGACATTCCTTCGTCTACTGGGCGGAACGCAGAGCCTCAACTCGTCCGCTGGGTCTGCACTTAGGCTTGGTTTCCTGTAATTTTCGGCTGGTGTGGCTCGGCCAGCGGGGCATGCGTTGGTGGCAGCTACTTCCGGTAGTTCGTGAGCACGCGGAGCGGCGGCAGCGGCCGTTGGGACTTCTGATACACCTTGGAGGCAATGATCTTTCCGGTTGGACGTGCCGGCAACTCATTCGTGCTGTACAACGGGATCTGCGGTCGCTGCAGGAGCAGTGGCCGGGCTTGGCGATTGTGTGGTCGGACATCATCCCGCGGCCGGCCTGCTTGTCACAGCGGCGGTGGTCGAGAGGGCTAGCCAAGGTCAACAGGCAGATCGGCCGTTGGTTGCAGCAGGCTGGCGGGTGGCAGGTCCAGCACCCCTGGGCGGACCCCCGGTGCGCTGGACTGTACCGTACAGACGGGGTACATTTGTCCCCAGTCGGCCAGGGACTTATTGCTTAATGATTGGCAGGAAGTTTTGGAACTGATTGGTCGCAGCTTTATGGGGGGGGCGGTGCGAGGATAGTTCATACCTCGCACCGGTGGCGGGGTACTGAGCCAGCGCTCGCAGGAGCGGCGCGGGCTTGACCTGGTTATGAGCAGTGGGGGCGAAGTGCTCCTTGGGGTGGGGCGAGACAGCCCGGTTGGGGGTCTCGACCCGGTAGCGGGGGGGTGGGAGCCGGCCTTTGCTACTAGGATGGCGAGGCAGGCGGCGGGGTTTGGGGGGGAGGAGGATGCTCCGCCTTGCTACTAAGATGGCGGGTGGGGGGGGCATCCTCTGGTAAAGGGGTGCGGGGCTGGGTTATGTTCAATTGTTATTCAGGCCCTTTGGGTCGGTTTACAGGTTGTAAATAAAGCTGCGACCAAAAAATGTTTGTACCAAATACTGTTGTTTGTGAACTTTGTTGGGGGGGGGGGGCGAAGTACTGGGGGGGATGCGTTAATGATGGGGATGGAGGCGAGGAGGGCTTCCGGGTTACCAGAGTTAGTGCTCGAGGCCGCGGGCCGGGTCCCGCGGCTGTCAGTAACCTGGGCCCGGGCCCGGCCTCGGCCTCCACCTCGCTGTCGGCGGGGGGGGGGGGGGGGGGGGGGGGGGGCGGGGGGGCGGGGTGTTGAGTAATGCGGCCGTGCGCGGCTCTTGAAATCGCTCCGGCACACCGTCGGAGCGATTTCATTGGCCGGCGGCCGGCTGGGGGGGCGGTGCTGTGGCAGCGAGGAGCCGCGTGGCCGTCTCTTTCTGGCCGCGGCTCCTCAGGAATGGTCGCGTTCCCGCCCGCCCGCCCCCTTTGATGGTGGTTTGGAGATTGTCGCAGCTGGGGGGGGTGGGGGTACTGAGCCAGCGCTCGCAGGAGCGGCGCGGGCTTGACCTGGTTATGAGCAGTGGGGGCGAAGTGCTCCTTGGGGTGGGGCGAGACAGCCCGGTTGGGGGTCTCGACCCGGTAGCGGGGGGGGTGGGAGCCGGCCTTTGCTACT
Organism: Ichthyophis bannanicus; assembly: GCA_033557465.1. Taxonomy (NCBI): domain Eukaryota; kingdom Metazoa; phylum Chordata; class Amphibia; order Gymnophiona; family Ichthyophiidae; genus Ichthyophis; species Ichthyophis bannanicus. The sequence continues at coordinate 271,074,884 of CM066036.1, forward strand.
AGGATGGCGAGGCAGGCGGCGGGGTTTGGGGAGGAGGAGGATGCTCCGCCTTGCTACTAAGATGGCGGGTGGGGGGGCATCCTCCGGTAAAGGGGTGCGGGGCTGGGTTATGTTCAATTGTTATTCAGGCCCTTTGGGTCGGTTTACAGGTTGTAAATAAAGCTGCGACCAAAAAATGTTTGTACCAAATACTGTTGTTTGTGAACTTTGTTGGGGGGGGGGGCGAAGTACTGGGGGGGATGCGTTAATGATGGGGATGGAGGCGAGGAGGGCTTCCGGGTTACCAGAGTTATTCTAAGACTAATCAATAAAGCTCTTTCAATAGCAGGCATATAAGAAATGTAAGATATTTCATTTTACAACTGAATATCCAAAAAAGATTCTATTTATTTTTATTTATTTATTTACAGTTCTTATATACCGCGCTTTTTGGTATCAGTGCGGTTTACAAATAACAGAAATTTGCATCAGAACAGGATCTTTTGCTTACATTGAAACAGGGTATGTAACTTGGAATGTAACAGGGGTAACTATATACAAAACTACAGTAGAAGTTGTGGAAACTATTTACATCTTATATTCAGCAAGTTGTTAATCGCAATGGAAAAAGACCTTGTTTAAATTCTGTTTAAATTTATATTCTGATGTCACATCAGTGAGAGCAACACAAACCTACACACTGTGAAGTAACACAAAAACCTACAAACGAACATTCAAAAGCTTTAACATACCAGCAGCAAGCCCAAGAACTCAAACTGCAATAGCTGTCTATGAAAAGAGGGCACTTGAAATGTTCTAGAATACCAGGACATGTCCTGTTGGGAAAAGAACATTTGGGCTGCTCCAGATTCCTACATAGAACTTACATATTAAAAGATACCTTTATTGCAGTTAACAAGGAAAACACAGACCGTTGCCTAATTTAAAAAAAACAAACACAAGAGCCTCAGATTAGAAACAAATATTCAGGTAAAAAATGAAATGGAAAATCCAAGAAAACCAGACTGTGAGCAGCAGAACGCTAAAGAAACAGAAATGTATTTCCCTCTGTATAGAACAAACTAGAAAGAAATGCACATTTTCAAAACTGAAATATTTCATTCTTTAAAACTACCAAAATAAAATTATTTTTTACTTTTGTTGTCTGATCCTGGTTTTTTTCCAATTGGATTGGTTCTGCTCCCTCGTTCCCACTTCCTCTTGTTGATTTTCTCCTAAGTCCTTTTCTAGGAACTCATTTCTATTTTCTTTTTCTTCACTCTCCCTGTCTTCTTCCCTTCCTCCTCTTCTCTTTCTCATCTACCTTTGTATATACGCCAGCATTCATCCTTATACCACTTCCTCTCAGGTTTCTCTTTTATAAGGCCTTGCTTCCCCCCCCCCTCCCCCCAACACACACACACACACACACAATCTGTCCTCTCCCTTCTCATTCCCCCAGCATCTGCTTCTTTCTCTCAACTTGACCTCAGCATTTTCTAGCATCAGCTCCTACCCCAAACACCTTTCAGTCAAAGCCCCAGCAACAGCACCCTTCCATTTCCATTCCCCACAGTCCCAGCATCAGCCCCCTGTTATTGCCAACCCTACTCATCCCCAGCATCAGCTTCCTTTCCCCACATTAGCCCTCTTTACCGCCAGTTCCCATCATTAGATCCCTTCATTTCTAGCCCTAAATTAGTCCCCTTCCAGTTACAGGCCTTCAGCCCTGCATCCCCTAGCATCACCCCCTTCATTCCCAACCCTCACATTAGCCCTCTTCTGTTTCCAGATCAGCATCAGCATCCTTCCAGTCGCAGCATTTCCCAGCATGAGATCAGTCCCCATCAGCTATAGCTTCTCCCCAGCATCAGCCATCTTCATTCACAGCCCCACATTATTCCCTTTCCAGTCTCAGCTGCCTGCAGTATCACCCCAGTCCCAGTCCAAGTTTCCTAGTATCAGGACCCTTCTATCCCAACCACATTAGTCCCCTTCTAGGCCCAGCCCCCTAGCCACATCATTAGTATCAGCCCCCTTCCAGTTCTAGTCCAAGCCTTAACCCCAATCATAATTACCAGATCCCATCAGCCACCTCCTCTCATCTCCCTCCCTTCCCATTAGGGATTTGTGCAATAACAGAAGCATTTTTCTTTCTTCCTGAGGTTGTTCTGTGCTGCTGCTGCTGGCACTGTGGAAGTGCCTATTTTTTTCCTTTTAAAAATACCACAGCACTGATAGTGGTGGCAATAGAACACAACCGACAAAGTGAAGGAAATCGTTCCTGCTGCTCTGACAGTCTGTGGCATGAAATACAAGCCATTGACGTACTGGCTCACCCCTTAAATCAGCCCTGGTACCTAAGTGTCTTTATAAAATAGGTGCATTCATGTCTTTCTTACCCTCTAATGGCTGGTTTTTAGCCAGGAGAGCACAAGATGCGCTAAGATGCATTAGACTTTTGCACTTAATGCGTATTTAGTGCAAACCCTAATATTCGTTAAGTTGAAAGCCTCCATGGTAACTGTCGGGGATGTGGCCAGTATGTTCCTGGCAGTTAATGCATGGATGAGTATCTTAATGCATGGTGCTATTCCAATGTGTGCACTTACCTCCACCTATTGAGATTTAGGTAAATGCACCCACGCTAATGTCGCTAATGTCAACATTGACAATGCATGATATGTTCCCCTGTGCTAACTTCAATGTGCTCACCAAACCCACTGTCTGCCCTAACCCACCCATTTGGCAGCATGAAAATTGTCATGTTTTAACTATCAAGCCCCAGGGTAACTGTTACCATGGGTCGGAGTATGCTGTTAATGTAAACCAAATTGTTCATTATCTGCATAGCACACTTTAGTACAGGACCTCTAAAGCTAGCCAAATTGTGACCAATGAGATTTCTCTATTCAACTTAAAAACCTAGCTGGTTAGGTTCAACTGAATATGTGCATAAAAATAACTGAGTAAAGTTAGTTGATTATCTTACCCATTTCAGGGGCTCCTGAATATTTGATCCATTTGAATCTTTATAATTTTTTAATGCATTTTAGTACTTTGGCCCCTATATCATTTCTTCTTCTTTTCACTTTTCTGTTTAAACTTTGAATAAGTGAGAGAACCTGAGTCTGACATGCTGGGTCTCCAGTTTTCATATCTTAGTGTTAAAAGAAACTGGCTGAATCCCTAAAATAGAATCTTTTCACTCCTGATGCCTGTATGTGTGTCGTAGGATATACTAGAATAATGAAAACAGAATTCAAGATAAGTATGCAAACTACGAGGGAATAATTTCAGTCTGGAAGTTTCAGTGACATAGTAATATTAGAGAGCAAAGCTACAAACATCGGCAAATAATTTTCATAGCAAGAAGCTGTCAGGTTAAACATTTTAGAGGGCAGTTTTCAAAGGCATTTATGCAAGAAAATAGATATTTAAAGTGGTGCTTGTTGTACCTCGCTTAGAACACTACTAACAATATAGGGTGTAATAACTGTTTACATAAATAGATGTTTACTAAGAATCTGTACAGGCAAGAAAACTTTGGTTATCTTTTGTTTTTTTGATGAATATGTCCTGATTTGCAGGTGCTTTTAGGTTCATTTCACACATTCATTTTAATAAGGCATTTTTAGTGTGTGCTAAATTCATTTAACATGCATTGACTGACGAATTAAGGCGCACTAAGAGGGTCTTTTATTAAGATGTTGTATCTAACACACCAAAAGCACCAAAATTATGTCATGTGCAACACTTTCATGTGAATGGAACACCGTTTCCCGATAATTAACGTGGAGTGCTGTCCCCAAGCATATTCTGCACTAGAATGAGTGCACATTATTCCACATATTGTGCTGGTGTTGAGCAAACCCATTCTAATCGCACAGTATGAAATTAGTGTGTGGTATGAGCCTTATGCTAACTGCACTGAGCTCACCACATCCACTCTCCCCCCCTAACCTACCCACTCGCAGCCCTAATGCGGGTTGCACAGTTAGTGGGAATCAGCTGCGTTGTCATGTCCCCACACTAGCAAGCAACGCATGTCCAAACGTGCTTTTTAGCATGTGCCAGACATGCACTGCCAGCTGGCATCCTTTAGTAAAATACCCCTAAGTTAAATTAACACATGATACTTTAAGAAGGAGAAGCCTAGTGGGTAGAGCAACTGCCTAGTATCCAAGAAGATCAGGGGTTCAATTCCCACTGGCACTCTTTGTGACTTTAAGCAAGTCACTTTACTCTCCATTGCCACAGAAGAAAAGGTCTGACAATCTACTTCCAGTGATACATTGCCAAGAAAACCCAGAGGCTACTGGGTCACCAAGAGTCAGCACTGATGTGACAGAACTTAAAAAATCCCAAAAACAATTTAGCAAACACAAAAGCTTTTAAGACGCACTATGGAATGAACACCCCTAATATATACCTTTGTGACTTTCCCTAGTTGAAAACTGGTTCCCTCTATATATATGTAACCATGTTTGTACCTTTAGCCAACTTAAATGATATTCCCAGAGATGCATATTTAGGATGGTGGAGGGAGAAGTACATGTGCATTTCCAAAGGTATGCATGCTGATCAGCCACCCACACAATTAGCAGGTACAAAATATAAATGTATTGTTATTTGTACATGTGAATTTACAGCTACTTTACAATAGGAAAGTACTCAGTTCACTTCCTTTTGAATATGAGTTACAGGCTATAATTACAGTGTATGGCTGAGCAGTATAATTATTTTGCTATAATGCATTAAAACAGATAAAATTGACAGCTGATATGCTAGTATCTGTTATGCCTGATGGGATCGATTCACCTCTACTCAGGATCTGAAAGGATTTCAGGCAAATAAATGTAATCATATTTCAAATTTGAAAAAGGCTGCTGAGAGTCGGCAATACCTGAATAAATCAATTTTACATGGGTTGTTAGGCATGCCTTCATTCTCAGCTTTGTTACAATTTGCTGTCAGGAAGTAAAGATTTGAAGAGTACAGAGGAACTATGAATGGCAATAAAGAGAATATGCAGAAAGCAACACATATCGACAGAAAGCAAGTCAGCAGTGAGAAGAGGAAAGAGAAACCAATGCACTTTTGTATGGAGCTAAAGGAAATGATAAGAGCAAAACAAGCAGTACTCAAAAACACCGGAAATTATGCAATAACACTGGATGAGAAGGACGTCTCTGAAATGACAAAGTGAAATTGCATACTAGGAAACCCCCCAGCACTACTTTTTTTCTAACTGGGTAGATTTTGTAATATCATAATAAATTAAGGGGACTCAGGGAATCCACTGCTTGTCCCAATATAAGCATCGTGGCACCTGTGTATTTTGAGGAAACTGCTAGGTACTTGTGAGCTAGATTGGCCACTGTTGGAAACAGATTACTGGATTTGATATACAGTCAAACCTCGGTTTTCGTATGCCCTAGTTTTCGTACGATTTGGTTTTCGTTGACTTTTTTCATCAAGATTTTGTCCTAGTTTTCGTACATTGTCTCGTTTTTCGTACAGTTGAAAATGGAGCACCATCTTGTGGCCAGAAGTGGGATTTTCTTTATTTTGATTCTCTTGCTGATTGACTGTCTTCCATATGCCAATAAGAGTCTTCAATAAAGGTAAAAGTGATGTTAAATGTTCATTTATCCATTTCATTTATCTAACATTTCTTTTATACCGCGCTATTTACAATCAGTGCGGTGTACATTGAACAAGAACATACTACAATGCATACAAGTAACATTGAGTTTACAATGAACAGGGAAATATAACAGAGGACAACCGGGGGAACTATGTACAGATTAACTTAATGCTATATACAGTAATATAAAACTCGTTTGGATGTTGCGTGTGCTTTTTGTGTGGTTCGCCAATAAGACTAGAGAGAAGGTTGACCAACTATCCCTTTTCTGGTTGTATTGAGGTGCTAGTTTTGCTAATGTCTAGGTTAGTCACTTATATTTATTTCTCATTGTTTTCTGTATGTAAAAATATAGTTATTATCTATAAAATGGTTTTTTTTGTTAATATTTTTGGGTGTCTGGAACAGATTAATTGGATTTACATTATTTCTTATGGGAAATATTGCTTCAGTTTTTATACATTCGGTTTTAGTCAGACTTTTTTGAACGGATTAATCACGAAAACCGAGGTTCCACTGTACCTTGGTCTGACCCAATATGGCATATCTTATGTTCTTAAGGCAGATAAAGCAATTCCTCCAATCTACTTTATTATTATCTCCTCTTGGTAGATATACATATAAAGGGGTTGATAATTGCAAGGATTTAGTTGATTAGTAGGCCCTGCTAGCTATCCAAATCCCACTCTGCCTGATATTCAGCACTACTAACCGGCTAGTGCCATTGACTATCACCACAGATCACCTTAGAAATTTGCAATTTGCAGCTAGGAGCTTCCTTTTTGCTGAGGTTTCCTTGCAAATGTATTGTGGTTCATAAGTCTCAAAAATATGTATTTTTTCAGCCTGGGGATTTATCCACCTATCTCAGTACTCATATTGTAATATCTTCTCCTGCTTAAGGTGCCTTAGCGTTCACTTTTGGAAATGTCCCTCTTTCTCCGTCACTATGCTTATTTCTTTACTTTTTGCCTAAGAGTTATATACACATGGGGGCAATGTTCCCTCTAATTTTCTGTAGGCTGTGTGCGCATAAAATATCAGCTGTGTGCAGCTTTTGAAGGAAGGTTAAATTTTTGTGCGCCACATAACGACACTCAGTTATATACTTTAAAATTTGACTACACGTCAGAATACAGTATGTACACCACATTGATTTTAATCAAATTAAATGAAACTAGACGATTACTAAATGAAGTGGGAAATTTCTAATAATTACAATCATAACTTTTAAATTTTAAGATGTCTGTGTTGTTTTCTATCAGAATCAGAGCCGTAATTTTTGTGCGCTCTGTTGAAAAGTATGTGCGCTCGCTCGGCGAGGTGTGTGCGCGCGCACACGCGCACAGCTTAGAGGGAACAGTGCATGGGGGTCTCCTCCCCTGTGTGTGTTTTTCTTTTTAGCTTATCTCCCCCTTACTTGGGGACTAATGATGTGTCACGGTGGTTTTCTTTATATAATGTTCTTTTTGAAATTGCTTAAGTGTACACTTTTCTGTACAAGCATGTTGCTTGGTTTAGTTATTGAAAATTCAGAAATAAAATATAAAAAAAAAAAAAAGAAAGAAATTTGCAGTTTGTTTCAGGATGATCTGTGGGAGCTGCTGGGGCTGACCTCACGCCTATCCAGCTAGCAACAATATACAGCCACTAATCAGATAGGTAAACCGTATAAAGTTAGGACAGATAAATGGCTGTTCAAACGTTTTGAGGTTTTGTTTTCTAGTTTGTGGCTGAATATCACTGCTAACCAGATGGCAAAATTATGGATGCTGAAAGTTGCTTTTAGCTTCAACAGTGACGGCCATGCTGATTGATTTCTTTGACTGGGTGACCAGGGAGTTGGACCAAGGGAGAGATCTAGATGTGGTGTATTTAGATTTCAGTAAAGTCTTTGACACTGTTCCTCACAGGCAACTTATAAACAAACTGAGCACCCTAGGGATGGACCCTAAAGTTACTGCTTGGGTTAGAAATTGGTTGTGTGGGAGGCGACAAAGAGTACAAGTAAATGGAGCTCACTCTGAGGAGAAGGATGTTACCTGTGGTGTGCCCCAGGGATCTGTCCTTGGTCCGATTCTTTTTAACATCTTTGTTAGTGATATAGTGGAAGGGCTGTCGGGTAAGGTTTGCCTCTTTGCAGATGATTCCAAAATCTGCAATAGAGTAGACACCCAGGAAGGTGTAGATAACATGAGGAGGGATCTAGCTAAGCTTGAAGAATGGTCTAGAATTTGGCAGCTGGGATTTAATGTTAAAAAATGTAAGGTCATGCATATGGGCTGCAGCAATCCAAGGGAGCAATATAGTATAGGGGGTGAAGTACTTTTGTTCACTAAAGAAGAGCGGGACCTAGGTGTGGTTGTTTCTGATGATCTTAAAGTAGCTAAACAGGTAGAAAAGGCAACGGCAAAAGCTAGAAGGATGCTTGGGTACATACGGAGATGAATGGCTAGCAGAAAAAAGGAGGTAATAATGCCTCTCTATAAGTCTTTGGTGCGACCTCATTTGGATTATAGTGTGCAATTCTGGAGACCGCACCTTCAAAAGGATGTGAACAGGATGGAGTCGATGCAGAGGGTGGCTACTAAAATGATTAGTGGTCTTCATTATAAAGCATATGAGGACAGACTGAAGGATCTTAATATGTACACCTTAGAGGAAAGGCGGGATAGAGGTGATATGATTGAGATGTTTAAATACCTCCATGGCATAAATGTTCAGGGAGAGAGCCTCTTTCAATTGAAAGCAAGTTCTGCTATGAGGGGACATGGGATGAGGGTGAAGGGAGATAGATTCAGGAGTGATATGTGGAAATATTTCTTTATGGAAAGAGTAGTGGATCCGTGGAATAGTCTCCCAGTGGAGGTGGTAGAGATGAGGACAGTAACTGAATTAAAAAAAGCATGGGACAAACACAGAAGATCTCTAAAGGTAAAAAGGGGACTGTTGTAGTTGTTGATATGAAAGGACAGACTAGATAGGCCATGTGGTCTTTTTCTGTCATCATATTTCTATGTTTCTATGCTCTTTAAAAACTGCTAAGCACCACTGCTGAATATATCAACCCCAAAATTTGTAAATGCAACCCAGCATTAACCCCCCTTTTGCACATATCGTCCACCCAACATTTCAATCCTCTTCATATACTACCACCAAGCATGGCCAAAATCCATTTTAGCAGTTTTTCCTAAATCTGTCCTGGGGGCTCTCCAGCCAGTCTGCTTTTCAGGATACCACTATGAATATGCATGAGGTAGATTTGCATGCAGTGGAAGCAATATATGCAAATCTCTCTGATGAATATTCATAGTGGATATCCTGGACATCTGACTGGCTGGGGAGCCCTCAGGATAGACTTGGGAACCCTGGTCCAATTATATGACTGCTATAAGGCAATCATACTGTAAAACATGTAGAAAAAAAAAGTCTCAACATTACTTGAGAGCTGAGAACTAGGTGATGGCTGGGAACAGAGTTAGAAGAGTTGCATCAGAGCTGTAGAGACCAATGGAATAGTGACCATGACAGGAGTTTGAGGTACTGTGAGGGCTTGCAGAAATTGAGGAAGGACAGTGGCAAGAGAGGGTACAGTAGCCATGGCCCGATTAAGTGGAGGCCAAGAAGAATGAGAAAGGAATAACTGGCCTTCAGAAAGACCCTGCATATTTCTCTTTATTGCTTTTCTCTTTCCTTTCTTTTTTCTTTCTCCCTAAGTTTACAGTATTTTACTAATGCATACTAGAAAACACATAGAAAGTTGTCATTTAGAATAAGTAGCAAAATGTAGTTCATTTAAAAGCAACAATAAGCTTAATAAGTTTTAATAGTCTGCTTCTAGAAATTTCAGTAATGATATATTAGTATTATGAGAAAATTCTGCTCCTGGCACGAAGAAATAACTGTGTTGTGCTTTCAGTACATTCTTGGTGCAGCTGCAAGCTTGCTATTTTGTTCTTCATAGAACACTGTCACAGAAATGTGATCCTCCACCGCCAGCACTGTCCCATTCTACTACTGACAGGGTCTACTATGCTGGAAATGAAAACCAAAGAAGAAATGGTGTTGCATTTATAATTAAGAAGAAACTTGCAAGAACTTTAATGAAATACAATGCAATCAGTGAACTCTTAATTTCTATTTGTCTACAAGGAATGCCTATCGACACTACTATACAGTAATTTAAGTATATGCCCCAACGGCAACTGCTGCATAAGAGAATGAAATTGATGAGTTCTATGAACAAGCACAAACTGAAATTGACAGAACTTGCAAACAGGATATCCTGATAGTCATGGGTGACTGGTACGCAAAGGTTGGCAACAAAGAAGAAGGCAAAATGGCTGAAAAATATGGACTTGGCAAAAGAAATGAAGCTGGAGAAAAACTGATAGAATTCTGTAAGACCAACGATCTATTTATCTCATTCACCTTCTTCCAGCAACACAAGTGGCAACTGTACACATGGACTTCACCCAATCGATTGTACCAAAATCAAATTGACTACATCTGTGGAAGTCAATGATGGGAAAGCTCTATAACATCAACAAAGACAAAACTAGAGCTGACTGTGGTACAGATCACCAACTACTAGTATGCAAACTCAAGCTCAAGTTGAAAATGATCAAGCCACTCATAATTGTAGAAAAATATGACCTTGAGAATATACCACCGGAATTTAAAGACTGCCTGCAAAATCAATTTGCTGCTTTAGATACAAATGACAGAGCTCCAGAAGAGTAACCAAGGCAGGTCGGACCCGGTGGCACCTTGCTCCCTTCCCCCTCCCCCCCCACAATAACCACCCCCTTCCCCCTTTCACTCCCAATAACCAGTCCAGACACAACACTTTTGGCTCGAATGGTCGCAGCTTTATTAACAAATATAACATTCCAAACATTGTTTTTCCACATCCAACTTTTTATATAACAACCCACGAGTGGAATGAGCCCTCATCCGCCATACTACTAGCAAGGTTACCTCATTCCACTCCCGCCGTGGCCGAGCCAGCGGCAAAGCCAACCCCCCCCTTTCCCCGGCCTCGCCATATTACTAGCAAAGACCGGCCAGGGGTCATCCAGGTTGGGGGCGACCGCCCCCGCCCCAATTCCAGCTTAAGGCTCCGGACCCCGGAAACCTCCGGTATCCCGCCCCCCCCCCCCCCACCAGCTGCGACAACCTTACCCAAAGCCAACCCAAAGGAAGGGCGGGCGGGTGGGAAGACGGATCCCTCACCACCGCTGTTGGTCTCGCCGCCGCGCGCCCTCCTTAAACCCCCCCCCCCTTGTCAAGCACTCCTCATTGGCTCACGCCCCATTCTTTCACAGGGGCAAGCCAATGAATTTGAATAATGCCTGCTTGCACCCGCCCCTCAGTAAACCGTGGGCAGGGTCCCCGCACCGGGCCGAGCGCCTGGTTACCTTCGGCCGCCAGGGACCCTGCCCCGCGGCCTCGCCATTATGGGATGACATCAAGGAGGCTGTGTTGGAACAAAGTGAGAAGTCTCTACAAAAGGTGAAAAAGCAAAAACAGCCAAAATGGATGACTGATGAAACGCTGAAAATTGCCCAGAAAAGCAGAGAAGCTAAAGCCAGAGGAGAGAGGCAACCACAGAACTCAACAGAGATTTCCAGTGTGCAACAAGACAAGACAAGAAGTACTACAATGATGCATAGAAATAGAAGCAGAAACTATTAGAGGAAGAACATGATCAGTTTTCCTAAAGCTATGAGAGTTAAAGAAAAATTCCAGCCTCAAATTGAAATGTTACAAGATGCTCAAGGATCCATGCTGAATGATGGTGAGAAGATCAAGAAAAGGTAAAAAGAATATGCAGAGCTATTATATGATAAAGATCAAGTGGACCAACAGCCGTTTCAACCTGTACATTATGATCCGGAACCATTGGTGATAAAAGAAGAAGTTGAAACAGCATTGAAAGTCTTATCAAAGAACAAAGCACAAGGCATTGATAGCATTTCCATGGAAGTATTACAGCAATCTGATGCAGCTGTTACCATATTTACAGGAAATTTGGAAGACAACATCATGACCAACTGACTGGAAAATATCTGTGTTTATACCAATACTAAAGAAAGGTGATCCAACTGACTGTGGAAATTATTGTACAATAAGTCTGATCCTACATGTCAGCAAGATTCTACTAAAGGTTATTCAGCAGAGACTACAACCGTACCTAGAGCAAGAACTATCTCAAGTGCAAGCAAGGTTCAGGAAAGGCTAAGGCAGCGTTTTTCAACCACTGTGCCGCGGCACACTAGTGTGCCGTGAGATATTGTCTGGTGTGCCGTGGGAAAAATTCCAATTTCATCCGTAACATGTGGCCTTAGCTCACAAATTAGGGTTCCCAACCGGCCGGTTTTCAGCCGGCCTGGCCGGTTTTTCCATGGCCAGGCCGGCTGCTGGCACAGTTGTAAAACCGGCCATTGAAAAGCCGGTTTTTTGCTCTGGCCGCAAGATCGGGAGCGGCCAGAGCAAAAAAACGGCTTTTGTGCCGAAGTCCGCGGCGCGAACGCGATCGCGATTCCCTATAGCGGTGCAGTCGCTGGTTCTGCTTTGTACAGAGCAGCGGCTGCACTACACTTACATTGAAAAGTAAAGAGAAACTGTGTCAGGAGCCCTCCGATCATGCAGAGCCCGAGGAAGTGATGTCATGGGGGCGGGCTCCTCACAGGCTGTCTTTCCTTTTCAAATTAACTTTAGCTGCAATAAAGTTAATTTGAAAAGGAAAGACAGCCTGTGAGGAGCCCGCCCCCATGACATCACTTCCTCGGGCTCTGCGATGACCGGAGGGCTCCTGACACAGTTTCTCTTTACTTTTCAATGTAAGTGTAGTGCAGCCGCTGCTCTGTACAAAGCAGAAGCAGCGGCTTGGGCAGAGGGGGGGGGGTGTGTGTGAGTGAACCAGCAAGGGGGGGGGAGTGTGAGTGAACCAGCAAGGGGGGGGAGTGTGAGTGAACCAGCAGTGGAGGGGGGTTGTGGTGTGAGTTAACCAGAAAGGGGAGGGGGCGATGGTGTGAGTGAACCAGCAGGGGAGGGGGTAAGTGAGTGAGTGACCCAGCAGGAGGGGTGAGTAAGTGACAGGGGGGTGGGTGAGTGAACCAGCAGTGGAGGGGGGGTGGTGGTGTGAGTGAACCAGCAGGGGAGGGGGGTTGGTGTGAACCAACAGGGGAGGGGGGTTGGTGTGAGTGTTTGATTCCTATTCAAGAGAATTACTTTATATATAGTCAATATAGGCACAGAGGTAAATTTTTTTTAACATTTTCTAATGGTGGTGTGCCTCGTGATTTTTTTCATGAAAAAAGTGTGCCTTTGCACAAAAAAGGTTGAAAAACACTGGGCTAAGGAATGAGAGACATCATCGCAGATGTGAGATGGATCCTTGAAAAAAACTAAAGAATACCAAAAGGATATCTGTATGTGTTTTATTGACTACAGCAAGGCTTTTGACTGTGTAAACTATGAGAAACTGGGCCACATTAAGAAGCATGGATATACCAGAACACCTGATTGTTCTCTTGCACAACCTTTACATTGATCAAGAAGCAACAGTTTGAATGGAACAAGAAGAAACGGAATGATTTAAAATCAGCAAATGTGTATGACAAGGCTGCATACTTTCGCCCTACCTGCTTAATTTATATGCACAAAAAATCATCAGAGAAGCAGGACTGTATAAAAACAACAGAGGTGTAAAGATTGGTGGGAGATTCATCAACAACCTTCCCTATGCTGATGATACCACATTAGTGGCTGAAAGTGAAGACGATCTGAAACATTTGCTTCTCAAGTTGAAGGAACATAGTCTTAAAATGGGACTGCAGCTTGATGTAAAGAAGACAAAGATCCAGACAACTGGCAAAATGAATAAGTTCATCATTGATGGAGAAGAAGTTGAAATAATGGACAACTTGAATCAACTATCAATAAAGAAGCAACAAGCAGTCAAGAAATCAGGCGATGCATTGCTCTTGGCAGAATGGCTATGAAGGACCTAGACAAGATTCTCAAGAGCAGGGATGTCTCTCTCCATACAAAGATTCAACTTGTTCAAGCCATGGTATTTTCAATAATGTCATATGGATGCGAAAATTGGATAGTGAAAAAAATAGACAAGAAGAAAATTTATGCCTTTGAATTATGGTGCTTGTGACGAATACAGTGTATACCATGGATTGCCCGAAAAACAAACTAGTCAGTTCTAGAGGAGATCAAACCTAAGCTTTCTTTAGAAGCTCAGATGACAAGACTTCGACTTTCATACTTTGGACATATCATGTGAAGACAGAGATCATTAGAGAAAGATATCATGCTTGGCAAGGTAGAAGGTCAATACAAAAGAGGAAGGCTAGCAATGAGATGGATCGATACAATAACAGCAGCTATGGGTACCAGTCTGTCAACAATTAGCCACCTGACTGAAGACTGAACACAATTTAGGACACCAGAGGGTCACCATGAGTCAACACTGACTTGACGGCACTTAACAACAACAACAACAACAACAACATAACACTGTGTAGTTTATTGATACATACCTTCATCCTGAAATACAAAGAAAAAAAACCATAAAGTCTGATACATTTTAGCTAAATCAAACTTTTTCTCAGCTCAGACCTGAATGTGTAAGATGCACTCCTTTCTCTAAGATAACTAACAGGCTAGAGAAATAAATGGCCTTGTGTTCTCAACAAAGGCAATTTTGTTCAAGCTGCCAGTGAATGTGTGATGGTACACACAATACATAGTCAAACTTCTTATCTCTGCAAGGGGCCTCAACTGTTCCTGAGAAGAAATTGCCCAAGTCTCTTTGAAAAACAACCCCCCCTGCATAAACACCAATCCCCCTTATTCCATCTCCCTCACAACCCCCCTCCCCTTCTTCCTGTGTCTACCTGCTAGTTTTCAGAGAAACTGCCTATCAGCAATAAACTAATTTCTAACCATGGGAACACTTTGGGATGTTTCCCTCCCCCTTAACTCCTATACATGCCCCTGGTTCAGGAAAGGTATAGAAAGCCTGTATTTCCCCAAGGAGGGGGTCTCTTGTATCTATTGCTTGTAACCCCTGCTGCAGCAGTGACAATAAAAGTTTTACCTTTACTTTACAGATGGTTCTTATTGTCTGTTTTACTCCACTGTAGCAATGAATGAGGGAAAGCTCAGTTTGGGCCTCCCATGTCAACGACACTGATCACAGTTAGTGCTACAGATGCACTAGTAGCAGAGATGCTGAACTGCAGCAGGGCCAGCATCAAAGAGACCGGAGGAGGGAGTGCAGTCCAAATCCAGCATAGAGCAGAAGCTTGGGCAGTGGTTGCAGCAATAAGCATAAGGAGCATAGGGGAAGCTCTCTCTACTGAAGAAAAGTATAGGTGAGCTTAGTGAGGTGCCACAGAAGGATGGTCAAGCTGATGAAGGAGAGAAGATTAGGCTGGAAATTGTATTAGGAAACCCTCTCTTGCTACCAGACAGGAAAGCTAGACGTGTGCTGAGAGCAGGAAGTTCATGTGCAGAAAGGTTCTAAAAAGTGACAGTTGCATAGTCAGAGGCTGGGTGCTGCCTGGAGCTGCTGTTTAAGAGGGAAAATTTGGAAACAGAATGGGTGTTAAAAAGGAAAACTAATAATTTGAGCTAGCATGGGGAAATGTGATGTATCTGTAAGACTGTTTAAGCCTTTGAAAGGAAATGGAATTCATTTTCTAATGTGTGAGTGTGATTGAATTTTTAATTTTAATTTTTTGAGTCAAGGTAGGTGAGAAAGAAAAGTGTGAGTATACTAATAAACACTGAAACTCGCTCGGGGGGGGGGGGGAATTAATAAAGAGAAAGAATCTGAGAAAAAAACAGGTATGGGGAAAGTCCATAAAAAGTGAAAAGTTGATTTAACTGGCTGAAACAGCTTTCAAAATGGCATAAGCAGCACACTGCTGTACTAGAGAAATGTTACATAGTAACATAGTAAATGACTGCAGATAAAGACCAGTATGGTCCATCTAGTCTGCCCAGTAAGATGGCAAGAATAGGTGCACCTGCCGCTCTGTGCAGGCCACCCCTCCCCGTTTCTTTTTTTTAGGGGTAACCCTTCCCATGTCTTTGTTTTAGGGGTGAACCCACTGCTCCGTGTAGGACACCCCTGTATGTTGAGAAATTAGTTAAGTTTATTTTGATTTTATCCTGTTGCTCTAAAGAGATCCACTGTGTCTGTCCCATGCCATTTTGAATTCTGTCACTGCATTTTCCCCCACCAATTCCATCGGGAGGGCATTCCAGAAAGTATTTCCTGACATTGCCTTTCAATTTACCCCCTTGCAGCTTCATGTTATGCCCTCTAGTTTTACAGCTTCCCCGTCTTTGGAAAAGGTTTGTTTGTTCATTATTTCTCTTTAAGTATTTGAAGGTCTGAATCATATCTCCCCTGTCCCTCCTCTCCTCCAGAGTGTACATATTTAGGTCTTCAAGTCTCTTCTCATAAGGCTTCTGTTGCAGGCTCCAAATCATTTTGGTTGCCTTCTTCTGAACAGTTTCCAGTCTTTTTATATCCTTTGCAAGATATGGTCTCCAAAACTGAACACAGTATTCCAAGTGAGGCCTCACCAGTGACTTATACAGTGGCATTAGTACCTCTTCCTTTCTGCTGGTAATTCCTCTTTGTATGCAACCCAACATCCTCCTGGCCTTTGCCATTGCCTTGTCGCACTGTTTTGCCACCTTGACATCCGCAGAAATAATCACACCAAGGTCCTTCTCCTGGTCCGTGTACACAGTCTCTCTCCCCCTATCGCATACATTTCCCCTGGATTTCTGCTTCCCAAATGCATGACACTGCACTTCTTTGCATTAATTCTTAACTGCCAAGCATTAGACCATTCTTCCAGCTTTTGTAGATCTTTCCTCATGTTATCCATGCCCTCAGGGGAGTCCACTCTGTTGCAAATTTTCTTGTCATCTGCATTAGGTGAGAAAATGTTACCTTAAGGGGCATGTTTACTAAAAACCGCACAATTGCGCGCCGCACAATAATGCACTAAAAGCAGCACTTAAGTGCTCTTAAGTGCCCCGCACACGTGCGATGAACCCCCGCGCATGTGCGCGACACACTAACGGGCCCCGCACAAGTACGGGCCCTGCAAATGTCCGATAGAGGCGTGGAAAGGCTAACGGAGGGCGGAGGAAGGGACCCGAGGGGCGGAGAGACGGGGTTAATGGGCGGGGAAGGGGAGGGGAGAGGCTCCCCGCACAGTATCGGGGCCGAATTTACAAGTTAAAAATAGCGCGAGTGAAACACTCGCGGTAGAGGGCATTTAAAGGGAAGAGAAACCATTTCCGTCAGCAATGTACAGCAAAACCGGGGAAACCTACAAAATGTGAGCAGTGTGATACATGTGCACAGAACAAAAGTGCATATAAAACCCAAAATGACCACAACAAAAATGTTTAAAAATTATAATCCAGCTGGGCAATAGTGGGCAATACACTTCCCCCTACCTGGTCCAGTGCATCATGGGTACGGGTGGCCTAACCCTATCCTGGTTCCGCTATAGAGCTGTAGCCCAATGGTTACGTCACTGCCTGTGAAGCCAGAGGTCATGGGTTCAAACTCACAGTGGGGTTCTTTTAGAGGGTTGTCCAATGTTTTTTCTAATTGTCATGTACATATGTTGTTGCCAGCAAAAACACCCTCAGCGTACTGTACCCATAAGGTGCCTCTGAGGGTGCTTTATAGGGCGCCCTATAGGGCACCTTATGGTTGCCGTCCATATAAGGTGCACTATACATTACCCTGTACCGCAACATATATGGGGCCCTATAGGGGACATTCTAGGGTGCCTTGGCGGACAGTGAACGTTAACATGTGCCTTATGGGCCGCCTTATGTTAACATGCTTTGTGAGTGCGTTTGCTAGTATTGTTAACTGAGATAAAAAAACTAACCTGCCCCCTACAGCACTCATCCCCATAATACATAATGCCTCTGTGAGCCTTCTTCATTGGGCACCTTGGGGGATTGAACCCCTGGCCCCTGCACCATTGGTCAGTGTCGTAACCATTGTGCTGTGGCTCTGTTCCTGTGTGTGCCCATCAGCGTGCCACTTCTGCCGGCCACTATTACAGTGCCTCCTAAAACATTAGCACGCCACCTTATGCCCATCAGCGCACCGCCTTATGCTGACCATTCATTCCATGCCCCCTAAAATACTGCCTCAGTAAGCCTGAGCACTGTGGGGGATTGAACCCCTGCTCCCTGCACTATTGGTCAGTGTCTTCACCATTGTGCTGTGGCTCTGTTCCTGTGCTTGCACATCGGCGCGCCGCCTTCTGCCGCACATAATTAGGCTCCCTCCTAAAACAATCCTCCCCATAATAGGTACTGCCTGAGCCAGCCTTGCTCATTGCACCCAGTGGGGGCTCGAACCTGCAGCCCCTGCACCATTGCTCAGTGTCTTCACTGTTGTACTACGGCTCTGTTCATGTGTGTGCCCAGCAGCGCGACACTTAGCCTTCCCATGCGCTAATACGGACCCCGCACAGTTGCGCGACGCGCACAAGTACGGTCGCTTTCTCCCGTTTTTTTTTCTTTTTTCTGCCTGAACCGCCCACTCCTTATATGGCACAGGCACACTAACGGGGCCCCGCACAATTTCGGAGTTTAGTAAACATGCCCCTAAGAGTGGTAACCTGGCAACTCCTGTGAAGAGAAACAAACCAGAAGGGCAGGGTACATGCAAATTGATGAGTTACACGGATGGGCAGAGATTTCACATAATTTTCATTTATCCGCATAAATAACAGGATTATATCATTAGACAAAGGTACATGTGATAGGAAATGTACTGTGATAATGAGAGGAGTTTTGCAGCGAATCCTTAGAAGAAATAACTTCTCACTTTGACTTAGAATGGTGGGCTAAGAGGTGCAGAGCACTCAGTTCTAAAGCAGTCTGGATTTTACAGGGGGAGGGTTTACATACCCCCCCCCTTCTTCTACCTAATTCTAAGTCTTTGACCAAGTGTGGAAGGGATTTCTTCACCCCAGAAACTGCTGAACTGCCACCCAATAGACTCAAAGGGCTGATATCATAAAAGAGCTTGAGGCTAAAAGAGTAAATCACACTGAGCCTTGGTACAGTAGGGATGCAACCTCTGGGGATGGACACCTCCTCCTGTGGTGGAAGAGTCTGTTGGACGCCAACTGGGAGTTAGCTTAACAACAGAGGAAGAGCTCACAAACAATGATTCCTCTAATTGGGAGGTAGCTTGCCAGTGGATGTGGAGTTTGCGAGCAGTGACCTCTTCAACCAGGAGGCAACTCTTCCAATCGGGAGTTGGCAGGGCAGAGCTCAGAAGCAGCAGTCACTCTAATCAGAAGGCAGCTTGGCAGCAGAGAAGTAGCCTGGGAGAGGTGACCCCCCCCCCCCCCCCCAGTCAGGAGGCAGTTCAGCAGCAGAAGTGGAGCCTGAGAGAAGGCCTCTACCCACAGCAGGGAGGTTCTGCAGCAGTGTCTGGCCAGTCCAGGCCTGGCATAACAAATATCCTGAGGACCCACAGCAGCCAGCAGTCCAGTTGCAGCTCTGCATATAGATGAGACCTGTGGGCCGAGGGACGAAGAGGGAGGACAGCTGGAGATAAGATTTAATAATGTGGAGGCTCTCATTGGTTAATTGGTAAAGCTGAAGGGGGACACTACTCTGGTTCAACTATTGCATAATTGGTACTGTATGGGTAAATGTTGAGAGAGCCATTTGTTGTTCACTGATTTAGTATGTGTTAATGGGATTGTCACATAATTTGTTAAATGCGTATCCTAGTAATGGTACATCCTTATAATCATAACTGCTAAGGTTAATAAAACTCAAAGAACTTTTCAGCCAGCTTCTTTCACAGACATACTTCCTTTTGATTCTCCTGACACCCTTCTACCTCAGATGGAGGTGCCTTGGCACCAAACTCTTATGAACCAACAGAGCCCACCAGAAAGGGACTCCTGATAGATTTGCACGGGAATCAGGAATGCCTGCTAGGGGACATTACAATAATTTAAGAGCAGACTACAGAAAAACTTAGAAGCATAGAAACATGACGACAGATAAAGACCACATGGCCTAACTAGTCTGTCCTTCCATATCAACCACTGTAACAGTCCCCTTTTTTCCTTTAGAGATCCTCTGTGTTTGTCCCATGCTTCTTTGAATTCAGATGCTGTCCTCATCTCTACCACCTCCACTGGGAGACTATTCCACGGATCCACCACTCTTTCTGGAAAGAAATATTTCCGCATATCACTCTTGAATCTATCCCCTTTCACCCTCATCCCTTGTCCCCTCATAGCAGAGCTTGCTTTCAATTGAAAGAGGCTCTCCTCCTGTGCATTTATGCCATGGAGATATTTAAACGTCTCAATCATATCACCTCTATCCCGCCTTTCCTCTAAGGTGTACATATTAAGTTCCTTAAGTCTGTCCTCATATGCTCTAGGTGTGGATGTGGGAACTTGTGTGTGGAGAATAGTCCAGAACTAAAAAAAATGTATTGGCTATTTTAAAAAGTCACCAGATTAATTTACTTAAATCTCAAATGTATTAAATCCTGTCACCTGCCTGAGGAAGTTGTGCCTTGAGTGACCATGTCAATTTTGAATGCTGGCAGAACTGGATAAAAAGAAAAGGAAAAACAGATGCAAATTCATATTGAATCTCTGAAATTGCCAAAAGCTGTGAGATTGTATCAATGGCTTTAAAGAATGGGCTAGCTCATTGGCAGCATTTGAAAATGTAAGAAAAATAAGGCTTATTGAATATTTTTAAACTACAACTGGCAAGTTGCTGGTAGGGAGGGGGTGATTTAAGTGGTGATGTCAAAAGTAACTGAGAATTCCTGAGGGGCCCTTTTACTAAAATACGGTAAGTTGTTGCACTTATCGTGCATTTTGAGTAAACATGAATGCACAGTAAGTGCAAAAGTCATACAGTAGTTGTTAGGGGTGTGCCCAGCTTGTTCCCTGCAATTATTGCACTATAAAGTCCCTTACTGCACGTTAAGGTCATTCACAGTTACTGTGGGTGTACAGTTGTGGTCAACAATATTGGCACCATTGCAGTTCAACCCCTTAAAAGGAAATAGTAGGAAATAGTATAAAAATTGGGACATTGCCAACATGATTGTTGGTAAACCCCAAACCTAATATTGTCCAAAAGTGTCAGAATGAAGAAAGGAGACTATCTACCATACATCAACAAGAGGGGCCAAATTTCTCAAGGTTTTTAATATGCCATTAGCTCCATTGGGAGAAAAAGATCTCAGACCCTCAAGCATATTCTGTCCAAGCATCTCAATACAGGCCTTGGACCGGTGTCTGGAACATCAATGACCAAAAAACTCTCAAAGATCAAGTATATGAGCTTCACAATCCATTCACTATGGTATATGAAACAAAAACTGCAGCATATACTTAACAGATCATGACCCAAACAGCCCAATAGAACCCAACACTTATCTGCACAATGTCCCAATGCCATTATAGATGTCCTTATGGCATTTCACAACTGCTTCATTAAGGGGAGACAGGGCTGCAAGCACCATTATTCCATGCGCCGGATCAGATATTCACACTGCAATCCACAGTTTGTTCCCCATTGTCAGAAAAGCCATTATCACCAAATATCAAAGTTCAAAGGGGTTCAAGACCATCTCCAGAGATCTTGGGATTTCTGTGTCTACAGTTCACAATTTTATTACAAAGTTTTCTGCTTATGGAACTGTCAAGAACCTCCCAGGAAGTGGTGGAAGAAGAAAATTAATCCAAGAAGTCTTTGAAGGTTAGTGCAAACTATTGGAAAACCACCATGTACAACATCGAAAGAGCTTAAGGCTAATCTGGAGTGCTGGTTTCAACCCACACCATATGCTAGGCACTAAACAAAGAAGGACTTCATAGACGAAGCTCAAGAAGGAACCCACTGCTCAAAGACAGACATAAAAAGTCATGCCTGATCTTTGCCCAAACCCACCTTGAGAAACCACAATCCTTCTGGGAAAATGTTCTGGGGACAGATGAAACCAAACTTGAGATCTTTAGCAATGCAGACCAGTGATACATTTACAGGTGAAGAAATGAAGCATATAAGGGGAAAAAAAACCCCAGCCTTCCTACAGTTAAATATGGTGGAAGTTCCATAATGTTGTGGAGCTATTCTGCTGCCTCAGGAACATGGAGGCCTGGAACGTATTAAAGGAATCATGAAGTCTGAAGACTACCAAGGTATTTTGGAGCAAAATATGCTACCTAGTATTAGAAAGCTAGATCTGTATTGAAGGTCATGAGTCCTCCAGCAGGACAATGACCCAAAATATACATCCAAAAGTACAAAAAGATGGTATAAAAGATAAAAAATTGACTGTTTTAAACTGGTCAACAATGAGTCTTGATCTCAATCCAATCAAGAACCTTTGGAAAGAGCTGAAATCTGCCATTGGTAAAAGGAAACCTGGAAACATTCATGAACTGGAACAAATCTCAGTTGAAGAGTGGGAGAAACTACCAGCATACAGATATACAAAACTTATAGATGGCTACAAGAAATATTTGGAGGCTGTTATCACTGCCAAGAGTTGTACAACCAAATATTAGTGGAGGGTGTCATTATTCCTGTTCAGGTCATATTTTCTGTTTTTATCTCATAAATGACTACATCTAAGTTGCACAGACATCTCTTTTTTGTTGTACACTTTTGAACCTGACTTGGCTAATGCCTCCTTTGTGTCAGGGGTATAACCCCATGTAACTCAAGGAAGCTATGGTTACTCTGATCCCCAAGAAAGGGATGGACTTGCAGTGTTCTAACCTGTGCCTTATTTCATCTTTGCCAAATCTGGCTAAGGTTGTGGAGAAGGTGGTTTTACTTCAGCTAACTGAGTTTTTGGATTGAGAAGGGGGGGGGGTGGATTGGGGGCAGACCAGCTTTAGAAAGGGTTCTGGTAAAGAATTCCTGTTGGGGTCTGTTATGGACCTTTTGGGGAAGGGGAAGGATGTGGGGGAAAATGCTCTAGTGGTGATATTGGACTTGTCCACAGCATTTGATTTGGTAGATCGGAACATTCTGGTGGCACATTGCCGTGCTTTAGGAATGGGTGGAATGGTCTTCCAATGGATGAATTTGTTTCTGTCTGACAGGTGGTTTCAGGTATATTGGAGGGGCTCAGTCTTCTACAGTGTGGGAGCTTGTCTGTGGGGTCCACAGGGGTCAGCTTTGTCCCCTGTCCTCTTTAGTATTTATGTGTCCGATAGGTGACATTTGTTGAAGATATGGGTTCTTGTTTTTTTTGTATGCTGATGATATTCAGTTGATTATTATGATGGATGATGAAGAGGCTGTGGTACTTCAACATGCCAATCAGTAATTGGCTGATATTGCCTCGTGGTTACAGGTGCACCGTTTGGTTCTTAATGTCACCAAATCTGAGGTATGCTCGTGTGGGGTGCTGACAGATGCAGGTCTCTTCATTGAGGGAATTTGACTGGACTGGAGAGAGGAGATCCGGGATATGGGGTCCTCCTGGAAGTAGATCTAAGTCTGCATCAGCAGGTGTCCCAGGTTGTCCGGACAGTCTATGGACATCTGCGAGTTGTGCGACAGTTTCTGCTGTTTTATGATCACGATGTCTTACGCATGTTGGTGCAGGCTTTGGTGTTATCCTGGCTTGACTATTGTAATGCCCTATATGTTGGGCTGCCAAGTTATCTGATGAGGAAGTTGCAGATGGCCCAGAATATGGCTGCCAGACTGTTATGGAGTTTAGGGAAGTATGATTCAGTCATAGGGGTTCTGTGCCTGACTACCGGTTAGGCAAAGGTGTATTTTCAAAGTGCTGATGCTTATCTTCAAGTTGTTATGGGGCTCAGGGCCCTGTTATCTACAGGAGTTGGTACAATGGTATCAGCCCAGGTGGACTCTCCGGTCTACAGGGGCACAGTTGTTGACCATCCCGGGGCCTACGAAGGTTTGCCTGAAGCGCTGGTGAGCAAGGGTTTTTTCCATGGCAGCCCTGACTTTTTGGAATGCCATCTGCCTTGCTCAAGGATACAGTTCTGTTAACATTCCAGAAAGTAGTTGAAGCTCTTGCTCTTTCCAACAGGCTGAAGGTAGGCTGGTGGATAGTAGGTAGCATGGCAGGGAGAATGTTGGTTCGGCAAGGTAGTAGTTGGCAGTGCTAGTAGTTGGCAGTGGCACTCTGCATATTTTATTTTATTTTATTTTTTAATTTAATTTTAATTTTGGGATGGTTTGGGGGTCCTGATGGAAGGGGCCGGTGGGGATTATTGTGCTGTACCTTTTCTGTAATACATCACTTTGAATGTCATGTGCATAAGACAGTTAAATGCTTTAAAATAAATAAACATACTATTAAAATATTATGATAACATACAGTTGGAATATTTCTACAACACAAACAAAACCACCAGCTCAAGGGCATTCATGTATGTTGCATACACACTTTGGAGCGCACTCCCAGACAACTTAAACTTATAAATGACCTCCAGTCCTTTAGAAAGGAACTCAAAATGTTCCTCTTCATTCAGCACTTTAACCTCAATAACCCTTCTCAACCACCTCGGACACCACAAGACACCCCATAGTGCCTCCCCTTAAATGGATCTATAGCATTTGTACCATTAAACTGTATGCAGCCTGAAACATCCCACACATTGTCTCCTATCAACTGTAAATAGTTCAACACCTATATATAGTTTAGACATGTTGCAATGTTAAAGCTTCCATATGCTGTTTGTATCTCTGTAAATAAGTTCTGCTGATGTTTTAATGTAACTTGTTCACTATTCATTGTAAACCGCCACTGATCTTTGGAAGTGACGGTATATAAATGTTGACAAATAAATAAATAATTTCTCAAGATATTATACACAACACACCTAAAATGCAAGGGTGCTAATAATTTTGACCACAGCTGTACTTAGTGCCATCTATTGAAGCAATGTTAACAGCACCCATGCCAATATCTTGCACTAACTGCATTGTGCAATCCATGCCTATTCTCTGCCCATAATCTACCCCATTCTTCAATTTATCGCACAATGAATAATCAGCACAGGAATTATTGCTTAGTAACTGTCATGCCAACATGGTGATGGTTATCATAGCTTTTCGCTCACAGTTACCATGCACTAGAATGTGTGCAAACCCCTTAGCACAGTTAAGTAAAAGAGCCCCTGAGTGTCTGAATTCTAGTTGGAGGTGACCTAAGAACAGAATCTTCTACTACATTAAACCATATCCACACAACTCATGTAGAAAACTTAGGGGCTTTGTTATTAACTGCCACTAACTGGTTAATGTGCATTTAGCATGCAGTAACTGGCAGTGGTGAACTCTGACATGCATACATGCCAGCCACTGACTGCTAAAGCATACAGGAATTGGCCATCATGCACTAGGGCAAAACGTAGGCAGGTTACGGGTTGAGTATGGCCGTGGAGAGCACAGGAAAACAAGGGTTTTTAGTATTTGATATGGAAGGACAGACTAGATAGGCCATGTGGCCTTTTTCTGCCGTCATGTTTCTATGAATCTATGGTCACTAGAGCAGGGATTCTCAACCCAGTCCTTGGGACATATCTAGCCAGGTTGTCAGGATAATCACAATGAATATATATATATATGAGAAAGATTTTCATGTCCTGCCTTCATTGTATGCAAATCTCTCTCATGCATATTCAGTATGGTTATCCTGAAAACCTGACTGGCTAGGTGTGTCCCAAGGACTGAGTGGAGAAACCTTGCACTAATGCAAAGGCAATTGCCACGTGCTCAGTGACAATGTAGCAGTTAGTTCAAGTGCACATAACTGTACCTCTGTGGGTGTTGTTAGGATTCACGATTGAACGCTAATTGCCAGGAACCTGCTGGACATGCTCTTGACAGCGCACAGTGGGTGTCCTTACAAAATGCTGGTATTGCCACTAATAGCATGGTAAATACACACGTTTAGTAAAAGGGTCCCTTAACTAAATAGACAGGAATATAAAAAAATTATTTTAAAGTAGTTAAAGATACAACTTTTTTTCAGTGTTCCTGTGAATGAGGCTTATGCTTAAACAATGCTGTACAAGACTGAGTGGTGAAAGAAAAGTTAGCCTGTTTTTCTAGCTTACTAAAGACAGAGTAGATTAGTAGAAGAATTTACAAGAATAAGTTCCTGAAAGTTTCAAGGTCAGAAAGATAGAGCCAGAGGAAGACTGAAGAAGTGACCACCATACTGCAGCAGTATTAAATAATCTTAAGGTGGACAGAGTTTATTTTTTTTATTTCTGGTCAAAATGAAAATGTCACAGTTTGGGAACAGAGAGCACACACAAAAACAATTACCTGGGGTGAATTTTCAGTTGAAGACCTAGGTTGATAATGTCAACTGAGAATTTTCCTAAAGACAAAACATTAAAATAATTGTTTGTCTTAGTTGTACAATTGCTGTTTGTAATGTAGTAGATGATGGCAGAACAAGATCAGCTGTATGCCCAGTTATGCTTACCAACAATAAATAATTTATTTGCAATTATGTCTAAACCTGCTGATTCCCAGTTCTAGAAAGGGTATGACAAACATAAGAAATATGTGTGGAATACATAAATCCACCGACATAAACTAAAAACATTAACAAGCCCCTCATTCACACCACATTATTTCATCCATTCTCCACACGTACATTCCAGGTCCTCATGCCTACTTACTTAGATCTCATCAAGTCTTGGAGACACACATAGCCTTCCACTGCTCTTACCTCTATATCTGATGGCTTAAAACTTACCAAAGGTCAACTTAAGCAGCTTGTCCCTTCACCAACTTCCTGAAGTGCAATTTTTTTTACCTGATTTCAGACTTATCTTTAACACAATACATCTCCTTTCCTAATCATATCTCAGGGCATACCCTAAATCTCCTTTCTCCTTCTGACTCAAGAGAAGATGTTTCTGGGCTTCATAGCTTTAGCCTCCCTTGGTAAGACCACTATTGCATACTTTTCAGCTTCTCTCCTCCCACCTCCTCCTCATCCTCTGTCACATCTTCCTCTACACGACATTCTCATTTTTACATTTCCAGATCTACTCTTTCAGACTTCTCCCTTACCGTTTCATTATTTCCATCTGATTTTTCTGATCTTTCCCCAAACAATAAGGCTTCTACTTCGAACCAGACTCTTAAGAAGTCTCTGGATAATCTGGTCCAACCAAATACATCCATTCCCGTAGGCAGTCCCCACTTCCATCCCTGGAAGGATTGCTAACCTTCTATCGCCAACTACGAAGAGCAGAACGCATATGGTGCTGTCATTGTTGTAGCTCTTCTTCTCTTGCCATGTTTCAAAACAATCTTCGCACCTACCATCACACCATCACTACAGCTAAGAAGAACTACTATGGACAATGAATAACCATGGCCACTGATAGATCCAAGCAGTTATATTCTGTGGAGCCCAATTCCAGTAGGGGCATGTCCAGGCCGTCCGGACGGCCCCAAGCAAAACAGGCCAGTTTGGACCTGATTCTGGACTGTGGGAACAAAACATTCCTGGGGGTAGCCAGAATAGGGCCCAAGGATAGCCCAGCATGCCCCTGCTGCCTGCAGGGACGTCCTCCCCGCAGGCTCCCCCAACTCCAGCATTCCCAGCCCCCCTTTTCTCTGCTGCCAGATCCAAGACTGGCCTGCTGTGGCTTAGATTGGGCAGCGGGGATCCTTCCGCACCCTGCCTCAGCCCCAGGGGGATCCCTGGGCTTGATTGCGGGATTTGTCCACCTTTGAGGTAGATTAAGCAGCACATCCCCAAGGGCCCGGCAGGATGTACAGGGCCATGACCTGAATCGGCCTTGTACGTGCTGCCAGGCTGGCCCACTCCCACTCTGCCCCGATCGCGCCCCCTCCTTCCCCCTGCCAGCTCTCCCCATCCTGATGCACCGGGCATACAGAGAGAGCTGGAGGGGGAATCGGGCCCCAAAGGCTTGCAGGGTTACACATCCTGCTGAGACGTGCAGCCTCGCAACCCACATTTCAGAATGGGGCCTATAGTCTCTTGTCTTCTCCATCCATCATCTCCTCCTTCACTACGTACTGCCCCTTCAGTAGAACGGCTAGCACAATATTTTTCTGACAAAGTATCATTCTTATAACAAAGCTTTACCCCTATTAGTCCCCCCTCATCTCCTTCTATGTTAGAGGATCCCCTTTCCCTCAGGACATCTGAGGATATTCCTGGCCAGGTGCACTTTCATACTTGGTCTCAGTTCAACCAAGTCTCTATGTCTGCTCTGGAGAAAGTCCTATCCTCCTCCGTTAAAACTACTTGTGTCTTAGATCCTATTCCTTCTGCTTGGATTGATAATGCATCTCTAGTACGTCTCCCCTATATTCTGACACTTTTCAATAATAGTCTTTCATCTAGCACTTTTCCTCTATCTTGGAAAACTGCTATTGTTCGGCCCCTCTTTAAAAAACTCCACACTGAATCCTACCTCTCCCAGCAATTCACAGCCATTTTCTAATCTCCTTTTCTTATCAAAACTCTTACAGAAACTTGTCTTCACTGAACTTTCACATCATCTCGAACAGACTGATTTTTTTCACCCACATCAATCAGGTTTCAGATCGGGTCACAGCACAGAATGTATCTTGCTATCATTTCTAAATGAAACTCGAATCTACTGGGAAAAAGGCAATATTTCTTTGGTGATGTCACTTGATCTTTCTAGTGCTTTTGATCTAGTTCATCATTCCTTACTTCTATCATGACTTTCCTTGGCTGGTCTGAGGGCTACTGCACTTCATTGGTTCTCTTCTTTCCTTTCTTCACACACTTAGGGGTATGTTTACTAAACTGCGGTATCGGTACATAACGCGCGTTATGTAACGTTAACGATCGTTAGCGCATCATAACGCGCGTTCCCTGTAAGTATCAGTGTATGTGTCTCAAATCCCCACGTGTTAAATGTATCCCCCACTTGTGTTGTGACCGCTTTGATTGAAGGATAAGGCGGTATATAAATACCATTAAATAAATAAATAAATAAATAAATAAATAACGCGCGTTATGATGCATTAACGATCGTAAAGCTCCGCGGCACGGTAAAACACCGCAGAAGGTGGAGAGAGGGCGGAGAGAAGGGGTCAGTGGGCGGAGAGTGGGCGGGGAGAGTCTCCCTTCACACTAACGCGCTGATCTGAAGAGCTAAATCCTAACGCGAATGAAAACCTGCCGTTAAATGCACATTACAGGGGAGAGAAACCATTTCAGTGTCAGCAATGTACAGCCTAGGCAGGGAAACCTAAAAAAAGTGATAGGTGTGATACATGTGCACAGAACAAAAGGGCACATAAACACTGAAAATGACCTCAACAAACTGGAAAAAAACCATAACCAAGCTGGCCAATAGTGATATTAATGAGAAACATCAACCCCCCCCCCCCCCCGAGAAAGCTCCATAGAAAAGATATAAATCGTGGAAGGGTCTACACTCCGTCCCCATACAAGGTGAATGAGCCCACAGTGAAATAGCGCTGCTCAGGGTTTTCCACTCCATCGGACAGGGTTCCTATGGCGTGCACATGTCCCGCAACATCAGGGTGGGCATGTCGGAACGGCAACTGGACAGATGCCGGAAAAGGGGATACAGAGGGCCGCAGGCGGCACATGCTGTGGTGCAGCTGGGCCACAGTGCGGACTAGGGTGATGCCTAGCTGGCCCATACGAATGCTGAAATAGCAGAGCAGCCAGACAGCAACTGCTGAAGGCCTAACATGGGCACGACTGTGTTTCCCACAGTGTCACAGGGATAGTACCCAACAGCTACCCCCAAGGGCACAGAACATTGGCAGGCGGGGCTGGGGGGAGCGTGGACGTCTATGCAGGCACCCCTACCCCAGAACCCGCACCATAGGCAGCCGCCTACCTGCACACTGGATGGCCTGAGACTGCGCACCACCAGCACCACCAGCAGAAGGGCATGTCAGCATGGTGGCTGAGGGATACTGGTGGTGGAGGGGGCAGTGGCAGCTGCCCAGAGCAGACCGTGGCCTAGCCCTGTGTAGGTGGGTGCCGTGTACTGCAACAGACGGGCCCTGTCTGACGAACAGTCATGGTATCACCAAGGAATGTACTGATTTTGTGACAATAAGGTGGTGCAGTGCACAAAACCAATGTATTCAGAAGCAGAGGGTCACAGGTTCAAGTCCCAGCTGTGGTTCCTGCCAACCCAGTCCCCATATTTTACCCACTACTACAACGTGCTAAAACAGACAGCACCTTTATTGCAGATGACGTAAACATGCCCAAGACACCTACATTTTACCCTACAGAGCACGGACACCATAAACATGCACATTACCTAGAGCAGAGTCTCCCAAATGCAGTCCTGGAGGGTCAAACACCATTCCGGTTCCATGCTGGAGTGGAGTGGAGGAGTGGCCTAGTGGTTGGGGCAAGGTACTACAGGCTGGAAGGTCGGTGGTTCAAATCCCACTAGAGGACAGCAACCTTGGGCCGGAAGGACTGGGGTTTCTAGTCCCACAGGTGCTCCTTGTGGTCTTGGGCAAGACACTTAACCCTCCATAGCCCATGTTCCCTGTAAATAGTTTTCTCCAAGTTATAATGCCCTGTTCAATGTAATTTCAGTTTGTTCAATGTAAACCGCACTGATGTACAATAGCGCGGTATATAAGAGAATGTAAGTAAATAAATAAATAAATAAAATAAATAAATGCTGCCTCTGATAAAGATGCCTGTGCTGTATTTCTATGCGCCATCCCCATGGTATGCAGATGTATTCATGCATATTCATGAGGGACAGCATGAAAACCCGAACAGTGTTTGGCACCGCAAGACTGGAGTTGGGAACCTCTGCCGTAAAGCAGCAGCCAACAGGGGCAGACACACCCGCACCCACAGGCCCCATTATCCAAAGCCTCCTGGAGAGGCAGGACTTTGGGCTCTGCGTGCATCTCCCAATACTAGCACTTGCATACCTTAGTAATGCCACCCTAAACCTGGGAATATGGTACACATCTATCAAAAGGTTGCTATGATTACTGGCAGATAGCAATTCCTAGGTTAAGTACAATTTTCTGAGTGAGCTGCATCATAGCAACCTTTCTGATGTCTGTGGAGTGTGCTACAGGTCTTGTGTCTGACAGTGTTTACCAACCTGGGGAGTGACTCCTACAGTATTGTGTACCATAGCCATGCCTGCACTGTGCCCAGGACTGGTGTGGTGGCCTGGGCTGCCCAACACCTCTATAGTTGCAGAATGCTGGCATAGGTGTGGGGAGTGTGTGTCTGTCTATCCAGTGTGTGGTGGCTGCCAACACCCTCCACAGCTCATACTGCTAGCACTGTTGCCAGTATTGGCCTGCCAATGTGCATAATGAGGAGCAAGGTATCGTGGGAATAGCCTGGATAGGGTGGCCTGGCCTGGCCGCATCTGCACAGGGCATAGGGCAATGGCTCGGACATTGTAGTGCCCGGTACCACCTGCACGGACAGAGTGGCCATAGCATGTCCTGCTGGGAGGTCACTCTCACCCTGACTGAGCAGTGACCATGGCATGGCTAGGTTCCCCCATAGTGCTATATAGCATTTTTTTTGTGATATTTATGGGTTTTCTTTTGGGGCCCAATCACTGACTTATCTCCTTGGTGTGTATGCTGACATCCCCGTTCTGGGTACATGCATCTCCTCCAGGACCATGCACTATGGACTAGCTGGCGGACTGTCAGCAGCTAGTATGTGTCTTGCTGGAACACCTTGCAGGCAATGTTCCCTCTAATTTTCTGTAGGTTGTGCGCGCATAAAATATCAGCTGTGCAGCTTTTCAAGGAAGGTTAAATTTTTGTGCGCCACATTACGACACTCGGAGTTATATACTTTAAAATTTGACTACACGTCAGAATACAGTATGTACACCACATTGATTGCACTAGAAAATATTGTAGAACTTGTGAAAACCATAAATACACAACAACTTTTAAATTTTAAGACGTCTATGTTGTTTTCTATCAGAATCAGAACTGTAATTTTTGTGCGCTCTGTTGTAAAGTATGTGCGCTCACTCGGCGAGGTGTGTGCGCGCGCACACGCGCACAGCTTAGAGGGAACAGTGCTTGCAGGGTGCAGCAGCTGGAGGCTTGCTGCTGGAGAATGTCAGATAATGGTAGGGGGCAGCTGAGCATTTCCAGGCCTGCCGTCTGTCTGCTATTGCGTTATGGATGTGTACTGCTCTGTCTGTTCCCCAGCAGGTCTGGGGTTGATGGTCCCCTCTACTGCTACCATTGCAGGGAGGTAGACTGTGGATCTATTGGTGGGTGATCCTGTTTCCCACCCTGAGCCCCAGAGGGTGGGTTGTGTGGTGGTACATAATCTGCCTATGGGTCCATATACTCCCCCTCCTCCTCCCCCTCCCTCCTCTCCCTCCCCCTCCTCCTCCTCCCCTCCTCCTCCCCCTCCCCCTCCTCCCCCTCCTCCCCCTCCTCCTCCTCCCCCTCCTCCTCCCCCCCTCCTCCTCCCCTCTCCTCCTCCTCCTCCCCCCCTCCTCCTCCCCTCTCCTCCTCCTCCTCCCCCCCTCCTCCTCCCCCTCCTCCTCCTCCCCCTCCTCCTCCCCTCTCCTCCTCCTCCTCCCCCCCTCCTCCTCCCCCTCCTCCTCCTCCTCCCCCCTCCTCCCCTCCTCCCCTCCTCCTCCTCCCCCTCCTCCCCCTCCTCCCCCTCCTCCCCTCCTCCCCCTCCCCCTCCTCCTTCCCTCCTCCCCTCCTCCCCTCCTCCTTCCCTCCTCCCCTCCTCCCCTCCTACTCCCCTCCTTCACCTACAGCAGGTAACCATGGCACCAACACAGGATATGCACTATTCTGGGTGCGTCATCGCCCATAAGGACTAGACATGACCAAGACATACAGCAGGACACAGATGCATCCTAGGTGTGTCTAACGGAACTACCTATCACACACTGATGGGGACCTGCAGCATGGTGTATTTCAGCCATGAAAGGTGCTGTGGACCTGGTGCTGGGTGCCCCACCTCAACCTCAGGGTGGGCACAGTACCCGCACAATGTGACTGTCTGTGGCTCCTCTATGGCAGTGCCACACACGGTCTGTTGCCCTTACCAGGCCGAGGTGCTGTGGGGGTGCATACCCAATCTTGTGCCCATCTCTCGTCTGCTGATTTGCATGTGCAGTGCATCATGGGTACGGGTGGGTTAACCCTATCCTGGTAACCACAGCAGACAGTTTGTGTGGTGAGGTGCAGTTCTTCTGCAGCCAGCCAGGACTTTGTTCACAGCCTTATAAGGTGTCCTATAGGGGACATTATAGGGTGCCTTGGCGGACAGTACACTTTATAATGTGCCCTATGAAGTGCCTTATGCGGCACCTTAGGTTATGCCACCGTGAGGGTGTGTTTGCTGGCAGCACTAATTAAAATACATGTCAAATGCCTCAGCAATCACTACTTAAATGTAAAGGGTGCTGCCTCAGCTAACCTTATACATTAGGCCCACTGGGGAATCGAACCCATGACCCCTGTACCATCAGTCAGTGTTGTAACCATTGTGCTACAGCTCTGTTGCTGTGCTTATATGCCTGTGCGCCTTCTTAAGATTAACGTGCGGTAACATGCCCTGTAGCGCTCATTCATTTATGGCGCCTTGTAACGCGCGTTCTTGGCGAGTTCTCGGTAACGATGTACCGCCCATGTCCTTATTTGGGATTTCTGTCTCTACCGCGGTTCCTAATGCGAATCGCACTAACACAGTTTAGTAAACATACCCCTTATTTTGTCTCCTTTCAATCTGTCTCTTCTTACAATTTCTCCCTTTCCTGTGGGGTTCCACAGGGGTCTGTTTTGGTTTCTTTACTCTTTAATTACACAGGTATACTACCAAAAAACTGCCTCCAGTTTTGCAACTGACTCCTATAGATTTTGGGGTGCTGAATCCAGGAAAAATAGCCAAAATGTTCCATCACGTCACGTTTTCTTGCAAAATTAGATTTCTTAACCATATAAGGAATGTTCACATTATTTCTTTTTAGCCGACTGCAGTTTATTTTCTTGGCCCAAAATAGAGGTTGTAATGGTTAACTAACTAGAAACACTCCCTCATGATATTTTAGAGTGTTTTGTATTCATTTTATACATTAACAGGACAATTGGGAGGCGGGGGGCTAAATCCAGTACTCGCGCTGGCGCATGTTCTTTCCTGTTCGCCTCGCCTCGTTCGCTCGCTCAAACACGGTGGTTGCGACATGAACGTTCCTGTCAAATTTCAGTTTCTTGCAAGTTCATTATTACCTTTTGTTTGCTCAGTCGTAATCCAGCTTTATTCCGAAGTGGTTCACTACAGTTGTAGTTTGCAGTGCTGTGTATTTGTGATGGCTCACAGAGCCAGAGGTTGCGTCAACTCTCCGGACAGTTTTTGTTTTATTTGTGGGGAATATACCGTGAAAAAGCGGCAGAGGAACATTTCTGCATTTATTAAAAAAGTATATTTCGCCTATTTCGGTTTGAAGTTAGGCGATCAAGACAAACCGTGGGCTCCTCACAAAGTGTGCAAGACATGTGAGGAAGATCTACGCTTATGGATGAAAGGTAAAAAACAAGCATTTCGTTTCGGAATACCTATGATGTGGCGTGAACAAAGAGACCACAGCAGTGACTGCTATTTTTGCTCTTGCATTGTGAAGGGATACAACTTAAAAAATAAGAACGTAATAAGTTACCCCAACCTTCCCTCAGCAATTAGGCCTATGCCTCATAGCAACGAAGTACCTGTGCCTGAACCACCAAAATCTTTGGATCATATTTGTGTGGACGGTTCTGATCATGATGAGACTCATCAGATGGCTTTTCCCGATGAGTCCAGTACTTCTGAGTTTGTAACTGAACCAGATCCGAAACCTGAACTTTTCTCTCAAGCTGAATTGAATGATTTAGTCCGGGATTTAGGACTCCCAAAAGATGCTGCCCAACTGCTAGGTTCTCGGCTTAAACAGAAAAATCTATTGTCACCAGGAACAACTTTTTATTGGTACCGCAACCACGAGACACAATTTTTGAAGTATTTCAGCAAAGAGGAAGATTTGGTATTTTGCAACGATATATACGGAGTGATGGAAAGGTTTAAACTCAAGTATGATCCTGCTGAATGGCGGCTGTTCATTGATTCGTCAAAAGACAGCATAAAAGGTGTTCTTCTTCATAATGGCAACACATTCGCTTCAGTTCCTATTGCTCACTCTGTTATTCTCCAAGAAAAATACGAGAATTTGGCCCTGATTCTTCAGAAGATTCGTTATGATGAGCATAAGTGGATGATTTGTGGAGACTTTAAAATTCTATCCATGCTATTAGGGCAGCAATCCGGTTTCACCAAATATCCCTGCTTCCTTTGCTTGTGGGATAGCCGGGCCCGCGACCTACACTGGGGGAAAAAAGACTGGCCAATTCGGGAGTATTTGAGACCCGGTGAGAAAAATGTTCTTCATGAGAGCTTGGTACCTCGTGATAAAATTCTATTACCACCTCTCCACATTAAGTTGGGTCTCATTAGGCAATTCATCAAGTCCCTTCCAAAAGATGGTGAGTGCTTTCGGTACCTTTGCTCAAAGGTCCCCCGACTTTCTGAAGCAAAGCTAAAGGAAGGAGTGTTTGTTGGCCCTGATATAAGGAAACTCATTTCAGATGGAGCATTCGCTGAAACGATGTCTGAGAAGGAAAAAGAAGCCTGGGATTCCTTCAAGGATGTTGTTCTCAAATTCTTGGGGAACAGGCAGGATGAGAACTATAAGGATATTGTTGCCAGGATGCTCAATGCCTTCAAAGAACAAGGCTGTAACATGAGCCTGAAAGTCCATTTCTTGCACTCCCATGTGAACTACTTTCCCGAAAACTTGGGGGCGTACAGTGAAGAACAAGGTGAAAGGTTTCACCAGGACATCAAGGACGCAGAGAGAAGGTACCAAGGAAGATGGAACACCACTATGATGGCTGATTTCTGCTGGTTGCTGCTGCGGGAAACCCCAGATGAAAAATACGCCAAGCAGCGCACCAAGAGAAGCATTCGGGGGAAGAAGAAAGGGGCCCACCAGGAGATTGATTGACCCAAGAATGACTTTAAAATCTAAACTGTGTTGACAAATATCGTGTTTTTACTAAACTTTGAAATAAAAATTTGCTAGTTATTACCACAGTGTCGGATCTCATTTATTAGAATTTTATTTTCACACCATCGGGTGTTTGTCTTCATGTATTGCAATGGTGCGGTTTGCGTTTTCTATTCTTACATACATAGCTGTACAACATTTTTTGCACATTTCTTTGCTTTGCTTTGTGTCTAACCTCGCTCTTATATGCTCAATGTTTGTGCACATGTATGTGGCTGTTTTAAGTGCAGACAATTTTGCTACCATCACAGTGTGTTTTGTTGACATTACTCTATTCTTATGTGCTGCCTTGTTACAATTTTCTTTATTCTTATTTGAATAACTACTAAACAATTAGTATAAAAATTCATCCAAGAAACTTTTATCTCGATCGCACTCAATCTGAAACGTTCACCTCAAACTGCTAACCCAATGTAGCAAAAAATCTGTACGTGATGGAGCAAATTGGTTACCAGATTTGGATTCAGCGCACCAAAAAACGTAAAAATCAATCGAAACATTAGAGGCAGTTTAAAAAAAATTTTTTTTAGTGTACCTGTGTTATTTATCTTGCTGTATTCACTCTGCTTATTCAGCAGCAGGGTGTCTCCATATACTTTTATGCAGACATCATCCTGCTGCTATTCCACACCCATCCAACCACCCCTGATCTTAGTCCCATTAATTCTTGTCTTAGTCTGGTTGCCTCATGGTTAAATCACAATAATTTAAAACTGAATCCTGCAAAGACCTTCATTTTATGGCTCTATGGCTCAATTACACCCCCAACCATGTCTCCATCTCTTGACAGTGTCACTATACCCACAGGTCACACAAATATCTAGGAGTCATTCTTGATTCCATGCTGTCTTTTCAGTCCCATATTAGAACTGTTGTTCATCACTGTTTCTACTCACTCCATCAAATCTGCGCTATTTGTTCATCATTGTTTCTACTCACTCCATCAAATCTGCACTATTTGCTCATACTTGCCCGTCCTCACGATTACCACTTTACTGTTGTCTTTGGTCATATCTAAACTGGATTACTGTCTATTCTGGCTTTCCACAATATCAATTGAAGCGGCTACAATCAGTTCAAAATGCATCTTCTTTATCATTCATCACGATTTGATCATGTCACCCTCTTACTCATTAAATTTCATTGCCTTCCCTTGGCTTCCTGCTCACAATATAAGCTCTTTATTATTATCTCTAAGATCCTCAGTTCTGGTGTCCCTGCCTATCTCGCTTCTCACATCATTCTATATGCGCCACCACAAGCTCTTCTCTCATTGCATGGTCATTGACTTTATTTATCATCTCTATCCATTGTTCATCTTAATAGCACCCAGAATTCTGCTTTCTTTTTTCTTGGTCCCTCAGTATGGAAATCCCTTCCTGTTTCTGTGCGTCTTGAATCATCCCTCCCTAGATTTAAAATGGGCCTTAAAACATATCTTCTCCAAAAGGCATTTCACCTTTCCTCTGAGACCATATGCAAAAATAGTTTACTACAATTTGGCTGTTGTTTACAGCCAATTGCAACACTAGAACATCTGGAACATCAGGGTTTCTGCCATCCGCTCCCTGCTTCTCCCTACCTCCTTGCCTTTATATTTCTGATTAAAGATAGGGGTAAAGCTTTGTTATAAGAGCGATACTTTGTCAGAAAAACTACTATTAATGATTTTCATTTCCTACTTTTGATTATTGTTTTTATTGTAAACCACTCTGATAATATTGTTGATGAGCGGCATATCAAGAATTTTAATAAACCATAAAACATATCCCTCTTCAGCCCCTGTGAGAGATTTCCATAATACTCTCTGAACCAGATGAAAGGACTACCCAGAATGCACTACAGTCCCTGCACTCAAACAGAATAAGCATGTTGGGACATGCCGTGAAATCACAGAAAATAAATACCATGAGTTCTCGTGCTCACTGACACAGAATATGCCAGAATACAGGCAACCAATGGAGAGTTCACAGGCATGTAATAATATGATCAAAATGCCAGGCCCCTGTGAGAAGGCACACAGCCCAAATCATTCTCGAAGAAGTGGAAGGCAGGTAGTCCAACAAGAACCAAATTACAATAGATGAGAAATGAGATTACAAGTGCCTGAAGCACAATTTAAAAATAATCCCAAATAAAGAATCATTTCAGTTTCTGCAAAGCAAAGATCTTAGAAATACATGTTTATCTATGTAAAAATGTGGCTTGATTCTCCCCCTCCCCAAATGCTGATACATACAGGGAGGGGGGATCTCCAAGCTATATATTCCTCTTTAGGGTACATAACATAGAGAGGGAAGAGAACACTGAATTACTTTCTTTTTTCACCAAACATAAAAAAACCCAGTCACTCACAATCACACAGTCAATATCCAACTCTCAAATACTTATATAGGGCCAAACCTCACTATTATCACAGACTCTTCATGGAGAGTGGCAATCGGACAAGCTATCAATATTTTTTACTAAGGGAGAAAAAGGCTTTAGCGATTCAACTAATTTCCCTCTATATAGCAGAAACCTGCCTAAAGGGGAAAATGTTGTTTCTCACCATCACTTGTCAAATAAACACCCCAATTTTTTGATCTACAATTTCAATCAATAAAAAGAATATTTTTTATTATTTTTTTATGTTCATAGATAAGTCTCTACATCAAAATCTTCCTTTGACAAACTGTTCCAGTACTGTATAGCAGCAGTCTATATTCTAGTACTGCACAACAGTGACCTTGTTCCTGAAACAGATATTAAATAAAACTGACTGGAGAAGAACAACAAGCAAACAACACAACCATGTTCCAAGTTACTTATTTTATAATTACCGACTCTCCATGAAGACCAACCACCCAACAAAAATCTTTGTTTCGCCGATCCTGGCTTCCTCAGAGGTGATAATTCACAAAATGCTTTCAACATTCACTCCAGGAGTGGCATCTACTGTAAGACGGCCACCCATACTTTTAAATTACAACCTGACCAAGGTAGGCGGAGTCATGCAGCGGCCCATCACAAAAGAGCCCAACCAATGAGCACAGGCAGCAAAAAGGTTTTTTTTATTAATGCTCTAATCCCTCGGGTTCCATAGCATTCAGACAATATATCCATTTCTATTTTCATTGAAGGAGGATTTTTCCGCAAACACCACCATACAACAGTAGTGGAATATAATCAATATCAACACATCGCAGATTGTAAAAGTTATGTTGAAATGTATGCAGTGTTCTACCAATGATCCTTCTCTCCTCTGTTTAGATATACTATATTTATGTTCTGATAGACGTACTCTCAACTGTCTAGTTGTCTTCCCAATATAGATCTTCTTGCAAGGACAGCATATCAAATATACTACAAACTGAGACACATATGAAGTAGTGAATCTCAAAAAGATTGTCTTCACAAGAGGGCAATCTTATCAGTCTCCTCCATAATACAGCAGAAATGACAATGCTCACATTGTACGTAGCTTTCGAAACCTGTCAAAACTTTCCTTGGGACCGTGGGACAGAGTATATCCTGTAAATTCTTACCTCTACTAAAGGCAACTCTAAGCACAAGATTTGGAAAAAATAGGATGTATAAACAGAACGGACCAGTGTTTCCGTATTGATGCAGCAATCCTAGATGACAAAGAAGAGTATTGCCACACTGGGGTTTTTATCTCACACAGCAGAGAACAAAGTAAACAATCAGGAAAGTCCACAACATGCAAAGTTTTACCCCTCGCCCAGTAGTGCAGCAATTCAAACACAAATATTTTCAGTTTCTTTTACTCAGCCAGCTGCTCTCCCCCACTCCATTCCTTGGTTTCTTTCCCTGCTAGCCCAGGGGAAATGAACTCCCTGTTTTCTGCTCTGGGAAATGCCACCCAGCCCCAACCTCTTCCAGGCATTCTCCTCCTAATTGAATCATCTGGGGCTTTATCTCTGGCAGGATCCCTCCTATCCCTATCCTAAGGAATTCTGGGACTTGTAGTGTGACATGTGTGCTTTGTGTGCCTGACCTTAACACACTTGGCAGGGAGGAAGAGTAGCAGGAAAGAGAATCCCCTACTGGAGGGACTGTTTGGCTTACTTACAGAGTCAAGAGAGAGGAAGGGGACATTGAACCCTTGGCAATTTGAATATTTTTTATTGGATCAGAAAATGGAGGAAAGAAAGAGACTGGCCCACTGATACCTTTCTTTCTTGGGCCGGAGGAAGGGGGAAAACAGAGATTTTGAAAACAATACAAGCTCTGAGCAATCAGTTAATTGGAAGAGTTGCCTTAGTTAATTTTAGACCTGCTAGTTGACTGACCAGAGCTAGCTTGGTAACAGTGAATGTCCAATGTTAAATGTCAGCATTAAGGGGGTCAATAGAAAAAAAAACACAAAACGTGGACCAGAACCATAAACAGATAAGTGACAAATCTGGTCAAAAGTAAAGGGGGAAAAACACTATATTAAAAATTCATATGTTGGAATGTTCTCTATGTAGGGGAAAGAGAAAACCCCTCCAAACAGCAAACTGCTCCTTTTAATCTTTTTAGTGAAATGTGTAAACAGTGAAAACTTTCAAAAATGGCCACCCAGAGCCAACATGCCAAGAACAACACTTAAAAACCAACAAGGTTTACAAATATGTTCTTAGCTAGCAATCAGAGCTGAAAATCCATGGTAACAAAGATTGTCCAATCTGAGATATGAAGAGCAATATGGAACTCCACCGTAAAATAACTTAGCGCAGCATCCAAAAAACGTGACACACCACCGTGTTTCAGATCTGAAGACCTTGTCTCAAGCGTTGCATCGATGGATTTGAAGTAACAAATTCGTTGTTAAATGCCCCTCAATAACAGAACACAGATTCTTCACTCCCTTAGCCTTCTGATCGTTCCCTCAATAGGGATAGCATTGAGGGGGTAGTTTAAAAACTATTTGCACAAATAAAACATGGCTTTATATGTATAAATGGCTTCTTTTAAAAGCATGTACATGTAGGGGCATGTTTACTAACCTGTGCTAAGCATTAGTGTAGGGTTTATTGCATGGTATGTACACCATGCTAAAAATCGCACAGTAACTGGGTAGCATGTGATTGGGAGGAGACAGGGCGGGTTGGGATGGAACATGGGTATTGATGGTGCATCACAGTTAGCAGGGGCATTATTGGTGGACGCTAACCACAAATATTGTCATTAGAGTGGGTGTACTTAACACCACCTCAGTGGATGGCATTAAATGCACTTATGTGCCAGTTTCCATGGTGCCATGTGTTAGCAATATACCAACAGCAGAGGGGCAGATGCACATGTCCCCTTAAGTTGGCATGCACCTCCTTGCTAATTTTCAGCCCAACTGTGTGCTAATTGCATGCCTTTTAGTAAAAATGCCCCATAGCCTGTATCTGCGTAATTTTACCCAACTTGAGTCAAGGTGTTTCATAGGTATGCAGTTGGGGAGGAGTTAGCATTTTCAGACACAATTTTATAAGATGCACACGTGTGCACATAACGTAAACTAGGAAATTTTTACATACTAACTAGCAGGTGTAAATGTGTATGTGTTCTTTTTGTGGGCTAATTTTCAAAGAGAAAATATATGTCTTCAGTTCCTGTTCATCCCAGGCTTTTCAGTAATTTTCTTCTCCTTTCTTTTCCTGCTGCTCCTGAGACATCCAAGGTGATTTTGCTTGGTCTGACTATTCCTTTTGATTTTTGTTTTGCTTCTTTTCCAGAGTTCCAGATACTTGCCTGCTTCACCCACTCAGCTCCCTTTACCTGGCTTAGCTTTGTACAGTTTTCAGTCAACCATGAGGAAAAATGAACTGAGCTTGTTCAATTTAGTTTGTGCTATATTTGTTTTGTGTAGTAGCTACATGCAATTTAAATTCCAGAAGTAATTAACATATAGATACCATAGGTTTTGACTTAGTATCTACACTAATAGTGTGCACGTCTAATGAGGCTAATTTTTAGCAAACATGCCAATAGCAGAAGGATGGATGCACATACCACTGGAAGAGGTGACATTTTACTGCTATCAGCCTGTAGCGCAACTCATCTGATGGGCTCAGTAAATAGAACCCAGTTTCGATTTGCATTTGACTTATGAAAGGGAACTGAGTCCTTTGCAATCAAGCTTACCAAGGCTTTATTCCAATAATGAACTAAATATAATTATAAGTGTATACCAATATTATTTTTGAAATTTCAGACAATGATATCTATGAATCTGAACTGAACTGGACCGAAATGTGATGCACTTTGGTTTCTCGCTACATTGAATTTGCAAGTGGAAAATACCAAAGCCATTATGATGCAGGAACTGAACTGTGTTTCATTTGGCTGTTTGTTCACTAGACCACCTTAAATTAAATCAAACACTCTGGGAAGCAGCCAGTAATTTTGTAGAAATCGAGTTGATTGCTCTGCTTAGCAGTACGTTGTCCTCCACTGGAGGTCACATTTTTTTTTATAGTCATTACAAAGAGCATAAAGTTCACCTCAGCATGTTAGTGTTTCATTCAGTATGAGTGAAGCACAGCTACGTACCAGGGGACCTATGAAGTATAGTGTCAACTGACTTTGCAAAAGTGCTTTTGGTGCAAAAAAGAAAAGAACAAAATGCCTGGAAATGCACAAACAAGCCAAGGTACAGGTTTTTCTATTATTTTTCACATAAAGTATGATTTTGCGAAGTCACTTCATAAAAGTGCACTAGATAGGAATAAACGTTTGTCAAAGTACACTATGCATGAAAATGTATTTCAATTTCACATCAAGGAGCTGATATAATGCAAACAATTGTGAAAACATGCTCAAGGAAAAAGCTCTGTGAACCTATTTTCACTAGAAAAGTAACTGCTGCTCAAGAGTTATAATTTTTCCAGGTTCTGCCAGAAAAGCCCTCTGCTTGTGGTGGTGGCAAGCAATCAT
This sequence comes from Ichthyophis bannanicus, assembly GCA_033557465.1. NCBI lineage: Eukaryota > Metazoa > Chordata > Amphibia > Gymnophiona > Ichthyophiidae > Ichthyophis > Ichthyophis bannanicus. The sequence continues at coordinate 271,117,655 of CM066036.1, forward strand.
TTAAAGTGTCTACTCACCTGAATAAGAGGCCTCCCCAGAACCCTTCTCTCAGGGGGACCTCTGATGATCCCCTCCCCAGCCACAACATGAGGGCATAAATGGCAGGAATACCCTTCTGATAGTCTTCTGAAGCACTTTCACTTCCTAAACAAGGGCCAGCTCAACTCGTTGGCATGGCAGCTGTCATCTTTAACATAGCACCAGTGACCTTTAGTAGGAGTCTCTTGGTACAACCGCTAGAGGGGTCAGATTGCCACATAAGAATCAGGGCTGGAGAGGGGACAATATATTTATGAGGTCACCAGAGACTGAAGTTCCCCCCTGGAGAGAGAGTACAGAGAGTCTATCAGGCCAATGGGCTATTTAATGATCACATGCCACAGCACACATTACCTGTGAGGTATAGCTAACCATGCAAATGAGCCAAGTGCTCATTTGCATCTTGCAGCTATACATCGCAAAAAAGGGGAATTAACCGACGAACATTTTCAAGGGGCAATATTTAAGACTCTGATTATGGGCCTCTGGTCGCTAATTTGCTGTGTTTGGATTATTTGTTGCCATATTTGATCTTTGCTCAGTGAAAGTACATCGGGTTGCAATGAAGATGGCACAACTGTACACGAATGGAGCTGCATCAGGGTCACCATCACCATGCAATGAATTCACTGGAAGCTCAAAGAGTACTTATGTGTTGGAGAGGGAGGAACTATTTATGCAACTGAGTAGACGTGAGAAAGTATACAAGACCAGAATAGAGCAATACTGTTTGCTTGGATCAAGACAAAGTGATAGAAAAACTGAAATTGGAGAGCACAAAACAAAAAGTGGTCCTATGCACTTAATGGTGAAGCTAAAAGGTGAACAGTCTATCAATAGTGGAGGAGCCAATTTGACGGATGAGTAGCCCTTCACAATTGGAATTGACCTTGCCATCCTCACGTGGAAGTGATGAACAGTAATTTTGACTACACTTTGTTTGAAGCCCTTATGGAGAAATGGCATGATATTCCCTGGGTGCTAAAGTGAGCATAGTCATTGAAAAGCTTCAGTGCTCTGTATAGCTATAGCATGTGCTACCCCCCACAAGAGACCATCCTAAAATTAAAATATTGTCTAGAACAGTGATTCCCAAAGTGGGAAGATCCACCCTCCCTGGGGGGCATTGGGCTAATGTAGGGGAGGGGCATTGAAATAAAAGATGGCAGCATGGGGGCATTGCACTGCCTTGGGGGCGCTAGAGGGATAACAACAATACAGTGCATTATAAATTGACTGTATACTAAATGAGCATCGTCGCAAGAGAACCAGTGGTGCATATGTTTACAATACATGGTTACACCAGACATTGAGAACTGATATTGCTTTAACAAGTTCATCCATCTTATTAAACATGTTCAATACATACAGTAGATATACTATTTTATTAAAATTGTTTTATGAAAAATGTTAATTGCTTTGGTATTGTAAATTAAATAAAAATTCCAATTCCATCATAAATGTTATTAAATGATACTATGTATGTTCTTAATTAAATAAAAACTTTTACCAAAATGTTGAATGATTTGTTTTGAGTAATAGCCTCACTGGGTGAGGGGGGGGGGGGCGCTGTAATAAATGTATGGAACCAAGGGAGGCAGCGGGCTGAAAAAGTTTGGGAATCACTGGATTAGGACACCTCCCTTCAGGATAAGAAACCCACCTTTATAAAGATCTTCTAAAAAGACAGAATCTTCCTCATCAAGGCCAGCAGGCAGAACACAATCTAGTGCGTGGCAAGAAGAGGACAGCAGCCTGTTTTTATCCCCTCATGTTGCCACTCTCCATGCAAATGGCAGTTTGACCACTTCATACTTTAAACCAGGTGTTCTTGGTGGGGGGCATATTGAAGGTGGAATTAAAGGTATCTCTCTGGGAGAGAGGGCCTAGACTGTGGGTATTTTGATAGTTGGACATAGGGATGTCTAGAAGCCCATTGTTGTTGGATTGGAGGATGGACTCAAGCCTACCGACCAATCATATTTTGAGATTTAATTAGTTACAGCATCAAATGAATTGTGTTACTCATTAAGGTTTTAATGCTAGACAGAACATCCTAATACTGTTATTTGAATGAGAGTTGCTGTCAAGCAGTAACATTAATATGCATGCAAATAATGCATTCTAGTAGCCTTTTAACATGAATGTTAGCTAATACCCATGATAATGCATTAAAACTGCTAGTTACTAAATAGTGTTAAGGTTTTGCGGTTAACATAAGTAGTATAATGGGTACACTACTTGTCAAACTGATTGACAGGTGAGATAAGGATGGCAGGAGCCAATCAGCGTTCACTTCCGGTGCATGTCCCGCCTTAGGCCACGCCCCCATAGAAGTGAATGGTGAGTTAGCCCCGCCCACTCCCACCCCCAAAATGTTGACAGGTACCAATCAGCGCCCACTTCCGGTGTATGTCCCGCCTTAGGCCACGCCCCCTCCCATAGAAGTGAATGGTGAGTTAGCCCCGCCCAGCCCTGCCCAACCCCGCCCCCCAAATGTTGACAGGTACCAATCAGCACCCACATACGGTGTATGTCCCGCCTTAGGCCATGCCCCCTCATAGAAGTGAATGGTAAGTTAGCCCCGCCCAGTCCCGCCCCCAGGCGTGGACACCGCCCCCCACTTGACACACCCCTGCCCCCGCCCCAAGGATGACATCATCCAATCAGCGTACACTTCTGGGGGTGTGTCACACCAACACCACGCCCCACAATATGGCATTAGCCAATCAGCACCCACTTCCGGGTTTGTGCTATGCCCACAGCCTCCCACCCTCCTCCACGCCACCTGCCTACATCATCGGAAATGACATCACTGGAAACAGGGCGTCATCAGAAGAGGGACTGTCCCTTTTTGCTGACATCAGCGGAAACATTATGGCTGACTCTGGAAATTTATTTATTTATTTAGCTACATTTATATCCCGCTTTTCACTGGGTCAAAGCGGTTGGGGGATACATTTAACACGAGGGGATATGAGACACATACACTAATACAGGGAACATGGGCAATGGAGGGTTAAGTGGCTTGCCCAAGACCACAAGGAGCACCTGTGGGACTAGAAACCCCAGTCCTTCCGGCCCAAGGTTGCTTCCTCTAGTGGGATTTGAACCACCGACCTTCCGGCCTGTAGTACCTTGCCCCAACCACTAGGCCACTGCTCCCTCTGAAATGTGTTTTTGCTTCTGCTTAATACTGAAAAACAAAAATGCTTTTCTCTCTCTCTCCCACACAGACTCAGTTGTTTTTTTCTCACACAAAAACTGATTCTTAGCACAGAGAGACAGGCAGGCTAGAATCTTTTTCTTTCCAAATGCAATTAGCACATCTTTGTTAGAGGGATCAGTGCTGCCTCTCACCCTCAACCACGCCTCTGCCTACATCATCGGAAATGGACTGTCCCTTTTTGCTGACATCAGCGGGGAGCAGTGTGGAAAAAAAATGCTTTTCTCTCTCCCACTGCCCCAGTTCTTATTTCTCACAAAAGATTCACAGCACAGAGAGACACAGGCTTTTCACTGAGACACGGACAGGATAGAAAGCTTTTCTTTACAAATGCAAATAGCACATCTTTGTTAGAGAAACCAGTGTTGTCCATGTGATAGAATTTTACTTTTAAGACATCACTGTTAGAGAGTATTCTGACAGTCCTGTAGAGTTCAGACTGAAATACAGAGAGACCTGAGTTCAAATCCCCCTAATACAGCTATTTTATTTTAGAGAGAGCTGAGTTCAAATCCAAATACTAATACAGCGATTTTTTAGTGGCTTTGAAAAAACCAATACAGAGAGACAAGCCTGAACATGTCTCTCTAGGGTGTGGTATTTCTTGATAATACAGTCCATCGTTGCTTGTATAGCAGATTTCAATGTGTTTATTTCATCAGGTTTTGTGTAGTCCTTTTGACTGACTATGACATTAAATGCCTCCCTTTGATATGTACAGAGAAAGCACAAACATTTGAACTCAGGTCTCTCTCTCTCTGAATTTCAGTCTGAACTTACACTGTGTTTGCCATAATATTTCTCTCTAACCATGAGGTCTTAAAAGCAAAATTCTATCACATGGACAGCCCTGGTTTCTCTAACAAAAAATGTGTTAATTGAGGTTTAACATTTGTAAAACACATTTCCGGAGTCAGTCATTCTCTTACCTCTGCTGATCCTAGTTTGCTTGGTGTTCCAAAAAGAGCCATTTTTTCCTTTCTGAATCTCTGTGTTAAAATGTTCCCCTTACACCAGGAGCATGCTCAGAACAGACCTCTTTTTTCAACCAATCACGTGTTACCACACCCTAGAGAGACATGTTCAGGCTTGTTTCTCTGTATTGGTTTTTTCAAAGCCACTAAAAAATAGCTGTATTAGTATTTGGATTTGAACTCAGCTCTCTCTCAAAAAAAAATATACATTTTGGGGGCGGGAGTGGGTGGGGCTAACTCACCATTCACTTCTATGGGAGGGGGCATGGCCTAAGGCGGGACATACACCGGAAGTGAATGCTGATTGGCTCCTGCCATCCTTATCTCACCTGTCAATCAGTTTGACAAGTAGTGTACCCATTATACTACTAACATACTATACATTAAATACAAAACTTAACCCATGGTTCCTGCAAAGCATCTGCATTAACTGTTGGAAGTGTTCCTGGCACTTGGAGGAAGGCAGCTGTGACCACGGTTACATATTAACCATGAGGCCGTTAACACAGAATGCAATCAACAACGTACACGTCTGGGAGAGTAGTAATTGTTCCATGTTATCTGCCATGTTAGCAGTTGATATGCTTTAAAAGCAAGTGCTAACTGTAGGATACACTCCCCATCCCTTCCATGCTCCTTAATCATTATTTCCACATTAGGGGGCATATTTACTAAACCACGTTAGTCTTTTGCGGCTAACCTCAGGCGATAGCTGCAAAAGGAAGTGTTAGATGCAAAAGCCCCAACTTTCCTCTGCAGACACCACGGATAAAACACAGGGATCGTGGGGCTGCAGCACTGTGAATACTGCTAATACCACCCACTGAAGTGGCTTTAGTTGCACCTGTGATGTCTGCACAATGTGCAGTTACCATGCGCTGTCAACATTTGTAGTAATCGCCCAAAACAGGCACTATCATTCTCGGCTTATTCTTCGCCCGCACCCCACCCAGGCATGCAGCTACTCTGCAATCTGCAGACATACAGGAAAGCACCGCATTGTCTGGATGTTTCCTGCATTAGCTGCTACTGCCATATGGTATTTCCATATTAGGGCTCCAGTAGCAGCTAACGCCCTTTAGTAAATATACCCCAGGTTGTTTCCACTTGATATATCATTCATCCATGCCAGGCTTCTGTATGCAGAAAATGGTGCAAGCTAACTGTTAAAGTGACACATTAACTGTTTTTTCGAGCTCCATGTTAACAGTGAATTTAGATTAAAACCTGCATTAAACACCTAACATTGTTAGAAAATAAGCCGCTAAATGCAGACAATAAAGCTTGCACCCATTATTACTTGGTCTTCAAAGATTTTCTATCCTCACAGAGATCACAGGAAATGCTTGCAGTGGGGAAGACTCTGGAAAAAGGTTTCTTTAAAATGATTTAAATTATATTCTAGTGTGATTGCAGTTCTTTTAAAAATGCAGAAATAACTTTAATTTAGGAAATGAATATTCAACTAACAATTTTTAATTGTTGGGATTCACTTATCTATATGCTAAGTGCTTCATGTCCCTATTTCATTTTTCTCTGTAAAACATGCTAATAATCACTTGACATAACAGAACCTTTCTAAAACATATAAAGTAAGATTGATGGTGGGGTTGCTAGGATATTTACCGGTGAATGTGGCTTTCTGGAGACAAAAACAATTACTTTTGAACTGATAATTCAAGGTTAAGTTTTTTAATATTTTACTTGTGCATGAAGTGTGCAAGTGCAAATCTGGTCAAAAAGCTGCATAGTATCTTCAACTAGCAGAATAGTTTGTTCAGTCCAAGGGGGGTATGGGACCATGTGTGGAGACTCTTTGTAGGGCCTCATTTGCATAAGGGGCCTCATTTGAATAAATATTTGCATAATGTTAACATGCACTAACTTTTAGTAAACATGCAGGCCGCAGTGAACGATAAAAGGCAGAACGGGTGGCGGCTCGCCCTCTTTCCCCCAACGGCGGAGAGGTACATGTGTTGGCAATCGTCAGTCCCAACGAGGGAGCACGTAACCCGCAACTCCCCTTCAGTCAAGAAATACAACTCGGTTGTGCACAAGAAGCTGGCGAAAGAAATAGGATTGGGACAAGTCGACGGGCCATTCAAGAGCCTCCCCCCTCCGAATCTGGTGCTGTCCCCTTTGGGAATAGTACCAAAAAAGGAGCCGGGCAAATTCCGTTTGATTCACAACTTATCTCATCCAGAAGGTAGTTCAGTCAACGACCACATTGACCTATTGCTATGCTCGGTGAGATACGCAACGATCGATCAAGCCGTGACAACCATACGGAAGTTGGGACAGCGGGCGCGACTGGCAAAGGCAGATATAGAATCAGCCTTTCAGCTGCTTCCGGTGCACCCTGAGTCATTTCCATTATTAGAGGTCACCTTCAACAAGGAATATTTCTATGACAAATGTCTGCCCATGGGCTGCTCAATCTCATGTGCTTATTTTGAGCAGTTTAGTTCATTTATACACTGGGTGGTGGAGGACATCACTGGCCACAAGATGGTAGTGCACTACTTGGATGATTTCCTCTTCATAGGAACTAACTTTGAAGATTGCAAGAGGATCCTAAACGTATTTGAGCAGGTTGCTCAGCGATTCGGCATACCTCTAGCAAAGGAAAAGACTTGTGGGCTGGTAAGGAAGATCACATTCCTGGGCATTGAGCTTGACTTGATATCACAATTGTCTAGACTTCCTGCCGAAAGGAAGCTGAAGAGTGCCATTCAGAGCATGCAGGGGCGACGAAAAGCTACATTGGAGCAATTCCAATCATTGATGGGTTTGTTGTGCTTTGCCTGTAGGGTCATGCTGATGGGGAGGGTCTTTTGCCAACGCATGGCGCTGGCAACAAAAGGGGTCAAAAAGAAACACCATAAGATTAGAGTCAGCAGAGACATACGGGAAGATCTTCATATGTGGGAGCAATTCTTGCAGTCATTTAACGGACTGGCATTTCGGCAGGAGCATCCGGTCTCGAACAAGGACCTGGAGCTATTCACAGATGCCGCAGGGGCGACCGGTTTCGGAATTTACTTCAGGGAGGGTGGTGTTCTGAGAGGTGGCCACACGAGTGGCACTCCGAGGAAGCTACGAAGGACATCACGTTCCTGGAGCTCTTTCCCATTATGGTGGCCCTGTACTTATGGGCCCCACAGCTCGTTAACAAGGCAATCACCTTCCACACAGATAACTTGGCAGTGGTACATGCAGTGAATGGAATGCTTGCCAAAACATCGGGGGTAGTGACATTATTGAGAAAGATAGTGATGTTATGCCTTACACATAATGTAACTATTAAGACGGAGCATATCCCAGGTCAGTATAATTACCTTGCTGATGCTCTTTCTCATTGCAAGATCCCACTTTTCCAGGCACTCGCCCCCGAGGCCAACGCAGTCAAGACGTCCATCCCAGAACAGGTATGGGAGTTTGGTCCACCGAGGTTTGGGAGCTCTTACTGGGCACACCAGCCGAGTGGACAAGGCGAAAATACCTGGCCGCGTGGGAAAGATTTCAGGTTTTCTGTAGAGATAGCGGGATTGACGACAGACTCGATTCTGCAGTGGATCCTACATTGTAAAGGCAGCGGAGTTAAGAAATCTACAGTGCAGACGCACCTAGCGGCAGTCACATTTTTTGCTAGAGCAATGGGGAAGAGGAGCCCGAGAATGGACTTCGTTATCACAAAGGTAATGAAGGGCTGGGCGTCAGTGCAGGCCCGCAGGGAGGATAGGTGGCATCCGATCACACACCAAATATTGAAGAAACTCATAACGGCCGCAGGCCAGATATGTTTCGACGTATTCGAGACCCGGCTGTTCAGATGTGCCTTTTCCTGGGTGTTCTTTGAAGCTTTCAGGATAGGCGAGTTGGTGGCCACCGCAAGTCGCGAGTCAGCCGATGGGGGCATTAAAAAGACTGATGTTACCATACAGGATGGGGCATTAGTGTTATACGTATGCAAGTCCAAGACGGATACCGAAGGAAAGGGTGCCTGCGTGGTGTTAGCCCCGCTACCAGGTGACCCATCCTGTTCAGTAAAAAATTTCACGGAATACGAACAACTTCACCCAGCAGGAGGCAACAATGGTTAGTGCATGCGAACAGTGCCCCCTATCACGTTTCCAATTTGCCAGAGTGCTTAAGCTACGCCTGGAAGTAGCGGGCGTGGAGGCGCGTTTTTACGGCACTCACTCCTTCCGCATCGGGGCCGCTTCAACAGCGGCCAGCATAGGGATGACAAGGGAACAGATTATGAGCATTGGCAGATGGCGCTCAGACAAGTATAGGCTCTATGTACGCCCGGTTTAATGCCAGCGTATTATCTGTACTTGTAGTGGGGGCCTGTTTGGTTTGGGTGTATGGTGTGTTTGGGTGGCGGTAAGCGAAAGTGAAGGAGTTAGAGATTGTAATGGTTAAAATAGGGAAGTGCTATAATGTGAGTAATGTTAAATAGAAGTTGAGACTTTAAAAAAAAAAATATAATAATAATAATAACCTGCGGTTAATAGTATGACCCTGGCATGACGTATGTATAACCTGCAATGATAAACGCATAACAATGTAATCTTTTGTCAATAGATAAAATAGGTGCATGTCCCCCCACAAGACCTCGGGAAGCGTGGATATGTGGCCATTCCTTTGTTCACTGGGCAAAAAGGAGGACAAAGATCAGACCACAAGGGCTCAATCTGGGTTTGCCAAGCGAGAGAGTGTCAGTCATGTGGATGGGATGGCAGGGTATGGTGTGGGACCAGCTGTTGCCATTCCTGCTGAAAAAGAAGAGAGCAGGGGAAAAGCCATGGACAATAGTGGTTCATCTGGGAGGTAACGACCTGACCTGTACGCACAGCGTGGAGCTCACAAAAAAAATGCAAAAAGACATGCTGACACTGGGGGAGGCATTTCCGGGAGCATGGCTAGTATGGTCTCACATCATACCGCGGCGAGTGTGGAAGGTCAAATTGTCACACCAGGCGGTCGAAAGGACGAGGCAGAAAGTGAACAGGTGGATGGCCCGTTTCATGGAAGGAATCGGTGGGGTACAGCATCATACACGACCTGATAGATGAACACTGCCCTGGTCTGTATCACGCCGACAGGATACATCTATCCGAAATAGGGATGGATGTGTTCCTTTGTGACATACAGGATGCGGTGGAATGACTATGGCAAAAACAGTTGTTGGCCACAGCTGTGGAGCTGGGTGGGGCCCAACACGACAAGCGAGGAGTCGCTGCCATGAGGGGTTGGCAGGAGAACTAGGCCCCCATAGGAGAGAGCGCATAGCCCAGGCATGGGGGGAGTGGTTGTATAAGAGTTGACCTTCCCCCAATGGTACACAGAGTTTAAACAGGAACAGTGTGTAGAGGGCCTCCTTACGCTTTCACGGCAGGGGGAGGGAGGGATGAATATGGAATAGTATTGACACTAATGGAGCCCTGCTGCTGACCTGACAGGCCGTGGGCAAAGGCAGATCTGGACACTGCTTGCAAATAGGTAGGGAGTATTAAGGCCTGTTTTTGAACGGCAGGCAACCTCTTTACCTATTAGAAGGTACTCAGGACTGCGGGCAGTGGGGAAAAGGTTTTGATGGCATTTTCCAACCATCCCTGCCAGGTGTCATTGGATAGGAAGGGCTGTGCCTCTTAGGGGGGGGCGGGGTAGTCTAGGCAAAAGGATAGCTCAAGAAGGAAATGGAATGTACTGGTTGTTATGTGTGCAATAAAAAAAAACCTACTTTTTCATTGTATGAATATGTTGATTATGCTGTGGCCAACAGTTTTTTGCTGTTATTTCCAATATTGTAGAATAAACAAATGTTCTGTTGAAAATAGCAGAGTCCCTGTGATATGTACGGGGGGGGGGGGGGGTACGAGTAGCTACCCGAGGCCGTCATATGGCTTGCCCGGCTGAGGCCCGGCAGCGAATTAGTGCGACCGGGCACAGCCAAGGCAGCGATAGGCCAAGGGTTAACCTTGGTTGGGGGGTGGGCCGCAGTGAACGATAAAAGGCAGAACGGGAGGCGGCCTGCCCTCTTTCCCCCAATGGCGGATCGGCATCGAGACGAGCACCCTCCTGACCCACCCAAGGAGCAGGAAGGGATAGCATTGTCACAGCATAGCAGGAGAACTAGGCTCCCATATGAGAGAGCACACATCCCAGGCATGGGGGGAGTGGTCGTATAAGAGTTGACCTTCCCCCAGTGGTGCACAGAGTTTAAACAGGAACGGTGTGAAGAAGGCCTCCTTACTCTTTCATGGCAGGGGGAGGGAGGGACGAATATGGAATAGTATTGACACTAACGGAGCCCTGCTGCCGACCTTCTGACAGGCCGTGGGCAGAGGCAGATCGGGACACTGCTGCGAATAGGTAGGGAGTATTAAGGCCTGTTTTTGAACGGCAGGCGACCCCTTTACCTATTAGAGGGTACTCAGGACTGCGGGCAGTGGGGAAAAGGTTTTGACGGCATTTTCCAACCATCCCTGCCGGGCGTCATTGGATAGGAAGGGCTGTGCCTCTTAGGGGGGCGGGGTAGTCTAGGCAAAAGGATAGCTCAAGAAGGAAATGGAATGTACTGGTTGTTATGTGTGCAATAATAATAAAAAAAAAAACCTGTACTTTTTCATTGTATGAATATGTTGATTATGCTGTGGCCAACAGTCTTTTACTGTTATTTCCAATATTATAGAATAAACAAATGTTGTTCTGTTGAAAATAGCAGCGTCCCTGTGATATTTACGGGGGGGGGGGGGGGGTACGAGTAGCTACCCGAGGCCATCATGCGGCTTGCCCGGCTGTGATCTCTCACTGAGAAGAGGAGAGGTCCCTCCAATTAAGAGCTTGACTCTAAGAGCTAAGTTCACTGAGCTTGATCTCTGCTGATGAATATTTTTCCTATGGAAAAACAGCCTGTTAGACTGTGAACAATAGAGTAGCAGCGACCCCTCCAGGCATGAGGAGGCATGGCATTGGATGCAGGTGGAAAATGATACATCAGTGTGGTAATCAAACAATGGCATACTACAGAGGGACAGGGCCATGCAAATGTGTAGTTTACACTAGTGCATTTTCATTTACACACAAAAATGATATTATTCCAAAATTGAGAGGTGCCAATCCTTTAAGGACTAATGGAGCCTGACCAAGGACGGACTCCTACCAAGTTGGCCCCAGACCCAGGGGTGCTTGCTAGGAGGTGTTACACTTAGGATGCAATAGTAGGGAACCTGGCATTTTTGACAGCAGTGCGACAGAAAAATGGGGTAGCTACTCTTCTCCAAAAGGGCAGTCCCTTCCAGCTTGAGATCTCGATTGACCACTGTTGGAAACATGATACTGGGCTTGATGAAACCTTTGGTCTGACACAGTATGACATATCTTATGTTCTTAGGTTCAAGAATGTGGAAGAAAATATGCTATATTATGCAGATTAAAAAACAACTTAGCTTTTTAATTTATATGGAAATCCAGTGCTCTGAAGTCTGATTTGTCACACCCACAGCAAAAACGATTTTCTGTTAACATTAGCAATCAAAGCAACTCTTACACATTGGACAGACAGTACACGATTGGACTTGAATAATTGGTACAATCTGATATATACAGTTTATAAATAAGGGTGGTAGGAGCCGAAAGGTCAATTAGAATGGCCATCTTCCTCCAGGTGTGGGAGCCGATGAAGAAATATACTTGTATATCTATGATATAACCTCTGTACTACATCCAGGAAAGGATTTGTAATGAGTAGCCTAATGGTTAGAGCAGCAACCTGGGAGTCAAATCCCAATAGCTGGGCTTTTGCAAGTCACTTAACTCTCATTGCCTCAGGTACAAACTTAGGGATATGTTTATTAAACAACAGTAGCGGCTTCCATGCGATATCGGAGCCACAGCCCCATTGAATTCATACCCCTTAGACTGTAAGCCCTCTGGGATCAGGGAGATACCTACTGTAAAAATGCAAACCTGAATATAATTTGCCTTGATATACTACTAGAAAGGCATAAACTAAATACAAAAAATATTGGTCGAGATAGCATGTTAGTTCAATTCTGGTAGGTTTATGGAAGCTAATAATTTGTTCTGTATCTGTCTTCTGTGTTGCTTGCTTCTTATGGGTAAAAAAATAATCAAGATATGAACTTGAAAAGATACTGAATTTTGATAGCTTGGACATAGTTGTCCCTGGTTCGTAAATCTGTAGAGGAAAAATGCATAGATTGCAATCGATACAGAGTACAGCAGAAAGACCAATTAGAGGGTGATGGAGATGTGATTCAATTTCACCTGTCTTGTGTCAGCTTCACTGGTTACCAATCAAGGCTAGAGTGGATTTCAAAATGTTGGCATGGGTTTTAAAGCTTCTATTTAGATATGCCAACATTTTTGTCATCTCTGATTGCTTCCTATAGCCCAAATCAACCTTTGCATTTACAGCTAATAGCAAAGGGACCACTAAAACTGGAGCATAAAGTCTGTTTGCAGTTATAGAGGATCACAGATATGGAATTAAAAGGAAGATGTTGATTATTTAATATTTGAGAAACTAGTTAAATTAATGCTATTTAGGCAGTTTTCCTCCTCTCCGCACAGTGATGATGGTAATTGATAAAACTGTTAAAATGAGGAAAGGCTGAAATGTTTTAGGCTGTATTTTATTTTAAACCACTCCAGTGTATTAATATATGGAGTGTATTAATATATGGGGAAGAGTATATCAAAGATGTTATAAATCAAATAAGATAAATAAGTAAAGTAAGAAAAGAAAATCTCTCCAAACTTTGCTAAATTGGAGCACTAGGTATCACAGCGTGATTTCAATCTAAGTTCTATTTCAGTCAAGCAACAAATTAAGATTTCCATTTACTAAACTGCATTAACATTTCAGTGTGCATTAATGCAAGTTCTGTATTTATGGGGTACATTTTTAAACTTTCCCTGCATGTAAAGTCTGTTTTATATGTAGAAAACACTTTTTGTAAAATTGCTCGACTGCATATGTGCTTGTGGAGGGTGTTTTGTAAAACGTTGCCTATGTAGGTCAAACAGGTGCCCATTTTAAGTCTATTTTATAAAGATGCATAGGGTTCTAAGGGGTCTGTGTAATAAACTGCACAAGCAGTAAGTGATCAATATTCAAAAGGTTTATGTGGTTCATAGGACCTACAAACCGCATAAACCCTGATATGCATGAAACTCAGTGGTACAAACCAGTTAATGCCACTGAATATCCCCACTGACTGGCCTTGGAACAATCTAGTTAGTGCCGGAGTGATCTGTGGGTGGAGTTGGTGCAGTCCTAGTACCTATACGGTTAGTGGCGATATTCAGCCCATTAAATGGATAGGTACCCTCATAAAGTTAGAACAGGTCAAGGGCTGTCCTAACTTTATGCAATTTATGCTATCCAGTTAATGGCTGAATATTACCACCAACCGGATAGCAAAATGTACATCTGGAAAAAACGGATATGAAGTGCTGGACGCCAGATAGGCTCCCATGTTTAACATCAGGTTTTGTTTTTGCCTGAGGCAGCCAGGCATTTTAGCAATGCTGGCCATTATGGGCTAAATATCGACCCCTTAAAGCATGAATTAGTAGCCCTATTAGTGCACCAGCATGAAAATAGTTATGGCACTAGCATTATAGTTACTGCATGCTAATTCACATTTCTGGGGTAGGAAGTAAGTGGGTTAAGGGTGGAGAATGAGTGAAGATTGCACACTCAGTTAGCTCTTGGTACTTTACTATACACTGTCATGGCTACAAATAATGAAGATGCTTCCTCAAGGTCTTGTGTGATTGCCAGAGAGAAATACAGGGACAATACCATATTCTTGAGTAAAAAAGGATTTTCTATGCATTTAGATTTAGCTCATGCCTTTTCACTAATAGCCAAAGGTACAGTAGGTTATACTAATATACAGTAGGGATATCACTGTCACCAAATGGCTTGTAATTGAAGTTTGTACCTGAGGCAAGGTCACAAGGAGTCTCAGTGGGATCTGAGCCCTGATTTCAATCATTGTCAGCCCGCTGTTCTAATCACTAGGCTAATCCTTCACTCTGAGTTTCTGAAAATTGTTTACTCTCCATGTAGCTAAAAGTATGTGCATTGTTCCAGGGATAGAATTAGACTGGGGGGAAGGGGAGTGGGGGACAATGCACATATTTTTCAGTTTCAAAACTGCATATACTGGAACTGATATTCAAAAGCATTTGTCTAGGTATCAGCACCTGCTACCTCAGTAAATGCTGTTCTAACAAATATTCAGTGGATGTATCCAGATAGTGCCAGGACACTCTGGGGGCAGAGTTGAGGCAGAGACATGATTTATCCAGACAGCAGTGAGGTGTCACATTCTAAAATTTCCCTTACTACAGTATGCAGTATCAAATATATAGGAACAAAAAAATAAGGACAACTAACCACCATGGAAGGAACAGTTTTTTCACCAAACCAACAGGTCAGCCCGACACGTGTTTCAGCTGGGGACCTTCTTCAGGGGACAAAGACCTCTAAAAACAAATAAAAACATAATAGTCCAAATAATAAAAATTATACTGAAAGTATGATAACACTAAAATATAAGAAACCGAAGGTGAAAATAATTTCATAAATAGATTATTGAATAGATAATTGATACATGTAAAATGAATATCTATTAAAACAGAACTAATTCATCTCAACCAATTAAAAATATATTAAAACAAAACAGAGCTATAAAAGTCAAAGACGACAGATAACACACAAAACACATGGGGTAACTCACCAGTGGATATATTCTGAGCACTTACAACACCTAAAGCGAAAAATGTATTAATCATAGGTGATCAATCATTAATATTAGTTGATCATTAGTATCCACCTTAGAGGATATGTACTGGAATCATACAGAGGAGCTATATGTGCCAGGCCGTGGGCCGGGTCTCCGCGGCCGCCAGTAACCTGGGCCCGGGCCCAGCCTCGGCCTCTGGCACGTGACGGGGGAGTCGAAGGGGAAGGGGCGAAAGAGAGGACAAGGTGATCGCTCCCTGACAGGGAGGGGAGCGATCTCATTGGAGGAGGTGTTGGGGGCGGGGACTGGTTCGCCGAGGAGCCGCGTGGTCAGGCCTTTCGGCGCGGCTCCTCGGCAGGGACGGCAGCGTTTTTTGGAGCTCCCAGCTCAGCGATCGCGGGGGAAGAGCATCGCGGCGTCGGGACTATGGGCGGTGAGCGTGGGTGTGGGGGGACTTTGAGGCAATCGGGTGTGTGGGGGTTGGGTCAGGAAGGGTGCAAATTTAAAAAAAAAATAGCAATAGAATAAATGGGGGTGTTTGGGAGGGCCAGGGTTGCACTTGGCCTCAGGCGGGTTGGGGGGTGCTGCTTGAGCACCCGGGACAGAAGTAGATTTAAAAAAAAACAAAAAACAAATTTTGGCTAGGAGGGTGCTGCTTGAGAACCTCGAAATAAAAATTAAAAAAAAAAAACCCAAGTGAGGGAATAAGAGCAGGTCGAGGTCTGGGGAGGGTTTGCGGGGTGCAAGTAGCGTGGGGGACATGGTACGCTCTATGAAGGGTTTGGGGGGGGCAGCAGAGGGGTAAAGGCCTTTGTAATAGTTCTCGGGGGCGAGAGGCCGGTCTCAGGGGGGGCGGAGTGTCCTCAGGAGCTGGGGCTGTTGTGCAGTCTGCTCGGGTGGCCAGGGGAGCGGCTAGATTGCGGGGGAGGGGGAGCAGGTGGGGTCGTGGGGCATCGGATAGGGGGGTTTCTGGTGTGGGGTTAGCTGGGGGTCAGGGAGTGGAGGTTGGGTGCCTCGGGCAGGTTGGGCAAGGACCGGTAGGGGGCAGGGGGGAGGAGGAGAGCCGGGTGGATAGTGCAGGGGTGCCGGGACAGATGGGGGGGACGGAGTTTACAATGGGGGTTCCCCTTAGCTCCCCAGGGGCGGGCACTTTTGCCCCGGGGTGTCCAGGAGGACAGGGGTTGCTGAATTGGTCCCCAGTGGCAGGGCAGCCCATGGGGATGGGGCCCTGTGGGCATGGTTGGGGGGATTGGAGCAAGATGGGGTTCCCTGGTAGAGGGGTGCTGCCTGCATGGGGGGGGCCAATTGGGCAGCAGGGGGTCTAAGTACTTCTGCATGGCCACAAGGGGGTGGGCTAGGCTGGGGGGCGGGGCAGTATGGAATGGGTTCTCCTGCTATGGGTGCTTCTTTTTCTTGGCAGGTTCCTGCGAGTGGTGTGGCGGCAGCCGGAGAGGCGTGCAGCAGTCGGACGATGGCACAGGGTGCAGAGCGGGCCAGCATGGCCGTGGCGGTGCCAGAGGCTGGCGGGCGCACGGCGGATGGTGAGTGTGGGGGGATGACGGGGGGGGGAGGGGGATGGTGGGGGTGCATTGGGGGAAGGGGGGGAGGCGGCTCCGGGGGGTCACAAGGCCAAGGCAAAGAGGAAGCACAGGCGACGCTGTAGGCGGAGTTCATCGTCATCGTCCTCCTCGTCGTCGGCGAGTTCTTCGGATGGTTCGGAGGCGGGGAAGTGAGCGGAAGAAGGGTCAGCATCCTCGGTGGTGCATTGCGCGGAATTGTGGGAGGGAGTGCCACGCAAATTGAGGCGGCAGATACTAAAACAAAGGTATATTGATGTTTTCCGGCTCTTGGAAGGGAGAAAGCGCTCGGGAGTGAGTAGGAAAAAGCGCAAGGATGATGAAAAGGCAGGGAGGGTGCGGAAGGTCTCCCACAATACGTTGAATTGGACGCGCACTTTTTTGCGTTTGGCAAGTGTTTGTGGGCATGCAGACCCGAGTAAGTATGGGGAGTTGTTGGTTTACGCGGACGCCATCCTGGCTGCATCACAGGAGCATGAAGGCTGGGCGTGGCTCAATTACGATGAAGAATTTCGGTATATGATGGAGGAGAATAGGAAATTGTCATGGGGGATGAAGGATATTAACCTTTGGCTGACACAGATGTCTGCTAAAAGGGGTAGTGCGGGTGGCGCAGGGGAGTTAAGCAGGGCGGTGGGCCAGGCTTTGGCGGCACCCTTTCGGTCCTTTTGGGCAACGGGTGCACCGCCAGGGTCGCCCAAAGGTGGACCGGGGGGGGGGGGACTTATGCTGGCATTTTAATAAATCGTCCTGCCCCTTCCCAGACTGTAAGTTCCGGCATGCATGCTCGCTCTGTGGGGCGGGTCACTCGGCGACGAAGTGTAGTCAGAAGGCAGTAGCCGGGGGCGCCAGGGGGGGGTAAGTAAAGGGTGGAGTGGGGGGTTGGCGCCTACCCCCATTAAAATCCAGGCGTTACGGCCGTGGTTGGAGAGATACGCAGGGAGTGAGCATGGCACGGAGGGGAGTATGTTATGGTCGGGTTTCTTGGAAGGATTTAGGATTCCGTTTCAGGGGACGGTGGTGGATGTGTTGGCCAGTAATGCTAGCTCGGTGCGCAGTTTGGCGGAAGTGGCATGCGTTAAGATTGCGGCGGAATGTGCCTTGGGCAGAGTATCTGGCCCATTCAGTCACCCTCCCTTTTCGCCTTTCATAGTTTCACTGCTGGGGGTCATCCCAAAGAAGGAGCGCGGATGTTACCGTCTGATCCACAACTTGTCCTTTCCGCCCGGGGACTCGGTGAATGACCATATCCCGCAGGAGTTGTGTTCAGTGCGATATGCGTTGTTCGATGAGGCACTGGAGCTGGTGCACAGGTGTGGCAAGGGAGCGCTGATGGCGAAGGTGGACATCGAATCGGCTTTCAGGCTGCTACCGATGCACCCGTCGGCATTTCCATTGCTGGGATTTCAATTTGATGCCCAGTTTTATTATGATGTGTCTGCTGATGGGTTGTGCTATCTCCTGTTCTTATTTCGAGGCCTTTAGCTCCTTCCTACATTGGGTGCTCGTACAGCGGTCGGGGTGTGAGTCTGTAGTACACTATTTAGATGATTTCTTGTTTGTTGGTCCTCCGCAGTCGGCGGTATGTGCCTCGTTGTTGGGGTCCTTCCAGGAGATGGCCGCTGAGTTTGGGGTTCCATTGGTGGGGGAGAAAACATCTGGACTGGTGACACGCCTTTCTTTTCTGGGGATCGAAATAGATTCGGTGGAATTCAGGGTGCGCTTGCCGTTGGATAAAGTTGAGAGGTTGCGGGCTTTGGTGGCGGCAGTGGGGTCGGCCTCTAAAGTGACCCTGAAGGATCTGCAGGCTCTGGTGGGTCATTTGAATTTTGCATGCCGGGTCATTGCCATGAGGAGGCCGTTTGTGCATAGGTTGTCCCTAGCCATGGGGGTGTGCGGCGCTCGCACCATCGTATCCGAGTGACGTCGGGGATGAGAAAGGATATGCGGGTGTGGGAGTCTTTTCTGGCGGATTTTAATGGCTGCGCGCTGGTGCAGGCATCCGAGTTGTCTAACGTGGACCTACAGTTGTTCTCGGACACGGCGGGCAGCTCCGGGATGGGGTTGTATTGTCAAGGGTCTTGGTGTGCGGCGGCCTGGCCGGCATCTTGGAAAGAGTGTGGGCTGACACGTAATGTGACCTTCCTGGAGCTGTTCCCGATAGTGGTAGCATTCTGGGTGTGGCTGGAGAGGTTGCGGGATAAGAAGGTAGTGTTTTGGTGTGACAATGTGGCGGTGGTACAGGTGATTAATAGACAGTCGCCTAAATGTCCGAGGGTGGCGGCGTTAATGAGGTTATTTGTGCTAGCCTGTCTGCGTCTCAACGTTACGGCGCTGGCACGGCATGTGCCGGGAGCGCATAATGTCATAGCTGATGCTTTGTCCCATTTTCATTGGGCGCAGTTTTGTGCCTTGGCCCCAGGGGCGGACGAGTCATCGGCGGTGGTGCCGGAGCACCTTTGGCAGTTTGGGACTCAGGAGTGATGAAACTGCTATGGTCCTCAGTGGCCCCAGGTACGTGGGCGGCGTATGGGCGCGGTTATGCCACAGTTCGGGAATTTTTATGGGAGCGCGGATGGAGGGGGGCAGCTGTGATGTGCGGTTGGTAGGGTCATTCATAGTTTGGGCGAAGGGGCATGGTTGGTCTAGGACGTCAGTGAGGGTGGCATTGGCGGGTTTCTCTTTCTTCAGCAAAGTGGCGGGATGGGGCAGTCCTAGTACGTCGTTTTTGGTGAAGCGGCTTTTAGCCGGGTGGGCGAAAGAACGGCTGCCTGTTCGGGATTGGCGTCGCACAATATCTCATGACTTGCTGGCGCGTATTTGGGAGGTATTGCTGGAGGTGGCGGCGTCTGAGTTTGAGGCGGCGTTGTTTCGGGCGTTATTTGTTAAGGCTTTTTTTGGGGCATTTTGTGTTAGCGAGTTGGTCCCTAAGTCCAGTAGGGTGGGGGCCAGGGGTGGGCTAGAGGTTCAGCACGTGGAACTGTAAGAAGCGTCGGTGCGGATTTCTCTGGCGCGCTCGAAGACTGATCAATGAGGGGTGGGAAGAGAGGTGCTGTTGAGGGCGATTCCTGGGCTTAGTTCTTGCCCGGTGCGCAATTTGTCGGAATATGTGCACCGGTGGCCTGAAAATGGCAGGTTTCCTGTTTCGTCATGCGTATGGGAAACCTGTCACACAGTTTCAGTTTACGGCAGTGATGCACTTGGCTCTTCGGAGGTTGGGCTGTGCTGAGCGGCAGTATGCGTCCCATTCCTTCTGGATCGGGGTGGCGACCAGCGCAGCAGCTGCGGGGCTGGAGGGAGAGGTGAACCAACGGATCGGTAGATGGCGGTCGGGGGCGTTCGAAGTTTATGTCCGCCCGGACCGAGTGTGAAGGCGTTTGTAGGGGGTGGGGTGGGGGTTTGGGGGGGTTATTAATGCTTTGTTCCATGTTTCAGGGTTGCTCCCGGGTTCAGACCCCTGGTTAGGAGGTGCCAGAGCGGGTCCGACGGGCGAGTGGTGGATAATCGGGCACTCCTTTGCGTACTGGGTGGAGAGGAGAGCCGTGCTGCGCCCCCTGGGACTGCATCTGGGACTGACAACCCGCAACATTCGGTTTCTCTGGATGGGGGAGTGTGGCATGCGGTGGTGGAGAGCTTCTCCCTTGGATGCGGTGGCAGAGGGACCGGCGGCAGCGACCAGTGGGGGTGTTGCTACATTTAGGTGGTAATGACCTATCCAATTGGACTTGTAGGCAGCTCATTCGAGCGGTGCAGCGGGACATCAAGGCGCTCTGGGAGGACTGGCCAGGTTTGGCGATTGTCTGGTCGGACATTATTCCATGGCAGGCCTGTCAGTCGCAGCGGCAGTGGTGGCGCGGCTTGGCAAAAGTCAACTGGCAGATTGGCCGGTGGTTGCAACAAGCGGGGGGATGGCAGGTGCAGCACCCTTGGGCGGACCCGGGGTGTGCAGGGCTGTACCGAGCGGATGGGGTGCACCTGTCACCCGTGGGTCAGGACCTGTTGTTAAATGACTGGCAGGAGGTGCTAGAGATGTGGGCTGGTCGCAGCTTTGGGGGGGGGCAGTGCAAGGATAGGTAAACTACCTCGCACCGGTGACGGGGTAGAAAGCCAGCGCTCACCAAGGCAGCAGGGCTTCAACTAATTTAGGAGCAGTGGGGGAGCGAAGGGCTCCCCGGGGTGGGGCGAGGCATCCCAGTTGGGGGTCTTGGCCCTGTTTAGGGTTGTGGGCCAGTCTTTGCTATTAGCATGGCAAGGCAGGCGGCGGGGGTTCGGGGGAGGAGAATGCTCCGCCTTGCTACTAAGATGGAGGGTGGGGGCATTGTCCGGTGCTGGGGGGGTGGTGTTATTTGGGGATGTTGAATACGTTGGCCCATGTTGGGCCGGTTATGTTATGGTTACATGTCTTAAATAAAGCTTGTAAACGGGGGCGCTGGTCGTGAATGTCCACAGTCTTGGCAAAGGCAAAATATTATTATGACTTGCAAAGGATTGTGGGGGATGTAGTTCATTCATACCAGAATCAGCCGTTCACAAAATAATGAGTTGTGATGCTCGAGTGTAAGCAAAGAAAAACAGATTTTATTCATGGGGTTAATTCTCCCACACAGATTTACTTGGTAACACAAAAGGACAGTTGCTTCCAGTATTGTACTCAGGAAAAACAAAACATGTTATAAGGTAACTGAACTTCTTAAGCAATAAATCAATAAAGACCTTGATGGGAAACAGAAAAGGTCTTTTTGATGGCACCTGCTAATGACATTCTTAGCAGTGCTTCAAAAGGCAAAAACAAAACCCAAAAAGTAACAAAAAAACCTGTTCTTTATCAAGGATAACTTTCTTCTATTCACACACACAAAAAAAAAGAAAAGTTTCCTTCCAGAGCTCATGTGCACTTGTGCCTGGCTCAATCACCAATAATTAGCCAGCTGCAAACCCTTTTGCTGGTTCACTCTCTCTACGTGGCTCAATCCTACCCTAAAGCTTTCTTGCAGAGACTTTTCTGGGTAGATAAAAGAACAAGTTACAGTTCCTTTTGGTGGTTGTTGTATTAGTGAGAAAGTACTTTAAAACATCAGCCTAGACAGAGAGCAATCCATGTATTCATTCTGATCATTTGATATATCTCCTTCTTCCTCAAATATCATGGAATCAATATCATGGTCTGGCTCAGAGGAATTCCTTAATTGATCATTCTCAGGATAATATTTGTTTCCCTGCTGTCTTCCTGGAGAAGAGCTAGGGCATAGATCAAAGTTCATACCTGAGCTTCCTTTGCTGTTAGGTTTCCTCTCCTGATATCCTGGCCAGTAAGTAGTCCAGCTTTTATGTCCAGCCTTCCAATCAAGATCCCTGGACACTGGGTCTCTCTTCACATACCTTCTTGCACCGGTCTTAGGGCCCCTTCCAAATGCAGCCGTCTCCTTCAAAGGTGATGTATGGGAATTCCTGGCTTTAAAACCCCACTCCTCTGGCTTCCTCCAGTCCAATGGACTATGCTTGCCTCTGGAATCACTCCTAACACACGTACTGCTGTGGGCTCCTTCTATAGACCTCCAAGATGTCTTTCTCTTCTTCCTTCCACGTTGCTTCTGCTGTTGTAGTCCTCTCTCCTCTTTCTCCTGGTTCTGTCTGCTCTTTCTGTTCTGTCTCTGTGGAGAATATCTTTTACTTTTAACCTGCTTAGAGGGACACTCCACCCTAGCACAGCCCAGGTGTGCTGAATCAAGCCCTGCCCTTGGAGATGAGTGATTGGGGATTACCTCATAGCTCTCCTGATTGAACACACGTTTCCCCCACTTCAGCTCTTCTAGAGGCTGTTTGAAACCTGGTGCATTCTGGGACTGGTAGTCTTTTATGAAAACATTCTGTTTTATTATTTCTACCAGCAAAGACAGGTTGCTTGTTCAAAGCCAATTCACCTCTTTTATAGCTCCCTCCTGAACTATGATAAGCTTCCTTATCACAAGCTGCAACCAGCGTTGTACCATGATTTAGTCTCCATGGTGTTTTGTGGATGGGAAGTGGAACATAGATTAGGTGGGTTAATTGGCTTTGAGGCGAGGTGGGCCTCCGGGTTACCAGAGTTAATGTGCCAGGCTGCTGGCCGGGTCCCCGCGGCTGCCAGTAACTTGGGTCCGGGCCCGGCCTCGGCCTCTGGGCATGTGACGGGGGAGTCGGGGGGGTGGGCGAAAGAGAGGACAAGGTGATTGCTCCCTGACAGTGAGGG
Organism: Ichthyophis bannanicus; assembly: GCA_033557465.1. Lineage (NCBI taxonomy): Eukaryota > Metazoa > Chordata > Amphibia > Gymnophiona > Ichthyophiidae > Ichthyophis > Ichthyophis bannanicus. Next base: position 271,140,490 of record CM066036.1, read on the forward strand.
GAGCGATCTCATTGGAGGAGGTGTTGGGGGCGGGGACTGGTTCGTCGAGGAGCCGCGTGGTCAGGCCTTTCGGCGCGGCTCCTTGGCAGGGACGGCAGCATTCCCACCCGCCCTCCCTTTAGGTTCTATATGGGTTTGTTGCAGCTGGGTGGGGTGGCAGGGTAGAGAGCCCGCGCTCGCCGAGGCGGCGTGGCTTCAACTAATTTAGGAGCAGTGGGGGAGCGAAGGGCTCCCTGGGGTGGGGCGAGGCATCCCGGTTGGGGGTCTCGGCCCGGTTTAGGGTTGTGGGCCAGCCTTTGCTACTAGCATGGCATAGCAGGCGTCGGGGGTTCGGGGGAGGAGAATGCTCCGCCTTGCTACTAAGATGGCGGGTGGGGGCATTGTCCGATGCTGGGGGGGGGGGAGTGGTGTTATTTGGGGATGTTGAATACGCTGGCCCATGTTGGGCCGGTTATGTTATGGTTACATGTCTTAAATAAAGCTGCGACCAGAGTTGTACCATGATTTAGTCTCCATGGTGTTTTGTGGATGGGAAGGGGAACATAGATTAGGTAGGTTAATTGGCTATGAGGTGAGGTGGGCCTCCAGGTTACCAGAGTTACTAATTGTGGCACCAAAGTCAACAATAATGATAATGTAGTCTGTATGTGTGAAAATATCTAGAACATGTCTAATACATTCAGAACCAAACCTAAACTAATGTGAGATATGCATTTAAAGCCAAGCAGAGGATCCCATGTTGCCAACAAAATTGTCACAAAAGGAGAGTGGTCCACCCATATATATATATATGATGATGTGCCCTTGTCTTTGAAACCTCATTTACAGACTAAAATACAAGCTGAATCCTGAACCTCCCAGAGTATTCAACAAATGCATAAAGCATCATCCATTAAATTATTGCATTCATATGCTTTATGTTTTTTGTGTTATCTGTTATCTTTGACTTTTATAGCTCTGTTTTGTTTTACTATATTTTTAATTGGTTGAGATGAATTATTTATGTTTTTAATAGATATTAATTATATAGATATCAATTATCTATTCAATATATTTATTAATTTATTTATATGTTGAATTGTATTAAACTTGTTTCACCTTCAGGTTCTTATATTTTAGTGTTATCATTATTTCAGTATAAGTTTTATTATTTGGATTATTATATTTGTTTTTAGAGGTCTTCGTGCCCTGAAGAAGGTCCGGCCAAAATACATGTCAGGCTGATCTGATGGTTTGGTGAATAAAGTGTTCCTTCCACGGTAATTAGTTGTCTTGCTCTTTTTGTTTCTATTGACTCTGCAGGAGGGGTGTTGTATCAAAATATATACAGAACGATTTCCCCATGTATGTAGAGGTGGTTCTCTGCTACTACTACTATTGTTGTTTGTTGCTAAGTGCTGTCGAGTTGGTGTCGACTCATGGCAATTCTCTGGATAGTTGACCTAAACTGTGTTTGATCTTCAGTCATTCTGCTGCTGCCATCTGGGCAACAGTGGAATGGGACGGTGTTGGTAGTGGAGGATCACATTTCTGTGACAACGGTAACAACACTAGAATGACCTGCGCGGAAGAAAGGCCTGGCATCTACTTCCATATCTTGCCATGAAAATCCAATGGATAATCACTACTACTATTAATATGTATCATTTGTATAATGCTACAAGGCGTACACAGCGCTCTACATGTACAAGTAAGAGACAATCCCTGCTCATCAGAGCTTACAATCTAATTAAGACAAACCACACAACAACTGAGGACCAGGGTAATTCAAAAGAATGGCAAGATTCAGATAGGTGATAAGCAGGGGATCAGGATCCAAACACAGCCTCAAAGAGGTGGGGTTTTTTAGCTTGGATTTGAATAGGGTCAGAGAAGGAGCCTGGTATGCTAACTCAGGTAGTTTGTTCCAAGCAAATGGAGCAGCAATATGGAATGAGCGGTCTAGAGTTGGCAGATAAAAGGGATCTGCCAGAATGATTTATCCAGTCTCTAACTCAGTGAAATTCTCTGTGGGAAGGACTGTGACCTATATCTACAGTAAGACATATTTCTAAAATTAGAATATTCATAATTATTAATGACCCTATACTTTCATTACAGTTAAAATATAGTTTTGGGTTTTAGCTTGTTTTAGTGATATGGGAAATTAGCAGAATATTTTATATAGTCTTTTACTGATAATATTCATTTTCACACTTTGGCATCAATCATTACACTGCAAACATGAAGAATTGCAGGACTTGTATGGGAAACATTACAAAAGCAATATTCATCAATTGTAATTGTTTGGTTTGTTAGAGAAACTTAAATCAAAATATAGTTCCCTTCAAACTAATTAGTGTTTTGGATTGACAATCAGAGGAAGGATAGCAGTAGACTTCAAGATTATATCTAAGAAATGTTTGTGTTCTATAAGGGAATGGAAATGTCAAGGAATTAAATCAGAATGCCCTTGATGCATCTAACTAGTAACAATAATGAAAAAGTGTTGTGTATCAAAGCCTTGGAGGAAAGTTCTAGTGCTAAGATTCTAAGAGAATCTGCTCTGCTCAACTGCGTGCTCTTTGTCTTCTTCCTTCCAACCCCTCCGATCACATGGCCCTTTTAAACTATAGATCACTTTGTGTAAAAACAGCATTAATCACTGACTTGATTACTCAGTATTCACTCAATCTCCTCTTCCTCATGGAGAAATGGTTCTGGGAGGGCGAGGATTCTGTTTTGTACCGGTTTTCCCTCCGGTTGCACTGCCCTATTCACACCCCATATTGCGAAGAACAGTAGGGGGGAGGGGGTTACTGTCCTCTACTGTGCCTCTCTAGCTCTATCTGAAGAACATTCCCCAGTACTCCAATATCCTGAATCTATCTCAATTTCACTCACAATTTCTGAAATCTCCCTCCATTATCCACACTTTTTCGTCCTAGGGGATTTCAACATCCATTTTGAGCAGCCCTCTAAGTCTTGGGACAAGCTTATTCTTTCTTTCCTCACTGACCTTGCCTTCACCCAAAACATTTCTTTCCCCACCCATGCTGCCAGACATACTCTTGATCAGATTATCTCTTCTCCTCTCATCACTTTCCCTCCTTCATCCTTTCCCAGTTGTTCTCTACCATGGACCGATCACCTATGCATCTTTTTCTCTATTCAATTGCTTTTCTCTCTATCACAGCACTCCACTAGGACATCTGATATCCTTGGATATTAGATGTTCTAGTGGTACTTGGACCCCCAGAATCAATTTTGACACATTATCTGTCTTTCCCTCCTCTGACATGCTTCTTCCTGCCAGGGGCGGCCCAAGAGGGGTGCGGGGACATGTGTGGAGACTCGGTGCGGGGCCTCATTTGCATAAGGGAACTCATTTGCATAAATATTTGCATAATGTTACCTTACACTAACTTTTAGTAAACATGCCTCTTAATGAGTGTATGGATAAAGAAAGACTAAAAGATTTCTACATTACTATAATCCAGTGCCAACTGCCAGGCACATTAGGAACTACTACAAACACTGCCCATTTAGAACCCATAGCAAACCCGCCGTATCATAACAGCACTACCAGGACTCACAAAGCACAAGACCCTACCTATCAAAAGGCTACACTGAAAATATTAAACAAATACATTTCAGAGAATAACAATACATGACCTACTGGGGAAAGAGAACAAGTGGCAATGTCAAATAGGAATTACATAAACAGAATACCTCAGCTCAGTTACACATGCAGAACATAGACCATCACCAAACAAGGAATCACAATTTAGAAACAGGAAGACAATAATTAAACTGGGAACCCCAAAAGCCCAACAACACTGTAGAAATAAAACTATAAATTAATTTCCTCTTGTACTAAACAAAGCATAGACGTTAATGATGCACATTTCCCAGAGCTGGCATATTTCAGTTAATAAATTCAATAAAGAGATATTTTTCTACCTTTTGTGCATTTTTTTTTCAGTTGCAATTGCTCCAGCCACTTTCTTCTGGTTTCTTCGTGTCTTCTGCTAACTCTCCATCGTCTGTTGTCCATTTGTCTTTTCTTCACGCTTCTAGTTTTTTTCCATTCTCTCTCTACATCTGCTTTACACTACTCATCTTTCTCCTTTTGCTCTTTCCTCATTCCTATTTCATCCACTCAAATTTTACCCCTCCATCCTCAATCCCCACTTACTCTCCCAATATCCAGCCAATTGTAGATTTGTCTTCCCTCCCACACAAAATATTTTTTCACTCTCCCAGCTCTATCCCATTCTAATCCTCCACCAACATCAGCTCCCTTCTAGTTCCAGCCCCACCCAGCATCCGCTCCCTTCTAGTCCACGCATCAGCCCATTTCCAGTCCTAGCCCCCCATAAGCCCATTTCTAGTCCTATCCTTGCCCCACCATCAGCCCATTTCCAGTCCTAGCTCCCCCATCCGAGTCCCTCCATCAGCTCATTTCCAATCCCAGCCCCCCATCAGCCCATTTCTACTCCTTTCCTAGCCCCACCATCAGCCCATGTCAAATCCTAGCTCCCCTCCATTCATCCCATTTCCAATCCAAGCCCCCCATGAGCCTACTTCCAGTTCTAACCCCTCCATGAGTCCATTTCAATCCAAGTCCCCCCAACAGCCCATTTCTAGTCCTATCCTAGCCCTCCATCAGCCCATTTCCTGTCCTAGCCCCCCTCACTCAGCCCATTACCAGTCCTAGCCCCCCCATAGCCCATTACCAGTCCTAGGTCCCCCCAACCCATTACCAGTCCTAAGCCCCCCATCACCCCATTTTGTCTTAGCCCCCCCATAGCCCATTACCAGTCCTAACCCCATCAGCCCATTTCCAGTCGTAGCCTCCCCACAGCCCATTCCAGTCCTAACCCGCCCATTAGCCCATTTCCAGTCCTAGCCCCCCCCCATAGCACATTACCAGTCCTAACCCCCTATCAGCCTATTTCCAGTCTTAGCAAGCCCATAGCCCATTACCAGTCCTACCCCCCCATCAGCACATTTCCAGTCCTAGCCCCCCCTATAGCCCATTACCAGTCCTAACCCCCATCAGCCCATTTCCCTTCTTAGCCCCCCCATAGCCCATTACCAGTCCTAACCCCCCTCCCCCCATCAGCCCACTTCCAGTATTATTCCCCCCATAGCCCGTTAGTAGTCCTAACCCCTCATAGCCCATTACCAGTCTTAACCCCCTCCCCCATCAGCCCACTTCCAGTATTATTCCCCCCCGTAGCCCATTAGTAGTCCTAACCCCCCATAGCCCATTACCAGTCCTAACCCCCTCCCCCCATCAGCCCACTTCCATTCTTAGTCCCCCTCATAGCTCATTAGTAGTCCTAACCCCCCATAGCCCATTACCAGTCCTAACCCCTCCCCATCAGCCCACTTCCAGTCTTAGTCCCCCCATAGATCATTAGTAGTCCTAACCCCCGCATAGCCCATTACCAGTCCTAACCCCCTCCCCCATCAGCCCACTTCCAGTCTTAGTCCCCCCCATAGCTCATTAGTAGTCCTAACCCCCCCATAACCCATTACTAGTCCTAACCCCCTCCCCCATAAGCCCACTTCCAGTCTTAGTCCCCCTCTGTAGCCCATTAGTAGTCCTAACCCCCCCATAGCCCCTTACCAGTCCTAACCCCCTCCCCATCAGCCCACTTCTAGTATTATTCCCCCCCCCCCCGTAGCCCATTAGTATTCCTAACCCCCATAGCCCATTACCAGTCCTAACCCCCTCCCCATCAGCCCACTTCCAGTCTTAGTCCCCCCCATAGCTCATTAGTAGTCCTAACCCCCATAGCACATTACCAGTCCTAACCCCCTCCCCCCATAAGCCCACTTCCAGTCTTAGTCCCCCCCCCCCCGTAGCTCATTAGTAGTCCTAACCCCCACCCCCACCCAGATAGATTAAAAAAAATACCGGCTGCTGCTGCTGCCGCCCTGGCAGTGGCAGAATCAAACGTCAACGCCGCGGGGCCCCGACTGCCTGGCAGAACCTCCCTCGAGCATCAGCTCCCGAATCCCTCCCAAAGCGCGGGCTTTCAGAGCCGCGAGAGTTTCCCTTCTTCTCATGGCTCTGTTAATCTCGCCGGGGGTGATGGGATTTCCCATCAGCCCCGGCGGGATTAACAGAGCTGCGAGAGGTCAGAGAAGCTCTCGCGGCTCTGAAAGCCCGCGCTTTGGGAGGGATTCGGGAGCTGATGCTCAAGGGAGGTTCTGACGGGCAGTCGGGGCCCCGCGGCATTGACGTTTGATTCTGCCGCTGCCACGGCGGCAGCAGCAGCAGCCGGTATTTTTTTTTAAATGTACTTGGGCTAATGAATGTTTTTTGCGCGGGACCCCCTGAAACGCGGGGCCCTGTGCAAAAAACATTCTTGCTCAATGGACAGGCCGACCCTGCTTCCTGCTGATTTTGAGCTTCTCTCTGTTAGCAAACATGGTTCAGACATGACATTCTTCACTTAGAACTGCATTTGACCAGGTGGCTCCACTCCACCCAAAATACCCCAACTCTGGTATCATCATGGACTGCATATTCAGAGAACACAGTTACGCAGGGCTAAATGCCATTGGCACAAGCTTTGTACCACCGATTCCCTACTGGTCTTTCAGCATTGTCATCACTCATATAGGGCTCAAATTGTCTCTTCTAAGAGGGACTACTACTCCAATGTTATTAACTCTTCCACTAACCACTTGAAGGGATTGTATTCTCTCCTTGCCTCTTTATTGCACCCTCCATCTTCAGCAGTACATCCAGTAGATTTAGCATCCTTTGACCAGTTTGTGCTCTTCTTCCATGACAAAATTGCTATGCTCCATCTTGATTTTCCTAGAGACCCATCTACATCGCCATCTGAGTCACCTGAGTCCTCCCCTTTACCTTCTCACTCTCTGATGCTCACCTAGTGCACCTTCAACACAATCTCACTTGCTGCATTGTCAAAACTTGTCACTTCCTCTAGGAAAGACACATGGCCCTCAGACCCATTCCCTTCTACCTGGCTTCCAGTGATGTCTCTTGCACTTCTTGTACCTGCCCTCTCTATCATCATTAACAGCTTGACATTAGGTCGACCACATAATACTCATTCACACTGACCTGCTTTGCCCTGACCTGGTCCCATTTAACACTTGTCTTGCTCAAATTACTGATTGAATGTCATCAAACTTTCTCCTCTTGAACCCCGAGAAAACGTCCATCATCTGACTCACTGGTGGTGGTCCCTGCCCTTCACTTTCTCTGATACTCTTGGATGGTCCCGTTCCCTTAGTCCCCTAGCTTTGCTATTTGGGTGTTATCTTGCATTCCTCCCTGAGCTTTCAGGGCCATCTTCCTGCCATTGTCCACCGCTCCTTCCAACCACTCCATCAGATCCACGCTGTAAGACTGCTTCTCTCTGCTTCCTCCATGACTATTCTACTATTAACCTTAGGTATGTCTCACCTAGATTAATATTGCTTTCACAGGACTGCCACATTACTAACTAAGGGGTATGTTTACTAAACAGCGGTTGCGGTTTCTGAGCGATATCAATGGGGCCATGACTCTGATATCGCATGGAAGCCGCTACTGTTGTTTAGTAAATATACCCCTAAGTGTCTACAGCTTATTCAGAACATAGACATTAAGATACTCACTCACGGTTCATGCTTTGACCACATCACCCCCCTTTTCATTCACTTCTACTGGCTCCCAATCTCCTGTCTCATTCCTTATGAACTTCTCACCCTGGTTCACAAGCCCTTCACATGGGCACCCCAGTCTATCTTTCTAATCTCCTTCTTTGCATTCCCCATGCTGAGGTCTCCTCTCCATTCATGCCAATGGTCTACATCTCCCTCCTGCCTCATGAGCCAGGCTAGAAATCACCCGTCACACTGCCTTCTATTTCCTGGGCCCATCCCTCTTGAACAACCTGCATCCTAACCTGTCCTATATTTGGTTTAATTCACAACTCAAAACTTACCTTTTTCAGAAAGCCTTTGACCTATCAGCTACTTAACTCTCACCCTTATGACCCTGGTCCTCTATCCTTTATGAATATGAATGCTCCTATCTTTCCTATCAGACATAGTGTTCCTTTCCTTCCTTCTCTACTATATATTTTTATTGTACTGGGCAGTATATCAAGCTCAATAAACATAAATATATTTTTTCATCTGCCTGAAAGAAAGCTCTCATCTGCCCTGTTCTTAAAAATCCAACACTGGATAAGGCCCTTCCAACTAACTACAGACCTGTATCTAATCTGCCTTTCTTATCTAAAATTCTGGAAAAACTGTTTTTTCTCAACTTGTTACTTTGATAGCACCAATACTCATCATCCCCATCTATCTGGTTCTTGGAATGGTCATAGTACAGAAACCATCTTGCTCTCTTTCCTCAGTGAAGTTAGAACCTCTCTCAATAAAGGTAATATCTCTATTGCAGTTTCTCCTAATTTATCATCTGCTTTCAATCTGGTTGACCATGCAATCCTGCACTTGCGCCTACATGACATTGGTTTAGGGGGAACAGTTCTCCGATGGTTTAGTTCTTTTCTAACTGATCGCTTCTTCACTGTAATTTCTAATGTGGCAGTTTCAACCTCCTATCCCTTCAAATGCGGTGTACCTCAGGGTTCAGTGTTGGCCCTGCTTCTGTTTAATATTATTTTGTCTCCTCTTACTCTTCTTATACAGCAGTTTGAGATTGCTGCATATTACTTTGCCTATGATATCTTACTATTACTGAATACTAGCCCCCTTTCTCCTGATCTTACACCTCTCAACAATTCTCTTACTCAGCCTGCTGGCTGAAGGAAAATCATCTTGTTCTTAATGCAAAGAAGACCACAGCAATCTGTCCGACAGCTTCAACACCACCACAACTATGTCTCCTTTTCTTTCTGGGGCTTCTATCCCCACTATTTGTGCCTCTTCCCAGTCCCGTTTACCTTCCCCACATATTGTATGGGGAAGGTAGACGGGGACAGGAAAGGGGAAGATCAAGGGCAGCGTTAGGGTGGGCAGTGGGCGGTCGTCATTCCTGGATGTACAGGGCAAATTCTAATGTCGGCTCTGTACGTCCAGGGCTGGCAACTTGCATGGGGAAGTTTTCCACCTCCTGAATAAGTTCCCCTATTTGGAGGGGGACGGTGGGCCCGGGCACAGATGGGGCAGGGCCACAGAGGAGGCCAGATCAGGGGTCAGGCTGCGGGGAATTTGCTTCTGGAGCCAGCAGCTGGGAATTGCAGCTCTTCAATGGAGCCGCGATGCCATTGAAGAGCCTGACTGAGTTAGCTGGGGAAGGCCTGTACATGCAGGCTGGGCAGAATTGCAGTCCCGGCATGCACGTACAGGCCTATTCGCGATTCTGATCCCTCGGGGTTAGACGTGCCCCACGGGATCAGAAACATGACTCCCTCTGTGTGTCCGATTCTGGCCAGATGCACAGGGGGAGCGGATGTGTGGGATGAAATTGGGCCCCTGGTGTCTTCTGTACGCTACCTTGGTCTTATCCTTAACTCTGCCTTGTCTTTTCATGTCACATGCAGTTCATTCTTCTCCCTCCAAAATATCAGAGCAGTTCGCCCATTTCTCTCCTTCCCAGCTTTAACCACTTTGGTTCTGTTACTTGTTATCGCACTCTTAGACTATCATAACATTGTCTTCACTAGCCTTCTAAACTATGAATTGCAATGATTACAACTCATACAGAATACTGCTGTGAGACTCTTAGCCCATGCTTCCCATTATGATCACGTCATTCCTCCGTTAATTCATTTCCACTGGCTTCCCATCATTGAATTCATTCTAAACTTATCTTACCTGTTCTCTGTAAGTTCAATGTATGTTCTGCCTGCATTGTACAAACTAATGTTTATTGTAAACTGCACTGATTTTTAAGAGCGCAGTATAAAAAATAAATAAATAAACTACTTACTTCGGTTTACAAAATCCTATATACTGGGATCCCATCCTACTTCTCTTCCCTCATTATTCTCCACACCCCATACCATATACTGCATACAATTCATTCAAACTGCCTTCATCTTCCCACTGCGCCTCAGGCCATACTTGAAATCACCCGGCACTCAGCATTCTATTTCCTCAATGCCAGTCTTTGGAATAACTTGCCTTTGGACTTTTGACTAGAGCCATCACACACAGTCTTTAAATTAAAGCCAGACTAAAAACACATTTATTCCACAAAGCCTTTGAGCTTCTCATTACTTGATTCTACCAAGAAATCTCCTATGTGTTACTCCTCCCCCTTTCTCCCCCCTTTCTACCTAACCTTGTCCATTCCCTCTCAGATATGATGACTTGTGCCTTTCCTATTATGAAGTTGCATTTCTTTTCTTCTTTCCTCTCTTTTAATTGAGTTGTATTGTAAACGGCCCTGCTGCTATTCTGAAGGATGGTATATCAAGTTTTAATAAACATAAATATAAAATGAAAAAGGTTAGACACTATAAAGGGGAGTCTTTTGAACAAAGAATCATCACAAAGAAGGCTGCTGATCCATATCACTGGATGGCCAAGTGAAATATTACCAGAAATCAAAGCTAAAAAAAGAATATATTTCGGGGCCAAGACGGCATTGTGAGCAATTGGTAGTGCTGGACAATCTGAGACTTCTTATGCTCCATGAGCTTAGTGGACTCTGTAGACTCCTGGGATAACTTCCACCCTGCGACCTCCCAACCAAAGGACAAGAAAATGCTAGAGGAATTTAACATCTAGTCGCAAAAGTAGCAGTTTTCTGTTTTGGCATCTCCGCAGGAGGTGGAGCAAGAACCAGTATGGAGGGGGTATTGCTGAGCCCAGAAGAGAGGATAGCACCACCGTGACTAGGAAACATCATGTCCCATGAGATTTGCTCTGCTTCTGCCATGGTTTCTGCCATGGCGCTGGCATTGGGCATGGAAGTTGCTTCTGGGACTACTTCCTCCCCTGTTATTGAGTAGATATGCCTCCTACCATATCATCTTTAGTGGGGAAAAATCTGGAAACGTTATGGGATGTTATTAAAAATAAATAATCTTCCTTGCAAATACTGGTTGGAAAGCCAAAGTCTGACATGGAGTAAGTAGTCCTCAAGGCAGCCGAGCATGATCGGAAATTGGAGTAACATGCCTCTAGGTTAGATCTGGTGGAAGCATCTGTGGAGTCACTTCAGTCCATCTGCACAGATTAAAGACAGAGATATTCGGTTTCGGAGAGTGGACTTTCTGGAAAACAAAATTGGGAAACATAATTTAAGTTTTCTTACTTTTCCTAAAAATCCCTTAATTGCTCCCCTTGAGATGACTTACAATTATCTACATGAGATTCTGAAGATGTCGGAGGAAGTTCTCTCTCCTATTACCTGGGCTCAATATATTTCACTTGCTGGACTGTCTTTAGGGGTTTCTGGGAGTATCGGCAAACTTAAGTATTTAAATTTGACTGAATTTCTTGAGAATTATTTAGAAATTACTGTATAACTGAAATGATTACTTTGGTGGCAAGCTTTGCTTTTGAGTCAAATAGAAATGCTATCCTGGGATTGAATTTTCACAATGTCAGCTTCTTTTCTAGGCTTTAGAATACAGAGATGTCTTGATGTGTCACAGGATACTCAGAAAATGCGACGGGAATTCTTAACCCCCCATCTGGGATAAACAGTTTTTATTCTTTGAGCCTAAACAGCTAATTGATTTTTTTTTTCAAGAGAAGAGCCTAATGTCCAGGTAACAATCCCAGAGGAAAAAGCACTGGGAACACTGGAGTCAGTGCTCTCTTTTCACAGCAACTATGTTATTTCCTTTATTTTCTTTCTAGTATCTTAACCTTTATATATGCATGGTCTGTTATTAGTTTGTAATAACTGGTTGCAATCTGTCTTGCTTGTTCATTTCAATTTCTTTTCATTCAAGAATTCTTAGATACATATTATAAATGCTACTACAAATAAAACATCAATTAAAAAGGATGCGTTTCCAGTTCATTATACATTATACAGTACTAGTGGAAAGCAATTTTATGACAGAGTGCTTAAGTTTGGAGGTGGAGAAGATGGCTATTTTTTGCCTATTTCATAAAGACACTTAGGTGCCTGTTTCTTTATAAAAAAAAAAAAGTAGTACGCATTCTATAAAAATAGCACCTAGAATATGGGCTAACATTTACACCCGCTTGGGAACAGGCATAAATGTTGAAGTATGTAAAGTACATGCATCCGTGCTTATTTTCTAAAATGCGCAGGTAAATCATTACTCCATCCACACTTAGTCCAAGCTCCTCCCCTGAGTACACCTACTCTACAAGTCCACTCTTAAGTGTATCGCTCATACCTTAAAGAGTGACCTAATTTTATAACAGGTGTTTTATACATGGAAAACAATTGTTAAATAACTTTCATAATGTCAACCAATTTCGATGAAATAAAATTCTCAAAACAAGTGATATATATTTGTTGCTAGATTCTCTCAGACACAGATCTACCTTAAATCACACAATATTTGTTTGGATTATACCAGATTATCAAATCATTTGAGCTGTTTCTGGCTAAGAGAAAAGCCAAATGCTCTTCAGTTGTATTAAATCAACAAAGTCCACCAATAGCCCACTTGAGAACAAAGTTGATTAAAGTAAACATTGCAACAGTGGCTGCAGCTGCAATAAAACAGTTACTTACCTATAGCTGGTGTTGTCTGTGGATAGCATATATAGATCTTCATATACTGGTGACGTCACCGATGGAGCTCTGTGTAAGAGCCAGTTCCCAGTTTCCGCTAGAAGCTTTTGAAGCTGACCCTGCAGTCATGTACCCCATTTCTTGCCTGCTGTCACCGTGTGCAGCTACCTCAGTTTAATTATAAGATGAATTTGGAGAGATGGAAAGGTTGTGGGGATGTATCCTTCTGTCCATGGTGAACACCTGCTACAGATAAATAACTTTATTTTCTCCATGAACAAGTAGGATAATGCCTTTACATATGGGAAACACTAGCTACAGGCTGCCTCTAAAGAAAAAAGGGGATAAACTCAGGGATCTTTTACTAAAGAGTGTTAGCTGTCAGTGCATGTTCTGGGGCATGCTGACGATACGCTGGGACACACATTGACAGCAAACATGGGGCCATGACAGCACAGCTGGATTTCCATGCTAAGTGTCCATGTTGCTTTAGGGGAGTAAGTAGGCAGGTTTGGGATGCAGAAGGAGTGGGGAGAACATCTTGCAGTCAGCAAACATGCAGAAACTGATAGGTGGCTAATTAGTACACCCATGCAAAGGGAAGTGGAATCAGAGGGGCAGAAGCAGGAACAGTACTCCAGCAGCAGAGGTGATGGTAAGTGCTACACATTCTAGAGTGGCAATGGAGCTGAGGCATAAGTAGGTGGACACTAGGAATGGTCACCTAGGACATCTCATGTCTTTGCACCAGACATGGAGATGAGCCGCAGTTGTCTTTGGGGTGCTGGTGTGTCCTGAAGCAGGCAGCTATGTGAGAGCATAGGATTTTGGGGACAGCCCAGTTCAGTGTGGTTTACCCAGTTTAGGGTTGGGGTCTTCAGTAGTGGTTGAGGAGGCCGTGGAAGTGCTTGCTTCTTTCATGTGCTGCCTGCATGGGGCCCATCATGCAGTTTGCTAGTGGAGGGCTGGGAGACTGAATTGGTCTCACTTTGCCCCGAAGCAGTGCGAGTTTTGATAGGGGCTGAACTGGGAAGAAACTGGGGAAGTGCCTGCTGTCAAGTCTTGGGGGTTTGTATCTGCTAATATGCTGGTGAAAGCATTGTTTTTGCTATTTCTTTTTGTGTTGTCTGTGCAAGCACCCTGCCTACTGTGACCAGTGCGATCAGGTAACCCACAGAGCAAATGTTTTAAACATCACCATAGTGGCATTTTGCACTAGCTCTCCAGCTGAATATCACCACTAAATGGATAGCGGCCAGCACCACTTCCGAACCACCCAGACCACTTCAGTTTTAACTGGGTGTTTTTATGTGGTCTGTGGCAATAGTTGGAGCACTAGTTGGATTGTGCCACTGAATATTGTTATCGGTGTGTTTTAGCCAGTTAGCGCTGCTAATCAGCTAAACGCTTTGAATATCCACCCCCCGAGTCTTTATGGTACAGGTCCAGCCATTATTGATTACATAGGTATTTGAAGTCCAAAATGCACATGCTTATCACATCCACTTGTTTGTATCCATATCTGTGGAGTTCGCAATTAACAGCTTTCAGTATTTCTGGGATCTCATTCGGCAGTAATGTATAGAGGTGCTTGGTTGGGGTTGTTCCTTCTCAGGAGCATGTGTGCAAGGGGAGAATGTCCTGGCTGTCGATAATCATTTTTAATGGATGAGTCATCTGGATTATCCTGTGAGCTTCCCATCTGTTATACATATCTGTTGTCACTTCTTGGCAAAAAGGTGGCCTCTTTGGATTGTCAATGCATCTGGCCATTGGTGGGGGGAAGATCTGGTTGGGAATGTCTGTTTCTCTACCAGCTGCTTGTTGGATTGGGATTGCTAGTGTCTTTCATTTGTTGGTATGGAATTTTAGGGCTTTATCTGCCTTGTCAGTTTTATGCACTTCATTGGCTTCAGCCACTTATCTTTGCTGGAAGGGCTTCTACCAGCTGGAGAGTTCTTTACATTATTCAGTGAGTCATTGAATTAAATCTAGGGCTTTGGCTTTGACTTTGAAGTTCTCCTGCATCTTGGGAGGGTTGTTCTCAAATGTGGTTTTGTCATGAACCATCTTTGCAATTCAGCAGATGTATAGTCTCTGGTTATAGTTTCAGGTCTTTCTCAAATTATTCTGTTGGTTTATTTACCCTCAGCATTTTTGGGAGACTTTATGGTGTACTTAATTGGGTGGCCTTGGGGATCTCATACTCCTCGTGCCTTTGGTGTGAACACTGAGCAGCTCACTTTATTCAATAGTAGTGTTTCTCAATATATTTTAAATATTCCTGTGGTCCCAGTTGGTGCTGAATGGCTACAATTGGTGAGTTTGTGTTTAGTATGGCACCTGGTGAAGTTTTGTTCATGAGTAATATGGCTCAGAAGGGGGCAATATTAACTGTTTGGTAAATGCATGCTCTCAAAATTGATTATAATTGAAACCATTGCTATGGATAATGAAGAATTCATTCCCCCTGATCCTAAGCCCTCACCCCATTAGCTTTGTCTATAGTGTCTCCTCATGTAATCACAACATTATTGACTGTTGCGGCTGACGTTATGGTGTGGCTATTTCAGGCGCTATAGGAGGAGTGGCATGCCTTTGAAGGTGACTATATACTGGGTGGTGTTATCCTCTCCTTTTACTCCTTTTCTGGAGTAAATTAATGAGCCAGAACAACACAGAGGGTCATTTTCAGATCCACCAGTTGTGTAGGGGAGGTGTATGAATGTACAACAGAGAAGGGTGTTTGGAGAGCTGAGAAATTGTGAGAGAAAAGGTGAAAGTAGGCATGGTGAGGAAGTAAGAAGTACTGAATGCGTGTATGATGACTGAGTTAGTAAGAGGTGAGAGAATGAGGTTTTTTTTATACAGACTAGCCTGAGTTTATTGTGTCTGGATTTAGTTTTTAGTTTTTTTAGTCAGTGATTGGGAGGAGATAGCGGGCTGAAGTCTAGGTAAGGGGGTAAGATAGAGAACCTGCTGGCTGTCCACCTTCACTTCATCCTGCTGTGAAATCCCACTGAAGAGATGGAGAGCCAGTTCCTGACTATTGAAGAATTTCTGAAGGTTGAGAAGTCTGCAAATTCCAAGGGCACCCTACGTTCTTTACCTGCCAGCTGGGATACGTAAGATTTGTGCACATTCACACCCTAGAGAAATGTAAATATATTTGAGTTCAAAGACTGAACTGAATGCTCTAAGTGACTCCAGTTTCTGGATAGAGAAAGAGAGAGAGACTCTAGAGTGCAGTTGTACTATGTGCACCACAAACAGAGATCGTCCTCATATAATGTATTTTATTTTCATATTGTAAACTTTACTTTTGGTACCATATACTTGCAGTTGGTATATTACAGCAAACTTTTAAAACATACTTACCAGAAGTTCCCTGAAATTTTGTTTCATTCAGTGACACAAAAGCTCCAGTCCTTTTATTAGATTAAATATATTACTTCACCATCTCTTCTTATAGGGAAGGAGAAAGGAAGGGAAAGTCCTGAGAAGTCTCAGTTTTCCTTTGTTCTGGGTACTTCTCTCTATGAAGGTTAGACACTCAACATTCTATACATGCTCATTGTGACTTACAATTACATCACCCCAGGGAAACCCAAGAGTCTAACTGAAGGAGACCGAGGTGCCCGGTTTACAATATGAACAAAAAACATACCTTGGAATGCCTGTATACAAATGCTAGGAATCTATATCACTGAATGAAGAGCTAGATATAATTGGTATCTCAGAACCTGGTGGAAGGAGGATAACAAATAGGACACTGATACCAGAGTAAAAATTATATCACAATGATAGCGCAGATCAAATTGATGGAGGGGTGGTGCTATACGTTAGTGCATTGAGTCAAACAGTATAAACATTCTGCAGGAAACAAAATACACTCTACAATCTTTTGGACAGAAATGCCATGTGAAAAGGGGGGCAGTCGGGAAGTATTACCATCTGCCTGGCCAGGATGGACAGATGATAAAATGCTAATAGAAATTAGGGAAGCTAATATAATTGGCAACACAGTAACAATGGGTGATTTCAATTTCCCAATATCAATTGGGTAAAGGTAACATCAGGACATGATGGGAAATAAAGTTTTCAGATTAAATAAATGACTACTTCATGGAGCAGTTAGTTCAGGGACTGAAATAAGGAGGAGGAACAGCATTCACATGTACTGTGTTAGCATTTAACTTTTATTGCTACTACTTATCATTTGTATAGGGTTACAAGGCATATGCAGCACTGTACAGACACATATAAAAGGCGGTCTCTGCTTATCAGAGCTTACAATCTAGTCAAGAAAGATGACACAACAGCTGAGGACAAAGATACATCTAGGAGAGTGGAAAGGAAGCACATAGGAGACTAAGCGGATCAGGATCCAAAAATGGCCTCAAAGAGGTGAGTTTTCAGCCTAGATTTGAAAAGGGCTAGGGGTGAAGCCTGCTATACAGACTTGGGTAGTTTGTTCCAGGCATAAGGATCAGCAAGGTAAAAGGATTTAAGTCTGGAGTTGGCAGTAGAAGAGAAGGGCACAGATAGAAGTAATCTGCCAGAAGAGCGGAGTACCTGAGGTGGGCTGTAGGGAGAAATAAGAAAGGAAAGGTAGTGAGGAGCAGCAGAATGAGTGTACCTATAGGTAGGGAGCCAATGAAGTGACTTGAGAGGTTATATGAGCATATCAAGGCTGGTGGAAGATTAGCTGTGCAGCACTGAGTTTTGAATAGATTGAAGGAGAAAGAGATCATTCAGAGGGAGACCGACAAGGAAGAGGTTGCAATAGTCTAGATGGCAGGTGACTAAAGAATGGATAAATATCTTAGCAGTGTGTTTAGAAAGGAAGAGGTGATATTTTCTAATGTTATAGAGAAAGAAACTACAGGTTGTACCTATCAGTTGAATGTGTGTGAAGAACAAGAGGGAGGAGTCGAAAGCAACTCCAAGGTTGTGAGCCAATGAAACAGGGAGTAGTAGAGCATTATCCACAGAGACTGAGAAAGGAGGAAGAGTGGAGATAGGTTTAGCGGTAAAAATAAGACGCTCAGTTTTGGCCATGTTCAATTTCAAATGGCAGTGAGACATCCAGGCAGCAATGTCAGATAGGCAGAGATCTGAGCATGGATTGCTGGAGAGATTTCAGGTGTAGAGAAGTAGATCTGAGAATCATCAGCATAAAGATGGTACTGAAAACCATGGAAGGAGATGAGTGCACTGGGTATACGTAGAGAGAGAAAAGGAGTGGGTCCCAGACAGACCCTTGGGGTACACCAATTAAAAGCAGGATAGCAGTAGAGGAGGATCCACCAGCACAAATGCTAAAAGTGTGATGTGAGAGATAAGAAGAGAACCAGGATAGCATATAGCCCTAAAAACCAAGTGAGGACAAGGTATCGAAGAGAAGGTGGTGGTCAACAGTGTCAAAAGCAGCAAAAAGGTCAAGAAGGATGAGGATTGAGTAAAGGCCCTTGGAGTTTGCCAGGAACAGGCCACTGGAGACTTTGGCAAGAACTGTTTCATTATAATGTAAAGGACAAAAGCCAGATTGCAGTGGATCCAGAAGGAATTGAGAGGAGAAAAGTCAAGGCAGCACCGGTGAATGGTACATTCAAATAGTTTAGAAATGAAGGGGAGGAGGGAGATTGGTTGGTTGATAATTAGGTAGGGTCTAGTGAGGGTTTCTTGAGGAGAGGTGTGACCACAGCATGCTTGAAGGCTGCAGGAATAGTTGCAGTGGATAACAATAAGTTGAGAATATGAGAAATGGAAGGGATGCCAGTGGAGGAGATGGAGCTTAGGATATGGATGGGAATAGGATCAGAGGAGTAGGTAGTGCTTTTGGAGAAGGAAAGATGTGTGATTTCCTCCTCAGATATCTTAGAAAAGGAAGAAAGAGTAGCAGAGGTTGAGGGGAGGAGTTGGGAGTGAAGTGTAAATTGTATATATTGTTATTGTATATAGTTACCCTGTTAGCCAAGTTGAATTTCCTGTTCATATGTAAACACAAAGTACTATTGGAAATGTGTATGTTCGTTGTTTATTGTAAACCGCACTGATGCTGAATAGCGCGGTATAAAAGAGACTTTAAATAAATAAATAAAAATAAATAAATAAATAAAGAGGGGGAAGAGGAGATGGAGCTCACCTCATGGAGAATTGGAGTGTAATCTTATAGAATTCATCATGGAAAAAGTTGGCCAAAGTTTGGGCAGAAAAGGAAGTAGGGGTCAGAGACAGAGGTACCTTGAGGAGCGATTTGAGAGTTGTAATGAGACGGCAAGGATCAGAGGCAAGAGAGTTAGTCAGGTGAACATAATAGTCTTGTCTGGTGAGTGCTATGGCTGACTGGAAAGAGGCAAGCATGAATTTGAAGTGTAGAAAGTCTGCAAGGGTGCAGGATTTGAGCCAAATGCACTCAGCTGAGTGGGCACAGGAATAAAGATATTGAATAGTCAAAGAGAGACTGATAAAATGAGGAAAATGGTTAAGAAAAAAATAAAAGTAGTAGATACAAAGGTAAGAGTTTACATCATCCCTGGGCATTGTTTAAAAATGTCATCTTGGAAGCACAGACTCAATGAATTCCATGCTTTAAAAAAAGGTAGAATGAAGGCCAAATCACTGCCAGGATGGCTTACAGCTGAGCTGAGAGGCTATTATAGCCAAAAAGACATTTTTCAAAAAATGGGAAAAGGGTCTGAATGAAGAAAACAGGTAAAAGAATGAGCACTTGCAAGTTTTACACAAATATTGATAAAGCAGGCAAAGAGAGAATTTGAAAACAAACTTGCGCGGAAGCAAAAACTCAAATACAATTTTTGTCAGGCACATTTAAATCAAAAAGCCTGTGAGAGAGTCAGTTGGACCATTAGATGACAGAGAAGTAAAAAGGATACTAAGGGAGGACAAGGCCATAGCAGAAAATTTAAGGGGCATGTTTACTAAAGTGCACTACTGGGATAGTATGGGGGTTAGCATTTTTTGCTGCCACTCTAAAAAGTAACAGGAAGCCCCATACTAAAAATACTCATACTACCCGAGCAGAAAGCATCTAGGTGGTGAATGGGAGTAACTACAGACAGCACAATGGGTGATGGTAGTTGCTCCCCACAGCAGCTTTAATGCAGTGAGCCATGCTAAATAAAGGGAGACTGCTTTCTCCAACCCCTGCTTTTAGTGTGGTGCCCTATGCTAGTAATATAGTCCAAACCTGCATTAGTCTCATGGGCTTAGCAAATATGCAAATAAATTAATTCTTTGCTTTGGTCTTTACTGAAGATGATGTAGGAGAAATACCTATGCCAGATAGGAGGAATTGAAACAGATTTTGATGAATGTGGAAGATGTAAAAGGGCCAGTTGACAAACTAAAGAGTAACAAATCAACAGGGTGCTGAAAAAACTCAAAAATAAGATTGAAGACCTAATATTAGTAGTTTGTAAACTATCAATCAAATTGTCTATAGTATGCAAAGTTTGGTGAGCCTGAGGTCAGTATCAGGCAAAATAGTAGAAACCATTATAAAGAACAAAATTACTGGTTTAATGGAACAAAGCCAACATGGATTTAGGCAAGGGAAGTCTTGCCTCGCCAATCTGCTATATTTTTTTGAAGATGTGAATAGACACACAAATAAAGGTAAGATAGTGGATATAGTGTATGTAGATTTTCAGGAGGCCTTTGATAAGGTCCCTCATGAGAGACTCTTGAGCAAATTGAAAAGTCATTGGATAGGAGATTGAGAACTGGTTAAAATATAGAAAACAGAATGTAGGGTTAAGTGGCCAATGTTCTCAATAGAGAAGGATAAATAGAAACATAGAAACATAGAAATATGATGACAGAAAAAGATCACATGGCCTATCTATTCTGTCCTTCCATATCAACAACTACAACAGTCCCCTTTTTATTTTAGAGATCCTCTGTGTTTGTCCCATGCTTTTTTGAATTCAGTTACTGTCCTCATCTCTACCACCTCCACTGGGAGACTATTCCACGGATCCACCACTCTTTCCGTAAAAAAATATTTCAGCAAATCACTCCTGAAACTATCCCCCTTCACCCTCATCCATTGTCCCCTCATAACAGAACTTGCTTTCAATTGAAAGAGGCTCTCCCCCTGAACATTTATGCCACGGAGGTATTTAAACATCTCAATCTTATCACCTCTATCCCGCCTTTCCTCTAAGGTGTACATAACCATTTTAGTAGCCACCCTCTGTTCACATCCTTTTGAAGGTGCGGTCTCCAGAATTGCACACTATACTCCAAAAGAGGTCGCATCAAAGACTTATACAGAGGCACTATCACCTCCTTTATTCTGCTAGCCATTCCTCTCGGTATGCACCCAAGCATCCTTCTAGATTTTACCGATGCCTTTTCTACCTGTTTAGCTACTTTATGATCATCAGACAGAACCACGCCCAGGTCCCGCTCTTCTTTAGTGGACAAAAGTACTTCAACCCCTATACTATATTGCTCCCATGGAGTGCTGCAGCACAAATGTATGACCTTACATTTTTTAACATTAAATCCCAGCTGCCAGATTCTAGACCATTCTTCAAGCTTAGCTAGATCCCTCCTCATGTTATCTACACCTTCCTGGGTGTCTTCTCTTTTGCAGATTTTGGTATCATCTGCAAAAAGGCAAATCTTACCTGACAGCCCTTCCGCTATATCACTAACAAAGATGTTAAAAAGAATCGGACCAAGGACAGATCCCTGGGGCATACCACTGGCAACATCCTTCTCTTCAGAGTGAGCCCCATTTACCTGTACTCTTTGTCGCCTCCCACCCAACCAATTTCTTACCCAAGCAGTAACTTTAGGGTCCATCCCTAGGGTGCTCAGTTTGTTTATAAGTTGCCTGTGAGAAACAGTGTGAAAGGCTATACTGAAATCTAAATACACCACATCTAGGGCTCTCCCTCGGTCCAACTCCCTGGTCACCCAGTCAAAGAAATCAATACGATTTGTCAGACAAGACCTACCTCTGGTGAATCCATGCTGCCTCGGATCCTGTAATCCGCTGGACTCCAGAAACCTCACTATTTTCTCTTTCAGCAGCGTTTCCAATAATTTACTCACCACCGAAGTTAAAGTAACCGGCCTGTAGTTTTCAACCACATTCTTACTTCCGCTTTTGTGTAAAGGCACACATGAGCCTCTCTGCAGTCCTTTGGCACCACTTCCAACTCCAACGAGGCATTGAAAAGGTCAGTAAGTGGAGCTGCTAGAACGTCCCCAAGTTCCCTCAGTATTCTAGAGTGTATTCCATCCGGTCCCATCACCCTGTCTACTTTAAGTTGAGCTAGTTTCTCACGAACACAGTCTTCAGAAAATTGTTCAAGATGTCCCTCACTTCTGTTCCTGTTTGTTGGTGTTTTCTGAGGTCCTTCTGCTGGTTCTTCATCTGTGAACACGGAACAGAAATATTTGTTAAGCAATTCCGCTTTATCTTCATCATCTTCGACATATTCCTCCCCTTCACCCTTGAGTCTGATAATACCACTTTTGCCCTTCCTCTTCTCACTAACATATCTGAAAAATGTCTTATCCCCCCATTTTATTGCATTGGCTATTTTCTCCTCTTTTTTGAATCTTTGCTTTCCTGACTACTTTGCTAGCTTCTCTAAGTTTTTCCAAATATAGATGCCTGTCTTCCTTTCTCTGTGATCTCTTGTATTTCATGAAGGCCTCCCTCTTTTTCTTCACTTTTTCAGCTACCTCTTTCGAAAGCCATAGCAGTCTCCTTTTCCTTTTATCTTTATTTACCATTTTAACATAAAGGTTGGTTGCCCTTAAAATATCTCCTTTCAGTTTTGCCCACTGTTTTTCTACATCCCCCAGCTGTTCCCACCCCACTAACGACTACCTGAGGTATTGTCCCATCTTGGCAAAGTTAGTCTTCCTAAAGTCTAAGACCCTCGCCTTTGAATGCATTCTAACAGCTCTAGTCATAATACTGAACCACACCATCTGGTGATCACTGGATGCAAAATAATCTCCTACTAGAACATCAGAAACACTTTCACCATTGGTAAGCACCAAGTCCAGTATGGCACCTTCACATGTGGGGTCTGTTACCAATTGCTTGAATAGGTCTCCCTGTAGGGAATCCAGGATCTCTTTACTTCTAGATGATACTGCAGCAAGAATGTGCCAATCAACAACTGGCATTATTGAAATCCCCTATTAGTAGCACGTTCTCTTTCCTAGCAATACTGCTTATGTCTTCAATTAACTCTCTGTCCACCTCTTCCTCTTGTGAGGGAGGTCTGTATATCACGTCAATGCAAATAGATTTCTTTCCCTCTTTCTAGTTTTATCCACAATGCCTCCTCTCTCCCTTTTAAGCTCTGTAATTCCAAAGCTTTAATAGTATTTTATACATATAGTGCCACTCCTCCTCCCCTTCTTCCTACCCTGTCCTTTCTGAATAAAGTATAGCCAAGTATAGTTACATCCCAAATATGGTTTTCTGTGAACCATGTTTCTGTAACTGCCACTAAATCCAAGTCGGCCACTCCCACCAAAGCTTCAACATCAGGGATCTTATTCCCCATGCTACAGGCATTTATACACACTGCTTTCCATATGTTACCCCTGTTACCCATTTCCATAAAGGTATTTAATGCATCACTTACCTGGGGGCTTTCACTTACCTGGGGGCTTTTTTCACCCATCCCTAACGAATCTAATTTAAAGCCCTCTTCAGAAGATTAGCCAGTCTACTACTGAAGATGCGTTGACCTTTCTTGGACAGATGGATGCCATCTCTGCTCTGCAACCCTTGGAACAGCATCCCATGGTCTATGAAAACAAAACGCTCTCGATGACACCATCCACGCAGCCATGCATTCATCTCCAGGATGTGAGCCTCTCTGCCTTGGCCTTTACCCTCAACAGGGAGGATTGAAGAGAACACCACCTGTGCACCTAACTGCTTCATCCTCTGTCCCAGAGCCATGAAGTCACTTTTGATACGTTCAGAGGGATACCTGGCAGTAGGTAGCCATGGGCTCTTCCATGGCCCCAGATGTGGCAAACCTCTATGTGGCTAACTTTGAAGCACAATACTTAACTATCCATCCCTATGCATCTAATGTCCTTTTATGGAAGAGATATATAGATGACATTCTGATTATATGGGATGGTCCAGAAGATAAATTACAAGAATTTTTCTCATGGATTAATTCTCTGGATCCCCATCTACAATTTGAGGGTACCTTTAGTTCTGATAAGATTCCTTATCTTGACATCATGATTAAGAAGGATCATAGTGGGTTTGTCACAGAACTATATAGAAAGCCCACTGACCGCAATACTCTCCTCCATTATGACAGCTGTCACAATAGAGCATTCAAACAAAATTTACCGGTCAGCCAATTCCTGAGAATCAAAAGGACATGCACCACAGAGAGAGATTTTGAACGCCATGCCGTCGATATGCATTACAGATTTAAAACGAGAGGATATCCAAAAGAGAGCATTAAGAAAGCATATCTACGTGCGTGTACTGCTGACCGTCCCCTTTTGCTACAGAAAAAGAGTATTCCAACCAATTCCGATAGGGTTGTCTGTGCTCTAACATTTTCACAACATTCTAAATCAATAGTGAACATCCTCAGACAGGAATGGCATTTATTGACTACATTACCAGCATTCGATACAAAACATATTATGGTGGCCTATAAAAGAAATACAAACCTAGCCAATACACTTGTTCCATCAGCTCTTATGAGATCACATGCTCCCCCTAAAATTAAGGGACACTATAGTTGTGGAAAATGTTCTATTTGCCTACACACTATCACAGCCAAAAATAGCTTTATGGATTCGAAATCAGGACATAAGGTATACCTGAATGACTACACGAACTGCAGAACGTCCAATGTAATTTATCTTATACAATGTCCATGTCATCTTGTATATATTGGAAAAACCAAAAGAGAAATCCGTACTCGCATTATTGAGCATAAAAGTTGTATTTCCCGGAAAATCACAGATAGGCCCTTGGTCTCTCATTGGATTGCTGCTGACCATAAAATTAGTGACTTGAAATATTTAGTTTTGAAATGTATCAAACCATTTTGGAGAGGAGGAGATATAGATAAAAAACTATTGAAATTGGAACAGAGATACATTTATGAGTTTAAAAGTTTATTCCCAGAGGGTCTTAATCAAGAAATAGACCTATCAGTTTTTCTGTAAACTCATGGACCCATGTTCTGTCCCATTCCAGATGTCTATTCATAATGTTCTCTCAACTAAGTGTACTACCATTGATATTTATTCGTTCTCCACTTCACTACTGAGTTGCCTGCAGGCACATATGTATAAAAAACTGACTATCAACAAATTTATATACTAATACTATAATGAGCATTTATATGTTTCACATTATCATCTGCTCCTTAATTAGCTATTTTGTTGGTTCGGCGTCAATTTGAAGGGGACATTATATTCTCCGTAGATATTCGTATTTCACTTTTGACTCCATGTAAGCACCACCAGCGTTCTGCATCCCTCCAATGCAGACAATGTTTGCACTCGATCGGAGACATAGTGGGAGTTTAACATTCACATATTGCACGATAGCAAGAGCGTTATTTAAGAAGGATGAAAAATAGATATTGTTTCTTTAAAGAAAATATATATTGCTTTCTTTAAAGATATATATTGTCTCATTTAATAAATAGTTCTCCTCATTTTTTATCAACACTCTGACTTTGCTCCGTGATTTACGTTATCATCTCTATTGTTGATTTCAGTTTATATATGTTAAATAGTTTTAAATGTGGCTCAGTGATTTCGTTTACCAATCTTACAATGAGCCTCTATGTGGTCCATCTCATTATTTACCCTCCAATCAGTTTCTTCGATTTTTTGGCGCCAATTTCAAAAGGTTACATCAGACTTTCTACAGTCAGTGCACTTTCACTTTCATTTTTGTGGAAGCAGCACCAGCGTTGCATAAACTCTCCAAGGCAGATAATTCCTGTAATTGATCGGAGGATTAGCGTGAGTAGAATACTTACACAATATAGAATAGTAGGAGTATTTGGTCAAGCACGATAGCAATACACAATATCTTATTTTGAAAACAGTTTGTTCCGTTTCTCTACCGGCACTTTGTTCGTGCTTCGTGGTTCACGACATTACATTGATTTCAGTTTACATATGCAAAAATGTTTTTAAACACAGTTCCACATCTTTTTAAGACTTGCTGTTTTATAATATATACGTTGAAGTGTACAATATAGTACCTCCCTCTAAAAAATCTTTGCTTAGCAACAACCTGTTTCATACGGCATTTTAACATACTTATGCATTTACATGTCTTAGGTAACGATCTTGGAAGGACTAAGACATTTTTAAGGTATTTTACTTTCATTTATCATTAGTCTTAGGTGATCTTTTTTGTTTTTGGGACATCATATCTCTCTCTTTTTGTCGTCGAGTTTTAAACAAGTACTGACCCAGTTCTTTTTAAGTCTGCTATTTAGTGAACCCATGTGGTTCTCTCTATTTCACCTATAACAGCATGTGGCATCACATCAAGGCATAAAAATCTATACACTGCATAGTTTCACATCATTAGTCCATTGCATTATGATAACAATATAATGATATCAAGAAACTCATAAATGTTCAATTATGTAGTCCATTGCTTTCAGAGGACAATACGTCATCAAGAAATTTATAAATGTTCATTTGATTTATTCATATATCAATTTCACTCAATAACACTGTTCCAATGTCAATTTTCTTAATATGATCATCCTGTTCCTGCTCTTGACATAGGACTAATCAAGATAATTGATTTTAGGTTATTGATATGTTCAAAATAAACTATATTTATTTATTTATTCATTTAATAACGCATCACTCAACTTGTTGATATCTGGATTAACGCCAATTGTAACAAATATATTATTAGCTTTTATATAATGGTATTTTACCTTTTTACAGTTAATTGTATATGAGACACCAATTCATAGGTTATCGGTCTCAACCTTTAATACAAAGATGTAGGCATAAATAAACACACTCATTAGTTCATTATTCAGATTAGTTGATGTTATCTTCATACTCATATAAAGTCCACTATTCATACTATTTGATGTTAGGTAATTGCACAATTTAAAATATTCTGTTCTATAGTATCATTTGTTTATGCAATCTTAATTATTGAAATAGTAACTATAGCTTCCCAATTTTGACTTTATGATGTGGTGTAGATTCTCAATCTGTGATTCACTGTGTTTCATCATTACTTCAAAATATTTGCACACATTTTCTCGTTATATATTTTTACAATAGGGGCGCTAATATACATGGATAAAATAATATAATAAGTTATTAGACATATATTGATTTACCTTACATTTTATATTATTTGAACATTATCATTTTTATGTACTCAGTCTCCACTATATTTTTTAATCTAGAAGTGTCTGCAAGATTGTATTCATCATCATAACCGTATCTATTTACATACATAGATTTTTTAGCCCATATTTGGTACTCACCTCCAGCTATACTCTTAAATCACTATACATTTTTTATGATTTTCTTTACATATTTATGTTTTGTGCCATTACTTGTCGTTACCTCTAGTTATTATATTTGTAGTTTAATTTAGGCAACATCCAGTCTCTTTAACATAGTGAGACAGAACACGCCCAACCTCGAACTTAAGATTATATTACTAGTCCATGAACATGGTTGTATCTGCTACCCCCTGATGAAGGCATTGACTGCCGAAACGCGTCGGGGTCTTTTTCAATAAATTGGATTCGAATTGTCCTTACATTTGGCTTCTTGCTTCTTGTGGCTCCTGTTGAACTTTTGCAAGAACAGTGCTCCCTGTTTTTTCTTGTTTTCTTCTTCTTCTTCTTCTTCTTCTTCTTCTTCCTTTCTAGTATCATTTGTTCCGACATGGATTAGCAACATTGGGTAATAGTCAGTGGGCTTGATGAGTCTCAGCAATCTCTTCGATTTGGCACCAGGCAGACAGCATACCTCTCTGGACATCAAGTCTGGTTGGCAGATGGACGCCTCAGTACACCTCAGAAGAGAGTCACCAACCACCACTACCCTTCGCTTCCTTGTGGTCACTGATTCTGCAACTTTGGGGTACTTGAGCTCTGGTTCTTCCCTTTCCAGGGATACTTTCACCTCCTCCACTTCCAGGGCTGCATAATGGTTCTCCAATTCAAGGGCTGGAGAAGTTGGATGGGTGATTCTGCAGGCCCTGGTGACTTGTGTCCAACCTTCGTCATTCTGTTGGCACCCATCTTCTCCTCTTCTAGAGAGCTTGGATGTTTCAAGAAACATCTCATCAATGTACTTCTCACTGTCTTGAATTCTCCTCAGCCTCGCCACCTCCTCCTCAGCACAGTACTCCAAATAGTGGAGTACTGTGCTGGGCCCACTACTTTTTAATATATTTCTAAATGACCTTGAAATGGGAACACTGCAGATGGCACAAAATTATTCAAAATTGTTAAATCACAAGAGGATTGTTAAAAATTACAAGTGTAATTTGAGAAATTGGGAGACTGGCATCCAAATGGCAGATAAAATTGAATGTGGACAAGTGCAAAGTTATGCACTTAGCCTACAGCTACATGATGCAAGATTCCACATTAGGAGTCACCACCCTGGAAAAGGATCTAGGCACCATTATGAATAATATGTTGAAATCCTCTGTTCAGTGCGCAGGTGCAGCCAAGAAAGCTAATGTTAGAAATCATAAGGAAAGCAAAGGAAAGGCCCAAGTTAAAATATATGTTTTATAATAATATGTAGCGTGTAATTTATAAACTGGCACCTAGATACCATGCATTTTTGCATGCATAATTAACACCTAGTTTATAAAGTCAAGTATGTGAGTGCATGACTTTATAAAATAAGGAGTGAGAAAGTATGAGCATTAATTTAAGGCGTGATCACTTACACCAATCCTAGAGCTAATGTAAATAAGCATGCCTACAGTTTGCAAGTAGGCATGCAAATTATAGTATTCTATAATCAATGTGTACTTACATACTCTGCTTACGCTCTACCCAGACTCCACCCCTGTGAACACCTAAAGTAAAAGAATGCACAATGTAAACAGCATGTGTGCTTTTTCACTTGTCACTTTTTTATTAGAGGCCACTTACACACATACATGATTAAATACCAACATTTATGCGTATGCTTTCTCCCTAAATTAAGGTGGCTCCTTATAAAATTACTCCCAAAGTGTCTATGATCTGTCCCTTTAAGGGGAGACTGAAAACATAATCATATCCTCCTGGCTATATACTAGCAACACTACTACTAGTTTTATTTTCACGGTTGAAGAGACGTCAGCAGCAGCCAGCTAGCTTCTCAGTGAGTAAATGGAATTAGATAGAAACTACATTTTACCTTGCAGCAACCACAGAGTTCTGTGTAAACCCAGCTCTAAGAAGTTTCTGTTGGAAACCTATTCAGAAAGACATGAGAGAGATGCTGTTATCAGCAGAAAACATGTCAAGATGTTGGTTGGTGTGCAGAGCAATGTAGAGAATAGAGTATCCTGAATTCCAGTAAAGAAAATGCCGTGAGAGTTGGTTGCAAGGCCATTTATAAGACTTGTTCAGGAAAAGAAATTAGATGAATTCTAAAAAATGACGAGGATTTAAGTAAATGTATGAGAAATGCATGAATTAGCTGCTGAGTGCATGCTCAGAGCTTGACCTGCAAAAGATAAGAGGTCTGTAAAGAGAAATCAGGTTGAAACCTGCTTTGAAGAGCCAAATTAATATGCAATTGTTCAGCCTGGGCAAATGGAGTAGATTTATGGATAGAGAGAAGTTACAGAGAGAAGCAATTTTAAAACTGTACCTGTGAGATTCTGAAAGGAGATTTTCTGAGACAAAGCAGCCAACAGGCTATTTAGAAAGAATATAAGCACCGAATCAAAAATGTTCAAAAGTGCAGTATGAAACATTCTCTAGAAAAGCAGAAATATCACGTGCAATTTGTGAGTAAGTAAATCCTTTTTTGTGATTTCCAAGGAATAAAGGGCCCAATATTGAACACCGGTGGCTAGCGCTGTTAAAGCGGCTAACCTCCGGCACTGAACATTAAACCCAGATATTCGATGCCAGGTCCATATCCAGCCCCAACATTGAATATCTGGGCTCACCAATTTGTAGATGACTAATAGGACAGTGGTGATATTGAACCA
This sequence comes from Ichthyophis bannanicus, assembly GCA_033557465.1. Lineage (NCBI taxonomy): Eukaryota > Metazoa > Chordata > Amphibia > Gymnophiona > Ichthyophiidae > Ichthyophis > Ichthyophis bannanicus. The sequence continues at coordinate 271,170,375 of CM066036.1, forward strand.
CTACCCGGTTAGCGATATGTGCCAAATGGCCAGGTTTCCCTGCGCCTGGCTTTCCATGCATATTGCTAACTGGGTAGCAGTTTAATATCGCTGCTGCCTGATTAGCGACCATTGTTGCCTCTGTTCCACTGCAAAATGCTCCCGACATGGCCCGATGCTAGTGGTTAGAACTGGGGTGCGCAGAGGCAGTTCCCACAGATATTCAGCGGCGCTAACCATTTTACTAACCATGTTAGTGGCACTGAATATCCCGCTTAGCAGGATTCACACAGTTTGCAGTTCTGCAAACCATGTAAATACTGTTGAATATTGGGCCCAAAAGATTTGGATACCTCTTGGAACAACCTGATTTACCGAAAGAACTGGAAGCTTTGAGTGAATTAATATTGCACATGTGATAACAAATTCTAAATACATAGAAGTGTTATGTATATTTACATAAATTATTGATAAGGCAGGCAAAGAGCTGCCGACATTTCATTTCAAACTGGAGATTTAGTAACAGAAAATATCTGGTTTCTGCCACTGAATATTCGGACGAATCTAACTTTAGCAGGGCTAGTTATCCGGTTGGCGGCTAAATATCTTCGCTAAATGGATAGCGGCCGCCACTGCCACGGTCTGCCTAGAAACTGTCCCAGTTATAAACGGGTGTTTTTCAGCAATCTGAGCGGATATTCAGTTGCACTAATGGCTTAGCACTGCTGAATATTGGGTTGACCACGTTTTAACTGCATAGCAGGTCTGCTAACCAGCTAAAATGCTTTGAAAATGCCCCACTCAGTCTCATATTAATCTTACAGTCAGCTTGGTTTTCTATATTATACTGCACATAGGGACACGTTTACTAAAATGCACCCTTTAGCATGCAGTAAACCCCAAAATTAGCACAAGTGGTGGCATAACTCCACACTAACTGTTGGAGACGTTTCCATCATGTCCCATTGCAGTTACCGTGAGGAGATTGCACTAACTGGTCAGCACATCTAATGCAGGTGCATTTAATGCCAGCCCTGAGGAGGCAGCACGTCCCCACACTAACGGCAGCAACTGCAGTTAGCGCACGCTAATGACAGCCATGTTAACCGCAATGTGCCATCCATGCCCACAATCTGCTTCTAACCGCTCACCACCCCATCCCCTGCTACTAACATTTAGGATGGGACTGTTACCTTGCTGCCCCATGCTATCAGTAAAGCACGTTAACCATTATCATAGGGGAATGTTTACTAATCAGCGGTAGCGGTTTCCATGTGATATCGGAGCTGCTGCTCTGATATCGCACTGAAGCCGCTACCGCTGATTAGTAAACATACTCCATAGTTTAGTAAACATGCTCCATAATATTTAGAACTACTCAGGCTTCAAGTACATACAAGTGCTAGAGAATGTAGAAGAAACAATTAAAATAGATAGGATTGAAAAAGGTCTGGACAGGTTTCTGGGGGAAAGTCCAGAAACTGTTATTAAGGTTGACTTGGCTAGCTACTGCTTATCCCCAGGGACAGGTAGTCTGGAATCTTGTTATTTTTTAAAAGCTTCCAAAGTATTCATGACCTGGATTTGCCACTTCTGGAAACAGGATATTGGACTTGATGGACTTTTGGTCCTATCAGTATGGCATTTTTTTAAGTTCTTATGTTCTTAAATTCTGTTAAGAACCATGGGAAGCTGAAGGAAACATCTGAATCCTTCAGGATTTCATGTTGTCCCTAATTATAACCTGAAGGGTGTTTGGCCCTCCAGGACTGCAGTTGGGAACCTCTGCTCTAGGGACTGCACATGTTTATGGTGTATGTGCGCTGTAGGGTAAAATATAGGGACATGGTCTGCAGGAGCCACAGCTGGGACTTGAATCTGTGACCTTCTGCCCCTGGACACATTGGCTGTGTGTACTGCACCAAACTGTTGCCACAGAGGCAGGTCATTCCCTGGGGATACCATTACTGTTCATCAGACAGACCTTGTCACCAGATGCCACTGCCCCCTCCCCCACCAGCACCCCTCCGCCACCATGCTGACATGCCCTTATGCCGGTGGTGCTGATGGTGCACAGTCCCAGGCCATCCAGTGTGCCAGTAGGTGGCTGCCTATGATGTGGGATCTGGGGTAGGGATGCCTACATAAACATCCATGCTTCCCCCTGGCACTGCCTGTCAATGTTATGTGCCCTTTGGGGTATCTGCTGTGTACTGTCCCCTGGGACACTGTGGGACACATACTCGTGGGCATGTTTGACCTTGGTCTGTTGCTGGCTTGCTGATTTGCAGTTTCTGTGTTCCTATGTGCCACCTAGGCATCTGCCTAGCCCACCCTGTGCCCCAGCTGCACCACTGCATGTCCTGCATGCAGCCCCCTGTACCCATGTGCAGCCTCACCGTAGTTCCCTTTTGTACTTGGGCACTATGCTGTTGCTGCACATGTATCACAACTAGCACTTTTCTTAGTTTCCCTGCCTTTGCTGTACATTGCTGACTGAAATGGTTTCTCTCTCCTGCAAATGTGCCTCTAACGCGAAGTTTTCACTGGCGTTAATTTTCAGACCATCATTTCACAGCGTTAGTGTGCCTGGAGCCTCTCCCCACCCACTCTCCGCCCATTGACCCCTTCTCTCCGCCCTCTGGGGATACTTACTCCACCCTCTTTGTGCTTTAACGTCGCCGGAGACGCTATCATGCGATAATGTTACATTATCGCATGATAACGTTATGTATCGCGTGGTAACATTACGTATCATGCAGTAACGTTACGTATCGCATGCTAACTGTGCCGCTGCAAAGTTATCGCTGTTTAGTAAACATACCCCTTGAATGTGAAGTTTTCCCAAAACACATTCAAAATGTCAACAAGACACATTGTATTTTAAGAGAATTTCTCCAGGAGCTTAATGTTTTTTTTTCTGCTACCTGCTCTTTTCCCTACTTACTGTGATGTGCGAGTTGGCTATCCCCTTGGTATGCCATTGTTTTTTGGGGGGGTTCTGCAACAAGACAGAAGTGATAGTTCCTTTATGAACTCTTAACAGCCTCTGAATTTAAATTCTGAAATATGACTCATCTTAAAATAGTGTGTCAAATGAGAAACTTGAATCTGCAAGTAGGGCAGTCCACAATTGCACTGGTACTTTACAAAAGACTCTTTTGAATGCACTACTTATTTAGCAGCATGACCTGTAGTGGTATTACCGTGAAGCTATTGCTAGGGTGTCAGAGGCACCATTTTGAACCCAGATGGTCAAGGGACAGGAATGACTTGGGATCACTCCTGCCCCCAGTAGATGCCAGGGAAATCCCCAGTAAAAGCCAAGAGGTGGGGGCTTGGCTACTCATGTCGAGATGGTAAGGGGCTTGAAGAACACAACAAGGAATACATGAGGACTCTGTAGAGTTGAAAAAATGGTGTATTCTTTTTGCTGTGAGCTTTTGTATAGAGGTCTCCATCTCTCTGTTGTTCCTTCAGGAGGATAATGGGTAGGGGGTTGGATCCTGATGTCAGGAGAGGGTTCTGACAGGCAAGGGGGTTCCATCAGATTTGGCACCTGCCCTTTTAGACCCTAGGTTGTGTGTGCCTTGAGGTAGGTGCTAAAACCAAAATGGAAATTATTTCAAATTGATGTGTGTTACCATTGTAAAATGGGAAAGATGTGTCTATTTTACGGGACTGCTCAAGCCATGCCTTTTAGAAAGCTATTTATTTTATTTTTTATTTATTTAACTGTTTTTCTATACTGCTAAGTTGAGAAATCTAAGCAGTTTACATGGAACTAATAACTTTAACTTTTACAGGGAACAAGGAACTTAAAATTGCATTATATAGATTTTAGCATTAATATTCGTTTTGTAAACATATATACAGTTATGAGTGGAATGTTGTGTTGATGCTGTGTGGGTGGAATATCAGGTCTTAAACTGGTCTTTGAACAGTTGAGTTTTTAATTTCTTGTGAAAGTTTGAAAGCTCTGTGATGTTTCTTAATTCCATGGAGAGTGTATTCCAGAGGTATGGGGCATAGAATGAGAAGGCTCTTGGTTGCATTTTGTTAACTCGGTTGGGAAGGCTATCATGTTTTGCATGAATTTCCTTGTTTCTCTATTCCTGGTGGCTGTGTTAATTAAGGATCTCAGGCATGGTACCGATATATTGTGGAGTGTTTTGAATATAATTATTATTGATTTTTATCTTATATGGCTTCCTAGCAGGAGCCAGTGTAGGTGCTTAAGATGTAATGTGGTCGGACTACGTTGCTCCCATTATGATTCTTGCTGCTTTGTGTTGTGTTAGCTGGAGTTGGTGAACAATGTGCTTGGGTAGACCTTGGAATATGTTGTTGCAAAAGTCCAGATGAGGAAATATCATGGCCTGGTATACTGTTCTGAAATCTTCTTCAGTGAGGAGGGGGCATAGGTTTTTCATTACTCTTATTTTGTTGTATATTGCTCTTGTGGTTTTGCTTATGTGTGATGTGAAGCTTAACTGTCGGTTCAGTGTTATTCCTAGGTATCGTACCTCATTTTTTATTTCCAATTCTGTGTTGTTGAGTTTCATTGTTTGTGGGGGAGTGAATGCTTCTGGTTTTCTATATGTAGAGTACTTTGGTCTTATCGAGGTTGTTTTTGAGCATGTGATTTGTTAGCCATTGAGTTTGTTTCATTGAAGCAGTTTGTTATCTTACTTAGATCTGGGTTGGATAGTCTGAGTGGGGTGTATAGCATAATATCATCGGTGTAGATGTGATAGTTTATGTTGTGCTTATGGAATATGCTGCATATGGGTTGTACGTAGATATTAAATAATAGTGATGATGATGATGATGATCTTTGTGGCACTCCTTGGCTTTGTCTGTATGGTGTGGACTTCTTTGTGCCAATCTTCACTTGTTGGTAATGGTTGGACAAGTAATGTTGAAGCAATTTGAGAGGTGTTCCTCCAATTCGAATGGCAGTGAATCTGTTTAGGAGTAGATTGTGAGGAATGGAGTCAAATGCTGATGAAATATCAATGAATATGAGGATGATCCCTTGGTTAAGTGATGCTGTTCCTTTTATGAGGGTGTCCATGAGTGTGGTTATTAGGGTTTTGATTCCGTGGTGTTGGCTGAGTCCATGTTGGTGGGTCAAACCGATGTTCATCTAGCCCAGTATCCTGTTTCCAACAGTGGCCAATCTAGGTCACAAGTACCCAGCAGTTTCCCCAGGAGACAAAGGTTCCACAATGCTTGTATTGGGACAAGCAGTGGATTTCCTGGGTCCCCTTTAATAATGGTTTATGAACCTTTCCTCCAGGAACTTATCCAAGCCCGTTTTTAAACCCAGCTACACTAGCATCTTTTACTACATCCTCGTGAAAAAATATTTTCTCTTATTAGTCTTATATGGGTTACACTGTAGCTGCATTGCATGTCCCCTAGTCTTTCTACATTCTGATGGCATAAACAATCAATCTACGTTTAACTGTTCCACTCCATTCATTAATTTATAGACCTCTTTCATATCTCCCCTAAGCCATCTCTAACCCTTTTAGCCTCTCCTCATAGGGGTATCCTTCCATCCCCTTTGCCATTTTGGCATATGGTATGTTGAAACTCAGAATGCTGTGGACTAACCAAGGGACAGGCTGTACTTGTGGTGTTGTTGTCAGACTATGGTGTAACATGCTTTTGTGGATGAAGATTAAGTTCAGTTAGTTTCCTTTTGTGTGTGTTGGCTTGTTTACTGTTTGTTGATATTCTAGTGCAGTCATAGCCTCAAGGAATGCAGACTCTTGTTTTGATGTGAGGGTTGAGAGATTGAAGTCTAGTAATATCTGATGTTTGTGGTGTGTTGTGTTTTTGCAGACAGTCTCCAATAGAGTTGCAAGGTCTTCTCTGTTGATTGTCAGTGATCTGTATGTTAAGGCGATGATGAAGTGTGTGTTTGTTAATACTAAGATATCTGTTGTATCTGTGTTTATGGTTTTGAGTATTAGGAGTCTAAGGTTAGATTTTGTTGCTATCAGTACTCTGCCACCTCATTTGTTGGTTCTTGGATAGTTGTGTTTGACATAATCAGTATTATTAAAACTAATTTATTAAAGCTTTGTCTTCTTTGTAGAGCCATGATTCTGTTATACATAGAAAGTTGAGTTTATTTATTTATTTATTTAGTATACCGCTACTTCCAGCGATCAGCAGCGGTTTTTGATTACAGATTGGAAATTGTCAAATCATGACAGGAAATTTTTGAGGTATAAACACATTGATTAGACAGGAAAGCACAGCACACAGAGAACTATTTTACAGGGAACATGGGCTATGGAGGGTTAAGTGGCTTGCCCAAGACCACAAGGAGCACCTGTGGGACTAGAACCCCCAGTCCTTCCGGCCCAAGGTTGCTGTCCTCTAGTGGGATTTGAACCCCCGACCTTCCGGCCTGAAGTACCTTGACCCAACCACTAGGCTACTCCTCCACTCCAGTTTGTTGTCTTTGATGTATTCAATGAGTATTGGAATTTTGTTTCTGGCAGTGTGTTGATAAGAGTACATCTGAGTTGTGTGTGTTTGTCATTACGATGTTCCCTGTCTAGGTTTGTTTGCTGGGTGGTGGGAGTATGGATGAGCCATCAAAGGTATTCTTGTCATCTGCTAATGGTTTGCTGTGTTTGTTGTTCTCAGTTCTGTGCAATGTAGGGATATTGTTGCTGGTTTGAATTAGACCATTTGAAAGGTATATCCAAGTGTGGCAATGATGTGAGGTTGCCAACTTTGCATATTGATTCTGGTTTGGTTGGGAGTGTGTGATGGGTTAGCATTGGTTGTGGCTAGGTTCCTGGGTGCTCTCTGGCGTTTATAGATTGTATCTGGTACAGCTCCTGCTTGTTTTTGCTAGTGTTATTGTTCTTGTTGTCTTAGCGAGAATTATTGTAACTGTTCTTAGGCTGTTGCTGCAAACTAGTTGTGTTGCGGAAGTAGAGTGGTCGTCTTTTTCTTATGCTCTCGGGGGGGGGGTCCTGCGCTGAGGAGATGTGCCTTTGAGTGCGATGTGTCTGATGTTTTGTTGTTGATGTTACTGGGTGGGGGGAGTCTGAATTCCTGTTGGATGTCCCCTATAGTGATGTTGCAGCAGTTGTTTCCTCTCTGTGATCTTCTCCTTTCCTGCAGTGTTGTTATTTATTGCCGGCAGGTGGATGGAGGGGGCTTTGGAGGTGCTGTGGTGCAGGGAACACTTTGGTGCTGGCGTGGTGATTCCTGTGCTGGTTTTATCTTTTCTTGGGTGAGCACCTAGTTAGCATTGTGGTATATTTGTAATCGTCTGAGGGTAATGTCCACTCCCTTGTGTTCATTGCGGAGTATTGTGAGGAGTAGATACAGATTGCGTTCTTCCGAGTTCTGATCAGCCTTGCTGGTTGTGCTGGAGGGGTGCCTGGTTTGGGGATAGGTCCTCCTGGAGCAGGAAGTGGTAAACAGAATATTCCACCCAGCAACACTGCCAAGAACCCTACTGCACCATCGTGATCCAAACTATGGGAAGGATCCTCAGCAGCATCCGTGTATATACCCTTGCCCACATAGGCCCACCAGTCAGCTTGTATTACATTTTAGAGTTATTTTGCATTTGCCCATAGAATTTGGTTTATCTGATGCCTCTTCCATAATATTGTACTTATCCATAAAATTTCTGTTGCTAAGAAATCATCATCTTTGACAAGGTATGATATGGATTTTCTTCCCCCTCTCTCTCTGCAACTTGAAGTCACTATCAGGGTGGCAGACATACAAGTGATAAAGGAGCAAGCTAATCTTCGGTCAGTGGCTGAAAGCTTTTTCACATCCAAACAAAAGGGAGAGTGTTTATAGCACTTGTCACAAATATACTGTCAGGTACTTAAGTGTTCCAGGAAACAACTTGGTATGCTTCCCTAACCATAATGTACATTTTTCTAACTCCTCCGTTGCTAAAGTAGATTTATGATTTTTACTTATCTGGGTGATAATTTTGCTTGCTTCTCTGTTTACGAGGCAATACATTGATCTTGTGGCTCACCACTTTGTGGGAATTGTTTATTACCAAGTAAGGAGACAGACAAGTGAAATTACCACCAATTATGCTAAATTTAAAAAGGATTGGTTTAACTTCTCTGCATCATTTCATATTCGAGCAGTAATCTCTGCACTGATTCAGAGTGTGTGTTAGTGATTGTGCATGTGAAGTTTGTGTTCAATTTTGTCTCATGTCCAACCAAACAGCATGGATGTTTTCCTCAATCCTTGGTTTCTAAATGTTTAATTTGGAAGGCGTCAAATGTAAAGGCTTGGTGAAAATTGTTTTCCTGCACCGCCACTGGTTTACTGCAGCAGTTCAGGAGTAAGTTTTATGGTGAAGTTCCAGAAGTTCTTCTGCAATTCTATGGTATATTTACATATCATTGCATATTAAATAGTGTCCATTCTGTTTCACATTATAAAAATAAATTGGACAATATTCAAGGTTGATTATATGTTTTCAAACTGCTAGCAAACACAAAACTGGTTTATCCATTGAAATACAAAAGTTATATGCATATTAGGCCAATCAAATGACAGAAAATGATTTTATAACAGGTCGCCTATATGGAGAGGTCAAGTAGACACGTATTTGGGCCTATTTTATAAAGACACCTAGGTTCCTATGGAGGTCATTCACGAATGCGGGTTGCGGGACGTGCAGCCTCACAAGCTGTCTGTGCCCAATTCCCCCTCCGGCTTTCTCTGTATGTCCTGTGCATCAGGACAGGGAGAGCCGGTGGGGGACGGGAACAGGGCAGAATGGGGGCAGGCCAGTCCGGCAGCACATACAGCGCCGATTCAGGTCACAGCCCTGTACATGCTGCTGGGCCCGTGGGGACATGCTGCTTATACTACCTCAAAGGATCCCCCGCCCCTGGAGCTGCGGCCGGGTGCTGGGGGGATGTCCGCCGCCCAATCCAGGCCATGACAGGCCAACTGTGAGTTGGGTGGAAGAGAAATGGGGGGGCCGGAGTCACGGATGTTGAGGGCACCTGTAGGGAGGACATCCCTGCAGGCGGAAGGGTCCCCACAGGCGGAAGAGGCACACCGCGCTGTCCTCGGGGCCCAATTCTGACTACCATTGGAACGTTTTATTCCCGCAGACCAGAATCGGGTCCACACAGTCCCATCTTCATTGGGGACATCCCCCTCATGAATTGAGCTACATGTGTGTTCATAAAATACCACAGCACAAATCCAATAGAAATGCAGGTAAAATGAACCCATATATATTTACACCTGCACTTAAATCATAACTCCACCAGCACGCTACACAGAATCATCTCACGAATATGCCTGCACCTGAGCCACATAAAAGTTATTATGTCCTTATCACTGGGCATACTTTCATGTGGAGGTAGGAGTATAGATGAACATAAATGCCTTTATAAAATTACCATCACATTGCCTGATACTATGGACATCATTTTGGAAGCCTTATTTTTGCTTTAGATGTCTGAAAATGGGCATAGAGAAGTCCAGAGCACAGAGATATCTTCCAAACCATTTTGGATGTCTCTAGAGTGAGGATGTCCAAGTCTGAATGGGGATGTGGTGGAGGTGTGACTGGGGCATTCCCAGGAACCTGGAATTCACTACCTGATCTCAGAAATGTCGTGGATGTCTGGAGTCTTGTCCAGGCACAAATAAGCATTAGGGAAGTGCTCTTTTTGGTTGAAAAACATCCAGAGAGTGTAGTAAAGATAGTACTCCATCATCCCCAGCAGGGGCGGCCCAAGGGGGGTGCGGGGCCATGTGCGGAGACTCGGTGCGGGACCTCATTTGCATAAGGTGCCTCATTTGCATAAATATTTGCATAATGTTACCATACACTAACTTTTAGTAATCATGCCTTTTAATGAGTATATGGATAAAGAAAGACTAAAAGGTTTCTACATTACTATAATCCAGTACCAACCGCCAGGCACATTAGGAACTACTACAAACACTGCCCATTTAGAACCCATAGCAAACCCGTCGTATCCTAACAGCACTACCAGGACTCACAAAGCACCATACCCTAACTATCAAAAGGCAACACTGCAAATATTAAACCAATACATTTCAGAGAACAATAATACATGACCTACTGGGGAAAGAACAAGTGGCAATGTCAAATAGGAATTACATAAACAGAATACCTCAGCTCAGTTACACATGCAGAACATAGACCATCACCAAACAAGGAATCACAATTTAGAAACAGGAAGACAATAATTAAACTGGGAACCCCAAAAGCCAAACTTGGAATATACAACAACACTGTAGAAATAAAACTATAAATTAATTTCCTCTTGTACTAAACAAAGCGCAAAAATTAATGATGCACATTTCCCAGAGCTGACATATTCCAGTTAATAAATTCAAAATAAAGAGATATTTTTCTACCTTTTGTGCATTTTTTTTCAGTTGCAATTGTTCCAGCCACTTTCTTCTGGTTTCTTCGTGTCTTCTGCTAACTCTCCATCTGCTGTCCATTTGTCCTTTCTTCTGTCTTCTTGTTTTTTTTTTCCCATTCTCTCTCTACATCTGCTTTAACATACTAATCTTTCTCCTTTTGCTCTTTCCTCATTCCTATTTCATCCACTCAAATTTTATCCCTCCATCCTCAATCCCCACTTACTCTCCCAATATCCGGCCAATTGTAGATTTGTCTTCCCTCCCACGCAAAATATTTTTCCCTCTCCATTTCACTCTCCCAGCTCCATCCCATTCTAATCCTCCCCCAACATCAGCTCCTTTCTAGTTCCAGCCCCACCCTGCATCTACTCCCTTCTTGTCCCTGCATCAGCCCATTTCCAGTCCTAGTCCCCCATCAGCCCATTTCCAATCCTATCCTAGCCCCACCATCAGCCCATTTCCAGTCCTAGCTCCCCCATCCATTTCCAGTCCTATCAGTTCCTCCATCAGCTCATTTCCAATCCCAGCCCCCCATCAGCTCATTTCTATTCCTTTCCTAGCCCCACCATCAGCCCATGTCAAATCCTAGCTCCCCTCCACTCAGCCCATTTCCAATCCAAGCCCCCCATGAGCCTACTTCCAGTTCTAGCCCCTCCATGAGTCCATTTCAATTCAAGCCCCCACCACAGCCCATTTCCAACCTTAGCACCCCCAACAGCCCATTTCCAGTCCTATCCTGGCCCCTCCATCAGCCCATTTCCTGTCCTAGCCCCCCCCCCCCCAACTCAGCCCATTTCCAGTCCTAGCTCCCTCTCCTCACAGCCCATTTCCATTCCAAGCCCCCCTCCCCATCAGCTATTTGCAGTTCAAGCCCCCTTTCCACTCAGCCCATTTCCATTCCAAGCCCCTGTCCCCATCAGCTATTTGCCGTTCAAGCCCCCCTTCTACTCAGCCCATTTCCAGTCCTAGCAACCCCCCATCCCGTTACCAGTCCTCGCTCCCGCATCAGCCCACTTCCAGTCCGAACCCCCTATAGTCCATTACTAGTCCTAACCCCCCCATCAGCCCACTTCCAGTCCGAACCCCCTATAGCCCATTAACAGTCCTAACCCCCCCATCAGCCCACTTCCAGTCCTTACCCTCCCATCAGCCCATTTTAGGTCTTACCCCCCCATCAACCCATTACCAGTCCTAACCCCACATCAGCCCATTACCAGTCCTAACCCCCCATCAGCCCACTTGTAGTCTTAGCCCCCCCATAGCCCATTACCTGTTGTAACCCCCCATCAGCCCATTACCTGTCCTAAACCCCCCCATAGCCCATTTCCAGTCCTAATCCCCCCATCAGCCCACTTGTAGTCGTAACTCCCCATAGCCCATTACCTGTTGTAACCCCCCATAGCCCAGTACCAGTCCTAACCCCCCCCCCAGCCCATTACCAGTCCTAACGCCCCCCCCAGCCCTTTTGCAGTCCTATCACACTATCTGCCTACTTGTAGTATTAGCCCCCCCATAGCCCATTACCTGTTGTAACCCCCATCAGCCCATTACCTGTCCTAACCCCCCCATAGCCCATTTCCAGTCCTAATCCCCCCATCAGCCTTCTTGTAGTCGTACCTCCCCATAGACCCTTTACTGTTGTTTCCGACCCTTCGTCACTTTAGAGTCCTAATGCCCCCCACAGCCCATTACCAGTCCTAACACCCCCCATCAGCCCATTTCCAGTCTTAGCCCACCGCCCCATAGCCCGTTTCCAGTCCTAATCCCCCCATCAGCCCACTTGTAGTCGTAGCCCCCCATAGCCCATTACCTGTCATAACTTCCCCATCAGCCCATTTCCAGTCTTAGCCCCTCCATAGTCTATTACCTGTCCTAACCCCCCATAGCCCATTCCCAGTCTTAACCCCCCCCATCAGCCCACTTCCAGTCCGAACCCCCTATAGCCCATTACCAGTCCTAACCCCCCATCAGCCCATTTACAGTCCTTACCCCCCTCCCTCCCCCCCTCCCTCCCCATCATCCCATTTCCAGTCCTTACCCCCCCATCAGCCCATTTACAGTCTTTACCCCTCCTCCCTCCCCATCAGCCCATTTACAGTCCTTACCCCCCCCCCCCCATCAGCCCAGCTAAGTTAAAAAAAAAAACCCAGAAACCGGCTGCTGCTGCCACTGCCGCCGTGGCAGCGGCAGAATGGAGAAACCCGCGGGGCCCCCCTGTCCTGCAGTCTTCTATGCAGCCTCAGCGCGGGCTTTTCAGAGCCGCGCGAAGGGAGAGTTTCCCTTTCTCGCGGCTCTGTTAATCCTGCCTCGGGGCTGATGGGATTTCCCATCAGCCCCGCGGCGTGATTAACAGAGCTGCGAGAGGAGAAGCTCTCTCTTTTCGCGCAGCTCTGACAGCCGATGGAGGCCGCATAGAAGACAGCAAGACAGGGGGGCCCCGCGGGATTCTCCATTCTGCCGCTGCCACGGCGGCAGCGGCAGCAGCAGCAGCCGGTTTCTGGTTTTTGTTTTTTTTAAACTTAGCTGGGCTGATGGGGGGGGGGGTGGTAAGGACTGTAAATGGGCTGATTCTCGATTCTGCCGCTGCCACAGCGGCAGCCGCAGCCGGTTTATGATTTTTTAAAACTTTGCTGGGATGCAAGATGTTTTTTGCGCGGGGCCCCCTGAAACGCGGGGCCCTGTGCAAAAAACATTCTTGTTCAATGGACGGGCCGGCCCTGATCCCCAGTAGCATGGAGGCATTCAGTCATGCAAATAGCAGGGTTGGACATACGGGATGGATGTCCAACCCGTACTCAGCCCCGAGACCCAATTCTGTCACTAGTGCTCCCCGCAGCGTTTGTGTGTGGTGTGCTGGATGGGGCCAGTTCTGGGACAGAGCAGCGGAGTGGCCCGCTGCCGGGACGTACACAGGCCATTCATGTCAGGCCTTTGTATGTTCCCTGATACCCGCTTAGATGCCCAGGATATTCCACCACAATTGTGGAATAAGTTCTGGGGCCCACTCCATGTTCCCGTCGCATCTCCCCGCAACATGTGCCAATGGCTCAGGACGGAGCCTGCCTGCTTAGCTTGCCCATATGTGCCCCCTGTTGATGGCCAGACACTGTTGTGAGAAGGCTGCCATCAGGCAGGGTATTCCACGGCACTGGCTGGACATGTTGGTGCAATGGCGATAGGACACCAATGCACCAGCACACCAGCCAGTGCGCTCTGTAGTGGAGACAGGGGTTGTGGGAGACGTCGCCCTCCTTGGAATGCTATACATGCTGGGCTATATCAACCCGATTCCGTAATTTCAGGTGCGTATAACTCCCACGGTTGCAGAATCTGGTCCAGCTGGGCCCCATCCATGTTTTGGGTGTTCACATGGCACAGGTGTGCACAGTTGGGAATAGGCCTCCATGTATTTTTATTAAATAGGATAAAAATAGGTGACTAAAAGGTCTTCACACATAAATGACCTGTAGTAAAAGTACCCTCTGTATGAACAGCGGTGATAAATATATAGACTAAATTAAGTACCAGTGCCAGCACTACCAGTTACCACACCTGCTCAAAATTCAGCCCAGGGTGGTTTTACAACTTTGATTTTGCACTTGTATAATTTAGTTTTCTTTTTTTAATGATGAAAAGGGATTAGGAATTAGAACAATGAAAGAATCTTGAGAGTGGAGGAAAGTGAGGCATAGAGAAAAGGAGAAGGATAGGGGCAGGGGTGACTCTATAATGAGGACGAATGAGGCGGTAGCGTCAGGTGGCATATTTTTGGGAGCGGCAAAAATTGCCCCCAAAAAGACCGCCTCACTCGGCCTTCAAAATAATAATTTTAAAAAGAATGGCTGCAAACGCTGCTGCCACTGCAGCGGCAGCATGACGTGCCCTGTGGTGGCCACCTCCCCAGAAGAGCCCTCACAAGCCTCCCCCCCACCCCCCCCCCCCGTGCCGGCTCAGCTTTGCAGAGCGGCGCTAAGGGACAGTGTTTCCCTTTCGCGCAGCTCTTTTAAAGCTGAGCCCGTGGCACTGATGGGAAACAGCATTTCCTGTTTCCCATCAGTGCCACGGGCTCAGCTTTAATAGAGCCACACAAAACAGAAACACTCTCCCTTCGCGCGGCTCTGCAAAGCTGAGCCAGCACAGGGGAGGTTTGTGAGGGCTCTTCTGGTGTTTGCAGCCATTTTTTTTTACAGTTCCAGTTCCCTAAAGAAGGTCGGGAGTTGGGCTGGTGGGGGGGGGGGGGAGTAGCACAGGAAATAGCAATGGTCAGATGGGGGAGGGCTAGGACTGGAAATTGGCTGATGGGGGGAGTTAGAACTGGAAATGGGGTGATTGGAAGGGGGGCTAGTACTGCTAATGGGCTATGGGGGGGCTAGCACTGGAAATGGGTTGATGGGGGGGTTAGAACTGAAAATGGGCTGATCGGGAGGGGGGCTAGAACTGCTAATGGGCTATCAGGGGGGACTAGGACTGGAAATGGGCTGATGGGGGGTAGAACTGGAAATGGGCTGATGGGGGGTTAGAACTGGAAATGGGATGATCGGGAGGGGGGCAGGACTGCTAATGGGCTGATTGGTGGGGTTAGGCCTTGAAATGGGCTGATTAGGGGGGCTAGGACAGGAAATGGGCTGATTGGGGTGCTAGGACTGGAAATGGACTTATTTGGGGGTTAGGACTGGTAATGGGCTGATGGGAGGCTAGCACTGGAAATGAGCTAGGACTGGTAATGGGCTGATTGGGGAGCTAGGACAGGAGTGGGCTGATAAGGGGGATAGGACTGGAAATGGGCTAATGGGGAGGGGAGGAGGGTGCTGCTGGCCCTGTAAGAAAACTAGGGGCTAGGGCTGCAAATGGGCTGATGCGGGGGGATGGTAGAATAGGACTGGAAGGGAGCGGATACTGAGAGGGTCTGCCAGGGGAAGGAGGTGGCAGGAAGGGAGCTGACACCTGGGATGTACTGAAGGAGGAATGGAAGGGAGCTGACACTTGGGGATGGGAGTAGTAGGTGATGGGTAATGGGGAGGAGGCTGGAAGGGAGCTGACATGCGAATGGCACTGGAAGGAGGATGGACAGAGGGTAGGGCGACTGGAAGGAAGCTGACTGGGAGGGTGGCACTGAGAGTGGACGTGAGCTGATACCTGGCATAGTATTTGGACTAGAAGGGGCTGGACAGTGGGGAAGGAGGGAGACTGGAAGGGAATGGACACCAGTGGCAGTCATGGGAATGCAAGGCGGTTCACATTGGAAGGTACTGGGAGGGGAGGACTGGAAAGGGGGCTGATACTGGGGAGAGGAACTGGAAATGGGCTGATGGAAGGAAGTGAAGAAAACCAAAGAAGAGATAAGAAATGGCAGATGGACCATAGACCATAGACCACAGAAAGAGAGCTAAGAGAAGACAGGAAAGCAGAAGCCTCAGATTGGGACCAGCATGATCAGAGAATAACATGGTCAGACAACAAAAGTAAAAAAAATAATTTTATTTAATTTTAGTGATTGGACTTTGTGTTATCTTTATATTTTACACAGTATTGGGGAGCTGCATCTCTTATTTATCTGATGTTGCACTGCATGTGGACTCTGGCTTCTTGGGGTTTCAGTTTAAATATTGTCTACATATTTTTATTTTTACTTTAGATTGTGGTTACTTATTCTGTACTTGGTGAGGGTCGATGTTGTGAGTGTGTGACTGAGGTCAGGTGTTCTGTTAACATGGAGTTTGGACATAAAGATCTATACTGTACTGTAGTAATATGACTTGTTCAACTTTTCAAATAGGTGTATGGATGTTCCAGGGCCCACTGTAGTATTTACAGTAACGCTTTTTTTGGATGGGCTCCTTATGTGAGTTTTGGAAGTTTGTGCTGATATGGAATGGTATGGTAGGTTTGCTTTTTGCTGTAAGGTTTTTTATTAGTTCACAATATGCCTGGTACTGGAGAATAGTGGTTGTTGTTGTTGTTAGTGAGATGATCAGAATCAGATTTTTTTTAAATATGAGTTCTGTGGGTGAATGTCCTGGTTCTGCTCTGCACCTGCTGTGGATGCAAAATATATGCTGAAAAAGAAAAAGCAAGAACCATAACGCAGTTTATAACAACAAAATAAAAATGAGTTATAATTAAGTTTTATAAACTGTGCTGTTGGTTCTTGCTGTCTTTTAGTTCCTTAGTGTGCAAACAGGACCATACCTAGCCCTGTGCAAGCAGTGCAGCCACACAGGGCGCAAAGGCTTGGGAGGCGTATTTTGGCTGTGTGCTGTTGCCCACCCGCCGCTGGCAGTACAATAGCAGGCAGCCAAAATGTGCCCCCCAAGCCCTTTCGCAGCACTTTAAGTTGGTCTGGTCCCTCCCTCCTCCGACGCAATGTCAGAGCATGGTGGGACAGATCTGCTTAAAGTGCCAGCGTCTTTCAGATCGGGCGCATGCCCCCCTCCTCCTCCCCATACCTCCATTCAGTGCTGCCTGCTCTTTCCCTGCTGCCAGCACCGTCTTGAAAAAAAAAAGAGGGTGGCAGCAGTAGGGAAAGAGCAGGCAGCGCTGGACGGAGGTATGGGGGGAGAGGGGGGTGTTCGCTCGAACTGCAAGTCGCACAGGGCGCGACTGCAGCTCGTTATGGCCCTGTGTGCAAACATCTTGCATTTCCTCCATATAATCTAATCGGCTTTTAGGTTTGGTTCAGTCTCTGATTGGATTTCTGAAAAAGCTCTGTCCCCTCTAAGGTGTGAGGTGGGGTGGGCGCCATCTCATTCTTCGCCTCAGGCAGCAGATTGCCTTGAGCCGCCCCTGGATAAGGGATCCCAGGAAGTAATGGACAAGACTGAAAGGATTTTGGGGATGGGAAGAGAAAGAGTGGCTCTTAGATCTGGAGAGGAGTGTAAGAGCAGAACAAGAAAGTAAGGTGAAGGAGAGGGTTCTACTGTATGATAGGGGTAGAAGATAGTGGCTCTGGAATCAGAGGGAGGGAGGATATCCCTCTATCCTCTGACTTGGGTTCTTCTCTTCTCCTTATATCCTTTTCCCTTTCTTTTCTTCCCTTGTCCTTTCTTACCCCCCCCCCACCCCCTCCACCATGGTCCTATCTCTCACCCCCACTTCCATGCCCATGTTATTTCTGTTTCACATATACAAACACACTGATCCCATACAGTCATCATGGCTTCTCACACCCTCTCTTGTTCTCCTTCCCTCAGTCCTTACCATGATTAATGCTAGTCTCTCCGCTGGTACCTTTCCTCATGCCTGGAAGCATGCCCTCATTCGCCCTATTCTCAAAAAGCCCTCACTTGACCCCCTTGTTCCTGCTCACTATCGTCCCATGTCTAATCTTCCTTTTCTTTCCAAAATACTTGAAAAAGCAGTTTTTGCGCAACTATCCCATCTGTTGGAAACCACCAGCTTTCTCCACCCCTGTCAATCTGGTTTTCATTCAGGCCATAGTGTTACATAGAAACATAGAAATATGACGACAGAAAAAGACCACATGGCCTGTCTAGTCTGTCCTTCCATATCAACAACTTCAACAGTCCCCTTTGTACCTTTAGAGATCCTCTGTGTTTGTCCCATGCTTTTTTGAATTCAGTTACTGTCCTCAACTCTACCACCTCCACTGGGAGACTATTCCACAGATCCACTACTCTTTCCGTAAAGAAATATTTCCGCATATCACTCCTGAATCTATCTCCCTTCACCCTCATCCCATGTCCCCTCATAGCAGAACTTGCTTTCAATTGAAAGAGGCTCTCTCCCTGAACATTTATGCCACGGAGGTATTTAAACATCTCAATCATATTACCTCTATTCCGCCTTTCCTCTAAGGTGTACATATTAAGATCCTTCAGTCTGTCCTCATATGCTTTATAATGAAGACCACTAATCATTTTAGTAGCCACCCTCTGCACCGACTCCATCCTGTTCACATCCTTTTGAAGGTGAGGTCTCTAGATTTGCACACTATACTCCAAATGAGGTCGCACCAAAGACTTATGCAGAGGCATTATCAGCTCCTTTTTTCTGCTAGCCATTCCTCTCCTTATGCACCCAAGCATCCTTCTAGCTTTTGCCGTCGCCTTTTCTACCTGTTTAGCTACTTTAAGATCATCAGACACAACCACGCCTAGGTCCCGCTCTTCTTTATTGCACAAAAGTACTTCACCCCCTATACTATATTGCTCCCTTGGATTGCTGCAGCCCAAATGCATTACATTTTTTAACATAAAATCCCAGCTTCCAAATTCTAGACCATTCTTAGCTAGATCCCTCCTCATTTTATCTACACCTTCCTGGGTGTCTACTCTATTGCAGATATTGGTATCATCGGCAAAGAGGCACACCTTAGCCAACAGCCCTTCTGCTATATCACTAACAAAGATGTTAAAAAGAATCGGACCAAGGACAGATCCTTGGGGCACACCACTGGTAACATCCTTCTCCACAAAGTAGGCTCCATTTACCTGTACTCTTTGTCGCCTCCCACCCAACCAATTTCTAACCCAAGCAGTAACTTTAGGGCCCAGCCCTAGGGTGCTCAGTTTGTTTATAAGTCGCCTGTGAGAAACAGTGTCAAAGGCTTTACTGAAATCTAAATACACCACATCTAGAGCTCTCCCTCGGTCCAACTCCCTGGTCACCCAGTCAAAGGAATCAATCAGATTTGTCTGACAAGATCTGCCTCGGATCCTGTAATCCACTGCACTCCAGAAACCTCACTATTTTCTCTTTCAGCAGTGTTTCCAATCATTTACTCACCACCGAAGTTAAACTAACCAGCCTGTAGTTTTCAACCACATCCTTACTTCTGCTTTTGTGTAAAGGCACCATATGAGCCTCTCTCCAATCCTTTGGCACCACTCCCGACTCTAATGAGGCATTGAAAAGGTCAATCAGTGGAGCTGCTAGAACGTCCCCAAGTTCCCTCAGTATTCTATGGGTGTATCCCATCCTGTCCCATCGCTTTGTCTACTATAAGTTGAGCTAGTTTCTCATGAACACAGTCTTCTAAAAATTGTTCAAGATGTCACTCGCTTCTGTTCCTGTTTGTGGGTGTTTTCTGAGGTCCTGCTCCTGGTTCTTCATGTGTGAACACAGAACAGAAATATTTGTTAAGCAATTCCACTTTATCCTCTTCATCTTCTACATATTCCTCCCCTTCACCCTTGTGTCTAACAATAACACTTTTGCCCTTCCTCTTCTCACTAACATATCTGAAAAATGTCTTATCCCCCCATTTTATTGCATTGGCTATCTCCTCCTCCTTTTGAATCTTTGCCTTCCTGACTACTTTGCTAGCTTCTCTAAGTTTTTCCAGATATAGATACCTGTCTTCCTCTCTCTGTGATCTCTTGTATTTCATGAAGGCCTCCTTCTTTTTCTTCACTTTTTCAGCTACCTCTTTTGAAAGCCATAGCGGTCTCTTTTTCCTTTTATCTTTATTTACCATTTTAACAAAAAGGTTGGTTGCCCTTAAAATATCCCCTTTCAATTTTGCCCACTGTTTTTCTACATCCCCCAGCTGTTCCCATCCCGCTAATGTCTCCCTAAGGTATTGGCCCATCTTGGCAAAGTTAGTCTTCCTAAAGTCTAAGGTCCTCACCTTTGAATGGATTCTAACAGCCCTAGTCCTAATACTGAACCACACCATCTGGTGATCACTGGATGCAAAATGATCTCCCACTACAACATCAGAAATACTTTCACCATTGGTAAGCACCAAGTCCAGTACGGCCCCTTCACGTGTGGGGTCAATTACCAATTGCCTGAATAGTTCTCCCAGTAGAGAATCCAGGATCTCCTTACTTCTAGATGATACTGCAGCAGGAATGTGCCAATCAACATCTGGCATATTGAAATTTCCTATCAGTAGCACTTCCCCTTTCCTAGCAATGCTGCTTATGTCTTCAATTAACTCTCTGTCCACCTCTTCCTCTTGTGAGAGAGGGCTGTATATCTCACCAATGCAAATAGATTTCTCTTTCCCTCTTGCTAGTTTAACCCACAATGCCTCCTCTCTCCCTTTTAAGCTCTGTAATTCCAAAGCTTTAATAGTAGTTTTTACATATAGTGCCACTTCTCCTTCCCTTCTTCCTACCCTGTCCTTTCTGAATAAAGTATAGCCAGGTATAGTTACATCCCAAACATGGTTTTCTGTGAACCATGTTTCTGTAACTGCCACCAAATCCAAGTCGGCCACTCCCATCAAAGCTTCAACATCAGGGATCTTATTTCGCATGCTATGGGCATTTGTACACACTGCTTTCCATATGTTACCCCTGTTACCCATTTCCATAAAGGTATTTAATGTATCACCTACCTGGGGGCTTTCACCTACCTGGGGACTTTCTTAACCCATCCCCTTTGAATCTAGTTTAAAGCCCTCTTCAGTAGATTAGCCAGTCTACTACCGAAGATGCGTTGACCTTTCTTGGTCAGATGGATGCCATCTCTGCTCTGCAACCCTTGGAACAGCATCCCATGGTCTAGGAAAGCAAAACGCTCTCAATGACCCCATCCACACAGCCATGCATTCATCTCCAGGATGCGAGCCTCTCTGCCTTGGCCTTTACCCTCAACAGGGAGGATTGAAGAGAACACCACCTGTGCACCTAACTGCTTCACCCTCTGTCCCAGAGCCAGGGGGTCACTTTTGATAAGTTCCGAGGGATACCTGGCAGTATCATTTGTTCCAACATGGATTAGCAACATTGGGTAATAGTGTTGAAACGGTTCTCCTTGCTTTCTTTAATGAAATACATGTTGGTCACGATCATGGTGACATTTTGGTGGCGGTATCCTTGGATCTCTCGGCAGCCTTTGATCTTGTTGATCACTCCATTCTTCTTTCCCGTTTGTGTAAGGCTGGTCTTTGTGGCACTGTCTATCGGTGGTTTCATTCTTATCTCTTCTCTCGGCCATATGCTGTCCTTTCTCGTTCCACTCCAGCAGTCTCTTCTGATCCTATTCCTTTGCACTGTGGTGTTCCCCAAGGCTTGGTGCTAGCACCTAACGTATTCAATATCTTTTTGGCACCTTGCTCTCTTCTGGTGCAACAGTTTGGAATATTTATTTATTTATTTGGTTTTCATTTGTATACCGCTACTTCCAGTGATCAGCTTTCTACTATGCTGATGACCTTGTTCTTCTGCACAACACTTTCCCCCTTCACCCATTTCTCTCCCCTCTTAATTCCTGTCTCCTCTCTGTCGCTGAATGGCTAACCACCAACTGTCTACACTTAAACTTGTCTAAGACACTTGCTATTTGGTTCACTCATGGTAGTCCTTGTCCTCAGGCAGCCCCATCCTTCTCTGGTTCACCCATCCCCTTGGTGTCCTGTTTTCGTTACCTCGGTGTTTTCCTTGATCCCAGTCTCTCTTTTCGGGATCACATCTCCCATATCACCAGAACCTCTTTCTTCTTTCTTCATCAGATCCGTGATATTTGTCCCTTTCTTACTCCACAGGTCCTTACCACTCTTATGCTGTCCCTTGTCATGTCATGTTTTGACTTTTGTAACTCTGCCCTTGCCGATATTCCACAGTCCCAGTTGCACAGACTGCAACGTATCCAAAATGCAGTAGCACATATTATTTCCCACTCTACTCATCAGGAGCACGTAACCACCCTTTTCATTCACCTTCATTGGCTCCCCATAGACTATTTTATTCACTTTAAACTCCTTACCATGGTTCATCAGGTTATTCACACTCATACCCCACAATATTTAGCAGATCTCATTCAGTTTCTTACTCCTAGTCGTACTCTCCAGTCAATTCCCATAAATCGCCTCCACCTCCCCTCTCCTCCCCTCTGCAATCAGCGCGCACCTCTACCTTTTTCTTTGCTGGATCCGCACTCTGGAATTCCCTACCCACTTCCCTTAGACTGGAACAAAACCTCCGTACTTTTAAAGTACAATTAAAAACCTAACTATACTATTCTGCGTTTGACCTTTCTACTACCACATGTGATCCTGTTTTTCTCTGTCCTTTAGTATTGTCCATTCCTCGTGTCTGGTATGCTTGGTTGCACTATCATCTGTCCTGTTATATATTGTAACTTCTTTTCATTTTCTCGGCCACTGGCCATTCTTGTACTTTGGATTTTGTACACCGCTTAGTTTTTTTATGAAGGGCAGTATATCAAATATAATAAGCATAAACATAACATAACATGACAAAATGAATCCATCCATACCATGCCTGCATAGCACACATCCACAGATGAATGACAATAACTAGGCACACAGGTGTGGGATATCAGAATGCCATAATGGATGGGCAGCAGATAGGACTGGGGAATGTTAGCATGGCACTCTGAAGGATCACATGACACAGCTGCCACACACCAAGACAGGGAAAACCCCCAAGACAAAGGCCTGCACTTCAGGATCAACAAAGGGCACAATATTGTGAGAATGACTGGGGATGATCTGGCAAAATGAGTGAGTCACAAAGCATGTGTATTCCTTCTCTCCCTCACAGGAGATTTCAACTAATTTGTAACCTGAAGGCCCAGAAGATGTAGTAAAAAGACATGTGCCACATCAGGACCTACCTAGAACATAAGAACATAAGATATGCCATACTGGGTCAGATCAAGGGTCCATCAAGTCCAGTATCCTCTTTCCAACAGTGGCCAATTTAGGTCACAAATACCTGTCAGGTAACCAAAAGGTAGACAGATTCCATGTTGCTTGTCCAAGGGACAAGCTGTGGATTTCCTCCGGCCCTCTTTAGTAATGGTTTATGGACTTTTCCTCCAGGAACTCATCCAAATCTCTTTTAAACCCAGCTACACTAACAGCTTTTACTACATCCCCTGGTAACAAATTCCAGAGTTGATTATGGATTGAGTCTCAAATGTGCTACATTGTAGTTTCTTTGCATGTCCCCTACTTTTTGAAGGATCTACTTTCTACTTTTTGAAGGATCAAACAACCAATCTATGTTTATCCAATCTATGCCATTCATTATTTTATATACCTCTATCATATTTCCCCTCAGCCATCTCTTTTCCAAGTTGAAGAGTCCTAATCTTTTAAGCTTTTCCTCACAGGGATTTCCTTCAATCCCCATTACCTTTTTGATTGCTCTTCTCTGTACTTTTTCTAATTCTGCTATATCCTTTTTAAGATATAGCGACCAGAAATGCACACAATATTCAAGGTGTGGTCACACCATGGAGCAATGCAGAGGCCTTATATTATCATTGGTTTTATTCTCCATTCCTTTCCTTATGATTCATAGGGGTTTGTTTACAAAGCCGCGGTAGCAGTTTCCGCCTGATATCGGAGCCGCAGCCCCACTGAATCCTTCTCCTAATGTGGAACCTTGCATCATGTAACCATAGTTTGGATTGTTCTTCCCTAAGGACCAGATTCTGAGAAAAACGTGCTGGTCAAGGGTAAACACACAGTGCGTGTATGTCCCCAACAAAGATGGGATTCTGTGCCCAAACTCAATGATGTGCAGCAGTGTACAGAATACGGGAATAGCCCTCAATGCTGTTAGATGTGCGGCATGCGCCAAACATGGCGCTGTATCCACATAAAACCCACACATTCAAGTCTTGAACCATGCCGTGTGTATGAAAATCTGAAAACATGCCCACCTACACTGTCTCCCACGTGCGACAGGAAACATGATGCAATAAGTGCCCCCTTATGCATCGCAAGAGCCCATACAACAACTCAGAAAATGGCAACTCGCAAGGTCAACTTTTCAGAGGCAGAGACCTGCCTGCTCTGCAGGCTGGTGCTCGAGAATGAGCATGCCGTTTCCCATGGCACACAGATGGCCAGCCCTAGCAGCAGCATGCAGGGGCTGGGAACGAATCAGGACCAAACTAGCACAGTAAGTAGGACAAAGCAGGAAATTAGGAAGGTAGGGGAAAGTCATGTGGCCTTGGGCATGCCACTTAACCCTCCATTGCCTCAGGTACACATAGATTATGAGTCCTTTGGGGATGAGGGATTGTAACCAGTATCTGTTTGAAGTGATTGTAAACTGCACTGATGACCTTCAGCCTGGGCTCGTATATCAAGAAATTGCAAAAGCATAAACATAAACATGTGGTGGGCCAACATTGCAAAGAGCCAGGAAGTAGCTGCAAAGTAAAAGGGCTAAAGGAGCAAGGGATAGCTGGACCTAACACACTACCTAATGACTAGAAACACAAAAAACTGGCCATGCACAGAAAACAAATAAACAAAAACATGGTCCGATACTACCATCCAAAACACAGCACAGGAGAAACATAGAAACACGATGGCAGTAAAAGAACACACAGCTGAACTAGGCTGCCCGCCAATAACAACCACCACAACAGTCCCCTGAGAGAACCCTGTGTCTGCCCCATCCCCATGTCTGAAACTGTTCACAGCACCATCACCTCCAATGTCAAACTATCCCATGCAGCCACCACTGTGTCTGCAAAGAAACAGCCCTGCATACAACACCTGAGTCTATCCCCCACTACCCCCAACCAATGACACTGTACAGCAGAGCATGCTGTCAATTGAAGGAGGCCCCAACCTCTGTCTACATGCCATGGAGGTATACAGATGTTGCAATCAGAGCACTGTCAGTCTGCTGTTCTGCCAATGAATACCCAATAAAATCCATAGGTCAGTCTGCAGATGGCCAAAATCTAGACCACCAACTATATTCGTAGCCACCCACTGTATCATCTCCAACCTGTGATCAACCATCTGAAGGCGTGGGCACCAGAATTGCATGTTGTTGTTGTTAAGTGCCGTTGAGTTGGTGCCGACTCATGGCGACCCTCTGGATAGTTGTCCTAAATTATGTTCGGTCTTCAGTCAGGCGGCTCATTGTTGACAGACTGGTACCCGTAGCTGCTGTTATTGTATCGATCCATCTCATTACTGGCCTTCCTCTTTTGCATTGACCTTCTATCTTGCCAAGCATGATGTCTTTCTCTAATGATCTCTCTCTTCACATGATGTGTCCAAAGTATGAAAGTCAAAGTCTTGTCATCTGAGCTTCTAAAGAAAGCTTAGGTTTGATCTCCTCTAGAACTGACTGCTTTGTTCTTCGGGCAGACCATGGTATATGCAGTAATCGCTGCCAGCACAATAATTCAAAGGCATCAATTTTCTTCCTGTCTATCTTTTTCACTGTCCAGTTTTCACATCCATATGATGTTATTGAAAATACCATAGCTTGAAGAAGTCAAATCTTTGTATGGAGAGAGACATCTCTGTTCTTGAGAATCTTGTCTAGGTCTTTCATAGCCATTCTGGCAAGAGCAAAGTGGATTTCTTGACTCCTTGTTGTTTCTTTATTGATAGTTGATCCCAATAGGTTAAAGTTGTCAACAATTTCAATTTCTTCTCCTTCAACGATGAACTTGTTGATTTTGCCAGTTGTCATGATCTTTGCCTTCTTTACATTAAGGTGCAGGCCCATTTTAAGACTATGTTCTTTGATCGTGAGAAGTATATGTTTCAGATCATCTTCACTTTCAGCCAGTAATGTGATATCATCAGCATTGCGAAGGCTGTTGATGAGTCTTCCACCAATCTTCACACCTTTGTTGTCTTCATACAAAACAGGTAGTGGAAAGTATGCAGCCTTGTCTTACACCATTGCTTATTTTAAACCATTCTGTTTCTCCTTGTTCCGTTTGAACTGTTGCTTCTTGATCAATGTACAGATTGTGCAAGAGAACGATCAAGTGTTCTAGTATACCCATGCTTCTTAATGTGGCCCAGAGTTTCTCATGGTTTACACAGTCAAAAGCCTTGCTATAGTCAACAAAGCACAAATAGATATCCTTTTGGTATTCTTTAGACTTTTCAAGGCTCCATCTCACATCCGCAATGATGTCTCTCGTTTCTTACCCTGTCCTGAACCCTGCTTGCATTTCAGATAGTTCTGGTTCCAGATATGGTTGTAGTCTCTGTTGAATAATCTTCAGTAGAATCTTGCTGGCAGGTGGGATCAGAGCAATTGTGTGATAATTTCCACAGTCAGTTGGATCACCTTTCTTTAGTATTGGTATAAACATAGATCTTTTCCAGTCAGTTGGCCATGATGTTGTCTTCCAAATTTCCTGGAAGAGCCTTGTAAGTATGGTAACAGTTGCATCAGATTGCTGTAATACTTCTATGGGAATGCTATCAATGCCTGGTGCTTTGTTCTTTGATAAGGCTTTCAATGCTGCTTCACTTCTTCTTTCATCACCAATGGTTCCAGATCATAATGTAAAGGTTGAAGTGGCTGTTGGTCTACTTGATCTTTATCATATAAAAACTCTGTATATTCTTTCCACCTTTTCTTGATCTTCTCAGCATCATTTAACATAGAACCTTGAGCATCTTGTAACATTCCAATTCGAGTTTGGAATTTTTTCTTTAACTCTCGTAGCTTTAGGAAAGCCAATCTTGTTCTTTCTCTAATAGTTTCTGCTTCTATTTCCTTGCATGTGTCATTGTAGTACTTTTCCTTGTCCTGTCTTGTTGCACGTTGGGAATCTCTGTTGAGTTCTTTGATTGTCTTTCTTTCTCTTCTTGCTTTAGCTTCTCTGCATTTCTGGGTAATTTTCAGAATTTCTTACATCATCCATTTGGCCATTTTTGCTTTTTCACGTTTTAGAGACTTTTCACTTTCTTCCAACACATCCTTCTCTGTCATTCCATAACTCTTCTGGAGCTCTGTACGAATACACGCACCCACCCTAAAGGACTACACCAACAACAAAGGACGAACAAAAAAACACCGCAAACCTAGAACAACATAAACAAGGATAAAGCTCCCCCCTCACCAGACCACTCACAACATGGATTTGCAAAGAACACATGATGACTGTAACATCACCCTCTTCAATGCTCGTTCAATTAGAAACAAGACCCACTTAATCTATGACATCATCAAAGACGAACAACCAGACATCCTCTGCATAACTGAAACCTGGATCACCGCCACTGATGCAGCCATATTAAACCAGATAAGCCACCCTGGATACAACCTGTATAACTGCCCAAGAGAAAATAAAAGAGGTGGAGGAGTCCTCATAATGGCTAAAACCAACCTACAACTTACCGCAACATACCTGGACTCAAACACAGACATAGACATGCTTAAAGTTGAGAACCTGGCACTAGCTATATGTCTGATTTACAGAGCCCCCTCAACAAACCAAGAAGTACTTGCCTCGGTACTAGAAAACATTGCTTCGACGCAACCAAGGAAATTCCAAATGATTCTAGGAGACTTAAACCTATCATCAACGGCTGCCGCACACACAGATAATTTCCTAGGAGCCATGTCACAACTAGGATTTCAACAACTAATAAACGAGCCCACTCATGACAAGGGCCACACACTCGACATGGTCTTCACTCCCATGGGGGACCAGTGCCTTACAGAGAAGCCATTAATAAAGATCAACCCTAAACCGTGGTCAGACCACCAACAAATCGATATTCGGATGAAAATACCATCTATACCAAAGGACACAAAAGCACGAAGAGTAATGCACCAACAAAGGAGATTCAACAAACTAAACCTGGAATGTCTGGTAAATAACATTCAGACCCACATAGACCTTAAAAGCACGGATCTCGATGCGCTAACAGAAAGCTGGAACACCGGAATACAGGCCGCAGCAAACCCCAAATGGAGCACCACCCCGAACCTAGCTAAGCAACATTCGGAACCCTGGTACACCAAAGTACTAAACAACAGGAAGAGAGAACTCAGAAAGCATGAAAGAAAATGGAGACGTACGAAATCTATGGAACATAGGATGGAGTACCTCACCCTCCTCTCGAAATACAAAGAAGAGGTGAACGCTGCGAAAAGGATGCACCACACGAACCTATTGAACAAAGCGATCAACAAACCCAGGGAACTATTTGAGCTGGTGAAGTCCTTAACAAAAGCATCCCAACCAGACCAACAGGATACCTATATCAACCCACAAACACTGGCAAACCACTACGCGAGCAAGCTGACTGCAACCCTGCCCGACCCCTGCAGGGGGGAGGTACACCGGGAAACTACTGTTGAGCAAGAACGGACATGGAGAAATTTCCACAAGATCGATGAGCAACAAACAAGCAACATAATAACTAGCATCAATACCACCACCTCCCCACTTGACCCCTGCCCCACTGCTTGGGTCAAGGCAGCAAAAAAAGACATAGTCCATCAAGTCTCACACATTGTGAACCTATCACTGCATCAAGGAATTATGCCTGACCAACTCAAGAAATCTATAATAAGACCAGTACTAAAGAACAATAAACTTAACAAAACAGACCCAACATCTTATCGCCCCATCTCCAGCATATCCTTCTTAGCAAAAATCATCGAAAAAGCAGCCCTCATACAACTTCAAGAGCATCTAGATGACCACAATATACTAGACATGCAACAATACGGGTTCAGACGAAACCATGGGGTTGAAACGCTTTTAATAGCACTACTCAATAACCTCCACAAAGGCTTGGAAGACAGGAAGAAAACTTTCTTACTCATCTTCATTGACATCTCCGCCGCCTTTGATATTGTTCATCATGGGATCCTACTAAAAAAACTGGAATCAATAGGAATCTCGGGAACCACACTTAAATGGTTCTCCTCCTATATAACGAACCGAAGTCCACAGGTACAATTCAATGGAGAAAAAGCGGAAGGATTCACTCAAACGCAAGGCATACCCCAGGGATCAGCCCTCTCGGCTCTACTTTTCAACATCTACATGCAGCCCCTCTGTGACATTTTCAAAAAACATAACATCAACTACCATATCTATGCAGACGATATTATGTTATACACTCAATTAGACACAAATGACCCAAAGTACACACAGCTTGAATCCTGCCTGTACGAGATGTTAGCATGGCTCCAACAAAACAACATGGCAATTAACCATAAGAAAACCGAAGTAATGTATATATCAAGTATACCGAACTTTGAACCCCCTCCGACGGTCACCCTCTGCAACAACACATATAACACAAAAAACGAGATCAAATACCTGGGTGTCACACTTGACAGCAAACTTCAATTGGAAAAACACCTGCAAAAAAATAACAAAGCCATCTTCCACAAACTCAGAGTCCTGCAGCCACTGAGGAACTTAATCGAACCCTGTGATTTTCGGACAGTGGCACAAGCACTCATTATGTCGCACTTAGACTACTGTAACGCCATACTACAGGGTCTGCCAAAGAAAACGCTAAATATTTTACAATTGGCCCAAAATGTAGCGGCAAGGATCATCACACGAACAAGAATCACTCAACGCATCACACCTGTACTGATCGAACTACATTGGCTACCAGTTGCGGCCAGAATACAATACAAAACTTTGGTAACCACATTCAAGCTCATACATGACATAGCACCCTCATTCCTCTCAACACTGGTCAACAAGCAACCAACCAACAGAGACAGGAGAACTATCAACTCTGACACACTACAAGTTCCTAATAATATCAGAACAGTAAAAGCAAGCACCAGCAACAAAGCATTCTCATTCTCAGCCCCGATAACCTGGAATCATCTACCACATGAACTGCGAGCTATAAAAGACATAAATGACTTCAGAAGGAAAATAAAAACCCATCTTTTTAAATGTCACTATAACCTGATGTAAAAAAGTGACACCATGATGCCGACCTGTGTAAATGTAATTATTAGAGAACTGTAAATATGTAAATATTGTAAACCTAACTTTTGAAGTGTCTAACCCTGCATGCTGTGCCTAACCCTAAATCTATGTATATATGACCCAATTTTCCTGTCCTGATTTGACATCTCCCAAATTGGTAATCAAACCGCTGCTGATCGCTGGAAGTAGCGGTATATAAGTGTAAACTAAATAAATAAATAAATTGTATCTAAAGCAGCAAATCGATTTTGCAGGCAGTCTTTAAATTCCAGTGATATAGTCTCAAGGTCATATTTTGCTGCATTCATGAGTGGTTTGCTCTTTTTCAACTTTAGCTTGAGTCTGCATACTAGTAGTTGATGATCTGTACCACAGTCAGCTCCAGGTTTTGTCTTTGTTGATGTTATAGAGCTTTTCCATCATTGACTTCCACAGATGTAGTCAATTTGATTTTTGTACAATCCATTGGGTGAAGTCCATGTGTACAGTTGCCACTTGTGTTGCTGGAAGAAGGTGTTTGAGATGAATAGATCGTTGGTCTTGCAGAATTCTATCAGTCCTTCTCCAGCTTCATTTCTGTTGCCAAGTCCATATTTTCCAACCACTTTGCCTTCTTCTTTGTTGCCAACTTTTGAGTTCCAGTCACCCATGACTATCACGATATCCTGTTTGCATGTTTTGTCAATTTCAGCTTGAACTTGTTCATAGAACTCTTTAATTTCATCCTCTTCTGCAGCTCTTGTTGGGGCATAGACTTGAATTATAGTTGTGTTGATAAGCATTCCTCATAGACGAATAGAGATTAAACGTTCACTGACTGCATTGTCTCGTATTTCATTACAGTTCTTGCAAGTTTCTTCTTTATTATAAATGCTACACCATTTCTTCTTTGCCTTTCATTTCCAGCATAGTAGACCATGTGATCATCTGATGCAAAGTGCCCAATGCTGGTCCATTTCAGTTTGCTGACACCCAACAGATCAAGTTGTACATGTTCCATTTCATTCTTGACCACCTCCAGCTTCCCTTGGTTCATGCTTCATACATTCCATTTTGCAATATGTAAAACATCTTTACAGCTTCTGACTCTCATTTCATGCTCAGCTACATCAGCAGTCAGATGTCCTGAGGGCTTTGATCCAACCACATCATAAATACTGGCTTTACTCTGAAAAGTCTTCAGCTCTTCCCCAGTAGCTAGTTGAGTGCCTTCCGACCTGGGGGTCTCATCTTCCAGCACTATAGTGCAATTTGTTTTGTTGTGACTATCCATTGGGTTTTCATGGCAAGATACAGAAGTAGATTGCCAGTCCTTTCCTCAGTGAACTTTAAGTTAAGTGTTGTTGCCGTTGTCACAGAAATGTGATCCTCTGCCGCCAACACCGTCCCATTCTGCTGCTGCCCAGATGGGTTTTCATAGCAAGATGCAGAAGTAGATTGCCGGGCCTTTCCTCCATGCAGTTTAAGTTTAGTGTTGCCGTTGTCACAGAAATGTGATCCTCTGCCGTCAACACTATCCCATTCTGCTGCTGCCCAGATGTGTGGTTTGTCTTGGTCTGGCACCTCAGCTGAGACCTGTCCATCTTGGGAGATCCTGTCAGAATTTAAACTACCGATAGCTTAGCCATCAAACCACAAATGAGGAAGCAATGAAGACCCACAGTGGCCTGCAAAAGTAGTCATTCCCATTGTGTCAGTCTGTTATGTCGCCTGGCGTAAAACCTTAAATAAAGATGGGGGTCAATTGGATATTAGGTAAGGGACCTGATAGTACAGCCAAAAATGGTGATGTGAAAGGATAACACAATACCCCATATACACAAAGAAACAAGTAAAACCAGGAAAGGTTTGAGATCATATGTCTCCAACACACTGTCCATGAAACTCCCAAAGAGGATCACATCCAACCAAAGAACCAACCAAAGATGTCACATAATGATGGCAGCAGGGTCCACCTGCGAGCAAGCAGTGTCACATGATCTGCCACATAATGAATCTACAAATATACCAGCAACAAAAGGCCCAGACACCACAACACCACTGAGCAAGCAATAGGATGACACAGGAACACTCCAAACAGGTCAGAGACAGAATTGTGAAGATGTAGAGACCAGAGCTATGGCAGAAATCAATATCTCAAAGACTGAAGATGCAATGAAGCACCATGAACCCCACCAGAACAATATATAAAGGACATGCCACCATGACAAACCCAACAATAGAAGGCTGCCCACTGAAACTCGCAGACTAGGCAAGGGGTGAATGATGCAGAGATGCCACAAGGACACCAAGGAGAACACTGTAGAAGCTGCAACAATCACAGTGGAGAAGGGATCATCTGTCCACAAGTTGCAATGTGACAAAACAGGAGAAACACAGAGGAGAAGACCACCTTTGCAATTCACTGTACACACAGGCGTTATCAGCACCTGTCCTTTGTTGTACATACCTCACCCAATGCACCCAGACATATCAGTTCCATCTTCCATTGCCTGGCCCATCGACCAGCTCTGGCAAGAGCAGCAGACACAATCATGGCCAGGTCCCACCACTGAAATGTGTAGGCAGCTGGTGGAGGGCAGTGAGGGAGCAGGAGTGGAGGGAGGGGCAGGAGCAGGCAGGGGGTGGAAGGAGGGATATGAGGGGCAGGGGGAGGGGGAGGGGATGGGAGTGGGCAGGGGGTAGAGGGAGGAAACAGGGGGCAAAGGGAGGGGATGGGAGCAGGCAGGGGTGGAGGGAGGGAACATGAGGGGGAAGGGGTGGTGAGAGGGGATGGGAGCAGACAGGAAGTGGAGGTAGGGATGTGAGGGGATAGGGGCAGTGGGTGGGGATGGGAGTGGGCAGGGGTTAGAGGGAGGGGATGGGGAAGCATGGGGTGGAGGCTGGGGACCCACATGGCGAGAGTGAGCAGGAGCTGGATGAGTCGCTGTGCACCATGGCAGCTGCAGGGGAGGTACAGGTTGGCACACAACACAATATGGGCTCCATGTGTGCCATGGAACAGACTCCTTCAGCAGTGGAGCCCCTGGAATGCATAGCGGAGCACCTTCAGGACATAAGGGGTGACCTCCAGGCCCTTACTCAGGCAGTGCAGTGACTCACAGAGGCACTCTTATCCCCACCCGGGCCAATGGGATGAAGGACCTGAACTAGGTGACCAGAACTGGGGGGTGACTGGGTCAGCACATGGCCATTCATGCCTCTGTATGTCTCTCTGCCTTAAATAAAACCCATGAAATAGAGATCACTGTGCTTGTGTGTATATCCACATGGGGGGCATTTGGAGGACTGAATGGTGGGGATGGATGCCATGTTGGGACATCCATCTCTGCCAGTTGGCCCCCACTGATGACCCCGACTAACATCCCAGTACGTAGAAGGTGTTCGTACAGGGATGTTAGCCAAGAGTGTGAAAGGGGCGGGGCAGTGGCAGAGCTAGGTCAGGCAGTGGGCAGTCTGTGGTTCTGGACACAGAGGGCAGATACAGATGTTGGTCCTGTACATCCAGGGCTGGCTGGCTGTACAGAGGACCTCTTCCAACCCTGAGGTGGAAGACATCCCCTGAGACAGCGGGGGATAGGTAGCATGGGCAGCCATAAAGGTATGTGGGTGTGCGGGTGCCTCCCTGCAGACCAACCCTGGACCTGTGAGGCCAGAGCAGGGGTCAGGCTGTGGGAAGCCAGTAACAAGGCAACAGCCAGGGACAGTGGCCTCTGATTGGTGGCACCAAGCCATGGCAACAGGATGCCATGGTAACATGGCCCCATGGCCCCATTCAGGAGCCACGCTGGGTTAACTAAGAAGAGGCCCATAAGTGCAGCCTGGCAGGAATCATGTCCCGGCCTGCATGTACAGACCTAGTTACACTGTGGAACCCACATGACATGATGCACCCTGTGGAACCATGTTGTGTCTGCCCCTGAGCTGGACGTCCTGATTGGAAGGTGTCCTTCAGAGGGCCACATGGAAGCATACAGGGCCAAAATGTGTGGCTGGGAAGGGCATGCCCAGTCATGGGTCACAACCCCCATGCATGCCGGGAATGTGGGGTAACAGCAGGCGCCTGACAGCTGAATCAGAGCAGTGGGCATAGCACCAAACTGTGTATGGGAGGGGGCATGGGGTGCCTGGCAGATGCCCCCTTGCACACACTGTGCCTATCTGACTGCCACTGGCTGCAGTGGTGGGGTGGGCATCCCCAGTTGCCTGGCCAGCTGGGGCAGGGATACAGGGGATGTGGCAACACTGCATCAGATGTCCCCATACACAGGATAAGCTGGGGCTGCAGCTGGGTGTGCCTGAAGATGGCCAGAGCTGGACAGGGTGTATAGACCAGTGTTGCGTGCAGGCAGGGGGGGTGAGGTCGCCAGTTTGGGTGTACGGTAGAACACGCACTGGGCTGTACCAGGGTGCCTGCATGGGGGTTAGGGTGTGCCCTGTGTTGGGGTACATCTGTGGCAGGGTGTGGGTGGGGGGACCATGCACCCAGGACAGGAAAGCATGCATTGGCAGATGAGGGTTGGGGACTGGCCGCAGTGGCTGTAAAGGCTCACGGGACAGCAGACTGCGGTATGTGCGTGTCCTGTCTGTGTGCCTGTGCAGCGAGCTGTGGTCCAGCTCCTGACACCACCTGACTGTGCCCTTGGAACCTGTGGGAGGGTGAAAAAGGATGCTGATCAGTCTGGGCCCTGAGGGGGTGCCTCCTAATGTTCCTCCTGATGCTCTCTGTGGGTGGCAGGGGGGCAAGAGATGTGCTGAGCCACTGGCCTCACACCCTTCCACCCCCCCCCCCCCACACACACTAGCAGGGCACCTGGTCCACCATACATCGCTGAACGGGCACATTTGTGCCTGTGGACATGCCAATTAGGACCGGATGCACCCCCATGTGTACACTGCTAGGGTGTCTTGCACTCCATACACACCAGTGCATCTAGGTGAGCATGTGCTGGTTACAACACACTTACAGGCATGTGCCTGTGGGGTCAGAACATACATATGCACTCCCTGTACAGTGACCACAGTGCAGTTGCATAGGCATGGGGCCGCAGATGTGGGGGTGGTCTAGTGCAGAGGGGTGCCATGTTGTCAGGTTCTACCATGTTTTCATACAAGCCAGTTGCCCCCTGCCCCAGACAGCCCCATGCCCACAATGACCTTCCCTATGGTGTGTGCATGTGCAGGGTACCTGGCCTCTGCACACAGGCCCATGCATGCCACTGTCATCCACAAGGCCACCAGTACTGCACACATGCATCAGGGGCACAGGCCTAGCACACATACATCACTGACCCTTACTACTTACTATGTCAGTAGCTGTATGGCTGTAGAATCCAATAATTTATCTATTTTTTTTTATACTGCGCTCTTTAGAATCAGTGTGGTTTGCATGTATACTAACAGGTACTTTTTATTCCCTTGTCCCCGAAGGGCTCACAATCTAAGTGTACCTGAGGCAATGGAGGGTTAAGTGGCTTGCCCAAGGCCACAAGGAGTGGCCATGTGACTAGAGACCCCAGTCCCTCCGGCCTGAAGTTGCTTGTCCCCATGCGGGAACTGAACCTGCGGCCTTCCGGCCTGAGGTAACCTGTCCCAGGTAATCACTTCTTGTCAGCTCACAGGACATCATGGATGTGTTGCTCACTGTAAAAGAAAGATGTGCAGAGCCGCATAAACATTTATATTTTGTATGAAAAACGTGGACGTCTACATGCATTCAGACCACACTCGTGTTTGTATTCCACATATTTTGACATATACATCACTGTACATCCACCCGCTATAAAACATGTAATGCCGGCATGGCCACGCCTCTTCAAAATGCCATTTTTCCAATACTTCTTCCCTTGAGACTACAACCATTCAATAGCTGCTGTGTTTTCTGCCCATGGCTCCAAAAGTGTCCTCCAGGAAGCGTAATTTCAACAATGGGGAGCAGGCCCTCCTCATCGAGGAGGTTCTCACCAACCTCGGGGTTCTCATGGACACTGACAAGGCTCATGTAGGTGCCTATGAGAGGCAACGCAGGTGGCTTGCCATATGCCACAGGTTGAATATCATTTACCATAACAACCGGGCCATCGAGGATGTGAAGCGCAAGTGGCGGCAAGTACGATGCGACACATGTAGGAAGGCACACGCTGTGGGCCAGGACAGTCAGGGGATGCGTCTCACTGAACTAGAACAGCAAGTCCTAGTCACTGTGGACACCGCCACATTGGAGGGTGTCAAGGACGTGGACGTCTCACGGCACCCACCGGCCCAAAGTATGTGTCTGTGCTGCCATGCACCTGCTATATGTCCCTCAATCCAGGCTTTTATCCATGGTGTGGGGAGCCAATGAACCACTCTGTGCCCCTCTCACACATACCCCCACTAGTGTGGGGTGAGCATGCATGGGCATATTTCACTGTCACTTCTCCCTCTGCTGTCTCACCGGGTGGCTCTGTGGTGGCAGCACCTCCCTGGACTGCACTGCACTATCCCCACTGGCCCTCCACCTCTGTGGTGTGGTGTCCCTGGAGCCTTAGTGCATTGCTGAAGCCCCTGTGTGTGGGGTGGGGGAGGGTCGATGCATGCGAGGGTCTGCATTAGGTTGGTCATTCTTGCTTCTCTCAGCAGGTGCCGCAACAGATGTTGGAACCAGGGCTGACCCCATGCATGCCTCACCGCCAGAGAATCCTCCACTGCCACAGTCTGTGGACAGGTCTATGGTGCCACCAGAGGGAGATGTCTCCCAGCTTGCAGCTCCTGTGGATGGGGGTGCAGAGCCAGCCAGTGGTGCAGAGCCAGAGGGCTCAGGGGAAACTGAGGACCAGCTCGCACCATTACCCAAGCCACAACTCCAGCCTGGTGGCAGTGGTCACGATGGGCAGAGACACCCACCCACCTATGTACCGCTGGTACACTACATAGAGCACATACTTGCTCAGCAGGAGGGCCACGAAGTGCATGCGCCTGAAAAGCTACAACTCCTCAGGTGCACTGTGGCACTGCAGGAACAGCAGCTGGCCCTCCATGACAGGCAGTTGGCAGTCCAGGAACAGCAGCTGGCAGTGACCAATCACCTTAATGTCTCTATGTGTCACCTTGGGACATGCACTGATCTGCTGGTCACCCAATTGGGTGGATCACAGGGTGCGTCAGTCCTCAATGGTGCACCTGTGCTGTCCTCTGTGTCCACACCTCCGATACCAGCTGCTGTTATTGTGTTCCCTGCTGGTGCTCACATGCTTCATCGATCTGCCCTGCCATCCACCATTAGGATGTCCACACAGGCCACTGCATGGGCAGCATCTTTGTCAGGGTCTGCCAGCATGGGGCAGTACTGCATCATGGGCTCTCTGCCCCGAGGTGTGAGGCCCCCTCTTGTCTTCCCAGCATTTGATGAGGCAAGTGGGGAGACCAGTGGGGAGAGAAGCAGCAGCAGCCCAGTCTCAGGGGGCATGCCATTGCCCACACTACCCATTGACAGACCACTGGGGTCTGGTGGTGTTGCCTCTGGGGAGGAGGGTTCGAGAGCAGGTCAGGGTACATGGGGGGTGGAGGTAGGTCTGGGTTCATTTGTCTGCCTGTTGCCTGAGTTGTGGGTTAGGGGTGCGAGTTTGGGATGGTGTGGTGTGGGTTGGGGATGGGGGTAGGGGTGCAAGGTGGTAGGGTGGGGGTTGTGGGATGGGGTGCACAGTGGTGGGGCACAGGTTGTAGGGTGGGGGTTTGAGGTGGTGGGGTGGGGGTTGAGAGATGGGATGGGGGTATGGGTGGTCTGTGTTTCCCTCTGCCTCAGACACTGTGGACATATGTGCCTGATGCCCCTGTCCCTCTGCTGCTGCCTGTACCTTCCCCTGCACTTTGTACATGTTCCTCCTATACACATTACGGTCTGTACATATTCATCCTAGGCTCTCCGATATGATGGCAACACAGGTGGTGTCACTGCCATACCTCTCACTGGGCTGCAGTGGAGCTCAAGGCAGTATGTCCTGCTTCAATTCATATCACGTCTTTACTTTCTTTTATTCCTTCTATGTCTGCTATTCCACGTTTTAGCAAGTGTAATAAAGATGTTCATGGATATTCATATAGACGTCAATGGAACACGCCTGTCAATGGAATAAGGGTTAGAAGTTCTTGTCACCAGCCACACCCCATCCCATCCCTCCCCTCCCTGACCTGCCACGCCCCTCCCCACTCATGTGCAAAGATATACGCACATCGCTTTCATACGTGCAGGTGGGCCCACATTCGGAATACTGTTTAGACGCCTGCGCTATGTGTATGTCCACAGTGTACATGCAAATGACTTATTCGTGGTTCAGAATGACCCTGTAAGTGCATAACTTTGCACTTGTCCACATTAAATTTGATCTGCCATTTGGACGCCCAGTCTCCCAATTTTTCAAGGTCCTCTTGCAATTTTCCACAATTCTTTTGTGTTTTAACAACTTTGAATAATTTTATGTCATCTGTAAATTTGATCGTCACTCTCTTTATTCCTATTTCCAGATCATTTATGAATATGTAAAAAAAAAACAGTGGGACCAGCACAGATCTCCAGGGTACTCCACTATTCACCTTTCTTCTTTGAGAAATTTGGCCATTTAGCCCAACTCTCTTTTCTATCTTTTAAACAGTTCCTAATCCACAATTGTATACTGCCTCCTATCCCATGACTTTTTAATTTCCTCAAGAGTCTCTCATGCGGGACTTTGTCAAAGGCTTTCTGAAAATCCAGATACACTATGAGGCACATTCCAAATGGGACATCCAAGTGCAATCTGGGACGTCAAAGCCAGAACGTCTGAAAAGGAAACAAGGCACGTGCAAGTTCAGGCACAATTCCAGAAACGTGGACATGCTCGATATGCATGTGTATCAAATGTCTATATAGACATTCTCAGGGGAATGTTCCAGAACCAAAATGTCTAATAACATGATGGTTAGAGTAGTAGCTGGGTGGCCAAGGTTCAAATCCCGGTGTGGGACTTTGTAATCTAAAGCTAATCACTTAATTCTCCATCTTCTCTACACTCTCTAGATATTTTAAGATGAAAACAAACACTTTCCTGATACCTATTCATGCCTGGAGCAGGAATAAACATGCACATGCTTGCAGACAGCTCTGCTACTTCTGTGATCGAACAGGGTTGTGTACTGTAAGTCCATTGCCCCTCCCCAGATATGCCTCCGCCACACCCCCATTCCTACTTGAACATCTCCATACTGGAGATGTCTGCAAATGGCATTTGTGGAATGATTATGGAGATGTATTTGTGATTTATATGTCCACTTACATGTCTGCAGACATTCAGACCATGACCAAAACTTTTAGAATGACCTTCTATATCAACCGACTCACCTTGTCTACCTGTTTATTCAGACCTTCATAAAAATATGAGATTAGTGAGACAAGACTTTCCTTGGCAAAATCCACATTGGCTTTTTGCCATTAAACCATGACTATCTAGATGTTCAGTAATTTTGTTCTTTATAATGGTTCTACCATTTGGCCTGGTACTGACATCAAGCTCACCACTCTGTAGTTTTCTGGATCATCCCTAGAACCCTTTTTAAATAATTGGCATTACGTTGACCACTCTCAAATCTTTAAGCACTACAAATGATTTTAATGATAGTCCACAGATATCTAAAAGTAGGTCTGCAATCTCATATTTCAATTCTTTCAGCACCCTGGGATATATGTCATCTGGTCCAGGTGATTTGTTTCTCTTTAGTTTATCAAATATCTGTATTGTATCTTCCCAATTTATACAGATTTATTTCAGTTCCTCCGATGTATCACCTTTAAATATCACTTCTAGTATAGATAAGTTTTCTACATCTTCTTCAGTAAAGACTACTGTATATCAAAGAATTCATTCAATCTCTCCACTATGACCTTTTTGAAAGTAAATGCTAGAACAATGTATTTCCTCGCTATCCTCCCTCCTTGCAACTCTGTTGGGAACTGCAGCAGCAGGAAGATAAGGAATGGTACATGTGGAAATTGGAGGGCCATATGCAATACACAAGGCCAGGAGATGCATGCCAACACAATGTGATTACAACATGAAGCGATATGTAAGAGCACCTTATGCACTAGCACA
Source organism: Ichthyophis bannanicus (assembly GCA_033557465.1). Classification (NCBI taxonomy): domain Eukaryota; kingdom Metazoa; phylum Chordata; class Amphibia; order Gymnophiona; family Ichthyophiidae; genus Ichthyophis; species Ichthyophis bannanicus. The sequence continues at coordinate 271,210,535 of CM066036.1, forward strand.
ACATATGGGGCATAGGTTGGAATGGTAGCATGCAGCACAGAAGTATGTATAGTTGTTAGAAAATGTGGCGAGGGCCAAAAGTGTGCTCAACAGGACAAGTTGTAAAACAAATGGAGGTGCACCAGGAGAGGGCCATTAGCATGGAACTGGGACTCCCAGGATAGCCAGGCTAATCAGGTAATTTTGCACATATGTGGTGAATAGTAATGCCATGAGAAGGTGGAACACATGAGCACTATGCATGTGCCACTGTGTGCATCTAGGCACATGTGTAGAGCAAGGCAGTAAGTGGGATACTGCTGTCAGGCACTGAAAGGCAACATGGATGTTGCATGTACCATCTCCCAAGACACAGAGATAACAGATATCCTGTGGGCAAATAGTGCAGTAGATTTCCACCCAGTACCAAACCCATGCTAAGCAGTTGTTCCCACTGATGGTCATTGCTGTACGTATGTTCATGTGATGTTCCCATAGATGCTACAGCACTACCTGTGTGGTATTGTCCTTTGCAATAGTACCTGGAACATGCACATATTAGCACTATTACCACCACCTGCTGGATCATTGGACAACGTGTGTTCTTCCCTTCCTTCCCCTTCCCCCTCAAATATCCCCTTCCCTTCTCCCTCCTCCCCATTTCCCCCTTCTGCTTTTTTATCTGCTTTCCTCATCTTTTTCCCTTCACCCCTGTATTTAATTTTCTGTTTTGCCCCTTTTTTCATTTCCTTCCCTTTTTCTCCCCTTTCAATGCTTTTTATGATTTTTGTAGTAAACACATTCAAATATTGTTATATAGGGGTATGTCTACTAAAGGGTGTTAGACTTTTGAGGCTAAAGCCAGGTGTTAGTGCAAATAGCGCCACATTAGCTGCAAAAGTTGCTCAGTGTTTTGGGGGCATGCCGAACATTTTCCCGGCAGATATCATGGTGAAAATGCAAGGATCGCAGCATGGCAGCATTGCCAATGTAGCTATCACTACCTATTGAGGTGGCTTAAGTTGCACCCCCAATGTCTGCACAATGAGTGACTACTGTCATGGCTGGTGCTAGGGTTTCAGGCACCCCTCTGCAACTTATAGATCAGTGCCCCTCTCCTTCATTATTATTAATGCTGGCTACACCCCACCCCCCTCCTTAAGGAGCCTACTCAAAAAGCAGCACTATAAATACTGCAGCAGACCCTGAACATCCAAACACCTATTTGAAAAACTGAACAATTCAGATTACTACAGTAAAGATCCCAATGTACAAACTTCATATTAACAGAACATCTGACCTTCATCACACACTCAGAACACAGACCCTCAGCAAGTACAGAATAAGGGCCCGATTCCATCCCACACATCTGGTCCCTCTGTTCATCCGTCTGGAACCGGACACATAAAGGAAGTCATGATTCTGATCCCACAGGGCATGTCTAGCCTCTCAGGATCAGAATTGCGAACAGGCCTGTATGTGCAGGCTGGGACCCTGGCTAACTCTGTCAGGGCTCTTCAATGGAACCGCAGCGCCATGGCGTCCGGTTGCCATGGCACTGCGGATCTATTGAAGAGCCGTGATCCCCGGACGCTGGCTCCAGAAGCAAATTCCCCACAGCCTGACCCCCAACCTAGCCTCCTAAGGCCCCCCCACCCCATCTGCACCCCAGACCCACCGTCCCCTGCCGAATAGGGGACTTTATTCAACCTCAGAGGTGGAATAAGTTCCCCGTGCAAGTTGTCGGCCCCAGACGTAGAGGGCCGACATTAGAATTGGCCCTGTATGTCCGGGGCTGACAACCACCCACTGTCTGCCCTAACACCGCCCCCATCTACCCCTTTCCCACCCCCATCTATCTTCCCTGTACAAGACACGGGAAAGGTAAATGGGACCGGGAAGAGGCACGGGACGTCCATCCCCGCTATTCGTACCTCAGAATGACCCCGTAAGTGACCAGAACCTAAAAATAAAAATACGTAGATTCAGGATAGAAATAAGCTCGTAGTGACCTAATAACAAATTTAGTCAACCGATTTGATAATAACTTAGAAACATCAGAAAGAAGACAGGCAATCCCTGACCTTGCCCAATTTAGGAAGGCACTGAAGCACCACCTTTTCCTCAAGCACTACTCTGATGACAGCCCACAAACCACCACCCCCCTCCACCAGGTCTGCCCCACTAGCGCACTCAGCATGTGTTGAGGCAACCACACCCAGGGGCGCCATTATCGACCATGTATACCTTGTAAATAGCAGCTTGTATATAGCCCTCATCTTTGTAAAAAGCTACTCTACCCAACGATAGCCCTGCGCGGACCTTGATTTGATTTCCAACCTGTAAATAGTTACCCCAGCAATGTCCAAGTTACAGTACCTGTTCATTGTAAATACAGCGCAGCCTAGGCCACAGTGTATAAGTTACTGCTGTATGTAAACCACACTGATTTTAAATAGCGCAGTATAAAAGAGTCACTAAATAAATAAATAAATGCCAGACCGGGGTCTAACAGACATACCCCCTTGCTATAACGGGCAACTACTGTAACTGCTTAACTTCCAGTCCTGTAATTTTACCATAATCCCCCCATTTGACATCAAGGTAAGAACATCAAAAGTGCTATACTGGGACAGACAAAAGGTCTATCAAGCCTAGTGTCCTGTTCCCAACAGAAGCCAATCCAGGTCACAAGTACCTGACATTCCATATGCTTCATTTTCTAAAGTGGCTGCACAATTATTGTTATTTATTGCCAAGGCCATTAAAACAGTTTTAGATTTGAAGAATTGTTTTAATTAATGAGCAGTAGGAACTTCTTGACCAACTGTTGGTACGACTCTTTTCCACTTTCAAAAGTCCTCTAGCTGCCAAAAATAGTTCTTATTTACTTCCAGAGTCCAATGTTTGAACCACATAGATAGGCTGCAGAATTCAAAGCATAAGTTAAGCCTCAGTGATGAGGGTGATGTGGCCCCATGCACAGCCACTCTCCTCTAGCGGGTCTGGATAAGCACTGGAGTATTTACAGGGAAAACAAGGGAGCAAGGAGAGATGTCATGTGCCCAGCCAGCTGTCTGCTTACCTATGACATGGCTTCTGATCCTCACGATTCTGCAAATACCCAACTATTTTGTAGCACAATATGGATTCTGAAGCCCTTTACGAATCGATAGTCACAGAATAGCAGAAGACCAAAGGCCTGGTCATTTTCTGGGCCTCCCACTCACAGACTTTGCTCTAACTTAACCAGCATGCTGAAAAAACACTGCAACGTCCTAAAGAGAACACACTACTTTCAGCAAAAATTTGCTCAATGACTGCAAAGAAAATCTGCCAAATTTTCAGAGTAGTTATCTGGAATTAAGTCTTCAATGACTCTTAGAAATCCACTTATACAAATTCTTTAGCAAAAGTCCTTGATAGAACTTCCTAAATTCTGCTAATATCTTCTGCAGTTTCCTTTCGTTGGACTGAGCATCTCATTGCTCTTTTTAAAGAAGGGCTTTACATGGATACACCACAAGAATTGCAGCTTGTTGCCATCATAGGACTTCATAAGCCAGCAAGAACTACCACATGTGAAACCTCATTTCCTCCCATGCAACAGAAACTCTAAACTGGAACACTGCTCATTGATCCTGCAATATAAACTTTTTTTTTTTTGAATTGAGGTTGAGCTCAAGCAAAATTTCACTCTGTATGTAAATGAGAGGAAATGATACTAAAGTAAGGGTCAGCTTACCCCCACTGGAAGCTTAGATAAATTTCTGGCAAAAAACATTTGATGCTGCAGCATTGGAAAATGCTGACAAGAGGTAGCTCACAAATCCTGATTAAACACCCTTACTTAGGGTTTGCACTTGAAACTGCTCTCTGCATGTGCAATATTATAATCTCTTTTGCAATATGTGTGAGACTAGATATCTCTTTACAGACATACAAAAGTTTTCTGTTGGCATCTTCAACACCTGGGATTGGACACAGAAAATGCAGGGGCATGCTTATGAAATGACATTGATTCAAACTGTTAGCAAAAATTTAGAAATACTTGCCCACACTTCAGTAAGCTTACACCTTCATTTAATTATTTTCCTTTTAAATGTGCAGCTTTGGTTTTGAGAAAAATGCTTTGATATACATCAATGGCTTGAGCTGTTAAAGAAGCTTTTGAAAAAGTAATCTTTGCTACTATTACACAACCCTGCTTTTCTTATGTAAATTTTATGATTCTTGCAGATATTACCAATTACATAATGATCTCTGGGGCTTTTACTAAAGTGTGCTCTGCAGGTAGAGCATGTTTTGGCATGTGTTAAGAGCATGCTGAGGCTTCTTAGCACGGGGCCAACAAAGATAATGCAGGACGAATTCTGCGCTGTGAATCGCATGTTGGGGTGGTAAGAGGGCAGAGTAGGGGCATAGAGTGGGTACAGTGAGCCAATCAGTGTGGGAGTGGAACACCGTGCACTAACTAGAACCCTTGCGATCTGCACAGGTTCACTAATGCTAACTCAATAGGTGGAGTTAAGTGTTCCTACAATAATGGTGCATACCATTGCAGCGAGTTAGGTACCATTCAGCAATGGGAACAAGCTGGACACAGCCCAGGAAGTTAACACTCCATGACTGTAACTGTCGCGCTTTAGTTTTTTCAGTAAACATGCATTAGTTGCAAAACCCCAGTGCACTTTAGTAAAAGGGCCCCTATATATACCTTTTCAAATTGCTTTAAATTTTAACTCTGTTTCTAGTGGATAATTAGCAACAAACTTTAGGGTGCACTGTATGACTATACATTTTAAACAAAGACAAAAAGGAGTCTCTGTACTCTGACCTACCATGAGGCTGAACAAAGGCCTATACCCATGTGGCAGTGTGAATCACAAGACAACAGGACTGTGTTTCTTATCACCATAAGATGTCTGGCCAACAAGGAAATGTACCAGCCTCCAAAGGAGCCAAGCTGTCATAATCTAAGGAGGCATGACAGTGCTGGCCTGTTAATTGGGGTCTCTCTACCTCAGCCAGAGAACTGAAAGCAACTTTGGGATTTGTGGAATCGGCACCTAGATGACACCCTCAGCCAATTCTTTGATGCCTCAGGAGAGGTGCTAATATCTCCTGAGGGGATATAAATGGACCTGGAGAACAAAGAGCAGGGCTGTTAGACCACCAAGTGCCTGACCAAGAAAACCTGTGTGAGAAAGACCTGTTGCACTGCACCTGGTTGAGGCCTACCCATCTAGCTAGCCTGGGTGGGGAGTCACTCAAGTCTCCACCAAGCTCTGCTCCTCTCCCTCTGTTTTCTCTCTCTGAACTGTCAAATATTCTTCCTGTGACTGGCTTGCCTCTAAGACTGGTAGCCGGGGCCAGTGTATGTGAGCTTTGTCTCTGCTGCTACAAGAAGGAGCCATCTCAGCATCCTGCCACTGAGGTGAAAACTATTTTCCTTGCCTCAGGGTTCATATAGACAGAAGTGTTTGTATTTTGCTTGCATTTGGGAAGGTCAGGATAAATGATTTAGCAATTCTATACTTGAATGTTTCTCTTCTGTTTCCTGTTCTACATAAATCCACTTTATACAGTTGTGGTCAACATTATTGGCACCCTATGTTGTGTAGAATATCTTGAGAAATAATTGGAAATATTCCAACTGTATGGCATCATAATATTTTAATAGTATGTTCAAAGGTATACAACAAAAAAAAAGATGTCTGTGTAACTTAGATGTTGTAATTTCTGAGAACAAAACAAAATATGACCTAGACAGGATTAATGGCACCCTTCACTAATATTTGGTTGCACAACCCTTGGCGGTGATGACAATCTCCAAACATTTCTTGTAGCCATCTATATGTTTCGTATTTCTGTGGTTGTTTCTCCCACTTTTCAACTGTAATTTGTTCCAGCTCATGAATGTTTCCAGGATTCCTTTTGCCAATGGCAGATTTCAGCTCTTTCCAAAGGTTCTTGATTAGATTGAGGACTCATTGCTGGTTGGTTAAAATGGCCCATTTGTTCCTTTTTAACCATTCTTTTTTACTTTTGTGTGTGTTTAGGGTCATTGTCCTGCTGGAGAACTCATGAGCTTGGACCCAGACCTAGCTTTCTGACACTAGGTAGCACATTTTTCTCCAAAATACCTTGGTAGTCCTCTACTTCATGATTCCTTTAATACATTCCAGGCATCCAGTTCCTGAGGCAGAAAAACAGTCCCACAAAATTATGGAACCTCCACCATATTTAACTGCAGAAAGGGTGCGGTTTTTTTCCTTATACGCTTCATTTCTTTGCCTGTAAATGTATTGCTGGTATGCATGCCAAAAAGCTCAAGTTTGGCTTCATCTATCCACAGAACATTTTCCCAGAAAGACTGTGGTTTCTCAGGTGTGTTTGGGCAAGGATCAGGCATGCCTTTTTAGGTCAGTCTTTAAGCAGTGGGGTCCTCCTTCACTTTGTCTATGAAGTCCTTTTTTGTTTAGTGCACAGCATAAGTGTGGTTTGAAACCACCACTCCAGATTGCTCTAGGTCAGCCATAAGCTCTTTGGATATTGTATGTGGTGTTTTTGCAACAGTTCGCACAAACCTTTGAAGACTTCTTGGAATCATTTTGCTCTTCCTACCACGTCCTGGGAGGTTCTTGACAGTTCCATGAGCAGAAAACTTCTTAATAACATTGCGAACTGTAGACAGGAATCCTAAGGTCTTTGTACCCCTTTGAAGTTTGCTGTTTGGAATGGAGGAGTAGCCTAATGGTTAGAGCACTGGCTTGATAACCAAAAGACCAGAGTTTAGTTCCCACTAGCACTCCTTGTGACTTTGGACAAGTCACCTTATCCTCCATTTCCTCAAAAAAAAATCCAAGTTATCAATGTCCCTGTTTAATGTATATTACCAAGTTTAAGTTAAAATATAAACCGCTTTGAATGAAATGATAAAGCAGTATAAAAAATTCTGTTAAATAAATAAAGGCTTTTCTGGTAATCTCAGACAGCTCTCTTGTCTTCAATATTGTGAAAATAGAACAAGGAGTGAATGTTGCCATGTTAAACATTAGAGCCATCATTCATTGTTTGATTCAAGTCATGTGAGTACTGACAATTGATCACAGGCGTGTCAAAATTTACTGCAATGGGAATGTGGTTCTTCCGTTCAAACTGATTTGAATTGTTTATAAGGTGCCAATAATCATGTCCTGGAAATATCCCAGTTTTTATACTATTTCCTACTATTTTCTTTTTAATTGGTCTTGTTCTATTTGATTTTTTTTATGCGTCAGATATGTGTCCATATATAGTCCAAAGCCATTTCACCGGACACTTTTTTTTTTTTTTAGGATATATTGGACATTAAGAGGTTGAACTGCATGGGTACCAATAATGTTGACCACAACCTGTAACTGTCTCTTTATCCTTGTTAGTCCCTTGAATTTAGTTACCTCAATAAAGCAATTATACAAATCCATTGCTTGCTCAATATTTGCCCTCAGACCTAAGCTGAATTCATAACCAAATGGATAGAACCAAATCCAGAGTGCTACCTAAATTCCATTACTTATCCTGATTGGCCTACAGCACCGAATTCAGGTTGATAGCTGCTATCTGGATACGTGTGCTATGTGTCAATTTTCAGTAACTTGACGACTATAGTACCAAGATAAGTGAGAACAGAGCATGGACACTCTGCTTGCCTATATGGATGGCAATGATGTTCAGTCTATCATTCTTATAGCTCTACAGATACATTTGGGACAGCAAAGCGAAAAGACTGCCCTAGATTTGCCTGCATAGCTCTAGGGTGGCAGACTGAACAGCGTTCTCCACCTACACGAATATTCAGAGTTGCTTCTTCTACAAATAATGGCACTGAGTATACATAAACTATTTAAGTGTCATGGCTGGGATTTAAAAAAACCCAGAAACTTCAGTGTGTTAACTATTGAGTCGACTACACATAATTAGCCAGGTTTTGTTCTAAGCATTCAGGGACTCCCTATTATGACTTAAGGCTTCCTGTGAGTTTAATATATGAGTCTTAATTCTTCCTGATCATGTAACAGATTTAACAGCCTGGGCTCTAGACTGGGAGCCCATTGCCAATTGGATAAATATTGCAGGGATGATATTCAGAACCTCTTATGTGGTCGGCATTGGGTACTCATTGCATAAATATATATATATTTTTAACAGAAACATAACATTTTGCCATATAAGTCACTATAAAGTCAAAATTATGAACATAAAATGTGGTGGGATTTAGGGTGAGCCAGGGCCAGACCTTATGATAGCGGAAATATTCACTTGCTATCTGTATAGCCTATGCTTTTAGTCTGAATGCAGAAATAACAGGAAATGCAAGGCCGCGGGGCAGGGTCCCGGTGGCCGCTCATAACCGGTTGTTCAGCCGGTGCGGGGACCCTGGCTTGCGGCCATAGTCATCACAGTGGCAGAGGCGCGAGGATGTGCGCCGGTGGAGATGATTGGCTCCACCAGCGTGCAGGAGCGTGGTGGAGCTTGGTGGGGAGGAAGGCAGTGTGACATGGAGGGGGGGGAGCCAGGAGTCAGTTTATTTTAATTTTCTTGAATTTAATTTCATTTAATTTAATTTTCTCATGGGTCCATGAGCGCAGAGGCTGACGGAGGAGAAGTTTTCTGCAGGCACGCGGGAAGTAATAGTTGGGGGCAAGAGAGTGAAAAAGAGCCAGCAGTTCGTTTGAGGCCTGCCCAGCCCCTGCCACATCGCGCTGAAGTCCTCTCCGGTGGTGGAGCGCGAGGCAGGTTACTCGCGGGGCTGCCGCCTCGAGTCAAAGCCCTCTCTGGTGGTCAGGCGCAGCAAGTTACTCACCGGCACCACAGGGAAGGAATGCTCACTTTCTTCCGGGCATGGAGGAGAGTGACGGCAGCAAGAAGAAGGGGCAGCTGCCTGGCGACTCGGGCCCTCGAGGCTGCTGAAGCCTCAACGCCAGAAGAGGAGGTGAGCTCGAGAGGCAGAGGGCAGCGGCATGGTGGTTTGCGCCCTTGCGGCCGTGGAAGGCAGGCAGCAGAGGGGCCTATGCCAGCACGTGGCAGCAGCAAGCAGGAGGTAGGGTTTACTCCTTCATATTAGCGTGGGTTTGTGTGGGACGCTGAAGGAAGTGAACTTTAAAGGGAATTCTAAAGTTAATTTTGGAGTTTAAAAAAAAAAAAGAGAATCGGGAGGAGGGAGTGAGTCCTCTAAGGGTTAGGGGTCAGCTGGGGCCTCTAAGGGGGCGAAGGGGGATTATAGCTCAAAGCAGGATGGGTAGGACTGCTGGGAGGGCTCGAGGGGCATGGGCTCGGGGGCAGGGGGGCCACCTAGAGGTACAAGGGGGTCACGTACTGGTTGTTCACGGGCAAGGGTTTGGAGAGTGGGTCGGGGGGGTAGCGAGGATGCTAATGTGATGCACAATGCAAAAACGGGTGTTAGCAGGGAGGGGAATGTGGTAGGCAACTCCAAGGGTGGAGAAGGTGCGTGGGGGCAATGGGATTCTATGCCTTTTGACTGGAGGAGGGATATGGGTCTTGGGGGCAGAGGATGGTTGGTTCAAGGGACCTCCAGATTCAGAGGGCAAATTATAAGTTCTCCTGTGGGCTGGCAAACAATTCAAGGAGGTTATTGACTGGCTGACGGTTGTCTCAGCAGTTAGAAGACTTTACTCCGATACAGGAGGTTGTGGGTTTGAATATAGGTGGGGGGGCTTGAAAGAAGACTTAATTATGGCCAGTAGGGGGATACGCTGCATGTGAACGTGGGCTTGGGGTGAGCCAAGGTCCATTCGGGGTGGAGTGATTGGGGGGGGGCGTGGCAGCCATTGGAGTCTCCAGTGATTCCCCCCCTGTTTTTTTCTTTTATGTATCCAGAGGTGGCGATAAGAAATCAGCATGCTGCAAATATAGTGAAGGAGGCCAACTACGATCAGAGAGCATGGACACAGGAGTAACAGCGAGGCGGTAGTGGCCAGAAAATGATGCCAGTGCGAGTAGGGACAGGCTGCATCAGCAGACCGAGGACGGTGGCCATTGGTAGCAGAGGGGCAGATATGGAGGCAGAAGGTGAGTTGCAGAACGACCAGGGAAAGGTTGGGCAGCTGAGCAGATCGTGGGAAGGAGTGAGGGGTACAGCGCGCAAGAAAAGGAGGCATTCGTGTTGGCAGCGCCACAGTTCGGAGTCATCCCCCTCTTCGTTCACCAACTCTTCGTCATCGTCGTTGGGTGCAGATATCGTCGGGCAAGGGGCAAGAAGCAGTGTGCTAGCCGTGAATAAGCTTGGGAGTAGAGCTCCATTGATAGCGGTTTTTGGAAGTAGGGGGGAGTTCCGCAGAATTTGTGCTGGGGGATTCTGAAGAGGCGATATATGGATATTTTCCGCCTTCTAGAGGGCAGAAAACAGTCAGGGGAGAGTAGCAGGAAGAGGAAATAAGATGAGAAAGGGGTTGCGACAAAAAAAAAAAGGGGGAGGGGAGCAAATTATGGTCAGGGGGCACACAGGATTAACCGTTGGCTGAGGAAATGTCAGACAGGGCATGTACTGCATGATCAGGTGGGCTAAAGGAGGGACAGTGGACAATGCGGTGGGGGGCGTTCTTGTCATACAGGAGCGGCTGTGACACAACAGATCGGATGAAGCAGGTCAGGTGATTTGGGTGGGAGGGTAACAAGTCCGCGTGCTCGTTCCTCGACTGCAAATATCGACATGTACTCAGTTGGTAAGGGAGGACACTCGGCAGCAAAATGGAAAAAAATGGGCCCTTCGGGCCTCAGTGCCAGCTCCCAGGCAATAAGGAGGTGGGCGGCATGCCCCCTACATGAAGCGGGTAGAGGTTTTAAAGACTTAGCTTTGGCAATACCCAAAGCGGAGTGATATGGAGGGGTTAAGGGGGGGTTCCAGGAGGGTTGCGTTATTCCAGTACACGGAGATGTGGTAGTGTCCAAGGCACGTAATTCGCCTTTGGTGCGGCGCTTTCCACGCATGGTTAGGTATAAGTTGGAGGTAGAGCTGATTTTAGGCAGAATTGCAGCCCCTCCTCTATGGGTATCATACAAAAAAAAACAAAAAACACGGAAGATCCGGCTGATTCATAACTTGTCTTTGGTGTCGGGAGCACAGGTGAATGATTACATCCCGGGGAGGGGGATACGGTTCATTATACTTGTTTGATCGGGAAGTTGAATTGGTCTGAAATCGGGTCACAGAGCATGGATGGCATGGTGGTTATGGAAGCAGTTTTCCATTGTGGCCAGTACACCTTTAGATATACACATCATAAATCTACCACCTGACCTATAAATACCTACGGTTTACGAGAATAGATAACTCTATGTAAATACTTGTATATACCATGTGAATAGTTTTCCTTGTTATCCCAGTTTGATTATGCCATTGTTCTATGTAAGCACATGTTCCATGTAAGCCATGTTCTATGTAAGCACATTGTGATATTTATGCATTGTTGCTTGTTCAGTTTTAATGTAAACCGAGCTGATTTCAATAGCGCGGTATATAAAAAAAATAAAAATAAAATAAATAAAATAAAATACACCTGTCGGCATGTCAATTGCTTGGTTTCAGGTTTATTTCGCAAATGCATGCCTAAGGGCTGCTCAGTTCCTGGTGCATACTTTGAAATATTTAGTACTGTACAGCTATGGGTGTTAAGGCAGAAGGTAGGCCATGCGAATGTTGTTCGGGAGTTAGAGAATTGGTTCGGGGGAATAGCGCAATCATGGCGGTGTCTGGAGCTATTGAAATGCGTTGTGGAATTGCAGCACAAACTGGGGGTGCCGTTGGCGATGGTAAGACAGAAGCCCGGTGATGAGGATTACTTTTTTGGTGGGGAATTGGATTTGTAGAGATGGTGGCTCGTCTCACTCTTGATAAGGTGTAGAGATTGCTGGTGGTAGTGGTTAACGTGTTGGCTTCATCATAATTAACGTTGAAGGCAATGCAGGCTCC